>CM035437.1:49273251-49370751 GCA_020310875.1 Ceratopteris richardii | reverse complement strand
CGTGTATGATTGTGAGTTAAAATCTATTGTGATTGTATGAATCAACATTGATTCTTACTTCACAATATTATGTGTTTGTGTATGTGCATGTATGATTGTGAGTTAAAATCTATGGCAGTTGTCTGAGTCAACATTAACACTTAATTCACAATAGTATGTGTACGAAAATTTGTATGTGTATGTGTATGTGCATGTATGATTCTGAGTTAAAATCTATTGTGATTGTATAACTCAACATTGATTCTTACTTCAAAATAGTATGTTCATGTGCATGTACATGTATGATTGTGAGTTAAAACCTATTGTGATTGTTTAACTCAACATTGATTCTTACTTCACAATAGTATATGTATGCATATGTTTGCGTATGATTGTGAGTTAAAAACTATTGTGACTGTTTGACTCAACATTGATTCTTACCTAATGATAGTATGTGTATGTGTATGTGTATGTGTATGTGTATGTGTATGTGTATGTGTATGTGTATGTGTATGTGTATGTGTGTGTATGATTTGGAGTTAAAATCTATTGTGATTGTTTGATTTACAACATTGATAAAAAAAATCAACTATATGAAGAGGTAAAAATATAAACAGATAAGTGGATAAATACATACATTAATATATTTAAAAATTTTAAAAGATATTCAAAATAGTTTATATATTTTTTCATATATATTTTGTGGAATTTATATCTTATTTGATATGGATTTATATTTTCTTTTTTGTAGATATAAATTTCTTTATCAAAAAAATCATTATGGGAAAGGGAAAGAATGATCATATTATTCATCACAAGAGTAAAACGGCATTCAGAATACAATGTAAATGTTGTGGAAATCGCTATGTATGAAATGCAACTTGGATAAAAGAGCATCTTTCTAGTATAGCCAACAATGTTGTAGGATGGTCTAATCCAAATAGTGATATATGGGTACATTTTGCAAGTTATGCAAAGAAGTGTAGTATTGGAGTAGTGTCCCAGCGGTCCTAGTGTGTTCACACACATCACTACATAAATATATCAACAAATCCCCCCTGGGAGTGATGCAAAGAATAAGGATATGGCACTCATGTATAAGGAAGTGCCAAGCTATGTGGAAATCACTCCACAAAAGGAAGTAAACCCAAAGCTTTGTAGAAAGCTTCAAACTTCTCCCTAGGCAAAGCCTTAGTGAAAAGTTCTACAATGTTCTCCTGTGTGTTCACATATGTCAAGCTGATCTCCCCAGCAGAGAACCTCTCCCTAACATATTGATAATGCACCTCAATGTGCTTTGTGCGAGCATGGAACACAGGGTTCCTCACAACTGCCAATGCACTCTGACTGTCAATGAAGATGGTGGTGGCAGAAGACTGACCAACACCCAAATCAGCCATAAGGTATCTGAGCCACACACACTCAACAGTCGCTGTGAAAGCTTCCCTATACTCAGCCTCACAACTAGAAGTGTCCATAGTAGGCTGCTTCTTGTTCAACCAAGATATGTTGGTGCATTTCAAGCCTTCACACTTGGCTTGGAACCTTGGAAATTTGGTGTTGAAACCTTGGAAGTTTAATTCTCTTGAAGAAAGGACCATGTGAACTTATGCTTATAAGTTCTTACTTCTTTACCCATTGTAAAAAGTCTATATGACTTGGCATCTCATGTAATCACATCTACTTGATAGATTCGTGGAAATTGGAACTTGTAAATGGAGAGAATATCTCCCTACTTTGAGAGGAGAGATTCTAGGGAGCCTTAGTTTGAATTTGAAATTCAAATGTATCTCCATCACTTATAAAAGTCAATGTAAAAACTCGCGGGTCAGCTAGTCTCATTTGAGCTCACTCCCCGAGGCATTCTACTGTTGTAAATTTGTGTGTGTTAGTGCTACTTCATAGCCTACACCACAATACCTCATTTAGCTATGCTTGTCATGCTAATGAGACTGTACAAACACATCAATCAATAGAAGTATACACATTCATCATATCTGTTTCTCTGAGTTATCATCTCCAAGTCTGTCAACTCCAAAGGGGCATATCTCAGGATCTACTGAACCAAATCAAGTGATTCAAAGCACATTGGAACCAGCTCCAAGCATACTACACGCCTACAAAATGTTAAGGTCAAAGGATCAGCCATCGCGGAGAAATCTCAATCGAAGTCACCTCTGGTATTCTGCTGTAGTGTTCCTAAAAAGTCGGGGGTACATATAATTTTGCTAAATTCATTTCTCAGAGTATAGTTTGACATCTCTTCTCATTCCACTTGCAAATGGTAGCTTGTTAAACTAATTTAATATGTCCAGAAGGAATTTGATCAATTGTTAGTATGCTGGTCACACTGAATGAAAGATTGAGCAGGTGTCACTACAAAAATAGCAAGTTTTTCTTGATTTTTGAAGTGCGAAGTTATCTGTTGAGTTGATCATTACAAATATCATTTGCAAAGTACATATATACTTTCTTGGTATCATTTGGAAGCTAAGCAAGTGTGCTAAGCATATCTGGAGTCAAGGAGGGCTGGAGCAAAGCAGGTCTAGCAGCTTCAACTCAATCTCTTGAGTGCATCCTACCATCTCTCCCAACAGTGGTATCAGAGCAAATAAGGTAAACATGGGAGATGGTTTTCCTTCATTCATTGAAAAATTGGACAGGAACAATTACCAAGCTTGGTCATTGAGAATGAAGACCTATCTACAAGGCAGAAGCTTATTTGGATACATATCAGGAGATGAGGAATTGCCCTCATTCAAAGCTAGAGGACTAGCCACCAAGGATGAACAAGAGAGACTCAACCAATGGTGTGCAAAGGATGCTTTGGCAAGGTCTTACCTTCTTAACTCTATATCTGATTTCCTTTTACCTCATGTAAGGAACTGTAAGACTTCCCAAGAGACTTGGGAAACTCTGTCAACATATTTTTCTTCCAACACAAGGGCCAGGAAGAATCAACTGTGGATTGAATTCAAAACCCTTAGGAAGCAGCCCAAGCAATCAGTCTCAGAGTATGTGACCAAGATTAAAGATGTGGCAGACCAATTAGCAAGCATTGGAGAGGAGATTGAAGAGGAGCAAATAGTCAGGCAAGTAACAAATGGACTCAAGGCAGATGATAAGTGGGAAAGTTTCACCACTGCAATGGACCTCTACATGGACATGCATACCCCAGATCTCACAACACTCATGGGCCAACTATTCACACATGAAGCAAAGTTTACAAAGGAAGGAGATCAATCAAAAGGTAACAACCCCTCTGCTCTATATACTGAAAAGAAGGTTAAAGATAAAGGTAAAAGTAAGAAGGTTGATGAAGAAGGTTCTACCTCCCAAGCAAACTATGCAGGGAGAGGAAGATCCTCAAGAGGAAGAGGCAGAGGAGGTAAGTCAGGTAGGGGGAGACCCTACAACTCATCACCATGCAACATTTGTGGATTGTCCAATCATACCACAGATGAATGCTACAAGAACTACAAGAATCAGAGAGGAAGAGGCTATCAAAGAGTTGGATACTCTCAAGGGAGAGGCAGATTCAACCAACACCAAGGCTACAATGGATACAACAATCAATACAACAACAATTACAACAACAACCACAATGGTAATTACCAAGGTGGATTCAGAAATAGAAGGGACTACAACAATTACACAGAGGAGCAAGATGACTCCCTATTGATCATGAATATGACCTCCAAGGCAGGTACAAATGATGATCATTTATTTTATATTGACTCAGGATGTTCTAACCATGTAGCTGGCAATGTGGCACTACTCTCTGATTTGGAAGAACCCAAGGGCAAACATCAGGTACAGACAGGTGATGATACTAAACACTCTGTTGTAAAGATTGGAAATGTGAAGACATGTGATGGTAACCAGAACCTATTGAGCAGGGTACTCTATGTACCAACCATTACCAAGAATCTAATGAGTGTTGGTCAGATTGTGGAGAAAGGTTTGCAGGTCAAATTCACTCAACATGGAGCATATGTGGAGGACCCAAGACATGGTTTCAAAAGAATTGCCAAGGGGGAGAAATCAGGTAGATTGTTTACTTTTGAGCTAGAAGACACCAAGAACATTGCTTTATATAATTACAAGGATCAAACACTTTCAGAGTTAGAAATATGGCACAAGAGGTTAGGCCACATAGGTGAAAGAACCCTAAAGCAAATGTGCAGGGATCAATGTGTGCTTGGGATACCTAATGTATCCAAGCAACACATGATTTATAAGTGTGGAGCATGTCAGTTTGGTAAGTCTCGCAGGTTGCCCTATTCAAGGAAAGGTTTCATGCATGAACACTACCTAGACTTGGTACACACAGATGTTTGGGGACCTAGCAAGGACCCTTCCATTTTAGGATCAAGGTATTATGTGTCCTTCATTGATGACTATAGCAGGTGGACCATCTTATACTTTATGAAACATAAAGATGAAGTGTTTAATTGTTTCAAGAGGTATCTTGCACTTGTTGAAAACCAAACAGGAAGAAGCTTGAAGAGGCTAAGGTCAGATGGTGGAGGAGAATACTTCTCCAATGAGTTTGAAGATTTCTTGCAGGAAAGAGGCATCAAAAGGGAGATAACTACAAGGTACTCACCTGAACAAAATGGGGTAGCTGAAAGAAGGAATAGACTCATAGTAGAAACAGCTAGGTCTATGCTTAATGAAAAGAAGTTGCCAAATTATCTTTGGGCAGAAGGTGTATCCACTGCCACCTATCTCATAAATAGGTTGCCATCCAAATCACTTGATGGCATGACACCATATGAAGCTTGGCATGGTAAGAGACCTTCTCTGGATCATTGTAAAATCTTTGGTTGTGTAGCATATGTGCATATTCCCTCACAGGTAAGGGGAAAGCTAGACCCTAAAGCTGAAAAATGTATCTTCATTGGTTATGATTTGAACCAAAAGGGATACAGATTCTACAACCCAACAAACAAAGGCTTCAAGGTAAGAAGAGATGTCATCTTTGATGAGAATGACTCATGGTATGAGAATGAATGCAGGAAAGTTAGTCTTCCCTATGACTTGCAAGAAGAGTTCCCAAAGCTAATCAAAGAGGAACCAAGCAATGGAGAAGATCCAAGCTCAGAGGATGATGACACTATCAATCTTGAGGAGTTCAAAGCATGGAAGTCCAAAGGAAAGATGAAGATGAAGCAACTAGAGGATATTCCAGAATCCTCAAATCAATCTGTTAGAAGATCTCAGAGAGAAAGCAAAAAACCAATCAGATTTGGGTATGACACATCACTTGTAACTAAACATTCTGTATATCTTGCAAAGGATTTGTTGAATGAAGAACCAGGTACCTATGAAGAAGCAATCACCAAACCAGAATGGAAAGGAGCTATGGATGAAGAAATGGAAGCTCTCAAGGAGAGTGATACTTGGGACTTGGTACCCAAGAAGGACTCTATGAAGGGATAGGATCCAGATGGATATACAAGCTAAAGAGGAACTCTGATGGAACAATAAACAGGTACAAAGCTAGGTTGGTTGCCAAGGGTTTTGCACAAACCCAAGGCATTGATTATGAGGAGACATTTTCTCCTGTGGCTAAGATTCCAACTATCAGAATATTGGTGAGTGTAGCTGCATCCAAGAATTGGAACATGTACCAATTAGATGTCAAGAATGCTTTCTTGAATGGATGGATATCTGAAGAAGTCTACATGTCACAACCACCTGGCTATGAAGATCCCAAGAAGGTAAATTATGTTTGTAAATTGAAGAAGGCTCTATATGGATTGAAGCAGGCACCTAGAGCATGGAATTACAGGTTGACAACATATCTCCAAGACCAAGGATTTGTGATGAGTAAAGCAGACACTTCTCTATTCATAAAGAGGAGTAGTACAGAGGTAATCTACTTGTGTGTTTATGTTGATGACATCATCATTACAGGCAATGATGTCAATGGGATTAGACACATCAAAGGACAGATGATGAAAGAGTTCAAGATTAATGATCTTGGATTATTGAAGTACTTCTTAGGTCTTGAGTTAGTCTACACCAACTCAGGTATATATATCACTCAAAAGAAGTATGTACAGGACATGGTCAAGAAGTTTGGTTTGCAGGATGCTAAAGACTCAACTACTCCAATGGAGGTCAACCTAAAGCTAAGTGCTCATGAAGGGGAAGAAATACAAGACATTACAGGATATCAAAGTATGGTAGGTAGTTTGAATTATGCTACCTTGACAAGAATTGACATAGCATATGGAGTTAGTGTGCTAAGCCAATTCATGCACAAACCAAGGGTACCTCACCTAGAGGCAGCAAAGAAAATCTTGAAGTACCTCAAAGGAACTCAAAGCCATGGTTTGTACTTTCCTTATACATCAGATATTGACATTAAAGTATATTCAGATGCAGATTGGGCAGGATGCAAGGATGATAGGAGGAGCACCTCAGGTTACATTTGTTTTGCAGGAGATAAACCTATTTCTTGGTCAGCCAAGAAGCAACCTACAGTGGCATTGTCATCCACTGAAGCAGAGTATAGAGGGCTTGCCAATGCCACTCAAGAAGCTATCTGGTTAAAGCTCTTATATACAAAGTTAGGTCTATACACTAGACCTCCAATTATCTTTGGAGACAACACAAGCTCTCTTCACCTTGCAGCTAATCCAATATATCATGCTAGAACCAAACACATAGAGGTTCATTACCACTATGTGAGGGAGAAGTTACTAAGCAAAGAGATTCAATTGACATATGTGTCTACTAATATGCAATGTGCAGATTTACTCACTAAAGCATTGGATGGAAACAAGCTATGCAGATTCAAATCTATGATTGGATTGCAGGATGTGATTGAAGACTAAAGATGAAGACTTAAGCCAAAGTGTTTGGCTTGAGGGGGAGTTCTTGGTGCATTTCAAGCCTTCACACTTGGCTTGGAACCTTGGAAATTTGGTGTTGAAACCTTGGAAGTTTAATTCTCTTGAAGAAAGGACCATGTGAACTTATGCTTATAAGTTCTTACTTCTTTACCCATTGTAAAAAGTCTATATGACTTGGCATCTCATGTAATCACATCTACTTGATAGATTCGTGGAAATTGGAACTTGTAAATGGAGAGAATATCTCCCTACTTTGAGAGGAGAGATTCTAGGGAGCCTTAGTTTGAATTTGAAATTCAAATGTATCTCCATCACTTATAAAAGTCAATGTAAAAACTTGCGGGTCAGCTAGTCTCATTTGAGCTCACTCCCCGAGGCATTCTACTGTTGTAACTTTGTGTGTGTTAGTGCTACTTCATAGCCTACACCACAATACCTCATTTAGCTATGCTTGTCATGCTAATGAGACTGTACAAACACATCAATCAATAGAAGTATACACATTCATCATATCTGTTTCTCTGAGTTATCATCTCCAAGTTTGTCAACTCCAAAGGGGAATATCTCAGGATCTATTGAACCAAATCAAGTGATTCAAAGCACATTGGAACCAGCTCCAAGCATACTACATGCCTACAAAATGTTAAGGTCAAAGGATCAGCCATCGCGGAGAAATCTCAATCGAAGTCACCTCTGGTATTCTGCTGCAGTGTTCCTAAAAAGTCGGGGGTACATATAATTTTGCTAAATTCATTTCTCAGAGTATAGTTTGACATTTCTTCTCATTCCACTTGCAAATGGTAGCTTGTTAAGCTAATTTAATATGTCCAGAAGGAATTTGATCAATTGTTAGTGTGCTGGTCACACTGAATGAAAGACTGAGCAGGTGTCACTACAAAAATAGCAAGTTTTTCTTGATTTTTGAAGTGCCAAGTTATCTGTTTTGATTTGATCATTACAAATATCATTTGCAAAGTACATATATACTTTCATGGTATCATTTGGAAGCTAAGCAAGTGTGCTAAGCATATCTGGAGTCAAGGAGGGCTAGAGCAAAGCAGGTCTAGCAGCTTCAACTCAATCTCTTGAGTGCATCCTACCATCTCTCTCAACAAGATATACATGAGCTACCAAGCATGAAGCAAAAGCCACTAGTCGACACACGAGTGTCAAAGCAACTAGCCCAATCAGAGTCAGAAAAAGCATGCAAATCTTGCAGTAGTGATCCCCCCTTGGGATAAAACAACCCAAGTAGCCAAGTACCACTCAAGTAGCAAAAGATGTGCTTAAATGCTTGCCAATGCTTGACTCCTAGGCAATGCATAAACTTGCTCATCTGTGAGACAGCAAATTGAATATCTGGTCAAGTAATGCATAAGTAAATCAAGCATCCAACAGCATGCTAATAGAGAATAGCATCAAATGCATCTCCAGCATCATGAAGACTCAGTTGTAAACTTGTCTCCATACGAGTGGCAATAGCTTTATATTCTTCAAGTCCAAAACATTGCAATAATGTGTCAATATATTTTTGTTTGACACAAAGCCATTCCACCATCAACGTGCATAAACTAAATGCCCAAATAATGATGCAAATGCCCCAAATCAGACATCTCAAATGATTCATGTAAATCAGCCTTGAAATTAGCAATATGCTTCTCATGAGGACCAGTGAGCAGCATGTCATCAACATACATGACAATGATCAGAAGTACATCATTAGCATGCTTGACATATAAGGTGCTTTCAGTTGGACTGTTCTCAAAACCATGTGCAATTAGATAGGCATGTATCTTTTCATACCAAGCACATGGTGCTTGTTTTAAACCATATAATGCCTTTTTTAACTTGCATACCTGGTTTTCATGCCCTTTCTGCACAAAGCCATGGGGCTCAAAAACATACACTTCTTCATGCAAGTCACCATTCAAAAATGTTGTTTTAATGTCCAAGTGATCTACATTCCAACCATGATGAGCTACAAGTGCAGAGATGCTATGAACAATAGTCATTCGGCAAATAGGAGCAAAGGTTTCATCAAAATCAATGCCTCTTTCCTGCACATAATCCTTTGCAAAAAGACTAACCTTATACCTATCAATTGTACCATCAGGTTTATGCTTCAACTTGTATACCCACTTAGTGCCAATGGCCTTCTTCCCAGGAGGCAAGTCACATAAAGACCAAGTACCATTCTTCATTATAGCATCATATTTAGATTGCATTGCAGCCATCCAAATTTCTAACTTTTTTGCTTCATCAAACAAAACAGGCTCAGTCTCATCACAGAGACTAGATGCAGCCATAGCATAGCAATCTGATGCAAAAGAGGCACTATGAGAGCTTGATGGAGTATGATATGACAGAGGTGCATCTGATTTTTTGTCACGCAAAGTCTGCACTAGCCATTTTGGCATAGATTTTTCCTCCTCAATATCAGCTCTCTCATCAACAAGCGCATCATGTAAATCTACATCAGAAATGGGATGATCTACATCATCACATGAAACCTGCAAAGGCTGAGAAGTTGCCTCATTAGGACCAGCACTAGACTGTTCACCTGTAAAAAGAGGCAGCAAAGTATCATACATGTCTTTGGAGCTAACAAATGTCTCCTTAGTACATGAAAGCAATGGTTGAATAGCATCTTCCACAAAAACAACATCACGGATAACCAGAATGCCTTTAGTCTGTGGATGATACAGATGATAGCCTTTACTTTTAGAACTGTACCCAACAAAAATAAATTTTATTGCTTTATCATCCAATTTTCTGTGATATTGTTCAGGCACTAATGCATATGCCAAACAACAAAAAATAGGCAGATGAGAAATAGATGGCTTGAGATCATGCCAAGCCTCATATGGAGTGATTGACTGTAGCGCTTTAGTGGGACACCTATTAAGTGCATATGTTGCACACATGACAGCCTCAAGTCAGAAACTATGTGGTAAAGCCTAACACTTGACCATACACCTTGCCATCTCCATAAGTGACCTGTTCTTTCGTTCAGCAACTCCATTCTATTGAGGTGTGTATGGCACTGTACACTAGTGTTTTATCCCACATTCAGCCACAAATGCATTAAAATCAGAAGACATATATTCCCCCCCTTGATCAAAACGGAGGGTGCCCATTTTAAATGCTGACAAATTTTCAACCAAAACCAAAAATTGTTTGAAGCACATGAATACTTTGGACTTTGACTTCAATGGATATACCCATGCATGCCTTGAAAAATCATCGATGAAATTCATGAAGTAAAGATGATTTCCAAAAGAAGGTGTCTGCATAGGACCACAGACATCACTATGTACAAGCTGCAATTTCTAAGTAGCCCGAACTGAACCATCTTTTGGAAAGGAGAAACGCTGCATTTTTTCCAAAATACAACCTTCACAAACATGTTCTCCAGGTGCTTCAAGTTTGGGCAAAGAGGACACCATTTCAGATTTCTACAGGCATAGCAAACTAGCAAAATGCAGATGACCAAAGCGTGCATGCCAAAGCTTTGCATCTAACATAGCCTGAGATTCATGTACTGCACATGCCAAATCATTTACAGATCTTTCATAGTCTATGAGCTTATACAGCCCATGACACAAAATGCCAAAAGCAATAATCACATCTCCATTCGACAGATAATGAATTGTACATCTATCACCAACAAATTTCAAAACCAGGCCAATCTTGGCTAATGCAGAAACTGATAACATATTTTTCTTGATCCCTAGCACAAACAAAGCATCTAACAAAGTGAAAGAACTATCATCATCAGTAGTCCAAATGGTCTTACCAAATCCCATAACAGGATAAGAGGAGTTGTTGCCGCATGTAACAGTATTCCCTATAGGGGCAAGCTCAAGTGAAGAGAAGAAACCGCACTGCGAGGTAATATGTTTGGTTGCCCCACTGTCAAAGTACCAAACATCTGAGTCTATTGCAGACATGCAGTGTTCATGAGAAGATGGGTCAAAACTGCAAATAGTAGTAAACACCCACTCTTCTTCCTGCACAAGATTAGCAGACTCTGTCTTTGGTGTAGAGACCTCTACAACAACCATTCCAGCCTCTTTCATCTTTGCCTCTTTAGCAGCCATTTTTGGATAGTTCTTTATGATATGATCATTTCCTTTACAGTACTTGCAAAACAATTTCTGCTTTTCTGATTTGTTTTCATCTTTATCTTCCCTCTTTGATCGTGCAGATTAGCAAATTTTTGCTTACTAGTTGAAGAGCTCCATTTTCCTTTGCCCTTCTGACTAGCCAGGAAAGCTTGATCTTCAACATGCATAATGGACATGTTCTTCCTAGACTAATCCTCCTGCAACAAAACAGAGACTAACTCATCAAATGAAAAGGCATTTGGATTGCCTTTCATCATCAACCAAAGAGTAGAAGCAAAACTCTGATATGAATTAGGAAGACCATTCAAAATGGTCTGCACAAGTGAGCTATGTGGTATAACCTCATGAGCAGAAATCAACTGTTTCTTCAAGTCTTTGATCTTTGTTAGAAAATTTTCCATAGAATCACCTTCATTCATGTGCTCACTCTCCAACTGTTTTTGGAGGTAAGCAACACGAGCCTCATTCCTAGCTTGGTACAATGTGGTAAGCCTATCCCAAGTATCCTTAGCTATTCTACAAGAGTGAATGTGAGGAATAATGGCACGTTTTATAGACAAAGCTATCAATGCATGTGTTTGGGCATCTCTGCCATCCCAACAAATTTGATTTGCACTAGGTGCAGTAGAAACCGTATCACAAACAAGAATATGCAAAATATCATCATCATCTTCGACACCTTCTACATCAACTTTAGTACCTGCAGTTGTAACAGTTACAGGTATGATAGGATGTTTTTCAACACCCTGCACAATGTTCCACAATCCTTTTGCAACCAATACATGTCGCATCATATAAGCCCACAACGGGTAGTTGGTACCATCCAATTTATCCTCAACAGCCAACATACGAAATACATCACTACTTTCAGCCATGGCCAATGACTAAAATACCTTGATCTAGAAAATTGATTTCATCTCAAAAAGTTGAACAAAACTGCCCAGACAAATTTTTCTAAACCTATAAAAGACTTTGATACGCTTATACTAGCGAACCAAAATTGGTATACACCTTTGGCACAAAAAGACAAAATAGCTTGCACAAGCATTGTGATAGTGCATTCGGAGGTCAAAACCAGCTCAGATCGTGATTTCGACACCACAGAGCAAAGCAGTTTTGATCTGAAAACATGCTCAGTATGCTCACCAAAATTCATGCAATTTTGAGACTACAACTAGAGAGGTGTCAATGACCCCTAGATGAAGCAGTGACATGCTCTGATACCAATTGTTGGAGTTAGATGTCTACCGAAGCACGTGAAAAACAAAAGGAAGAAGAAGAAGCTTGGAGCTCAACACACAATACTGAATGTATTACCACTAGAATGTACAAAAAAACCTCCTAAAGAGGAAAAAAGTGTCCCCATAGTCCTAGTGTGTTCACACACATCACTACCTAAATATATCAACATGTACATCTCAAGGTAACACATCAAGAATATTTAAACATATGAAGAGTTCACAGTACTTTCAAAGTATTCAATTTATAGAGCAAGAAGAGTAGATGTATCAATGACAACAAAAGAAGCTCATGGCACATCTGCTCAAGTATCACAAACTCTTTTCAAGAATGATTAGGATATGTGTACTCTGCTTTGTTTAGATATTTCAAGAAAGAGTGGACTAGGTGAATCTAGTAGAACATGTGGATCTAATAATGTGTCACCTAATATTTCTTGTAATAAATCACAAAACACAATACATGTAGCTTTCAAGAAGCAAGATTGTCTTGAGCTTCATCTTAAATGGACTGGAGCATTTTTAGCATGTGGAATTCCTTTCAATGTCATTCATAACCCAATTTTCATATATGCTTTGATGTCAACTACACAAAAGGGATTCATGATGCCAGATTACAATAAAATGCATCAAAATATGTAGATAAAGTGAAGAAATGTACTGAATCTATCTTAAAATGAGCAGTGCTCGATTATATACCCATTTATGGATGCACAATAACACTAGATGGATGGACAAGTTGTCAAAAGAAGCAATTGAGTAATGTCATGGTGATATGTCCAAAGGCAAGCATGTTTTTTGGAGGCAATTGAAACTTCTCTTAAGGAGAAAATTTCAGCTATCCTTGTAAATATATATGAACATGATATAGCTCACATGGGCAATCCGAAGAATGTCACTACAATGGTGACTAATAATGCATATAATTTTTGAAGTGTTGGAATTGCAATACAAAAAAAAAAAAATGAAGGTATTACTTGGGTTTGATGTGCATCTCACACACTAAATCTACATTTAAAAGATATAATTATATTACCTTTCATCAAATGGAGTTTATTACATGCAAATCATGTGGTCAAATTTATCAAAGATCATCAATGTTCATATCATTCAAAATCTCCCAATAAAACACTTCATATCTTTTGTGCTACATGATTTGCAACAACCTATATTATGCTCAATGAGTTATTGAAAATCAGACTAGCACTTATTGAAATGATTGTGGATCAAAGATGGGAGGCATGGAAATTTTCAAAACATCATGTCAATTATTACTTCCACGCATAGATGGTGGATATCCATTCCATCATAAGGTAGCTTATGTAAATCAAGAAGGAAGTTTTGGAGATCTATGGCACATTGAAGCGATTCAAAAGCATCCACCTCTTGTATGGTGGAAAGAGTATGGAGGTGAAACAATGGAGTTGCAACATGCAGCTATGATATTTCTTTCAATAACAGCTTCAAGATGTAGTTGTGAATGTAATTGGAGTACATATGATTTTCTTCATTCAGAATGAAGAAATCACTTAAGTGTATCATGTGCCAATGATTTGGTATATGATTTTGTAATATGCATTTGTTACATGTTCCAACCAAGGTAGCTTCTACAACAACACAACAAATGTTTGCCAGACAATTTCAAACTCATGAAAGTCTAGCAATGATTCATGGAGTGATCATGAATTAAATATAGACCAGAACGATGGTTCACACATGGAAGAAATAGATGACATGGTACATGTAATAGATGATGATATACAAAATGAAGAAAATGATGTGTTCTAAATACTTATACTCAATTGCAAAAAAGATTTCTTTATTATAAAGGAGGATTCTAAATATTATAAAAAGTGGCTTGTCTATTCAATATTTTGTTGATGTAGTAATTGATAGGTAGCAAAACAACCAAAAGATGATGATGCCTTTGATAGTCTTCCATATATATTCTCATATGCATCCAGAGATATTTGTAAATTTTTCACTTGATTTTCTAAATTGTCAATTATCTTTTGTTGATCATCAATTGTTTTGTGTAAACCTAGAATTGGTAATCCTTCATTGTACAGCATTGGTCCCTATGGTGATAAATCATGAATAAGGTTATGTTCTTTGGGTAGAAGAATATATGGCCGATTTTGAGGAAGATCACTTTCAAGGAAGAGGGCCATCATGTCCTTCATTATGAAATTCTTCACGATTTGGATGAAGACCCAAACCTATACATGTATTCTTTGATTGATCATCCCAATCTACATGTCAGTGAAGGATATCTTGTACAAAATCTTTTTTAATAAAATCATCGTGATTTGATTATTGTTTGGTAAAGATCATTCAACTTGAACAAAGCATCCAAGTAAAGTTTATGCTAATCTTTTATGTTGTAAGTAGGAAAGCTTTAATGGTGTTCTCTCTTTTGCTCTCCCTATACCTTGAAAGTAAACATCGTGAACAAAATGATTCAGACATAGCTTTCTAGCGTCTTTCATTGATAATGGTTCTCCTTCCAAACCCTTTAGTTCTAAATCTTGTTGAAATAAAAACTCGAACCCTCATTGCACAAATTGAGCATTTTGTTCATTTAAAATACTTTGTGATTTAGCATGATCAAGGTCATCATTCACATATGGCATTCTTGCCATGTTTTACTTCTAAATCTTCAAAAAGAAACATTACTTTTGAATCTTCATTCAATCCACATCATTCACGTCACTCAATCCAAATCATTCACATCATTGACAACTTGTCTTCCACATCATTCAATCCAAATCATTAACATCATTCATTCAACATCATTCACATTATTCAATCCACATCATTGACATCATTCAATCCACATCATTCAGATTATTCAGTCCACATCATTCACATCATTCAGTCCACATCATTGAAATCATTCAATCTACATCATTCAAATCATTCAATCCACAATGTTCATAGATAAATAGATAAGTAGTAGATAAATAGATGGAGAGATAAGTAGATAAATAGAAAGAAACATGAATGTTATATGTCAATAAATGAATAGATAAATAGATAGAATGATCTTTTAGGTATACTCTACCGGAGAAAACTTCACATGATTTATGTTTTCAATGATGTACCCCCTCTTGGTGTAGGAGAAACCTCTTGAAATTTCTCATCATGGGTGTCATCACTTAATGCCTCCTCCCTTACTAAATTTTCTAAATTTTTTCTATGATTTGGATTTTGTTCGAGTTTGACATCTATAGAAGCACACAAGCAGCACAAGGAAGAAGAAGAAGCTTGGGGCATAACACAATAATAAATGTATTACCATGTGAATGTACAAAGATGAGTCACCTGTTAGGCTTATAGGCATATATACAAGCCCAAGAGAAAAAACTTCCTAAAGATGGAAAAAAGTCCCAATAGTCCTAGGTGTGTTTACACATCACTACCAAAATATATCCTTAAATCCCCTCGAGGAGCGATGCAGTGAACAAGGGTTGGCACTCATGTATAAAGAAGTTCTAAGATATGTGGAAAGAGATCAATCCACAAAAGGAAGTAAGCCCAAAGCTTCAAACTTCCCCCTATGCAGACCCTTTGTGAAGAGGTCGACAACATTATCATGTGTGGGCAGATAAGCCAAATTGATCTCCCCAACAAAGAACCTCTCCCTCACCTCTCCCTCCATGTGCTTTGTGCATGCATGGAACACAGGGTTCCTTGCAATCACTAATGCACTCTGACTGTTAGCAAAGATGGTGGTGGCAAAAGACTCACCAACACCAAAATCATCCAAAAGGCATTTGAGCCACACACACTCAACATTTGCTATGAAAGCTTCCCTATACTGAGCCTCCCAATTAGTACTTGCCACAATAGGCTACTTCTTGCTCAACCAAGATATGCATGAGCTACCAAGAATGAAGCAAAAAACACCAGTGGTTACACATGTCATAGAAAGTAGCCCAATTTGAGTCAAAAAAATCATGTAAATCTGGTGGTAATGATCCCCCCTTCAAGTAAAACAATCCAAGTAGTTGGTTACAACTCAAATAATGAACAACGTGCTTTTGCCTGCCAATTCTTGACACCTCGGCAATGCATAAACCTACTTATCTAAGAGATTTCAAAGTGAATATCATGTAGAGTTATGCATAAGTAAATCAAACATCCAATAACTTGTTGATAGAGAAAAACAGCAAATGCATCTCCAGCATCATAGACTCAACCATAAAAATGTTTCCATAGGAGTGGCAATAGGTTCGCAATCTTCAAGGCAAAAATGTTTCAATAATGTGTCAACATATTTTGTTTGACAAAAAGCTATTTCCACATTAACTTGAATAAACTAAATGCCCAAATAATGATGCAAATGCCCCAACTCTAGCATCTCAAAAGAGGCATGCAAATCAGCCTTAAATTCAGAAATATGCTTCTCATTAAGACCATTGAGCAGCATGTCATCAACATATACAACGATGATCATAAGTACATCATCAGCACGCTTAACATATAAGGTGCTCTAAGTTGGATTGTTCTTAAATCCATGTGCAATTAAGTAGGCATGTATCCTTTCATACCAAGCATGTGGTGCTTGCATCAAACCATATAATGCCTTTTTCATCCAGCACACTTTGTTTTGGTGCCCTTTCTACACAAAACCATGATGCTGAAAAACATACACTTCTCCATGTAATTCACAATTTAGAAATGCAATTTAATGTCCAACTGATGTACATTCTAGCCATGATGAGTTGCAAGTGCAGAAATGCTATGTGTAGTGGTCATTTGGCATGTGGGAATAAAGGTCTCATAAAAATCAATGCTTCTCTCTTGATCGTACCTTTGGCAACAAGCCTAGCTTTATACATATTAATTGTTCCATCATGCTTGTGTTTCAGATTGTATACCTATTTAGTGTCAATGGCCTTTTTGCCTAGAGGAAATCACATAAAGAACAAGTACCATTCTTCATAATAACATCATATTTTGATTGCATAGCAGCCATCCAAATTTCTAAATTATGTGCTTCATCAAATGAAATAGGCTCATTCTTGTCACAAAGATTAGAGGCAGCCATTACATAGCAATCTGATGCAAAGGAAGCACAATGAGAACCTAACCAAGTATGACATGACAAAGGTGCATCTAATTTTCTATCTCTTAAAGTTTGCACCAGCCACTTAAACATAGTTTTAGCCTCTTCTATGTCATCCCTCTCATCTACAAGTGCATCATGTAAATCTCCATCAAAAATAGAATTATCTACATCAACATGCGGAACCTATAAAGGTTGAGAAAGTGCCTCATTCGGTTTAGCACTTGAATCTCCACTTGTAAAAAGAGGCAGCAAATTTTCATACACCTCTTAGAGCTAACTTAAGTCTCTGTACATATAAGTATTGGTTGAATTGCATCAATTTCTTGCATTGTTGTTCAGGCACTAATGCATAAGCTTGGCAACCAAAGATACGTAGATGAGCAAAATATGGTTTGTGACCATGCTAAGCCTCATATGGATTGATCGATTGTAGTGCTTTTGTGGGATACTTATTAGGTACATATTGTGCACACATAACAACCTAAGCTTGAAGCTATGCTGTAAAGCCTAAATTTTGACCATACACCTCGCCATCACCATGAGAGACCTATTCTTTCTTTCAACAAATTCATTTTTTGAGGTGTGTATGACACCGTATATTGATGTTTCATCCCACCCTTAGCTAGAAATGAATTATAATCAAAAGACATGTATTTTTCCCCTCCATCAGAATGGAGGGTGCCCAATTTATATGCAGATTTTCAGCCATAAACAGAAACTGTTTGAAGCACATAAACACTTCAAACTTTGCTTTCAATGGATACACCCATGCATGCCTAGAGAAATCATCAATAAAGGTCATGAATTAAAGGTAGTTCTCAAAAGAAGGTGTTTGAATAGGACCACAAACATCAGTATGAACAAGCTATAGTGTATGAATAGTTTGAACTGGCCATCTTTTGGGAAGGACTGCTACATTTTTCCCAAAATACAACCTTCACAGACATATTTACAAGGTGTCTCAAGTTTGGGCAGAGAGGATAGCATTTCAAATTTCTACAGGTGTAGCAAATTAGCAAACTTCATATGACCAAAGTGTTGATATATTTTGATAGTGATGTGTGTGAACAAACTTGGGACCATCGGGGTAGTTTTTCCCTCTTTAGGAGGTTTTTTCTCCAACTTTTATATACACATATAACCCTAATGGGTCACTTATCCTTGTAACTTCACTTGGTAATAGATTCAATATTGTGTTGTGATCGAAGCTTCTTCTTCTTCCTTGTGCTATTCACGAGCTTCCTGAAACCTTAAACTCCAACAATTAGTATCTGAGGAGGTCACTGCTTCATCTAGGGTGTCGTCAACACCCCTCCGATCATAGTCTCAAAATTACATGGAAATTTATGAGCATGCTTGGCGCAATTATGATTCAAAATACCTTCATTGTGTCGCATCAAAATTTTGACTTGAGCTCGTTTTGGCCTCCAAATCATCAGAGTACTTGTGCAGGCAATCTCATCCTTTTGTGCCAAACATATATAGGTTTTGGTTCACTAGTACAAGCCCCTTGAAGTCTGCTATAGGTTTAATGATTCTGAACAAGGTGATTTTGTTCAGCTTTTTGAGATATAATCATTTTTCCACATGAGGGTATTTAATTAGTGGCCATGGTTGAATGCAATGGTGTATTTTGTATGTTGGTTGTTGAGAATACGTTGGATGGTACTAATTACCCATTGTGGGCATATATGATGCACCATGTATTGGTAGTAAAAGGGTTGTGGAATATTGGGCAAGGTGGTGAAAAACATCCTACTACCTGCCCAGGCACATGCATTGATAGTTTTTTATGTCAAACATACCATTCCCCCTCACATTTCCTCATACAAAATAGCAAATGATGTTTGGAATACACTTATCACTTTATACCATGCAAAAAATGAGAATCGCATCGCTTACCTTCAAAAATAGTTGGACAGTGAGCATATGAATGAAGGAGAATCTATGGATAGTTTTTTGACAAAGATCAAAGATTTGAAGGAGTAATTGATTTCTGCTAACGAAGTCTTGCCAAACAGTTCACTTATGCATACTCTCCTTAATGATATTTCATATTCATATCAGAATTTTGCTTCTACTCTTTGATTGACGATGAAAGGAAATCCAAATTCCTAAATATTTGAGGAGTTAATCTTTGTTTTGTGGTAGGAATATCAAGCCAGGAAAAATAGGTCCATTATGTGTGTTCTAGATCAAGCTTTCCTAGCTAGTCAGAAGGTCAAAGGTAAATGGAGCTCATCTACTAGTAAGCAAAAATCTGCTAATCCTGCACAAATGAAGAAGGAAGAAAAAGATGAGAAGAAAACAAAATAGCAGAAAAAAATTTGCAAATACTATAACAAAAATGATCATTTCATAAAGAGTTGTCCAACACTCGCTACAAAAGAGGCAAAGAAGAAAGTGGTTGGAATGGTTGTTGTAGAGGCCTCTACACCTAAAAAAGAGTCTGCTAATCTTGTTTAGAATGAAGAATGGACATTTACTATTGTATGCAGCTATGACCCATCTTCTCATGGGCACTGTAGTATGCAATAGACTCAGGTGTTCAATACTTTGATAGTGGGGCAACCAAACATATTACCTCCCAACATAGTTTCTTTGATTCATTTCAGCTTGCCCTATGCTAAAAAATTCTCTTTCTCCTATAATGGGATTTGGTAAGATCATTCTAACTACTATTTATGGTAGTTCTTTCACATTGTGAGATGTGTTTTATGTACTAAGGATCATGAAAATGTAGCACTTCTCCTTCCCAAACGATGGTTCCATTTGAGCTACTCATAGATTCCAGCTTGTTCATAGTGATATTTGTGGTCCTATGCACACACCTTGTTTTGGGAACTACCTTTACTTCATGGCTTTTATTGATGATTTCTTCAGGCACGCATGGTTGTATCCATTAAAAGCAAAGTCCGAAATGTTTGCGTCCTTCAAACAATTTCTGGTTATGGCTGAAAATTTATCAGCATGTAAATTGGGCACCCTCCTTTTTTATCAAGGGGGAATACATGTCTTCTAATTTTAATGCATTTTCGGTTGAGCATGGGATAAAACATCAGTGTATAGTGTCGTATACACCTCAACAAAATGGATTTGTTAAAGAAAGAATACATCCCTCATGGAGATGGAGAGGTGTATAGTCAAAAGTCAGGCTTTATCGCATAGCCTCTCACTTGAGGTTGTTATGTGTGTAGCGTACGTACTTAAGAGGTGTCCCACAAAAGCATTTCAATCTATCACTCCATATGAGGCTTGGCATGGTCGCGATCCATCTGTTGCTCATCTCCATGTCTTTGGTTGTCTAGCATATGCATCAGTGCATGAACAACAATGCAAGAAATTAGATGATAAAGCAGTGAAATGTGTTTTTATTGGGTACAATTCTGAAAGCAAAGGCTATTGTTTGTATCATTCATATAACAAATGCATTTTGGTTAGTCGTGATTTGTGAAAGACGCAATTTCAGCCATTACTCTCATGTATCAAGGAGACTTCACTTAGCTCTAAAGATGTGTATGACACTTTGCTGCTTCTTTTTATACATGGACAGTCAAATGTTGGTCCAATTGAGGTGATTTCTCAGCCTTTATTAGTTCCATGTGATGACGTAGATCATTCCATTTTTTATGCAAATTTACATGATGCACTTGTTGATGAGAGGATTGATTGATATAGAGGAGGCAAAAACTATGCCTAAATGGCTAGTGTAGACTTTGAGAGATAGCAAATTAGATGCACCTCTTTCATTTCATACTTGTTCAAGCTCCCATAGTGCTTCCTTTGCATCAAATTGCTATGCAATGGCTACCTCTAGTCTTTGTGATGAGAATGCTCTGCAATGGCTCCCATAGTGCTTTCTTTTGATGAAAAAAAAAACTCAAACAATTTGATGGATGTTATGCAACAAAAATATGATGCTATTATGAAGAACAGTACCTAGTCTTTATGTTATTTTCCTCCAAGCAAAAATCCATTGAAAATAAATGGGTATACAAGATAAAACTTAAGCGTAATGGAATAGAGGCTAGGCTTGTTGCAAAAGGTTATGCTCAAGAGAGAGGCATTGATTTTGATGAGACCTTTGCTCCCATATGTTGAATGCCCACCATTCATAGCATCTCTACACTTGCAACTCATCATGGTGGGAATGTACATCAATCAGACGCATTTATGAATGGTGAATTACATGGAGAAGTGTATGTATTTCATCCCTATGGTTTTGTGCAAAAAGGGCATGAAAACAAAGTGTGCAGGTTGCAAAAGGGATTATATGGTTTGAAGCAAGCACCACGTGCTTGGTATGAAAAGATACATGCCTACTTGATTGCACATGTTTTTTAGAACAGTTCCAAATGATAACATCTTATATGTTAAGCATGCAAATTATGTACTTCTTATCATTGTTGTGTATGTTGATGTTGTGTTGATCACTAGTCCTAATAAGAAGCATATTGCTGAATTTAAAGGTGATTTGCATGCCTCTTTTGAGATGTTCGGCTTGGGGCATTTGCAACATTATTTGGGCATTCAATTTATGCAAGTTGATGGGTGAATAGCTTTGTGTCAAACATATTGGCACATGATTGTAGCATTTTGGCCTTGAAGATTGCAAACCTGTTGCCATTCCTATGGAAACAAGTTTATTGTTGAGTCTTCATGATGTTGGACATGCATTTCATGTTGTTCTCTATTAGTAGGTGGTTGGATGCTTGATTTACTTATGCATAACTCAGCTTGATATTCATTTTGCTATCTCCCAACAAGTTTATGCATTGCCTAGGTGTCAAGCATTGGCACGCGATTAAGTGCATTTTTCGCTACTTGAGTGGTACACAGTTACTTGGATTGTTTTATCCCAAGGGCAACCATTATTGCCAGATTGACATGCTTTTTCTGTTGATATATTTAGGTAGTGATGTGTATGAACACATTAGGACCGTTGGGGCACTTTTTTCCCTCTTTAGGAGTTTTTTCCCCCGACTTGTATATACGCATATAGCCCTAATGGGTTACTTATCTTTGAACATTCTCTTGGTCATACATTCAGTATTGTGTGTTGTGATTCAAGCTTCTTCTTCTTCCTTGTGTTGTTCGCGTGCTTTTGTAGACCTTAAACTCCAACAATTGGTATCAAAGCACGTTTTTGTTTCATCTAGGGCATCATCAATACCCCTTTGATCATAGTCTCATAATCACACAAAATTTGGTGAGCATACTCAAGGTGATTAGGAGTTCAAAATAACTTCATTGTGTTGTGTCAAAATCGCAATATGAGCTCGTTTCGGCCTCTGAATGCACTATCACAGTGCCTATGTAGGTAATTTTGCCTTTTTGTGCCAAAGATATATACAAGTTTTGGTTCACCAGTATAAGCGCCTTGAAGTCTATTACAAGTTTAGTAGAACTCGACAAGGTACTTCTGTTCAACTTTTTGATATACACACATTTTTCTGCATCGGGATATTTAAGTCAGTGGACATGGCTAACAGCAGTGATGTATTCTATATGTTGGTTGTTGAGGATAAGTTGGATGGTACCAATTACCCATTATGGGCTTATATGATGTGTCATGTATTGGTTGCAAACAGAATATGGAAGATTGTGTAGGGTGTTGAAAAACATCCTATTACACCTGCAAATATAGTTATTGAAGGTGATACATATGGTGTTGAAGATGGTGATATTCTTCATGTTCCTGTTTGTGGTGCGGTTCTTGCTACACCTACTAAGTAAATTTTTTAAGATCGCAAAGATGCTCATGCACATGCATTGATAGCCTTGTTTGTCAAATGTACCATTATTCCTCACATTGGCTCTTGTAGAACACCAAAGGATGCTTGGGATACACTTACCACTTTATACCATGCAAGGAATGAGGCTCTTGTTGCTTACCTCTGAAAACAGCTGGAGAGTGATTAAATGAATGAACGAGATTCAATGGACAACTTTTTTGACAAAGATCAAATATTTGAAGGAGCGATTGATTTTTGCTGATGAAATCTTGCTTAATAGTTCACTTGTGCAAAATGTTCTGAATGGTCTTCCTGATTCATATTAGAGTTTTGCTTCTTCTCTTTTATTGATGATGATACGCAATCCAACTGCCTTAACATTTGAGGAGTTAGTCTCTCTTCTATTGCAGGAAGATCATTCTAGGTAGAATAGGTCCATTATGCATGTTGGAGATCAAGTTTTCCTGGCATGTCAAAAGGGCAAAGGTAAATGAAGCTCTTCTACTAGTAAGCAAAATTTTGCTAATTCTACACAATTAAAGAAGGATGACAGAGACAAGAAGAAAATAGAAAAGCAAAAATTATTTTGCAAATACTGTAAAGGAAATGATCATGACATAAAGAGTCGTCCAAAGCTGGCTACAAAAGAGGGAAAGAAGAAAGAGGATGGAATGGTTGTTGCATACACCTCTACACCCAAAATAGAGGCTGCTAATCTTGTGCACAATGAAGAATGGGCATTTACTATTGTTTACAGTCATGACCCATCTTCACGTGAATAGTGTATCTCTACAATAGACTCAGATGTTTGGTACTTTGATAGTGGGGCAACCAAACATATTACCTCGCAGCACAATTTCTTCACTTCACTTGAGCATGTCCCTATAGCGAATACTATCACATGCACCAACAACTCCTCTTATCATGTTATGGGAATTGGTAAGATCTTAATGACTATTGTTGATGGCAGTTCTTTTACATTGTCAGATGTTTTATTTGTATAAGGGATCAAGAAAAATCTGTTATCAGTTTTAGCATTATCCAAGATTGGCTTGATTGTACAATTTATTGATGACAGATGTACAGTTCATGATCTGTCAAATGGCGATATCATTATTGCTTTTGGAATTTTATGTCGTGGGTTGTATAAGCTCATAGATTATGCAAAATCTATGAATCATTCAACATGTGCAGTTCAAGATTCTCATGCTATATCATATGCAAAGCTTTGCCATGCACGTTTTGGTAATCTGAATTTCGTAAGTTACGCCTGTAGAAATCTGAAATGGTGTCCTCTTTGCCCAAGCTTGAGGCACTTGATAAACATGTGTGAAGTCTATATTTTGTGCAAAATGCATATGTTCCTCCTTTACAAAAGATGTTTCAATTCAAGCTACTCAGAAATTGTAGCTTGTTCATAGTGATGTTTGTGGTCCTATGCAGACACCTTCTTTTGGGGACTATTTTTACTTTGTGACTTTCATTGATGATTTTTCCAAGCATGCATGGGTATATCCATTGAATTCAAAGTCGAAAGTGTTTATGTGCTTCAAACGGTTTTTGGTTTTGGTTGAAAATATATGAGCATGTAAAATGGGCACCCTCTATTCTAATCAAGGGGGGGATATATTTCTTCTGATTTTAATGCATTTCTGGTTGAATGTGGGATAAAGCATGAACATGTAAAATGGGCCCCCTCTATTCTTATCAAGGGAGGGAATATATGTCTTCTGATTTTAATGCATTCTAGTTGAATGTGGGA
Organism: Ceratopteris richardii; assembly: GCA_020310875.1. Classification (NCBI taxonomy): domain Eukaryota; kingdom Viridiplantae; phylum Streptophyta; class Polypodiopsida; order Polypodiales; family Pteridaceae; genus Ceratopteris; species Ceratopteris richardii. The sequence continues at coordinate 49,345,970 of CM035437.1, read as the reverse complement.
TAAAGCATCATTTTATAGTGCCATATACACCTCAACAGAATGGAGTTGTTGAAAGGAATAATAGGTCACTCATGGAGATTGCGAGGTGTATGGTCAAGAGTCAAGCTTTCCCACATAGTTTTTTGGCTTGAGGTTGTTATGTATGTAGCATATGTACTTAACATGTGTCCCACTAAAGCATTGCAATCTATCACAAGGCTTGGCATGGTTGTAAGCCATTTGTTGCTCACCTGTGTGTTTTTGGTTGTGTGGCATATGCATTAGTGCATGAACAACAATGCAAGAAATTGGATGATAAAGTAGTGAAATGTATTTTTGTTGGATACAGTTTTGAAAGCAAAGGCTATCGTCTCTATCATCCACAGACTAAAGACATTTTGGTTAGGCGTGATGTTGTTTCTATGGAAGAATGAGCCTTGAGTCTTTCTGATGAGAATGAGCCAGTTTCGTTTGATGAAGCACAAAATTCTAAAAATTGGATCGTGGTTATGCAATCAGAATATGATGTTGTCATGAAAAACGGTACCTGATCTTTATGTGACTTGCCTCTTGGAAAGAAGGCCATTGGCACTAAGTGGGTATACAAGCTAAAGCAAAAGCTTGATGGAATAGTTGACAGGTATAAGGCTAGGCTTGTTGCAAAGGTTTATGCTCAAGAAAGAGGCATTGACTTTTATGAGACCTTTGCTCGTACATGCCAAATGACTATTGTTTGTAGCATATGTGCACTTGTAGCTCATCATGGTTGGAATGTACATCAGTGGAACATTAAAATTGCATTTCTGAATTGTGAATTGCATGAATAAGGGTATGTTTTATAGCCACGTGACTTTGTGCAAAAAGGGCATGAAAACCACGTGTGCATATTGAAAAAGGAATTATATGGTTTGAAGCAACCACCACATGCTTGATATGAAAAAATACATGGCTACCTGATTGCACATGGTTTTGAGAACAATCTAACTGAGAGCACCTTATATGTTAAGCATGCAAATGATGTGGTCCTGATCATTGTTGTCTATGTTGATGACATGCTACTCACTGGTCCTCATGAGAAACATATTTTTTATTTAAAGATTGATTTGCTTGCCTCATTTGAGATGTAAAATTTGGGAAATTTGCATCATTATTTGGGCATTCATTTTATGCAAGTTGATGTCAGAATAGCTTTGTGTCAAACAAAATATATTGACACATTATTGCAGCATTTTGGCCTTGAAGATTGTAAACCTGTTGCAAAAACTATGGAGATAGGTTTATGATTGGGTCTTCATGATGTTAGAGATGCATTTGATGTTGTTCTCTATCAGTAGGTTGTTGCATGCTTGATTTATTTATGCATTACTCGACCAAATATTCAGTTTGTTGTCTCACAGATGAGCAAGTTTATGCATTGCCCAAGTTTCAAGCATTTATAGATAGTTAAGCGCATCTTTTGCTACTTGAGTGGTACTCGGCTACTTGGATTGATTTATCCCAAGGGGGGATCACTACGGCCAGATTTACATGCTTTTTTTTACTCTTATTGGGCAGGTTGGTATGAGACTCGTGTGTCCACTAGTGAATTTTGCTTCATGCTTGGTAGGTCATGTATATCTTGGTTGAGCAAGAAGCAGCCTATTGTAGCCACTTCTAGTTGTGAGGCTGATTATAGGGTAGCTTTCACAACAACTGTTGAATGTTTGTGGCTTAGATGCCTTATGGCTGATTTGGGTGTTGGTGAGTCTTCTACCACCACCATCTTTACTGACAGTCATAGTGCATTGGCAGTTGTGAGGAACCTTGTGTTCCATGCTTGCATTAAGCACATTGAGGTGCACTATCATGATATTAAGGAGAGGTTTTGTGCTGGAGAGATTAGTTTGGCATATGTTCCCACATAGGAGAACATTGCAAACCTTTTCACAAAGGCTCTACCTAGGGAGAAGTTTGAAGCTTTCCACAAAGCTTTGGGCTTACTTCCTTTCGTCGATTGATTCCACATAGCTTGGCACTTCCTTATACATGAGTGCGATCTCCTCATTCACCGCATCACTCCAAGGGGGGATTTGTTGATATATTTGGGTAGTTATGTGTGTGAATACACTAGGACCACATGGCACTTTTTTCCCTCTTTAGGAGGTTTTCCCCTCGGCTTGTATATATGCACATAGCCCTAACAGGTTGCTTATCTTTTTAAATTCTCTTAGTAATACATTCAATATTATGTGTTGTGCTCCAAGCTTGTTCTTCTTCCTTGTGTTGTTCGCATGCTTTCGCAGACCTTAAACTCCAACATTTTCTGACTCGGACTGGGCTTGTTTCTATGACACTCATATGTCCACTAGTGGTTTTTGCTTCATGATTGGTAGCTCATGCATATCTTGATTGAGCAAGAAGCAGCCTACTGCGGCCACTCCTAGTTGTGAGGCTGAGTATAGGGTAGCTTTCACAATGACTATTGAGTGTGTGTGGCTCAAACGCCTTTTGGAAAATTTGGGTGTTGGTTAGTCTTCTACCACCATTATCTTCACTAACAATCAGAGCGCACTGGAAGTTGCAAGGAACCTTGTGTTCCATGCTCGCACTCACATTGAGGTGCACTATCATTATGTTTGGGAAATGTTCTCTCATAGAGATATCATATTTGCATATGTGCCCACACAAGATGATGTTGCAGACCTTTTCACAAAGGCTCTGCCTAGGGAGAATTTTTAAGAGCTTTGGGCTTACTTAATTTTATGGATTGATCTCTTTCCACATAGCTTGGCACTTCCTTGTACATGAGAGCCAACTCCTTGTTCATCACATCACTCCCAAGGGGGTTTGTTGATATACTTCAATAATAATGTGTGAACACACTTAGGATGCTCGGGGCACTTTTTTCCTCTTTAGGAGGTTTTTTCCCCTAGCTTGTATATACACCTATAATCCTGATGTGTCACTTATCTTTGTATATTCACTTGGTAATACATTCACTATTGTGCTGTGCTCCAAGCTTCTTCTTCTTCCTTGTGCTTGTTGTGTGCTTCCACAAACCTCAAACTTCAACACAACGCATGGATATCAAAGCTCTACATCTAACATAGCCTTCGAATCTTGAACCGCACATGTTGAATCATTCATAGATTTCCTGTTCTCTATGATTTTATACATCCCATGACATAAAATGGTAGAAGAAATAATAACATGGCCATTTAAGAGATCATGAATCGTACATATGTCATCAATAAATTTGACAACCAAGTCAATCTTGGCTAATGTTGAAACTGATAACAAAATTATCTTTACCCCTCAAACATATAAAGCATGTGAAAATATGAAAGAACTACCATGAGTAGTAGTCAGAAAAATCTTAACAATTCCCATTACAATATAAGAGGAGTTTTTAGCACATGTGAGCATATTCCATGTAGGGGAAGGCTCAAGTGAACTAAGAAACTTCGCTATGAGGTAATATGTTTGGGTGACCCACTATCAAAGTACCAAACATTTGAGCCTATTGCAGACATAGAAAGCTCATGAGAAGATGGTTTAGAGCTATAAACAGTGGTAAATGCATATTCTTCATTCTAAACAAGATTAGCAGGCTTTGTTTTAGGTGTAGAGGCCTCTGCAACAACCATTCAAGACTTTTTTTTGCCTCTTTTGCAACAATTTTGGATAACTCTTTATGACATGATCATTTCCCTTACACTATTTGCAAAACTCTTTATGCTTTTCTATTTTCTTCTCATCTTTGCCTTCCTTCTTCAATTGTGTAGGATTAGTAGGATTTTGTTTACTAGTAGATGAGCTCCATTTTCCTTTGCCCTTATGACTAGCTAAGAAAGCTTGAGCAACAAGCATGATCGACCTATTTTGCCTTGACTGATCTTCTTGCAAGAAAACAGGCACAAACTCCTCAAACGCTAAGGCATTTGGATTGCATTTCATGATCAATCAAAGAGTAGAAGCAAAATTTTGATATGAATATGGATGACTATTAAGAACAGACCCCACAAGTGACCTATCCGGCAAGACTTCATCAACAGCAATCAATTGCTCCTTCAAATCTTTGATCTTTTTCAGAAAAAATGTTCATAGAATCACCTTCAAACATATGCTCTTTCTCCAACTTTTTTCGGGGTCAAACAGAAAAATCACAGTAATTACTCACAAACATAATGAATTTTATCTTCAAATAGAAAAAACCGTAAAAAAATCACACTACAACGAGATCATCAATACCGAAATCGCACCTTACTCAAAATTATACTTGAAATCACAATGATTTTTTGAGAAATTGTGTTCATGAACTTACTTTCTTCTTGTTATTTCAAAATTTTTTTCTATTCTCCATTTTGATGCTTGTTTTTCTTCAAAAAAATCGAGCTCAAAGAGTTCTCAGACAAAACAATCAATCTCACATCAAGTTTTATGACAAAAATCAAAAACTCAAACCTATGACTTTGATCAAAAAAAAATGTCATCATGTTTCGAGACTTAGTTTTCCAAATGCAAGGAAAATTTCACACTTACAATGTAAATTTTTAAGTTCAATACAAAGTCACAAATTTAGCTTTCACTTATCAAAAATTACACTCATGCTTATCCCTTTTTCTCACTTAGAAAAATATAATTTTTCCTCAAAATACTCAAGGATGGCTATCCTAACTATGTACAATGTCACGGTTTTGATTGTTTGTAAAATGATATTCTAGATCACATGCAAAATTGCACTTATCCTTTACTGATAAAATCACTTCAAAACCTCATACAGTCGTCGTTATGATTTGTTTATAAAACCACACCACTTTTTTGAAAACTTGGGATCTGTTGCCTTTTCCTTTCCCCCTTTCCACTCGATAGTACTCACTTCTCTTTTGAACATAAATACCATTTGAGGCATGAAGGTATTTTTTAAGAAAACTTAATACAATTTTTTGATGTATCATATCCCTTAATCTCACATTTCCTTATGCATACCATAGGGGGATAATTAAAACAAGAATGAAATGGTATTCTTTATGAGCTCTTTCTATCTTTTTTGTGAATATCTATCTATCTATCTATCTATCTATCTATCTAGCTATCTATACTTGGAGCTTACCTATACTTGGAGGAGATCATTCTCACTTTATGGAGATTGTGAAGTTATGAAGACATGCTTCAGATTTGTGCATTTATATGTAAATTTTATGATTCTTTGTAACATTCATGCACTTTATATTTTGAAATATATGACATATATGTGGAGCTTTTCTCCTTCATCTTTCTATGACTTTATCTACTCTCTCGTGCCTCTATTTCATTTTTGTCTCTATATTGCTTGTGGGCCTTAAAAACCAACACTATCTTGATATCTAATTGGTATACATTCCAATTGAAAAGTGAAGCATGAGAAAGAACTATTGTGACTATGGTCATTCTAGTTGTAGTTGCAAATATTTCATCATAGTCAATAACCTTTCTTTTGTGCATAACCGTTTAACTGTTAATCTACCTTTATACCTGTCAGTGGTACCATCTGCTGTTCCTTTGATTTTGAAGATCCATTTGATACCAATTGCTTTCTTACCTTTTGGTAACTCACAAAGCTTCCATGTTTGATTATTAGGTATAGAATCAATCTTCTCTTGCATTGATTTCTTCCAGAAAGGATGTTGTAATGCATCTTTGACACTGGTAGGTTCATGTTCAGTTGAAGTTAGTGCAAGGATATTATTGAATTAAAAATGTTCTACATCATCTGCTTGATCTTTCACACTTCTGGTTCTTCTTTGAAATGATTGAATTTCACTATCTTGTAAAGTTTTTGCATACCATCTCGAAAGTTTTTGAAAGGCTGGTGAAAGCTTTTGTTCATCTGCAACTCTTTCTTCATGTGTTGTTGAGGTTTCTCCAACTTCATAAGTCACTACATTAAAAGGTGGTGAAGAAATAGGTGAAGTTGAAGCTCTAGATAGTGGTGGTGTAAGAGTTGTAAGAAAATAACAGCACAACGGAATAGACCTGTAGACAGAGTTGAGAGAAAAATGCAGACGATAGACGCAGACTAAGAGATAGAGAACTCAAACTCTCAGATTGTCGAGCATAATGCAGTTACAATGATGGTGCTATCCACCCGTGCGCTCCCACTGTGGAGCTTAGATGGCGATCTAGAAAGACTCTAGATGAAGGGCTTACTAGTGTGCAATGCTATATAAAGCTCAACCTGGGCCGTGCTTATATAGTTTTTACAAGGTGGTTCGGTATAGATAAATGTAGTCAGGAGATACAAAATAGTCAGTAAAATATACGATCCAACAATATCTCCATGACCAGAAGTCCTACAGTCTCGGCCCTACGGGCCGAGGGGATAGGCCCCTCAGACCCCGTAGAAGGGGGAAAGCCCCCCTCTACACTCCCCCCATTAAGGCTCTATGGGAACCGCACGATGCCATAGGGCCTGTATTTTTACCTTAAATGACAACCCAATGGCTTGGAAGTTCATGCCCTACCTAACCTAATGGTTAGGCTCACAAAGATCATCTACAACCATCAACAATCTCATAATGGCTTCTCCTCATAATGGGGGCCTTACAAATTAGAGCACCATGGATCATTTGTGGTCACATGAGGGTGGAGTATTGAGCATATCTAACACCCCCCCCCCCTCAATGTCCACCCTACAGTGAACTACCTCCTTGGTCCAATCCCAAGCTTTGGAAAGTGTCCAAGAAGTTGCTCTCTCCTAAGAGCCTTGGTGAAGATGTCTGCTCCATTTTCTTCAGTAGGACAATAGCTTATCTTCACGACCCCGTCCTCAATCAACTCATGCACATAGTGATACTGAATTTCTATACGCTTGGTACGTGCATGTAAAACAGGATTTTTGGTGATGGCCATGCAACTTTGATTGTCACACTTCAACTCTGTAGCCTCATGTCCTTGTATTCCTATGTGCCATAGGATCCTCCTCAACCATACTGCTTCACATGCTGCAACACTTGTAGCTTTGTACTCACCTTCAGTAGAAGATAATGCTACAGTCGGTTGCTTCTTACTAATCCAAGAGAAAATTCCTGATCCTAAAGAAAAGCAATATCCAGAAACTGATTTTCTGGTATCAATATCTCCTGCCCAATTTGAGTCACTGTTGGCAGCAGTCAGGGAACCGAAGCCACAAGACAAAGAGGGTCCGAACGAAGAGATAGCACAAGCAGACACAGTAGCCAAAGAAGATATGGCAAGTAGGCCACCTAAATTTTTCAGACATCAAGGAGTGGAGCACAAGAAGAAAGAGCAAGTAGGGAGCTCAAAGATGTGTACGACAAATCAACAGAGAAAATCCCTACACAAATAGTGATTTTAATCACTAAAAACCATTGTAAATACCATTTCGTATTTTTGTAGCTCCATTTTGTGCAAGCCAAGGAGTCCTTGAGCTTGAGGAGCCTTAGAAGTGCCTACATATCAATTTTCATATTTTTTAGATCTCGTTTGAGCCCTCAAAAGAGCCCTGGAACCTAATTTTTAACTAGGCTGGACACTAGGTCTGGACAGGGCCAAAGCTAGTCAAAAACTATAAAAGGAGCTAGAGAGCTCATTTTTGAGGTTAGATTGTAATTGAAATGGACTTGTAAGAGTTTTTTGAAAGTAATCTAAGAACTCCATTGCTTCTCACTCTTTGTCTTACCGTGTGTGCGCGTGTGTGTGTATGTGTGTGCATGCTTGTGTGCTTCCCACTCGCGCACTTGTGCCTCCACTTGCTCGAGGTCTTCATACCATCCTCACGTCTTCCCGGATTGACATTAAAGGAGGTGCTACTCATCACTGAGCTACACCAAATTTTGGCGCCGTTGCCGGGGATCGAGCTTTGAGGACGACCGTGTGATGGTAAGACGTAGAGTTGTGACGTTGGCGTTGTAGGTAATTTCTTTACTTTTCCTTACTTTTCTCGTCCTTACTTCATCATCATCATCACCATCATCATCCCCATCATCTTCCATCTCCATCTCCATCATCGCAAAAATTTCAGTTTTTGATCATATCTCCTTCCTCCTTTCATTTCCCTCATTCCACTTGTGAGAGAGAGCGAGAGAGCGAACTGTTGTGTGCTATTTTCTGCATGCTTTTGGAGTTTCTTGCAGGTTTCAGCATCATCATCCCCTCCAGCACATCGCGCAGGTACGGAAATGTGCAGAACTGTCTCGCAGTCGCCGACTTCTGTCGATCGTGATTGACAGAAATTTTCACCTTTTGGTAAATCTGAGTGCACCACAGTGGACTAGAGACCCTGCACACCACATTTCCACAAAAATTTTTGAAAAATTTGCAAAATTTCAATCCGTCGCGATTGACAGCTCTGTCCGTCGCGATTGACTGCCTGTCCGTCGCGATTGACACCAGTCCATCGCGATTGACTGAAATTTTCACCTTTTGGTAAATTTGAGTGCACCACAGTGGACTAGAGACCCTGCACACCACATTTCCACAAAAATTTTTGAAAAATTTGCAAAATTTCAATCCGTCGCGATTGACAGCTCTGTCCATCGCGATTGACACCAGTCCATCGCGATTGACTGCCTGTCCATCGCGATCGACTCCTGTCCATCGTGATCGACTCCTGTCCGTCGCGATCGACTCCTGTCCGTCGCGATCGACTCCTGTCCGTCGCGATCGACTCCTGTCCATCGCGATTGACTGCCTGTCCGTCGCGATCGACTGCCTATCCGTCGCGATTGACTGCCTGTCCATCGCGATTGACTGCCCTGTCCATCGCGATTGACTGCCTGTCCGTCGCGATCGACTCCTGTCCGTCGCGATCGACTCCTATCCATCGCGATCGACTCCTGTCCATCACGATTGACTGCCCTGTCCATCGCGATTGACAACCAATTTTAGCCAGTTTTTTAGGGTTTTTAATTTGAAGAGTTTGGCTAATTTTGGGCATGAACATTTTACTCTAGAGCACATAAGGAGGCCATAGGAAAACAACTTGGGGAAAACCTGTTGCACAGTGATCCTGTTTGAACCCTGTCTTAACCCTAGAACCTTGAACAGTCATAACTTTTTCATACGAAATCCATTTTTTGAGCTCTAGGGCTTGTTGGAAAGCTCGTGGCATATACTACACACCCTCAACTGTTTTTTATAAAGATAATGCGTTGATTTTCAGCTAGGGTATTTTGAAGTTGACCATACCCAGGGAGATCAAAGTCAGGGGTCTTAAGAATTGTTTTCCTAAAAATCACTATGCAAATTAGTATTTGTGCTACAGGAATGAGAATCATTGATTCTGTCTTTGGAATTTAAATCTTAAAGCTAACTTTGGAACTCTTACAGATCTATTGAGAGCATCGAAAGGCGTTCTAAGCAAGTGTAAGTGCAAGCTTGGGAACACACTTCCTGGGCATTCAAGGGCAACCAAGAAGGAAACAAAAGGTTGGAAATTCTCAACTCCCATTGTCAATTCCTGGCTTAGGCTAAGAACGACTAGAGGTAGGAGTAAGCCAGGGTGGTGATAGGCATTTATCAAGTTGAAGACTGACTAAATACTCAAGTTCAAGCTAACGAAATAATCTTTGCACGGTCGAGAACTCTAAAGGAAAAGAACCTAACGTGGAACGATCAACTTACAGTGCGAAAATTAAATCAAATATTCCTGACGACGTGATTTTTGACAAGAGCATAAACACGGTAACCACTAAAAAGAATCAAGTAACTGATACAAAAGAGCTCAGCAACGAGGTTGTACTTGGGCTAATTTGGGCTATTCAATTAGGCTTATGAACCTTAGATCAGGGCGACATCTAGGGAGAGATAGACAAACTCTTAGGTCTTCAGAGGCTAGTGTCAACCACACTGCTAGGTCTTGGGCCCAGCAGTTGAGCCACCACTCATACTACCCTAGCTCTGAGACTAGTGAATCAGAGATGTCTCAAGGCATGGACCGACCTACGGGAAGTTCAGGAGTGCCATACTTGCACAGGGTAGAAGGCCCGTACAAGACGCAATTGGAATACCTTAGGACCAACCGATTAGATGCTAGCATCTATGAGGACGGTCTAGGAAGATCCGTGACCCAGATTAAAAACCCTGACCAATCCATTGGACTAGAACACCCAGCTGTCAAGTTTGAAAACGGGGCATACTTGGATAAAGAAGGAACCATATATGTAGTCACCAGTCACCCAGATAGGACAGACGAATTCGGGAATGTGATCCCTGAGACGGACATAGGTGACCTAGAGCAAGGAAACATGGGTACAGAACCTAGAACCCCTCGAGGCAAATCGGTTCTCACTAGGATTATCACACCAGAGTGGATTCCCCAGGATAATAAGAGCATAGATTTGCTCCTCAATCGAGAGACTGACGAAGCCTTTTGGAGGTATAAATCTGATCGGCCAAATGATATAGGAACAATCATAATCTATGAGTTTAAGGATCCAGATAGCCCAGGCAGAGTGACCTACTTAGATCACGCTTCAGAGAGGATCTTTGTGGTTACAGAACATGATAGACATGCTTACACTTGGAAGGGTGAATTCGTTTTCCCCCAACCAAGATCGAATGTGTCCTATGGTCACCCTGGAGCTGGAACATCCCAAGCTCATGGAACTCAAAGGGACAAAAGTAGAGATAGGCCAGAAGTAAGCTTTGCCAACCCAGGGGGCAGAGAAAGAACGAGGACGGAAACAAACAGAGTAGAACCTGATGTACTTAGAGCTCCCAGGAATCAAAGAAATGTGGATGAGTTCCCTCTACCACGACCTAGAGAGCACACAAGGACTCTGAGACCGACTCAGCTAGTTAAGTCCATGAAGAACTACTTTGATGGCACTGGAGATCCATACGATCATGTGGCTGAGTTTAGGCAAGTCTTGAGAGCTGAACAAGTGGACGATCTGTTCATGCAATACAATGCCTTTGGTCTAACCCTTAGGAACACTGCCCTGACTTGGTTTCAGCCACTAAGCGAGAGGCAGTTCAGGAGCATAGACCAACTTCTAGAGGCATTCATTATCGAATTCTCTAAAAGTGGCATAAGACATAACACTTCCTCGCTGATTCACAACTTCAAGCAAACCCCTCAAGAGACCGTGAGACTTGCTAGAAGAAGACTTAGACAATACTTGGAGAGATGCCCTGTCCCTGAGCTACCCACGCCAGCTAAGCAAGTGGCTTTATTCTTGGATGGATTGCTAAGTACAAAGTTGAGATCCTATGTGTACTTGAAGGACCCTCGGACCATAGAAGAGTGTGTACGCATGTGCATTGACATCGAGGATAACCTAGGGGAGGAGTTAGAGCTATCCAAAATATACAAAGATTCAGATAGTGCCTCTAGCCTCTCTTCCATGCAATCCACATCAATTGAGGAACTTGCAGAGAAAGTAGCTCAGAAATTAGGTGTCACTAGTAAACTGATGGAGAGTGTTAATCTCCAAAAGAATAACTTATTCTTGTGATTAGAGCACCTCTATACCAAGAATAAGTCAAAACTTTTCACTCATTTAGAGGATCAATTACTAACTATCAAAAGATTAACAATTCTGTGAAGAAGATGATACACAGAAAAGTCTGCTGCACTGTTCATTCACATTGACCTATCAAATCTGTAAAGTTTTTGATGAAACTTTGTACGAATCATTTCCTAGAGATTGTGCATCTACTCCAAGTTGAATCACTTCAAAAGGTTTAGTATAACTTGAGAAATTGATTTCACAAGTTACCTATGTCAGAAACTGTCATCCAAAACAGTCGACTTTACACCTGTAACTTTTAAGACTTGGTTCTCCTTGAATAGAACCCGTTTTACAAAATGCTTCTAGCCATGAATAGCTTATCTTCCAACTTAAAGATTAAGCCCTCACTCATACAAAACTTTAAACTGTGCTAGGAGAAATGATCAAAACATTAACTTCGAAATATGCGCCTGTTTTAGGAACCAATGAACACACTTCACATATGAATGTTCCTACACTTAATTCACTCAGCCTGATTACAATTGGAAGCTAAAACTTTGCACAGAGGTCAAGCAACTCTCAACTTAGACTTGTACAAAAGCATTTCACAATTGATCTACTGTAGAAGGAGAACACGCAGAAACATCGGGCGCAAAACTTTCCATTTACTCAGAAGAAAATACAGTTAGTGATGAGAGCTAACACAACTAACTTTTCTTCTATCTCATGACTTCTAACTTCCTCAATCTTGACTTCTAACTATTGTCACATATGCTCTCATATTTGCCCCGACTTTTCTCAAAGTATTTATAGATAATTTGTACAAGATTCTTACTCAAATAAAGATCTAAGTCACCTATGACTATACTAATGTACATATGTGTACACTTCTCTTGTCCTCTGAATGTAATCTTCTTCCATGCTTTAGAAATTGATCCTTCCTTCATCATTTGTTCTTCCAAGCCTTCAATTGGTGATTGGTCTGCACCAACAGCTCCCCCTCAATCATCAATTGAGGTTTTTCTCTGTCTTCTTTATACTTGCCATGTCTTTGAACCTTTGTAGCTTAGGTCCATCCAAGCTCTTTGTCATCATATCTGCCACTTGTTCTTTTGTTGGAGTGTACATCACTTCAATCTCTTTATCTAGTACCTTTTCCCTCAAGAAATGATACTGAATTTCTATATGCTTAGTCCTGGCATGAAAAACAGGGTTAGCTGCCAAATACAAAGAACTCATATTGTCTCCAAAAATTATTGGAGTACTATGATCAATCTCAAAACTTTTCATCAAGGTCTTCAACCATATGACTTCTTTTGCAGCTTCTACCATTCCCTTATACTCAGCCTCTGTGGATGATAAAGCAACTGTATGTTGCTTCTTTGAACACCAAGAAACTAACTTATCTCCAACATAACATAGATATCCATGAGTAGACCTTCTATCATCTGAGTCACCTGCCCAATCTGCATCACTAAACACTTTGATTCTTGTGTCAGAAGTGAAACCATAGTACAAACCTTCACTTAGGGTTCCCTTGATATATCTGAGTACCCTTTGGGCTGCAATCCAATGAGTCTTCTTTGGACAATGCATAAATTGTGACAACACACCTACTGCATAAGATAGATCTGGCCTTGTCAAGGTAGCATAGATTAAACTACCTACCAAACTCTGATATTTCTTCATATCATTGAACTCTTCACCTCCATACCTGCTTAATTTATGATTTACCTCCAATGGTGTAGTTGAGTTCCTGCAATCTTCCATGTTAAACTTGACTAGAAGATTCTTCAAGTATCTCTCTTGTGAAACATATACTCCATGTTGAGTATACACAATCTGCATTCCTAGAAAATAAGATAAGTTTCCCAAGTCACTTATCTTAAACTCCTTCTCTATTTGTCTTTTGAGTTCATTGATTCCTTGAGCATCTGTTCCTGTAACAATAATATCATCAACATAAATGCACATGTAAATGTATCCATTTTCACTTGCCTTCACTAGCAAGCTACTATCTGCCTTTGATGCTTGAAATCCACATTCATTCAAGAACTTGACCAATCTGTAATTCCAAGCTCTTGGGGCTTGCTTCAACCCATATAAAGCTCTCTTGAGCTTACACACATAATCTGATCCAATTGATTCCATAAAGCCTTCTGGTTGCTCCATATATACTTCATCTGCAATATAACCATTTAGAAAAGCATTTTTCACATCCAATTGTGATAATTTCCATCCTTTGCAAGCAGCAATAGCAATCAATGTCCTAATTGTAGACATCTTAGCAACAGGGCTAAAGGTTTCATCATAATCTACCCCATAAGTTTGGGCATAACCTTTGACCACAAGTCTAGCCTTATATCTAGACACCTTACCATCTGCAAACCTCTTTGTTTTATATACCCACTTACATCCAATGACCTTCTTATTCTTTTGTCTTGGTACTAGTTCCCAAGTTTCATTTTCAAGTAGAGCATCATACTCTTCCTGCATTGCCTTCTCCCAATTCTGTTTACCTTTGGCTTCTTCATAAGTGGTTGGATCTTCTTCTGTTTTCACAATGTAGGCATAATGTTTTGTTGTTAGGAAAGATGTATCATAACTATACCTTATAGGTTCTTTCCTTTCTCTTGTAGATCTTCTGATTTCTGCACTTCTTGAAGTTTCAGCCTCATTTGATTCTGGATCAAATCTTGGCCCTTCTTCTACATGATCCTGCACTCTACTTCTAGAGTCAATTTCATCAACAATTTCTTCACATACTTTTACCTTTGCCTTTCCTTTTCTTTGAATTTCTTCAACACCTGTATACTCATTTGGTGATCCTATATACCACATGTTTTGCTCATCAAATGTCACATCTTTAGTAACAAGAAATTGCTTTGTGGATGGACTCCACAACCTGTAACCCATCTGTCTATCATCATATCCAATAAACACATACTTCTCTGCTTTTGGTTCTAGCTTATGTCTTAATTGTGAAGGAACATAAGCATATGCAATACATCCAAATACTTTACAATGATCAAGACTAGGCTTCTTACCCCACCATGCTTCATAAGGGGTTCCTCCATCCAAAGCTTTGCAAGGCAACCTATTCACAAGATATGTTGCAGTGTTAATGGCTTCTGCCCATAAGTAATTTGGACAATTCTTTTCCTTCATCATGGCTCTTGCAAAATCTACAAGAGTCCTATTCCTCCTTTCTGCTACTCCATTCTGTTGAGGGGAGTACCTGCAAGTTACTTCTCTTTTGATACCTGCATTCCACAAATAATCATCAAACTCTTTTGAGAAATACTCTCCCCCTCCATCTGATCTTAACCTCTTGAGCTTTTGTCCTGTGATCCTTTCTGCATAAGCATGAAAGTGTTTGAATGTCTTGAAGACTTCTGATTTATCCTTGATTACATACAAAGTAATCCACCTGGTTGCATCATCAACAAACAACACATAATATCTGGATCCATTTATGCTATAGTCCCTTGAGGGTCCCCATACATCTGTATGAACCAATTCAAGCATATTTGAATACTTGTACCCTGATTTGTTATAAGAACTCTTATGTGCTTTACCTAATTGACAAGCTTCACACTTGTACACCATATGTTGCCCTTCAATGTTTGGCAATCCAAGCACTACCTGATTCTTTGACATCTCCTTTATAGCTCTCTCATTGAAATGACCTAGCCTCTTATGCCATAGGTCTAATTCAGATACCTTTTGACCTCCATAGGTAAACAATGCATGTCCCACATTACTTGGACTTTGAGAGTGAACAATCTTCCTTCCTTTTTACCTGCAATTATGGTTCTATATCCCTGATTTGGATCTTGTACATAGACACCATCATTTGTGAATCTTACCTCATATCCTTTCTCCACAATTTGCCCTACACTTATCAAATTTTTAGGAATAGTAGGAACATAAAGTACCTTGCTCAGAAGTGTACTTCCACTCTTTGTCTTCACTGATCCAATGCTCTCCACTTTATGTTTGGTATTGTCACCTGTTTGAACTGTATGTCCATTCACCCTTGCTTCCATATCAGTCATTAAAGATAGATTCCCACTCAGATGGTTGCTACACCCTGAGTCAATATAAAACACTCTTTGATCTTCTCCCATTGATTCATGAGTTGCATTCAAGATAAGAGTCATGTCATCCTTCTGATCTGATGCATAATTGTAATAATTATTGTTGTAGGACTGAGATTGGAAGTTTCTTCCACCTCCTCTACCATATGATGTCCTACCTCCTCTTCCTCTGAAATAGCCTCTTTGGTTTCTGCCTCCTCTACCTCTTTGGCTATAATTCTGATTATTGCTTCCACCATTTTGATTGTTATACCAACAATCATTTGCCAAATTATTTGTTATGCCACAAATCCAACAAGCTTTAGCATTATCTTTGTTCTTACCTCCTCTTCCTTTACCTCTGAAATTTGTCTTCCCTTTTGTAAAATTAGCTTGATTTGAACTCCCTTCATCATCATTTGATTGCTTTCCTTTGCCATTCTTTTTCTTGTCTTTGGAGTACATAGCTTGACTTGTACTTCTATCATTGTCTCCTTTAAGATCCTGCTCAAAAGTTAGCATGTGTCCTAGCAATTGATTAAGATCAGGAGTAAAGTGATCAAGTGACAATTCTATGGACAAGATAAAAGGCTTCCACTTCTCATCACCTCTTAGACCTGTAAGTATTTGTCTTACCAACTTTTCCTCTTCAATGTCTTCATCCACTGCTCCCAAGCTATCTGCAATATCTTTCATCCTTGCCACATAATCTGAAATTGATTGTGAGCTCTTCTTCTTGAAGGTTGTGAACTCAGCCCATAGTGAGGACTTCCTAGACTTAGTTGTATTTTGGAAATGCTCTTCCAAGGCATTCCAAACATCTGTAGCACTTTCCAAACCTCTGATGTGAGGTAGAAGGTAATCATTTACAGACATGTAGATGATGCTCCTTGCTTGAGCATCCTTTCTCATCCAAGTCTTCAACATTGCAAGCTCTTCCCTAGTAGGAATACTTGGATCTGCAAACTCAGGTTTTTCTTCATCTCCTGTAATAAATGATATAAGATCTTTGCTCATGAGGTGTGCTTCCATCCTCATGGACCATGCTGGATAGTTCTCCCTATCTAGCTTATCAATCTGCAAGCTTTCTCCCATCTTGTGTCTACCTGTGTATTGAAATCTTCAAGCTTTACAAACAATGTATGTACCTTTACTTCGAATTGGATTCCTTTTGCCTTTCTTGATGTCAAATAGTCTTCTCCTCGAGCTTTGAATCCAAGCTTTCACTTCTTAGTCCTTCAAGTATTGAATTTCTTGAATCTGCAGCAGTCGGGATCCTTCTTTCTTCAAATTGATGTCTCCTGCTCTGATACCACTGATGGAGAGTGTTAATCTCCAAAAGAATAACTTATTCTTGTGATTAGAGCACCTCTATACCAAGAATAAGTCAAAACTTTTCACTCATTTAGAGGATCAATTACTAACTATCAAAAGATTAACAATTCTGTGAAGAAGATGATACACAGAAAAGTCTACTGCACTGTTCATTCACATTGACCTATCAAATCTGTAAAGTTTTTGATGAAACTTTGTACAAATCATCTCCTAGAGATTGCGCATCTACTCCAAGTTGAATCACTTCAAAAGGTTTAGTATAACTTGAGAAATTGATTTCACAAGTTACCTATGTCAGAAACTGTCATCCAAAACAGTCGACTTTACACCTGTAACTTTTAAGACTTGGTTCTCCTTGAATAGAACCCGTTTTACAAAATGCTTCTAGCCATGAATAGCTTATCTTCCAACTTAAAGATTAAGCCCTCACTCATACAAAACTTTAAACTGTGCTAGGAGAAATGATCAAAACATTAACTTCGAAATATGCGCCTGTTTTAGGAACCAGTGAACACACTTCACATATGAATGTTCCTACACTTAATTCACTCAGCCTGATTACAATTGGAAGCTAAAACTTTGCACAGAGGTCAAGCAACTCTCAACTTAGACTTGTACAAAAGCATTTCACAATTGATCTACTGTAGAAGGAGAACACGCAGAAACATCGGGCGCAAAACTTTCCATTTACTCAGAAGAAAATACAGTTAGTGATGAGAGCTAACACAACTAACTTTTCTTCTATCTCATGACTTCTAACTTCCTCAATCTTGACTTCTAACTATTGTCACATATGCTCTCATATTTGCCCCGACTTTTCTCAAAGTATTATAGATAATTTGTACAAGATTCTTACTCAAATAAAGATCTAAGTCACCTATGACTATACTAATGTACATATGTGTACACTTCTCTTGTCCTCTGAATGTAATCTTCTTCCATGCTTTAGAAATTGATTCTTCCTTCATCATTTGTTCTTCCAAGCCTTCAATTGGTGATTGGTCTGCACCAACATAAACAGATCCCAAGGTTTGCCCCTGTGAAAAGATGCTATACTTGTGGTGGCGACCACATGGCGAATGTATGTCCCATTATGGCTCAACCCCAAGTAAATCCTAGTAGCCAGTACTGCACCATAGAACGAAGGTACACCAATCACACCGCGCAAGATTGCCCCTACAATAAGCAAACCGTTAGACAGACGTACCCACAACCATACCCTCAACAAGGAAGATACCAGAACCAGTACCCACCTCAGCAGTATGCGAGACCTCAACCAACCTACCAACCCTACCAAAACCAACAAAGGCCTCAGCTTGTGCTAGCACAACAACCCCCTGCTCTAGCTAATGTGATTCCGGTAAAGTATGTTGCTGCAGAAGAAAACCTGAATAGAGCTATAGTCCCCGTAACACCATTGCTTTTAGAAAGTGATCCTAGTGACCATAGCTTCGATTCAACACATGTTGATAGTCCCCAGGCTTACTACATGCAATCTCCTGAACATGGTGAGTCCTACTATAGTGAAGAGCCAAATGAACCTAGTTGGGAGTCAGATTACACAAACGTCATGTATGCAAACCCCAACCCTAGACCTCAACCTAGACAAGTAAGACCCCCATTCCCTAGAGGACCATGCTACAGATGTCAGGGAGATCATCTCATTCGTGATTGTCCCTTGCCTCCACCTAGACAACCCCAGTCACTGACGATTCAGGGCTTTTGCCAAGAATGTGGAAAGGAGCATCTCTTACGAGATTGTCCAAAGAATCCCAGCAATATGCCAAAAATCACTCCCATTAACGTTATTGGGTTAGTGGTAGATTCCACAGGAAGTGTCACTTCTGTTGGAGAAACACTCACTAATTGGACATATATTTGAAGGTCAAAGTCTTAGGAAGAAAACCCCATGCCTATGTGAAGGGACAAATTCACAAATGTATTATACTTGTAAAGTTAGTTCACTTTAGTTCTAGAAGTTTTTTCAAAAGTTACGAGAATGAGAAAATCTATATAAGTTAGTTAGTATTAACTGACGCGTAGAGAGTGAGAGAAGAAGAAGGAGGAAGACAATGAGAAAGTGAGAAGAACTCATTTTTGTATGACTGAGTATAGTCGGGCTTCTCTGAGTGAGAAAGCATTTGTAAAACTTCTGAGTTTTTATAGTTATGAGAAGAACTGAGTAAAGTTCTGTGTATGAGCCTCTCTCCATCATCTCCATGATTACCTACTGTGTGATGAGTTACAAAGATCAAGTTTTCCAAGCAACTCGATGCCTGGCATCGAATTTCAGTTGATAAGTCATATTCTAAGTGTGCATGAAATCACCTATAGTTTTGGTGTCCAGAAGATCAAGACTTTATGCGGGAAGTCGATGTCCGGCATCGAATCCCTGCTGAAAAGTGGCCAAAAACATCCCAAGTCGATGCCCGGCATCGAATTCTCGTTGCAAGTCGATGCTAGGCATCGAATTCTAATTTTAAACAGGCGCTCTTACTAAAACAGGTAATATTTCCAGTTTTGGAAGGTCATACAGGGTCATCTTGTGAGAGCCATAACTTGAGTTCTAGAGATCCGTTTGATGCATATGATAGCTTGTTGGAAAGCTCTACTCTTCTAGTTTCAGCTTATAAAGTTTCATGGAGAAATAATACTTGAGCTAGGAGAAATTAGCAAAATACTGAAGGTATGTCATTTCAGTGACTAGGAATTTCTGTAGAAGCAAAGTTCTCACTTTAGGCTATCATTTCTCAAAGTTTGGAGTGGCAATGAGTTAATGGTGACCATAGAGGTGTTCTAGTGTCACATTAATTCATTTCTTGTGGTGTTTTATACATCAACAAGTGGTATCAGAGCAGAAAGATTCTCGAGAGCAGAAGACGACAAAGGTACGAGAAGTTTTGTAAAGTTTTCCATTAAAGTTTGAAAGGTGAAGCATTTGAAGACACAAGGCATCAAAAGATTACTTTCGAAGTATCCTCATACACAAAGAACTTCAAAAGGTATTATCCTTTATCCTTTAAGCTCACAGGTTGCAGCAGAAGGAAAGAACTATGGCAGATCATATCTCCATTGACAAACTGGACAGAGATAATTACCCCGCATGGGTAATGAGAATGGAAGCCTTACTTATGAGTAAGGATCTCATGGTATATGTTACAGGTGAAGAAGAGAAGCCAGTATTCGAAGATGAAAGCCGACCAAAGAAAGAAGAACTAGATGCTTTAAAGCATTGGCAGAAGAAGGATGCAAGTGCAAAAGCCTACATCTACAATACAATCTCAGATCATTTGCTACCACACATCAGAGGATTGGAATCATCAGAAGATTTATGGAATGCATTGGAATATCATTTCCAAAGCACTACTAAAGCACGGAAAGCAAGTCTATGGTCAGAGTTTACAACATTCAAGAAGAAGCCAAGTCAAACCATTAGTGATTATGTCACTAAGATGAAGGATCTAGCAGATAGTCTTGGATCCATAGATGAAGATGTTGAAGATCACAGATTGATTGCTCAACTACTTGCAGGCTTGAGAGGGGATGAAAGGTGGAAACCTTTTGTCTTATTAACAGAACTTTCATTAAATCATTATGTTCCAGATTTGAACCAGTTGCTTGGTTTGATGCTCACATATGAGCAAGACTTGAAGGGAGATGGAGATAAAGGTCAAAGTTCTGCAATGTACATGAAGAATAAGAAGAAAGGAGATAAAGGTAAAGCAAAGGATGAAGAGGAGTCTAATTCTCAAGCTTATTATGCAAGAGGTAAAGGCACTGGCAGAGGAAGAGCAAGAGGTTTTGGAAGAGGTAGAGGTAATCAAAATAACAACAAAAAGGCTTGTTGGATCTGTGGATTGAGTAATCATTTGGCTCATGACTGTTGGCACAACCAACAAGGATCAAACCAGAATCAAAACAACAATAGCAGAGGTCGAGGTGGAAGATATCAAAGTAATTTCCAAAGAGGTAGACAAAGTCAAAGAGGAGGCTATGGTAGAGGTGGAGGAAGAAGTTGGGGACAGAATCAATCCTACAACACCACCTACTACAACTATGCAAATGACACACAGAATGAAAGTCATACATCATTGATGATGAACTCAATCAACACATCAGATAAAGAAGATCTAAAGGTATTTTACATTGACTCTGGATGTTCTAATCATTTGTCAGGAAACATAGAATTGATGTCAGAATTGGAAAAAGGCATTTCTAGTCACACAGTTCAAACTGGTGATAATACAAGACATAGTGTACATTCAATTGGAAAAGTGAAATGCAAGAGTGGAGCAGATTTGCTAACCAATATTTTGTATGTTCCTACAATACCTAAAAACTTGATTAGTGTGGGACAGATAGTTGAAAAAGGTTTTCAAGTTAGGTTTACAAATGAAGGAGTATTTGTTGAAGATCCAGAGAATGGATATAATCAGATTGTCTCTGGTAAGAAAGAAGGTAGACTCTTTACTTTAAGAGTACAAGGGAACATTGGTCAAGCTTTGCTTACACATGGTGAAGGAGTGATTACAGAACTTGATCTCTGGCATAAGAGATTAGGTCATTTCAATAAAAGAGGAATTAAAGCTATGGTTGCTAATCAGTCTGTACTAGGATTACCAAATGTGCAAAGTCAACATATGGTTTATAAATGTGAAGCATGTCAAATGGGTAAAGCACACAGGTTACCATTTCAGAAGAAAGGATTCAAACATGATGGAGTACTTGAGCTCATTCATACAGATGTATGGGGACCAACAAAAGAAGGATCTATCAGTGGCTCAAGGTATTATGTTCTTTTCATTGATGATGCTACAAGATGGATAACATTATATGTTTTGAACGAAAGATCATAAGTGTTTGGAGCTTTCAAGCATTTTCATGCATATGCAGAGAGAGTCACAGGTCAAAAGCTTAAAAGACTGAGGTCTGATGGAGGGGGAGAATACTTCTCCCAAGAGTTCAATGATTATCTTTGGAATGCAGGTATTAAGAGAGAAATAACTTGCAGGTATACACCACAACAAAATGGTGTAGCAGAAAGAAGGAACAGGACTTTGGTTGAGTTTGCTAGAGCTATGCTAAAGGAGAAGAAATGTCCAAATTATCTTTGGGCTGAGGCTGTAAATACAGCTACATATCTTGTGAATAGATTACCATGTGCAGCTCTGAATGGAATGACTCCATATGAAGCTTGGTGGGGTAAGAAACCAACACTAGATCATTGTAGAGTGTTTGGATCAATTGCATATGCTTATGTGCCATCACAACTTAGGCATAAACTTGAACCAAAGGCAGAAAAATATGTGTTCATTGGTTATGATGAAAAGCAGATGGGTTACAGATTGTGGAATCCTCTAACCAAACAATTTATTGTTTCTAGAGATGTTACATTTGATGAACAGAAAAGTTGGTATGCAGATCAAAGTCACACAGCTGAAGAATTTGAAGAAGAGGTAAGAAGATGTGAGAAAGGAAAATCAATTGTGCAGGTGAATAGAGATGAAGACTATATGCAAGCAAGTACATCCAGAAGTGGATTAACAAGAAGGAATGAAGAAGCTCCTATATTTGATGAAGAAGTGTATCCAGACATATATGAAGAATGTGAACCAAGAAGGTCAAGCAGGACAAGGAGACAACCAGAAAGGTATTCTTATGATACTTCTTACATAACTCAGAAGAACTATGCATATATGGTCAAAGATGATGAAGAACCTCAGAACTATGATGAAGCTAAAGGTAAAAAGCAATGGGAAGAAGCAATGAAGGAAGAGTTCAATGCACTGGAGGAGAACAAGACATGGGAACTTGTTCCTAAACCAAATGGTAAGAAAGTAATTGGAAATAAATGGGTTTATAAAGTGAAGAAGCTTGCAGATGGAAGTATAGCCAGATACAAAGCTAGATTGGTGGTGAAAGGCTATGCCCAGACCTATGGCATAGATTATGATGAGACATTCAGTCCTGTAGCTAAGATGTCAACTATAAGGACAATCATTGCTATTGCAGCTTCAAAAGGATGGACTCTAAGTCAATTGGATATAAAGAATGCATTCTTGAATGGATACATATCAGATGAGGTATACATGGAACAACCTCAAGGGTTTATAGATTCCAGGTATCCAAATTTTGTTTGCAGGTTGAGAAGAGCATTGTATGGATTGAAGCAAGCTCCAAGAGCTTGGAACTATAGACTGGTGAAGTATCTCAATGATCTTGGATATCAAAGTTCAAAAGCAGATTCAAGTCTACTTATCAAAAGAACAGAGGAAGGTACAATCTACATTTGTATTTATGTAGATGACATTATAATCACAGGTACTTCAGATGAAGGAATCAAGGAGGTAAAGAGATTACTTGAGAAAGAGTTTAAGATCAGTGACCTAGGAAAGTTATCATACTTTCTTGGAATGGAAGTTACATATACAGATCATGGCATATATGTGTCACAAGAAAGGTATCTTCTGAACTTGTTGAAGAAGTTTGATATGGAAAATTGCAGAGAAGCTTCAACTCCACTTGAAGTTAATCACAAGCTCAGTAAATATGATGGTGCAGACTACAAAGATATGAGGAAGTATCAATCTCTTGTGGGTAGTTTGATTTATGCTACACTAACAAGACCTGATCTTAGTTATGCAGTGGGAGTCTTGTCACAATTCATGCATTGTCCAAAGGACCCACATTGGATTGCAGGTCAAAGAGTTCTCAGATATATCAAAGGAACTATAAAGGAAGGATTATATTATCCTTTTACATCAGATTTGAAGTTGAGAGCCTATAGTGATTCAGATTGGGCAGGTAATCAAGATGACAGGAGATCAACTCATGGTTACATGATATACATTGGTGATAAGCTTGTAAGTTGGTGTTCCAAGAAACAACATACAGTAGCATTATCATCAACTGAAGCAGAGTACAAAGGACTTGTGGAAGCAGCTAAGGAAGTCATATGGATGCAGACATTGTTCAAGAGCTTAGGCATTGATCAAGGTACACCTACAATACATGGAGATAATATAAGTTCACTTTATCTTGCAGCAAATCCAGTATTTCATGCAAGAACAAAGCACATAGAGATACAGTATCATTTTCTCAGAGAAAAGGTAATGGAGAAGGAGATTGAAGTGGAATACATTTCTACTAAAGATCAATTAGCAGACATAATGACAAAGAGCTTGGATGGTGTGAAGACCAGCAGATTCAAAAGCATGGCAGGAGTAAAAGAAAAGAAGATGATATGAAGAGACAGGGAATGTCAATTAGTGATTGAGGGGGAGCTGTTGGAGAAACACTCACTAATTGGACATATATTTGAAGGTCAAAGTCTTAGGAAGAAAACCCCATGCCTATGTGAAGGGACAAATTCACAAATGTATTATACTTGTAAAGTTAGTTCACTTTAGTTCTAGAAGTTTTTTCAAAAGTTACGAGAATGAGAAAATCTATATAAGTTAGTTAGTATTAACTGACGCGTAGAGAGTGAGAGAAGAAGAAGGAGGAAGACAATGAGAAAGTGAGAAGAACTCATTTTTGTATGACTGAGTATAGTCGGGCTTCTCTGAGTGAGAAAGCATTTGTAAAACTTCTGAGTTTTTATAGTTATGAGAAGAACTGAGTAAAGTTCTGTGTATGAGCCTCTCTCCATCATCTCCATGATTACCTACTGTGTGATGAGTTACAAAGATCAAGTTTTCCAAGCAACTCGATGCCTGGCATCGAATTTCAGTTGATAAGTCATATTCTAAGTGTGCATGAAATCACTTATAGTTTTGGTGTCCAGAAGATCAAGACTTTATGCGGGAAGTCGATGCCCGGCATCGAATCCCTGCTGAAAAGTGGCCAAAAACATCCCAAGTCGATGCCCGGCATCGAATTCTCGTTGCAAGTCGATGCTAGGCATCGAATTCTAATTTTAAACAGGCGCTCTTACTAAAACAGGTAATATTTCCAGTTTTGGAAGGTCATACAGGGTCATCTTGTGAGAGCCATAACTTGAGTTCTAGAGATCCGTTTGATGCATATGATAGCTTGTTGGAAAGCTCTACTCTTCTAGTTTCAGCCTATAAAGTTTCATGGAGAAATAATACTTGAGCTAGGAGAAAGTAGCAAAATACTGAAGGTATGTCATTTCAGTGACTAGGAATTTCTGTAGAAGCAAAGTTCTCACTTTAGGCTATCATTTCTCAAAGTTTGGAGTGGCAATGAGTTAATGGTGACCATAGAGGTGTTCTAGTGTCACATTAATTCATTTCTTGTGGTGTTTTATACATCAACAACTTCTACTGCACCAGTACAGGTAGTCACTAGAGCTCAAGCATTGCAGCAAAACCAAGGGGTAGGTCAGGATAAGAGCCCAGATGTTAGTGAAACGGAGAGCATGACAAAGAAGAGGACTAGAGCTTGGAGAGATAGTCGTGAAAGAATGAAAAGGCAATGGGAAAAAAAGATGAGTGAACTCGAGGAAAGCCTCAGAGAAACAAAGGCCAGGATAACTGAACTCACATCTCAAACTCCCTCTCACACTACCACACCACCACCATTCCCAACTCCCTCCGAACCACCACCTTCCAACCCGCCTCACCTAAACTCACCACCCCCAAGAGTAGGATCAGTCCTAGCAGATCCCACTCCCGAGGACCTTAATATGATGCTTAAAGCATATCAGGCCAGAATTCAAGAAGGGCCAACCGTAACCGATCATGAAAAATGTTACCCTAGAGCAGAACTAGAGCTAGAACAAACCAAAATTTGCGCGAAAATGGTGGAATTGGCTCAGACCATGTTTGAAGCCAGTCGCCTATTTAACGTCTCTAGTTCAGCAAAGACACAGTTGCACTTTGATGGACTGCTAGAAAGAATAGAGAAGCTGATTGCACAATCAGAAAAGGAACCCGCCTCTCAACATAAAGACAAGGCAAGTGAAGGAGCAAGTCTTCCTGCCCGGGAAACCTATGTGCCTGAAGCCTATGTGCCTAACTCTACGAAGCCAGACACATCATCTTCTATGAATTGATTCACACCAGAATTCCTACGAGAGATTCAAGAAGACAAATGGGCTAAGGAAAGTGAAGTCCCTCCTCCCATTGAACTTGTGGATGATGCACATGACCAATTCCCACAAGACATCCCCTCCATTTATGAGGAGCAGGAGAGCACCCACTCTCAGGAAAGACTAGACTTTGAGTCTAATTCTTTACAAGAATTACCCCACTTCACAGGCCCATGGGAAGCTAAGTCTACTTGTATGAGAGCACCCACGGTCATGGTAAGAAACGAAGACTCGATCATACCTAGGAACACAGAGGTAGTGAAAAACACTAAAGTACAGTGCAACCTCACCTTAGAAGAGCTACTCAAAGTAAGGCCAGAGCTATGGAAACATGTAGCCAAACAAGTACCAGAGATAGCAAAACCTCGTTCCCAGGTAGGATCCCAGAAAACAGTGCCAGAAATACCATTGGACAAGATAGGAGACATGAGTGAGGGTGAAGAGGGAAACACATATCTTCCTATCACCCATCAAGGATACACCACCAAGGCCATTCTAGACTCAGGCGCAGGTGTTGCAATTGCTACCACTTCCCTATGGAAGCGTTGGGGCAAGCCAGCACTCAGGCCCACAAGAATGAAATTGCAAATGGCTGATGGTCACATAGAGAGACCCTTAGGCTTGCTAGAAGGAATAACTCTCACTACTTGTGGTGTTGAGTTTGAGCACACTTTCGCCATATGTGACTTTAGCAAGAACCATGCCTATGAGATGATTCTGGGAAGACCATTTATGCGACAGTTGCAAGTGGTACAGGACTGGGGAACCAACTCCTTGTACCTGCAACACTTAGGTGTTACGACCAAAGTGAATCTTAAAGATTACTCTCATAGAGATGTCCCTCCTATCCAATGGAATCCCATCCATAGAGCCAAAGATGATACGGAATCGGTGCATTCCATAGGATCAGGATCCTCATGGATTCATGAAGACACTCACTTATGGATGTGCAAAGTAGCAGTAGAAGAAGAGAAAAGAGAAAAGCCAGAGAGATAGGTGCAAAAGAAACCCATAGATCCATTCAAGTCCCATCCTATGCACCTATAGTCTTTCCTGACGAAGAATTTGAACCCCACGGCTGGGCAGAAATCCTAGCAACAATGGATGTAGCCATCAATGAAGAATAATGGACACCCCACTGTGATGAGGATGGCTATGACATTTTAGTTTTCTCCATAGAGCCAATCATGGGAGAGGCAGTATTAGAAGAGTGCGAACCTAGCCCTGATGCAATTGAGGAGGCAAGTGACTCCGATCTAGAGTCGATCATTATGGACCCACCTTTTGCATCAGATGAAGAATACTTCTATGAAGTAGAATTTCAACCCCAGAGGCATGGAGAGCTTACAAGTGATGTAAGGATAACCACACATG
Source organism: Ceratopteris richardii (assembly GCA_020310875.1). NCBI lineage: Eukaryota > Viridiplantae > Streptophyta > Polypodiopsida > Polypodiales > Pteridaceae > Ceratopteris > Ceratopteris richardii. The sequence goes on along the minus strand of CM035437.1, from coordinate 49,318,713 downwards.
TGACCCCGAAGGAAGAAGGGAAGAAAAGAAAGAAGAGAGCAGTCACACCAGAAGAGGAAGAATCTTTGTTTGAGGTCCCAAAAAATTTCAAGAAGTATGAGATAGATGACAGGAGAGTCATGATCAGAATGCCTAAAGGAGAGGCACAATCAGGAGAGGCCTATGATAACAAAGAAACCACAAAGAAAATTGTGGTAGCCATGGAAGAAGGAGAAGAGAGATGCACTTACATAGGACATGACCTGACGGAAGAAGAAGAGCAAGAATTGATTGCCTTGCTAAGAGAATACAGAGATGTGTTTGCTTGGAGTTACAAGGACTTGAAAGGTGTGGACCCTGACATATGCTCACACACCATCCCCATGACCTCAGATGCCAAACCCTCTAAGCAAAAGCCATATACATACAATGATAATTACGCTGCCAAGATCAAAGAGGAGATAGATAGACTGGTTGAAGCTGGATTTATCTATGAAATTGAGCACACTGAATGGGTATCCCCCATTGTAGTGGTGCCCAAAAAGAATGGTAAATTACGTGTATGCATTAACTTAAAGAAGGTCAATGCAGCCACAATCCGAGATAACTATCCGCTTCCCATCACAGAACATCTCTTAGAAAGAGTAGCAGGCAAGGAAGTGTACAGCTTCCTTGATGGATTTTCGGGCTACAATCAAGTAGCCATAGCTCCAGAGGATCAGCATAAGACGGCTTTTGCCACTGAATGGGGCATATTCGCCTTTAGAGTAATGCCATTTGGGCTTACCAATGCACCAGCAACCTTCCAAAGGCTGATGTGCCATGTATTCAAAGAGTTCCTGAGGAAGAACTTAGAAGTCTATGTTGATGATCTTTGTGCTCATTCCAACATTAGGCACACCCATATTCCCGAACTCAGACAAATCCTTGACAAATGTAGAGAATATCAAGTCTGCCTGAACCCAGAAAAGTGCGTCTTTATGGTCAGGCAAGGCAAGATTCTAGGACACATAGTGTCAAAGAATGGCATATCCACTGATGAAGAGAAAGTGAGAGCCATAGCAGAGCTACCTAGGCCAAGGAATGTCAAGGAAGTACAAGCTTTCGTGGGACATTGTGGTTACTACCGCCGGTTCATTCACATGTATGATGTCATGGCAAAGCCCATGTACGGACTTCTGACTAACTTTGAGTGGACTGATGAATGTGAGAATTCCTTCAATGAGCTTAAACGGCGATTATGTTCAACACCAATCTTAACCACACCAGATTGGAGTAAGCCTTTCCATGTTCATGTGGATGCATCCAATTATGCTATTGGGTGTGTACTCGCGCAACCTACGGGTGAAGGTAATATGGATCTTCCAATTGCCTATGCTAGTAGACAATTGAATGCAGCTGAACGAAATTACACCACTACGGAGAGGGAAGGCTTAGGCATGGTATATGCAGTTAAGAAATTTAGACACTATTTGCTTGCAAACAAGTTTAAATTTTTTACTGACCACCAAGCATTGTTATATCTCGTGAACAAGCCATGCAATACAGGAAGACTAGTAAGACGGTTTCTCTTACTAATGGAATATGATTTCGAGGTTGTGGTAAGAAAAGGGAGGACTCATTTGAGAGCGGATCATCTCTCTAGGCTCACATCTGGAGAAGCCCCACAAGGAGTGTCAGATGACCTTCCTGATGCTTACTTGTTTAATTTGGAAGTGGTGCCGCAGTGGGCTAAGCCATTAGTGCCAGTATTGATGTACGGGCCTAACCACCCAGTAATAGCCACACAGGATAGACAGGTAGTAAAAGCCCAAAAGTACCACATCATGGTTGGAAGTATGTACAAGCACACAGATCAAGGGATCTTGGCTTGTTGTGTAGAAGAGGACGAGTATGCGAAGTGGTTGCAATTAGCACATGTAGGTGCCTTAGAGCAACACTACTCAAAGCGACGAACCCTACAGACACTACGGAGACTCGGAGTGCATTGGCCGACTATGGAAGCTGATGTCCAAAAGTTGTGCAAGGAATGCCCAATCTGCTGCACTAAACCACCTGTGGAACATGCCACTCTTTATCAAGTGTCCATAGTGCCGGATTGGAGTGAACCACTAGTATCCTTTCTGATTACGAAAACATTCCCTCCAGACATGACTCTGACTAGGAAAAGGAGTTTAGAACAAGAAGCCCAGGATTACTCACTCATTGGTGATAATCTATACAAACGTGGTAAAGACGGTTACCTGAGACTATGTGTCCATGAGAGTGAATATCTCAAAATCTTGGACACTGCTCACCAAGGTGTAGCAGGAGGACACTTTGGACCAGATCGGGTGATCAAGGCAATACTATTTGCAGGCTTCTAGTGGCCGACCCTTCACATGGATGCACATACCTATGTGAAACGATGTGATGTCTGTCAGAGAACTCAATATCCTATACGTAAAGATGAGATGCCACTAAAACCTATGATGGGTGGACGTGCATTCTCTAAGTGGGGAATAGACTTCGTAGGTCCTATTAATCCCCCAGCTAAGGGTTCCCATGCAGAATATATCATTGTTGCGACAGACTATCTAACAAAGTGGGTAGAGGTAAAAGCCACAACGAAGAACGATGCTCAAACAACAGCTAAGTTTTTATTTGAGAATGTGTTCACTAGATACGGGCTACCTATAGAGCTAGTTAGTGATAGAGGCACTCACTTCTTGAATGAAGTTATTGAAAATCTGCTCCAAGAATTCTTGGTAGTACATAAGAAGTCTGCCCCCTATCACCCTCAAGCAAATGGCCAGGCTGAGAGCACCAACAAGATCTTATGCAATGTACTGACAAAACTAGTGAACAATAAACGCTCTGATTGGGACAAACAGCTACACCATGCTGTTTGGGCATACCGAGTTGCCTACAAAACGGTACTCCAAGCCACTCCCTTTCAGATGATATTTGGCCAAAATGCAGTGCTACCATTGGACTTCTTAATACCTACACTGAAAATAGCACAAGAGCATGAATGGACGGGTCATGAACTCTCCTCTAGACTATTTGACCTTAAACGATTAGGAGAAACAAGACTGAGGGCGGCAGCAAGGATATATGCAGCTAAGAAACGACAGAAGGCATATTTTGATGCCCATATTAAGGATAAAGGGTTGAAGGAAGGCGACCTAGTACTAGTATACACGCTGAAACAACATGCAAGGAAACTAGAGAAGAGAGGCTACGGACCCATGATCATTAATAGAATCTCAACAAGTGGAGCAGTGCAGCTAGCCACATTAGAAGGCGATGTTCTTCCAAGTTACATTAGTGGTTGCAGAGTCAAGTTGTATCAGGAACCTCTCACTGAGGAAATGCTAAGCCGACTCAACACTGCTAAGAAACGCAAAGAAGAAGAAAAGCGAATTCGAGAAGAAGCCCAAGCAGAAGCCTTAGAGCACATACGGAGAATGAAATTAAGAAGTCAAGGTAGAGAGCAACCTGTGCCAGATGCATATGCAGATCAAGGATATCACGTGGCTATGTGTGAAGTTTCAGGTATCAGCTCCCATAGGATAATTGATCGACGTCCTTTTATGACCTTAGATATAGGACAAGGAAAGGGTGCAAAGACTGTAAGAGCCTTGATTGACTCAGGTGCAGCCACTAGTGCTGTAAAATTTTCTTACTATCAAGAGTTGAAATTAACTGTTAATCCTATAGAAGCATATCTCATAGGATTGGGAGGTGTGGAAACCCCTTGCCTGGGCGAGGTGGATCTTCCCATCTCCATTCAAGACAAAGTATTGACAGTCAGAGTACTAGTGTGTCAAGATGAGGACCTCACCGAACCTCTTGTCTTGGGTTAAGACTGGATTTATGACCAAGCAGTAAACTTAAACCTAAGAAGTGGACTTCTACAGGTATGGGCGAATCAGAGTAGAATTACCGTTGAGTTAGATAATGGAGCACTCCAGGAACTAGGAAAGGCACAGACTCCTGGTCCTTCCAGGGGTACACATGAAGTTGACCATGCTGTTCTTGTCCAAAGCTACGTGATGCAGAGGAATGGAGATCTCAATAGAAAAGTCAAGGCATTGGCGGAACTCCCTTCTTTTCCAAAGGCCAGAAGGAGGCAGCAACTAAGGGCAGATCAATTATTGAAGACTATCTATGCGGGAGACCAAAAGAACGTGCGAAGCCGAACAACTCAAGCAGTGAAACAAATATGGGTGCGAAAAGAGGAGCTGCCAACTATAACCAAGTCGCGACAACTGTCTCAACCACCTATTAGTAATCAACGACATGATACTAATAAGAGGACTTCTAAAACCTCTGTTGAGAAAGTGAAATCTATCTGGGTGCCCAGGAAGTCGATGAAGCTTGACCCACAACCAAGACAAATTTGGGTGCCTAAGGCTTGCTTGCGGGCTCAACTAGTCCCACACAATTCGCATCATACACGACAGGGTCCACTCGCTCAAGCAGTCGCCACCCACTCTTGTCTGATACACTCGAACACACTGCCACCTAGAAGCACGCACAGACGCACTCGTAAATGGGTCCCAAAGACACAACAAACCCCAGCGGAATTACTCATGCAACCCTCCCGAGTCTCCACAAAACCAAGACCAAAAGCCATCCATGGTGTTTGGCAACCTAAGACTTGTAACAAACCCCCCGACCCCAATTGGTGAATTCATCTCCACTTACTAACTGCATTAGTCAGACACTGCATCTTTCCATCTAGCTCCTAGGACTATCCAGGCATTAACTACACACACTATCATCGTGCACTCACTGACCACCAACCCATTACTCACCTCACGATAATATTGTAACGGGGGCAAAACGTGTTCTATCTTGTCCATTACAATATTAACGCATGCTCTATATTCTCGACAGAACCAGTAGCAAGCAATAACTATGGCAGAAGCTGGAGGCACCAGTTCCCAGGCAGGGTCTAGTGCACAGATTGTGGACATTGAAACTATTCTTCTGGAACCACCACTCACCGAAAGGCCTCAAGAACTTCAAGCGGTGCATGTCCTTCCTATCCAGGACCCTCCTCAGGGGCACACTTCTCAAGTGGGGAAACATGCTCATTGGTTCAGTGATGTAGCAGGGCCATTGGGTGACGGCACCTACTTCTGGGAAGCAGAAATTGAATTTAATGGCAAATGGGGACGCTACCACTTTTTCACTCGGGAATTCGAGAACTATCAGAATGCAGAGGTAATGCGATCAGTTTGGACCAAGGCAGGCCTGGATAGATATTTCAGGGCACACTTGCCTAAACCTGATTTTCTATGCTGCTCCTATTTTATCAGTACCATCACTCCCAGCAGGGCCAAGGGAGGCGATAGTACTTTTGTACTACCATCATTGTTGCCAGGACACGAACTCAAGAGATTCAAACTGACTCTCAATCTGGTACGGGAGGCATTGAACATGCAAGGTATGCACATTCCCACCGAGAAAGAAACAATGGTCCCGGGACGGATGAAGCATAAGGATCTCAATAAATTGAAAGACATGGTGGCAATGACGCCTACCATTGCTCTCCACTTACGAACTGTTATGCAACATTTTGCTTTCCCCGCACAGGAACGATTCACTATGCCCCCTAAGAAAATATGGTTCAGCTTATACTTGGCAGAAACAGAGAACCTCACCCTCAACATACCGCACTGGGTCATCGATCAGATACACCTAGCCCATCAGCGCTGGAATAAGAAGCAGAAAAATGTACTTCATGGCTGTTGTGCCCTAACAAGAATAATTTACAGGTGCCTAGCATATGACGTGCCCATTCAAAGAGCACTAGTGTGGTCCACGGCCCAAGAATTCCAAAGGCGACTATCAACAGCGGGCCCTCCATCGAAGAAGATGAGAGGAGGTGTCCAATTACCATGTGCTCAACCACGGGGAGCCACTACTACACCGGAGGTGACTCCTCCTCAAACTAGGCGTGTTCGGCCATTCACCATTCGTCTTCCCAGACCAAGTACAGAAGGGCCCAACTTGGTGTTTCCCCCCATTCCATCAGATTTGGAATTTCCACAGGGATTTACTCTCAATGACCTCACGGATGAAGAAGTTGCCAGGCTGATCTACGGATCTAATCTTGAAACAGAAGCAAACCAGGCCCAGGAACCACACCCCACCACAACAACACCAGCCCCGACACAACCAGTCGTCGTAGAAGTCGAAGGAGATGAACAAGAAGCAGGAGGAGAAGAAGAAGAAGCCGACGAAGAACAATATCAAGAATATGATGAACTCTCAGAACTAGCAAGTGCCCCAGCATATTCGGCACAAATAAAAAGATTGTACCAAACCATGAAGCGAGTGCAGGAACAACACAAAATGTCACTTGAATCAGGTAAGGTGCTCATGAGCCAACTATTGGTTGAGGAAGGTGTGGACGATATGTTTATCGAAGCCATGAACCTACATGCAGAGGCAGTCGGCTTGGATGAGGCCATACATGAGGCCATGACATACATTAATCGATTTGAGAAACGTGTGCCTGCCCGCCCTAGGCGATCTGGAAAACAAATACACATCAATGTATCAGGACCAGAAGGCAACACGCAAACAGAAGAACATCAGGAGGAACCACTCTCGCCACCCACCACACCTCTCGCTACACAATTCACCTCACCAACCGGCACGACCACGCCCTTTTCTACCACTACCACAGTTGTCATGGGAATTCCTCTCTCTCCCAGCATCCAATTCGGAGGAGTTTCCATGCCCACCTTCACGACACTCTTCACCAATATCACTTCCACCCCACCCACGGTCCCCCTCTTTACTGTCACACCCACATTTGACACGATGGAGACATCACCCGCCACAGTACCACCCCCACCCCCCTCACAACCTCAATCTCCCATACCCCCTCCACCAACTTCACCACTGGATTCCACAGCATTCACAACTTCCTCATCCCCATTCCCCCTGCATCTTCAGCTTTATCTGCATCTTTTAATGTAAATAGTACATTCCTGTCATTACATCAGTGTGTATATCAACTTAAGCGTGAGTACAGGGATCTCGAAGGCCGCCATCAACAGTTGACAACGAATCATCAGAACCTACAGAGGCAACTCACAACGCTAGCAGAAGAAAATGTGGCACTCAACCAGCGCTACACAACTCTCGAGCAAGCCCATCAAACACTCCTAGAGACACCCCAACCATCAGCAGAAACCGGTGTCAAACAACTTGAAGCCTTGCTGGAGGTGTACCAAACAGATAACCTGAGAGTCCGGCGTAATTTAACTCTACTTCGCAAGCATATGGCTACAGCACTTGAAGAAAATAAACGGTTGCAGGAACAAAATGAAGAGAACCTGGAAGCAGCCATGGAAGGGTCCTCCCATGAGATCGATCCCGAACAGTTCAAAGCGATTCCCACAGAAACAATGAAAACCATCTTGGAAAGTTATGTGGATTTATTAGACGCACATGATGATTTGGAAAGGGAACGAGATGAGCTACGTAACCAGCTCAGGGAAAAGGAGGCTCCAACCAAGGTAATAGAAACGGCCTCGACTTCAGAGGAAGTAAAGGCATTGACAGAGCAGGTGGCTGAACTCCAGAAAAAGTTACTAGAATATGAAAGGAAGGCCTCCCCAGTTGTAGAACCCGAACCGGAGGATTTAGTACCCATTGAGGTGGATGAAACATATGAGGAACCATACGTTCCTATGCCGATGACAGGTGGTGCACAAACCTCAGAAGGACTGGACACATTAGAAGTTGAAGTACCTGAATGGCTCCAAACACTCGAGAAGACAGCAACAACCCATGAAGATAGAGTGGCCATTCAAATCCAATCTATGGCAAAGTTAAAAGACATCATCATTAAGTCTAAATACTTTCGAAGCATGTCTCATCATAGATGGATCGGCACCAACGATGATCAATATGTGCCATATTGTGTGCTCCTTGCGGATTACAATGCAGAGATTCAACGCAGTTGTGGCAAACCTCCAACTTTTGCCACACAATTTGGGCCAGAGGATATCCCAGAAAGTGCAAAGAAAGGCTCCATTTATCAACCAACCTGGAGAATCCGCCTTCTTGAAACCTACCCGGAAATGGTTCGTACCTGGACTAACATGCCCCTTTTTATTAAATACAATCCTTGTTATGTTCCAGTATTCCGCTGGCGCACTTGGCCAGAGTTTACCATTGCTGTCAAGAACGTCAAGGGTTGCGCGAAATGGTTAAATTATGTTTATCTAGCACCGCCACAAGGCCCTCCCACTGTAAATTACATGATTTCTACCATCAGACACTGGAGCACTCGGTTACGGAATACCCCCGATGTGATGGCACAAATGTGTATGAAAATCTTTGAACTAATGCTAATCACCTTCAGGACGTTCAAGAATATTAAAGACCCCCACTTCTCAGGTGTTGGATTTCTTACAGGAAACCAAGATCTGGTATACGACATGAGCACAACCCCATCCATAGAGGTAATATATGCTTGGCACGCCAGAATAAAGTACCTCCCAGCTTGTTTTAAACAGACATTCGAGGAGATGTTCATAACGGGATTCTGGGAATATCACTCAGAAATATTTGTACCCAGGCCCTCACATCTCCTCCACTTATTCGCTGTGGAGAGAACCATCCATTCAGAACAACTGCGGGTGCCACATCCGGACGTACCAGGACCAGTGAATTGGGATGCATTATCAACAGATCTAGCACGGGGGCTCAGATTAGAAGAACATCACCTTGCTTCCGACGTTGTCCAGTATTACGTTCAACGAACATCGAGACAAGGGTCTGTCAGGGGCGACAGACACGAGAGTGGGGGGGGGGGGGGGTGTTGGCAGCAGTCAGGGAACCGAAAGAGCCACAAGACAAAGAGGGTCGGAACGAAGAGATAGCACAAGCAGACACAGTAGCCAAAGAAGATCTGGCAAGTAGGCCACCTAAATTTTTCAGACATCAAGGAGTGGAGTACACAAGAAGAAAGAGCAAGTAGGGAGCTCAAAGATGTGTACGACAAATCAACAGAGAAAATCCCTACACAAATAGTGATTTTAATCACTAAAAACCATTGTAAATACCATTTTGTATTTTCGTAGCTCCATTTTGTGCAAGCCAAGGAGTCCTTGAGCTTGAGGAGCCTTAGAAGTGCCTACATATCAATTTTCATATTTTTTAGATCTCGTTTGAGCCCTCAAAAGAGCCCTGGAACCTAATTTTTAACTAGGCCGGACACTAGGTCTGGACAGGGCCAAAGCTAGTCAAAAACTATAAAAGGAGCTAGAGAGCTCATTTTTGAGGTTAGATTGTAATTGAAATGAACTTGTAAGAGCTTTTTGAAAGTAATCTAAGAACTCCATTGCTTCTCACTCTTTGTCTTACGGTGTGTGCACGTGTGTGTGTATGTGTGTGCATGCTTGTGTGCTTCCCACTCACGCACTTGTGCCTCCACTTTCTCGAGGTCTTCATACCATCCTCACGTCTTCCCGGATTGACATTAAAGGAGGTGCTACTCATCACTGAGCTACAGTCACAATATCCGACCAGAGATGATCCCTCTTCATAAGGAATACCATAATCAGTAGTTCCTTTCACATCCTTGAGTATCCACATGCTTGCCTTCTAATGAGTTTGGCAAGGCTTATTAGAGAACCTGCTTACTACTCCAACACCATAAGAGATGTCTGGTCTGCTATTGCACAAGTAGATGAGACTTCCAACTAATTTCCTGTATCTTCCAATATCCATTGGAGATGAAGTAACTTCAATAGATAATTTTATGTTGACCTCCATAGGTGTAGAAATTTCCTTGCAATCCTCCATGTTGAATGCCTTCAATATCTGCCTTGCATACTTTTGTTGAGAGATGAAAATCTTCCCTAATTCCTACCAAACTTCAAGACCTAAGCAATAATGCATTAAGCCCAAGTCTGACATTTCAAATTCTGAGCTCAGGGCATCTTTTGTTTGTTGAAGAAGAGCATCATCATTTCTTGTAATCACAAGGTCATCTACATAGAGTACAAGCACACTTGTCTTTCCTTCTCTCTTTAGAACATACAAGTTAGCATCAAAAGCACATCTTTTGAAACCTAGATCCAAGAGATACTTATCTATCCGCTGGTACCATGCTCTAGGGGCTTGTTTTAGTCCATATAATGCCTTCTTCAGCTTACATACCTTGTTCTTTGAATGGGGAGCCTCAAACCCTGGTGTCTGAGACACATATAACTCCTCCTTGAGGTCTCCATTCAGGAACGTTGATTTGACATCCATGTGATAGACTGGCCAACACTTATGTGCAGCCACAGCTAGTATTACTCGGATAGTAGTCATTCTTGCAGTTGGGGCAAATGATTCACAAAAGTCAATGTCTTCAACTTGTGAGTAGCCCTTGTTGATATATTTAGGTAGTGATGTGTGTGAACACACTAGGACTGCCGGGGCACTTTTTTCCCTCTTTAGGAGGGTTTTTTCCCCCGGCTTGTATATACGCCTATTGCCCTAATGGGCTACTTATCTTTGTACATTCTCTAGTAATACATTCATTATTGTGTGTTCGTGCTCCAAGCTTCTTCTTCTTCCTTGTGCTTTTTGCGTGCTTCCGCAGACGTCTAACTCCAACAATTGGTATCAGAGCAGGTCGTCGCTTCATCTAGGGTGCCGTCGACACTCCTCCGTTTGCAATCTCAGATTCGCACGAAATTTGGTGAGCATACTCAAGGTGTTTGAGAGATCAAAACATCTTCGCTCTGTGGTGCCGAAATCGCGATCTCAGCTCGTTTCGGCCTCCGAATGCACTATCGTAGTGCTTGTGCAAGCTATTTCGTCTTTTTGTGCCAAAGGTATGTACCAGTTTTTGTTCGCCAGTTTAAGTGTCTCGAAGTTTGTTATAGGTCTAGCAGAACTCGTTTGGACAGTTCTGTTCAACTTTTTGAGATACATTCCATTTTCTGCATCAAGGTATTTTAGTCACCGGCCATGGCTCAAAGCAGTCATGTATTGCGTATGTTGGTTGTTGAGGATAAGTTGGATGGTACCAACTACCCATTGTGGGCTTATATGATGCGACATGTATTGGTTGCAAAAGGATTGTGGAACATTGTGCAGGGTGTTGAAAGACGTCCTGTTACACCTCTGACTACAAGTACTGGGATAAAACACCAGTGTACAGTGCCGTATACACCTCAACAGAATGGAGTTGCTAAACAGAAGAACAAGTCACTCATGGAGATGGCGAGGTGTATGGTCAAGAGTCAGGCTTTACCACATAGTTTCTGGCTTGAGGTTGTCATGTGTGCAGCATATGTACTTAACAGGTGTCCCACTAAAGCATTGCAGTCTATCGCTCCATATGCGGCTTGGCATGACCGCAAGCCATCTGTTGCTCATCTGCGTGTTTTTGGTTGTTTGGCATATGCACTAGTGCCTGAACAACATCGTAGAAAATTGGATGATAAGGCAGTAAAATGTATTTTTGTTGGGTACAGTTCTGAAAGTAAAGGCTATCGTCTGTATCATCCACAGACTAAACGCATTCTAGTTAGCCGTGATGTTGTCTTTGTGGAAGATGCTATTCAGCCATTGCTTTCATGTACTAAGGAGACATATGTTAGCTCCAAAGACATGTATGATACTTTAATGCCTCTTTTTACAGGTGGACAGTCTAGTGCTGGTCCTAATGAGGCAACTTCTCAACTTTTGCAGGTTTCATACGATGATGCAGATCATTCCATTTCTCATGCAGATTTACATGATGCACTTGTTGATGAGAGAGCTGATATTGAGCAGGCAAAAACTATGCCAAAATGGCTGGTGCAAACTTTGCGTGACAGCAAATTAGATGCACCTTTGTCATATTGTACTCGTTTAGGCTCTCATAGTGCCTCTTTTGCATCAAATTGCTATGCTATGGCTGCATCTAGTCTCTGTGATGAGAATGAGCATGTTTCTTTTGATGAAGCACAAAATTCAGAAAATTGGATGGCTGCTATGCAATCTGAATATGATGCTATAATGAAGAATGGTACATGGTCTTTATGTGACTTGCCTCCTGGCAAGAAGGCCATTGGCACTAAGCGGGTATACAAGTGAAGCGTAAACGTGATGGTACAGTTGACAGGTATAAGGCTAGGCTTGTTGCAAAGGGTTATGCGCAGGAAAGAGGCATTGATTTTGATGAGACCTTTGCACCTACATGCCATATGACTACTGTTCGGAGTATTTGTGCACTTGCAGCCCATCATGGTTGGAATGTACATCAGTTGGACATTAAAACAGCATTTCTGAATGGTGAGTTGCATGAAGAAGTGTATGTTTTTCAACCCCGTGGCTTTGTGCAGAAAGGGCATGAAAACTAGGTGTGCAGGTTAAAAAAGGCATTATATGGTTTAAAGCAAGCACCACGTACTTGGTATGAGAAGATACATGCCTATCTGGTTGCACATGGTTTTGAGAACAGTCCAACTGAAAGCACCTTATATATTAAGCGTGCTAATGATGTGCTTCTCATCATTGTTGTCTATGTTGATGACATGCTGCTCACTGGTCCTATTGAGAAGCATATTGTTCATTTCAAGGCTGATTTGCATGCCTCATTTGAGATGTCTGATTTGGGGCATTTGCATCACTATTTGGGCATTCAGTTTATGCAAGTTGATGGTGGAATGGCTTTGTGTCAAACGAAATATATTGACACATTATTGCAGCGTTTTGGCCTTGAAGATTGTAAGCCTATTGCCACTCCTATGGAGACAGGTTTACGATTGAGTCTTCATGATGCTGGAGATGCATTTGATGTTGTTCTTTATCAGCAGGCTGCTAGATGCTTGATTTACTTATGCATTACTCGGCTAGATATTTAGTTTGCTATCTCACAGATGAGCAGGTTTATGCATTGCCCATGAGTGAAGCATTGGCAGGCGGTTAAGCGCATCTTTCGCTACTTGAGTGGTGCTCAGCTACTTGGGTTGTTTTATCCCAAGGGGGGATCACTACCGCCAGATTTGCATGCTTTTTCTGACTCTGATTGGGCCGGTTGCTATGACACTCGTGTGTCCACTAGTGGCTTTTGCTTCATGCTTGGTAGCTCATGTATATCTTGGTTGAGCAAGAAGCAGCCTACTATGGCCACTTCCAGTTGTGAGGCTGAGTATAGGGCAACTTTCACAGCAACTGTTGAGTGTGTGTGGCTCAGACGCCTTATGGCTGATTTGGGTGTTGGTCAGTTTTCTGCCACCACCATCTTCACTAACAATCAGAGCGCATTGGCACTTGCGAGGAACCCTGTGTTCCATGCTCGCACTAAGCACATTGAGGTGTTATCACTATGTCAGGGAGAGGGTATCTGTTGGGGAGATCAGCTTGGCATATGTGCCCACGCAGGAGAACATTGCAGACCTTTTCACGAAGGCTCTACCTAGGGAGAAGTTTGAAGCTTTCCGCAAAGATTTGGGCTTACTTCCTTTTGTGGAGTGATTTCCACATAGCTTGGCACTTCCTTATACATGAGTGCCAGCTCCTTGTTTACCGCATCACTCCCAGGGGGGATTTGTTGATATATTTAGGTAGTGATGTGTGTGAACACACTAGGACCGCCGGGGCACTTTTTTCCCTCTTTAGGAGGTTTTTTTCCCCCGACTTGTATATATGCCTATTGCCCTAATGGGCTACTTATCTTTGTACATTCTCTAGTAATACATTCAGTATTGTGTGTTTGTGCTCCAAGCTTCTTCTTCTTCCTTGTGTTGTTCGCGTGCTTCCGCAGACGTCTAACTCCAACAGCCCTGTGCAACAAGTCTTGCTTTATAATTTTCTAGAGTACCATCAGCCTTGTACTTTAGCTTCCAGACCTTGGTGCCAATGACTTTATGCTTAGAGGGTCGATCCACTAGCTCCCAGGTTCCATTCTTCATCATATTGTTGTATTCTGCTTGCATATCTGCCTCTAATTCGGATCATGGAATGCCTCTTCCACATTGGTTGGTTCCTTTGCTTCTTCTTGAATGAGATCAGCCATCAAGGCTGTGTTTACAACATGGGTGCTTGCCCATCTCTATTCCTCTATTCTTTGTGATTGCCTCGGTCCATCCGCAACATGTTCTAGTGACCGTGGGATGGGGTTTGCAGAATCATAGAGCTTCCTCACCCAACGTGGCAATGGCTTTTCCACTTGGCTGTCGGCAGGTTGGTGACTTTCAAACTCATCATCTAAAGATGATGCTTCCTTCTCTTGTGCAGAAGGGATAGATCTTGGGCCAAGTTGATAATGGATTGCCCCTTTGCTAGATGATAAAGTGGAAGCTCTCTTTTCCTCCTCCACTGCATGTGGCTGCTTCCTCCTTAAACACCACATCACGACTCAGTTTTGCATATGTGCCCACACAGGAGAATATTGTAGAACTTTTCACAAAGGCTCTGCCTAGGGAGAAGTTTGATGCTTTCTATAAATCTTTGGGCTTACTTCCTTTTGTGGTTTGATTCCACATAGCTTGGCACTTCCTTATACATAAGTGCTAGTTCCTTTTCTCCACATCATTCCCAAGGGGGATTTGTTGATATATTTAGATAGTGATGTCTATGGGCACACTAGGATCACTGGGGCACTTTTTTCCCTCTTTAGGAGGTTTTTTTCCCTAGCTTGTATATATGTCTATAGCCCTAATGGGTTATGTATCTTTGTACATTCTTTTGGTAATACATTCTGTATTGTGTGTTGTGCTCCAAGCTTCTTCTTCTTCCTTGTGTTGTTTGCATGCTTCTGTAGACTTCAATCTCTAACAGTTCCATGTCTACTTTCATGCACTAATGATGAACCATTTGGATCAAAGGATGTTTATGACACTCTTTTGCCTCTTTGCATTGATGATACATCAAATGTAGTTCCAAGTTGGGCAAACTTCTCACCCCATGTAGATTTAAATCAAGGATATAAAACATGTCATTTCTTATTAGATGATGTAGTCATTGACGAGAAAGTAGACATTGATGAGGGAAACATTATCCCAAATGGTTGGTGAAAACTTTGAGGGATAGTAAGGTAGATGCACCTATGCCTTATGATACTCTCTTAGGTTTAAATTAAGGATACAAAACAACTCATTTTTTATGAATATGTATGTGATGCATTCATTGATGAGAAAGCAAACATTGATGAGGGAAAATCTATGCTAAAATAGTCAAATTTTGGTTGTTTCTAGATTTTTTTATGAGAAGGATGGATTTCTTTATATCAAAGCCAATATATGTATTTTATTACAACATTTTGGTATGGAAACTTGTGAAAGCATACCTCTTTACAAGCATTGCACCTCATGCAAAGTTTGAAGCCTTCGGCAAAGCTTTAGTCTTACTACTACTAGAGTTTGAGTTCTGCGCAAGCACACGAACAACACAAGGAAGAAGAAGAAGAAGCTTGGAGCACAACACACAATATTGAATGCCTTACCACTAGAATGTACAAAGATAAGTAACCCATTAGGGAAATAGGCGTATATACAAGCCAGGAAAAAAAAACCTCCTAAAGAGGGAAAAAAGTGCCCTCCGTGGTGGTCCTAGTGTGTTCATACACATCATTACCTAAATATATCAACAAATCCCCCCTCGGAGTGATGAGTGGACTTGGCACTCATGTATAAGGAAGTGCCAAGCTAGGTGGAATCAATCCACAAAAGGAAGTAAGCTTAAAGCTTTGTGGAAAGCTTCAAACTTCTCCCTAGTCAGAGCCTTCCTGAAAAGCTCTGCAATGTTCTCTTGCGTGGGCACATATGCCAAGCTGATCTCTCCAGCAGAGAACCTCTCCCTGACATAATGATAATGCACTGCAATGTGCTTAGTGCGAGCATGGAACACAAGGTTCTTCGCAACTGCCAATGCACAATGACTGTCAGTGAAGATGGTGGTGGTAGAAGACTTACCAACGCCTAAATCATCCATAAGGCATTTGAGCCACACAGACTCAACAATCGCTATGAAAGCTACCCTATGCTCAGCCTCACAACTAGAAGTGGCCACAGTAGGCTGTTTCTTGCTCAACCAAGATATGCATGAGCTACCAAGCATGAAGCAAAAACCACTAGTGGACACATGAGTGTCATAGCAACCAGCACAGTCAGAGTTAGAAAAAGCATGTAAATCTGGCGATAGTGATCCCCCCTTGGGATAAAACAATCCAAGTAGTCGGGTACCACTCAAGTAGCGAAAGATGTGCTTAACTGCCTACCAATGCTTAACACCTAGGCAATGCATAAACGTGCTCATTTGTGAGACAGCAAACTAAATATCTGGTCGAGTAATGCATAAGTAAATCAAGCATCCAATAGCCTAGTCATAGAGAACAACATCAAATGCATCTCTAGCATCATGAAGACTCAATCGTAAACTTGCCTCCATAGGAGTGGCAATAGGTTTACAATCTTCAAGGCCAAAACAATGCAATAATGTGTCAATATATTTCATTTGGCACAGAGCTATTTTGCCATCAACTTGCATAAATTAGATGCCTAAATAATGATGCAAATGTCCCAAATCTGACATGTCAAATGAGGCATGTAGATCAGCCTTAAAATCAGCAATATGCTTCTCATGAGGACCAATGAGTAGCATCTCATCAACATACAGAACAATGATCGGAAGCACATCATTAGCATGCTTAACATATAAGGTGCTTTCAGTTGGACTGATCTCAAAACCATGTGCAATCAGATAGGCATGTATCTTTTCATACCAAGCACGTGGTGCTTGCTTTAAACCATATAATGCCTTCTTTAACTTGCACACCTGGTTTTCATGCCCTTTTTGCACAAAACCATGGGGCTGAAAAACATACATGTCTTCATGCAAATCACCATTCACAAATGTACTTTTAATGTCCAACTGATGTACATTCCAACCATGATGAGCTGCACACGCATAGGTGCTACGAACACTAGTCATTCGTAAGTAGGAGCAAAGGTCTCATCAAACCATGATGAGCTGCACATGCATAGGTGCCAGTAGCCTTCTTACTAGGAGGCAAGTCACATAAAGACCATGTACCATTTTTCATGATAGGATCATATTTTGATTGCATAGCAACCATCCAATTTTCAAAATTTTGTGCGTCATCAAATGAAAAAGGCTCATTCTCATCACAGAGATTGGAGGGAGCCATAGCATAGCAATCTGATGCAAAAGAAGCACTATGAGAGTCTAAATGAGTACGCTATGGTAGAGGTGCATCTAATTTTCTATCACGCAAAGTTTGCACCAACCATTTTGGCATAATTTTTGCCTCCTCAATATCATCTCTCTCATCAACATCAACAAGTGCATCATGTAAATCTGTATCAAAAACAGGATGATCTGCATCATCACATGAAACTTGTAAAGGCTGAGAAGTTGCCTCATTAGGACTAGCACTAGACTATCCACTTGTCAAAAGAGGCAGCAAAGTATTAAACATGTCTTTGGAGCTAACAGATGTCTCCTTAGGACATGAAAGTAATGGCTAAATAGCATCTTCCACAAAAACATCACGGCTAACCAAAATGCGTCTAGTTTGTGGATGATACAAATGATAGCCTTTACTTTTAGAACTATATCCAACAAAAATACATTCCACTACTTTATCATCATATTTTCTGCATTGTTCTTCACGAACTAATGCATATGACAAACAACCAAAAACACATAGACAAGCAATAGATGGCTTGCAACCATGCCAAGCCTCATATGGAGTGATAGACTATAGTGCTTTATTGGGACACCTATTGAGTACATATGATGCACACATAACAGCCTCAAGCTAGAAACTATGTGATAAAGCCTCACTCTTGACCATACACCTCGCCATCTCCATGAGTGATTTGTTCTTCCATTCAGCAACTCCATTCTACTGAGGTGTATACGGCACTATACAGTGATGTTTTATCCCACATTCAGCCAGAAATGCATTAAAATCAGAAGACATATATTCCCCCCCTTGATGAGAATGGAAGGTGCCCATTTTACATGCTGAAAGGTTTTCAGCCAAAACCAAAAACTATTTGAAGCACATAAACACTTCGGACTTTGCTTTCAATGGATATACCCATGCATGCCTGGAAAAATCATCAATGAAAATAACAAAGTAAAGATAGTTTCCAAAAGAGGGTGTTTGCATAGGACCAGAGACATCACTATGAACAAGCTGCAATTTCTGAGTAGCTCAAACTCAACCATCTTTTGGGAATGAGGAATGCTGCATTTGGCCCAAAATACAGTTTTCACATATATGTTTACTAGGTGCCTCAAGTTTGGACAAAGACGACACCATTTCAGATTTCTTGAGTAGCAAACTAGCAAAATTTAGATGACCAAAGCATGCATGCCAGAGCTTTGCATTTGACATAGCCTGAGAATCATGTACTGCACATGCCAAATCATTCACAAAGTTTTCATAGTCAATGAGCTTATACAGCCCACAACATAAAATGCTAGAAGCAATAATCACACCGCCATTTGACAGATCATGAACTGTACATCTATCGTCAACAAATTTCACAACCAAGCCAATCTTTGCTAATGCTGAAACTAATAACATATTTTTCTTGATCAATGGCACAAATAAAGCATCTGACAATGTAAAAGGACTACCATCAGTAGTAGTTAGAATGATCTTACCAACTCCCATAACATGATAAGAGGAGTTGTTGGTGCATGTGACAGTATTCCCTGTCGGGGCAGGCTCGAGTGAAGTGAAGAAACTGCACTGCAAGGTAATATGTTTGGTTGCCCCAGTATCAAAGTACCAAACATCTGAGTCTACTACAGACATACACTATTCAAGAGAAGATGGGTCAAAACTACAAACAATAGTAAATGCCCATTCTTCAGTCTACACTAGATTAGCAGACTCAGATTTCAGTGTAGAGGCCTCTACAACAACCATTCTAGCCTTTTTTTTTCTTTGCCTCTTTTGCAACCAGATTTGGAAAATGCTTTATGACATGATCATTTGGTTTAGAGTACTTGCAAAACAATTTCTGCTTTCATGTTTTCTTGTCATCTCTGTTGTTTTCTTCTTTCTTTGTGCAAAATTAGTAGATTTTTGTTTACTAGTAGAAGAGCTCCATTTACCTATGCCCTTCTGACTAGCTAGGAAAGCTTGATCTACAACACGCATAATGGATGTGTTTTGCCTAGACTATTCTTTCTGCAACAAAACAGAGACTAACTCCTCAAATGTTAAGGCATTTGGATTGCCTTTCATCATCAAAAGAAGAGTGGAAGCAAAACTCTGATTTGAATCGAGAAGACCATTCAGAACAGTTTGAACAAGTGAACTATCAGGTAAGACTTCATAAACAGAAATTAATTGTTTCTTCAAATCTTTGATCTATTAGAAAACTATCCATGGAATCACCTTCATTCATGTGCTCACTCTCCAACTATTTTTGGAGGTAAGCAACACGAGCCTCATTCCTTGTTTGGTATAATGTGGTAAGTGTATCCCAAGCATCCTTAGATGTTTTGCAAGAGTGAATGTGAGGAATAATGGCACGTTTGACAGACAAAGCTATCAATGCATATGCGTGAGCATCTCAGCCATCCCAACAAATTTGCTCTGCAATAGGTGCAACAAGAATGGCATCATGAACAGGAACATGAAGAAGATCGTCATCTTCAATGCCGTCTGCATCACCTTCAGCAACTCTGTTTGCAGGTGTAATAGGACGTTTTTCAACACCATAATATTCCACAATCCTTTTGCAACCAATGCATGTGCCATCATATAAGCCCATACTGGGCAATTGGTATTGTCGAACTTATTCTCAACAGCCAACATATAGAATACACCACTACTTTCAGCCATGCCCACTAACTAAAATACCTTGATGCAGAAAATTTTATGTATCTCAAAAAGTTGAACAGACTTACCTTGTTGACTTTTGATGAACCTATAGCAAACTTCAAGAGGCTTATACTCGCTAACCAAAACATGTATATATCTTTGGCACAAAAAGACAAAATAACCTACACAAGCACTGTGATAGTGCTTTTGGAAGCCGAAACGAGCTCAGATTTCATGCGATTCTGAGACTGTGACTGGAGGGGTGTTGACGATGCCCTAGATGAAGGGGTGACCTACTCTGATACCAATTGTTGGAGTTCAAGGTTTGCAAAAGCACACGAACAACATATGGAAGAAGAAGAAGCTTGGAGCATAACACACAATACTGAATGTATTACCACTAGAATGTACAAAGATAAGTAACCCATTAAGGCAATAGGCGTATATATAAGATGAGGGAAAAAAACCTCCTAAAGAGGGAAAAAAGTGCCCCCATGATCCTAGTGTGTTCACATGCATCACTACCTAAATATATCAACAACTACCTTTGGTAGTTTGATCTTAGTCCACATTTCCTTCCGTTTCCTTATGCATGAGTGCTAGACCTTTGTCCACCACATCACTCCTATGGGATATTTGCTAGTATATTTTGATATTATCATGTGTGAGCACACTTAGGATCACTATGAAAATGTTTTCCTCTTTATAAATTTTTTTTCCCTTAGCTTATAGATATATGCTCAGAACTCTAATGAACTAATCTCTCAACATTCTACACAATATTGCATTATATTTGGTGCTCCCAAGCTTCTTTAACTTTTCATGTTGTTTGGCCTTGTTCGTAGGACTTGAACTCCAATAGATTTTTACAATATAAAATCCAATTCAAACTTTTTTTGGCCTCCAAATGCATGTTGAAGCCACCTCAACATGAAATATTACCCTTCTATTGTTCCAATTTTCATTGTGATTTTTTTCTCACCAATACAAAAGCCCCAAAGTGTGTTGTAAAGATAGTGGATCTTAACAATTATTTTTATAGAATGAACAATTTTGTCATCAAGTTAAGATTGGTCATGGTTGAGAACAATGATGTATTCCATGGCTAATTATTGATGATAAGTTGGATGGTTCAACCTAATCATTTTGGGCATACATGATGCACCATGTATTGGTTACAAAGGAATTAATGGATATTTTTTAGGGTGTTGAATTACTTCTTGTTGTATTTGTAAATACTTCGAATCTAGTCTAAAGCAAGTGGTGTTGAAGATGTTGTAGATTTTAACTATGATGTTTCCTATTTTTGGTCCTCATGTAGCTCATGTTTTGACTATGTGATGTGCATTACCAACACCCTTAGACACTAAAAAGAAAATTTGATGGGATGGAATATATACTCAAGCACATTACCTGATTGCTTTGTCTATCAAGCGTTCAATTATCCCTCATGTTTGCTAATGCAAAATAGCTAGGGATATTGGGTTATTGTTAGAACATCAAGTGAAAAATGAGGTTCATGTTTCTCACCTCCAAAAGCGATTGGAGATCACATGATTAAAGGTGATTTATGGAAATTTCTCTTCCAAAGATCAAATATTTGAAGGATTTATTGACTCTTTGTATATGAAATTTTGTCAGATAGTCTAGTTATGTATTTTTTTAATGGGGAAAATTGTGTATCAACGTTTTATTTCTTCTCTTTGATCAATGATGAAGTTCAATCCAAAAAAATTAACATTTGAAGATATCATTATTTTTCTTTGTTACAAGAGGATGAATGTCGATAAAATACATCCATTACACATGTTGCAAATCAGATTTCTGTTACTAGCAGAAGGTCAAAGTTAAAGTTGAATCTTCTTCCAATAGTTAAAAACCTATTGATGTTGCAAAATCAAAGAAGAAAGACAAACATAAGAAGAAATTAGATAAGTAGCAAAAATTTTACCCATTTTATAATGCTAGTGATCATTTTATGAACAATTGTCCCAAGCTAGCTACTAAGAATGCAAAGAAGAAAAAGACTTAAAATGGATATTCTAGATATCTCTTATTCTAAGATTGAGCCTATTGACCTTATCCAAGAAGAACAATTTTCCTTTACTAAATATTGTGGTTATAATCCTTCAGATGTCTACTACGGGCTCATATGTTTGGTACTTTGATAGCGTTGAAAAAAAACATATTGCATCTCTGCATAGCTTTTCACTTCACTTGAGCTTATCCCTAGTAAGAATACTAACATATGTCCTTATTAAAATTAATGGAAGTACAATCACATTATCAAATGTGTCATGTGTGGCTTGGTACTCGTTTGCATCTAGTATGCTATATCATGGGTTTTATAAGCTCACAAATTATAGAAAATTTGTGGACCATCATGGATGCATAATTCAAGATTTGGTTGCCATATCATATAAAAATATTTGGCATCCATATTTTGCCCATCCAACTTTTTTCAATGTGCTACACTTAACAAGATATTGATATGGTTTCCTCTTTGCCTAACAAAGGCACCTTCTGAACATGTATGTGAGGGTGAATTTGAGGTAAGATGTAATGTTCTTCCTTTCTCAAAACTAATTTAGTGAGAACTAAGCATAAATTGTAGCTTGTTTATTGTAAAATCTTTGGTCACATGCAGACACCATCTTTCAATAATTATGTGTACTTCATGCTTTATCAATGACTTTTCAAGCATACATGGATCTATTGGTTCAAGTTAAAGTCTAAAATATTATGTTCTTTAAAAAAAACATTATTTATGGCTATAAGTATGTCAACATGTAAAACCCGAGACTCATTATGATCAACGGCGAAGTACATATTTTGTTGAATAATACACAATTCCACATATACCATAATCAAATGGTGTTTTTGAGAGGAAAAATAGGTCTCTTATGGAAATGAAAAGATGTATGATCAAGAATCAAGAATTATCTAATAGTTTATGGCTTGAGATCATGATGTGTGTTGCATATGTTCTTAATAGGCCTACCACTAAAGCATTACAGTCTATCGCTCATTATGAGGCTTTTGATGGTTGCAAGATATCTATTTCTTTTTTGCAGTTTTTTTGCACATACTTTGGTGCTTGAGAAAAAATATGGGTAATAAGTCTGTGAAATGATGTTTTATTGTACAATTGTAAAACAAATTTCTATCATTTGTATTCTTCGAAAATTAAACATTCGAAATGTAGTTTTCGTGGATGGTGCGATTCAAAATTTACATTCATGCACCAAAAGACATCATTAACTTGATAGATCTTCATGAAACTTTGCTTCCTCCTTTCACTATAATGAAAACAATGTAGCTCCAAATGAGCCAAGAGCAAACATTGATGGGTCAAAAATTGTTTCAATTATAGCTGGCGTAGTCCTGAGAGATAGTAAGTTAGATTAATCTTTATCTCGTTGTACTTCCTCAAGATCCCATAGTGCTTCATTTGCATTAGATTATTATGTAGTAAGTGTCCCTAGTCTTTTCATGAGAATGAGTAGGTTTCTTTTGATGGGGGATAGAGATTAAAAACTGGAATAATTATTATGTAGTAAAAACATAGATGTTATTGTGAAGAATGCTACTCTATCTGTATGTGATTAATCTCTTGGATTGAATAACATAAGCACTGGAAATTAGCCACAGTGCTAGGCGAGAAAGCCCACACGTGGCTTGGTGACCCTAACAGTTTTGCATTGATCTTTCCATGAATATAGTTTGCAATGAAGGCAACCATTCCATAATCCATCCTCCATGTGCATTATGTATTCTTTATATTCATTATTTATGAATCAATAAGGAAGATTAGTGACATGAGCTTCAAAGGAGTACATTACACATCGATTAAACATTGTATCTCTAAGTTTAGTTTTTATTGTCCTTCTTCCCTACCCCTCTATTATTGCCTCTATGACTATCTTCTATTTTACTATCTAAGTGCAGTTTTCTATGAACCGACTAAAGCATGTATTCAAGGGAGTATATTTTTGGTGCTTCTATTACTTTAGCTTACAACACTCTTTGTAAGTTTCTTTTAGGATTGCAAGAAACTTGTTTGTGGTGTCTCTCGAGTCCACTTCGAATCAAACCTAACAAGTGGTATTAAAGGTTTTGTGTTTGAATGAGTAGTTGGTGCTAACACTCAAGGATAGTGTCATCAAGAGCCGATAGCAATACCACCTTTTATTGCAATAGAGACAACTTATTAGAAGAAGGATTGATTGTAGATTCATTGACATGACAAGGTAGTTCTTAAAAGGAAGGGAAGGAAGTGGACTCAAAATAGGGAAGCATGAGCTAGATAAAGATCATGTTTTGAATGCTCACCAAGGTTTTAACTAGCCAAATGGTAGATATTAGTCTCTAGTGAAGTAAAGTGTGTGGTCTTAAAAGGCTTCAATCTAGTCTGGTGAAACTACAATGGTAATATAGAACTATTACCATAGTAACTCGATGAAATCCTATGGTCTTTGATTTCAATGAAGAGATGATTTACTCAAAAAGTTCATGTCTATGGGTTATTCTTGAATTACTTAGAGAATTTCTGATTCACATCGTAAAAAAAAGGCCCCTTACTTTATGAAGGGAAAGCAATGAGATCAAGAAATTCAATGGACAAAATTTTCACTCTAGAAGAATCAGTACCTGAATGAGATCATGAAGGTACAGATTCAAAGAAGGAAATTGAGGCTGATGGAAATTATGGCAAAGAAACACAAAAATATGCATAATGATAATTTTTGGTTATCAAGCTACCTACATAAATTCAATACCCTTGGACATCCTTCCCTTATGTTCATCTTAGAAAAATTAAAAGGATCACCAAGCATAGGTCTATATTCCGTTTTACAAGCAAATTAATTCATGATTATTGTGTACACTAGAATATTCGGAATTAAGAACTAGAAACTCAGCATTTCTGTAAAAGAAATAATATGATTCTTCCATATGTTCTTATGCGCTTGCAAATCTGTGTATGATGATTAAGAACCAAGAATTCATTCATGACTATTGTATACACTAGAATATTTGGAAGTAAGAACTAGAAACTCAGTTTTTCTGTAAAAGAAATAATATGATTCTTCAATATGTTCTTATGCGCTTGCAAATCTGTGTATGATGATTTTTTAAGTATACAACTGCAAACGTAAATCATCATATGACATACAAAACTCTGATATCATACTCCTTAAATTCACCTTTCTTTTTATTTGTAATAGCTAAAACTAGATTAACCCCTTTAATTAAAGTCTTATCACATGCCAAATGACGAACTATTAATATAAACGTTTTCTAGAATTACGCCAGAGAAACATACTTATAAATAGGCAATGAAAGACAGAGATTTAGGTTAAAAAATTGCTAGACACAGTGTCTTTATAATCCTAGAATGAATTTCCTAAAAACCTTTATTAAACATCAAAGATATACATGAGTGACCTAAAGCAAAACAAAAAAACAAAAGCAAAAAGAAAATAGAAGACACCATAAGAAAAATGATACAAACACCAAACTGAAATTAGCCATAACATTATCAAGAAAGAAAGCAATGATAACAATGAAGCTGATGATGGTGATGACAGTAATATAATTATTTACATAATGATGATGACACCTATTGAACTCCACAAGTTTCATTCGCAAGCATAATGATGGATTGCAGACTTAAATGAAATCAGGAGATTTTCATAACTGTTTGTTACTAAAATGGATAGCTAAAAGGAACACAGGAAGATTTGCCAAAAATATGAGAAGAAAGAAGATCAATGAAAAAAATAAACACCATAATTTTAATCAGAAAAAGAACAATGAATTCTTCATAAATAATCTCAAAGTAATCCAAGACATTCCATAATCATCAGTTCAATATTTTTGGCCTCTGTTCTCTCTCTTTAACCTCCTATTATTTCATTAGTAATTGTACATATCTAAAGACATCCTCGTACAAATGATGGACAGATAGCCGCTGTTATTCATTGAGATGACCTTCAATTTAGGTTCTAGTCTCAGGCAATTTAGGTAAACAGTCAAATTTCTAACAAAAAACTTCCCATGACTGGGAAATCTGTTTCATTGTGTATGCAGTCAATGTACCTATGGAAATTATTTATGTTTATGCAGATACTCGGGTAGACAGTCAGAGTTCACTTCAAAATTGAGAATGTCTCAAATGTCTGCTTCACATATCACAGCAAGGCACATAAAGACACTTTCTTAAAACACAGTCCCTCACAATGGTAGCTTCAATTTGCATATATTGAAACACTACAAGGTATTTTCAATGAAACGCTACATGGCATTTTCAATACCCATGCAGATATAAGGAAACGTTCATATATGGTGATCCAGGAAGATGATCATTAGCTTTACTGGACATGATTAATAAATGAAGTCCCATTAGACAGGCACCTTCGCTATTCATATATTGAGGCATTTATACTGTTATGAAATAAATGTCTTGTAGTTTTACAGCCAACGGAGATCAGTATCATTGGAAGACACATTCAAATCAAAGCAATGATTTTGGCTCTCAGCTCTTTGTGGAGATAAAATAGAGTCAGCGTGTTGTGTTGTCTCTCTCACAGCACTGAAGAATGGCCGGTGTGAATTCACTAGATTCGCATCCAAATCTCCTAGCATGCATCTCTGATTTTCATGAAAGCTGCCCTCTCCTTGGGCTGCTTGATCTGCATGCAAGTTTACTCGTGAGGATACAAATGCCAATGCATGGTGGTGGTCAACTGATCCAGCATGTTGTGAGTAGCAGTCTCCTTCACGCGATGCCCCACAGGCTACCCTTGTCTGCCTTCTGATAGCTTCTGTTTCAAACAGAAGACAAGTGTGAGCAAGGAGAAAGGAGCTTGGGATAAAAAGGTATGAAAACCCCAGTAGGGCAGACACTTATTTTAGTGGCTATGTGGCAACAGAGGGAATAGGGTGAAACCCATAATAAAAGCAAAAAGCTGACAGCCATGATGAAATATTTAGCAATCATTTACCTTGCAGGGCAATATCACTTGTAATAAGATCAAGCTGTAAGCACTCCAAAAGCCGTCCAAGATCAACCCCACTTGTCCAATTCTCTGGTGCATGACCACTTCGCAACTTCAAGCGTCCTCTATTTGCTGTGCCACCCCAAATGATTCCAAAAGGTTTAAGCTGAGTCTTACCATCCTCAACCATTAGTATCAGACTTCCACTGTCACCTTCCAAATCAAAAGGCTGATTATCTTCTCCCACTATGAGGAAGTCTGTGAAGAAACAAATGCCTTTCTCATCATTATTTTCGAGTGCATATGCCATGATTCTTCCTTTTGTCAGACCTGAGCTTCTGCCAACCTTTATTACTTGCTTCCCAACTATGCTGCTGATAGGATCCTGAAGCCCTATTAATGCAACATCCCCCATCCCACCTATACCTCTCACCATTGTTGTAACTCTGGACATATCAAAGCTGTCTCCAAATGGAATAAAAGCACCGTCTGCATGTACAAATGTCTCTGCAAGTAACAAAAGCTCATATGGATCATCAGAAACAGATCTCTCTCTCTCTCTCTCTCTCTCTCTCTCTCTCTCTCTCTCTCTCTCTCTCTCTCTCTCTCTCTCTCTCTCTCTCTCTCTCTCTCTCTCTCTCTCTCTCTCTCTCTCTCTCTCTCTCTCTCTCTCTCTCTCTCTCTCTCTCTCTCTCTCTCTCTCTCTCTCTCTCTCTCTCTCTCTCTCTCTCTCTCTCTCTCTCTCTCTCTCTCTCTCTCTCTCTCTCTCTCTCTCTCTCTCTCTCTCTCTCTCTCTCTCTCGATCTCCCTCCCTCCCCCTCCCCCTCTCGATCTCCCTCCCTCCCTCCCTCCCCCTCCCTCCCCTCCCTTCCCTCCCCTCCTCCTTCCCTCCCCTCCCTTCCCTCCCCCCCTCCCTACCCTCCTCTCCCTTCCCTCCCTCCCCTCCCCTCCCTTTCCTCCCTCCCCTCCCATCCCTCCCTCCCCTCCCCTCCCCTCCTCCCTCCCCCCCTCACTCCCTTCCCTCCCCTCCCTCCCCTCCCCTCCCCTCCCCTCCCCTCCCTCCCTCCCCTCCCCTCCCTTCCCTCCCTCCGTTCCTGCCCTTCCCTCCCCCCCTCCCTCCCTCCTCTGACAGTCCAACTCCAAGGGGGTTTTTCTGTTGAGCTCACAATGAGACGGATGGCCACGCGTTGAAGGGGCAATCCCCTTCAGTAACCCGGAGGCTGAAGCGGGACGAAGTGTTGGGTGGCCCGGAGATCGATTGCGTAGCAGAAGCGGGACTTAACCCCGAAGATAAGAGGGACTGCCGCCGAAGGCGGGCCGGCCTGGCAGGACATAGCCATCAAGTCTGAAGTTGCCATTGCCAAGAGGCATAGTGGCTCTCCTTTGCCACATACATCCAAAGCACCTTTGAGTGAGCGGGCAAGATGAGGGATGAGCCAGCCCAATGCCGGCCCGCCTGGCCATCAAGATGCGAGACCGGCCAAGGATTGACGGGGGGTGATCCTGTTGCCGGGCATCTACCCACGAAGCAAGGGGCAACCGACTTCCCCATGAAATGTAAGGGGGGAAGGCTCAGCACTTATGCCATTGGTGCTTCGTCGCCCAGATGTTGGGGGCATTCCTAGTCGGTCCGCCGTCCAGAGGCATGCACGGTTACCACTCCCCTTATAGTTGTGCACAAAACAATTCGACGTAGCAAGGCAAACCACCCAAGCACCATGAGGGGCTGGATAGAAAACCAGGGAGAGGCAAAGGGGCATGACATCCACCCCCCCCCCCCCTCCAACAGACTTCTCGTCCTCGAGAAGTTCACCTACCGGCAACTAGGATGATGACCCTGTGCGACAAAGCCGAAAGGGTGAAAATTGTGATGGCTGTGAAACTCTTGTTGGAAAACAATGTCACGTCAGTCCAAAATCGATTTAGGGCAGAAACCCTAATTTTGGTACTTAGTCATTTTTGGCACAAAAATGGATAAACTTTTTATGAGCCTATCTTGTAGAGCTTGAAGAGAGCTTTCCAATGATATATGGCATGCAGTCATCAGAGATCAGATTTGGGAGAAAACCCTAACCCTAATTTTATGCTGATTTAGGTTTTTGACCTCAAATGATAGCTCTCGGCATGAGGATCATAAAAATGTTGTCAGATCATTCATCAGGTAGTCAGAAGTGTAAAAAAGCAGGTCAAGAAGTTATTTTTAAAGTTAGCTAAAAGCAACTTTAAAAATAAAGCAAACTCACTTAAAATAAAGCAAAAGCAATTTGAAAAGCGATGTGATTAAAATAAAGCGCTTTTTGTGAGTTTTTCGCAGGGAGCTTTAAAACCTATATAAGAGAGTCTTGGGTCACTTTGTTAGACATTCTACACCAATTGCAACGCAAGCTTATTCAGGCTCTCAGATTCCCAGGTTCCCAGACTTTCAAGTTTACAACATATGATTTAAGAGCATCTTCTAATATTTGACATTTGATATACACACTTAATCTAGATGAGTAGAGATTTGAGAATTACACAATTAAGTTACATGTTTATTCATCAGTGTGGAGTATGAAGTTGATGATCTGTTAGCAGCCGAATACTTTTGGAAGAGTATGAAAATACTTTACAGAAGTATTGTTTGAAGACCAAGACTTGATGAAGAGAAGGATACTTCAAATTCAAGAAAGAACAATGGTTTGGAGAAGATGAAGGAACCAGATCAACATCAAATCACAGGTATTAGTTTCTACTATCATATTATCATTTGCAGGTCATATCTTAAAAGAGCAGTTATGAAGAGATTTGAAGGATTCAAGGAGTGCTTTTATACACTTTCATTTTTTGAAAGTTAAAAGCATTAGCTACATCAAAACAGGTATCTAGAGGTTTTTCTGGACAGTTTTGATAGATCTCTTTCATGGCAAGAAAGCTCATCTAAGAAGACAAATGTGGAGAGCATTAGTTTTGTTTTCAGCCAATCTTGTGTTGTAAGTTGGTTGGAAGTTTTTGTTGAAATGAAAAAAGACCTTTGTCTTGTGAGCTTCATGGCCTTGTAGTGGGCTTTGAGTGTCATTTGTTCAAGCCATAGGGAAGGTCTTACTCTTTTCAAGAGCAGTGTCTAGTTCCTTTACATGGGGCTTGAAATGATTTTGGAACTTAAAAATACTCATACGATCTTCATTAACCTATTACCAACTCCAATATGCATCTATCTAAAAAATCCCTTTCTTAGCTGTCGGCAATACAGATCATGAGATCATTACTCTCTCTCCTGAAAAATTATGCCTCTCTTATGGAGTGTTACGCTTCTATTTGAACGCTTTGCGTGCGTGTAGTGGCTTGGCAGATTTTGAAGGCACCGGATGGGTTTTCCTTGCCAGATGCAGTGAATCTCACAAAGTAAAATGCAACGAATCTCGCAAGTGAGGGGAGATGACCGGATGGACTATGTCATACTTCCCTTAATATCCTTGAAAATAGATAATGTAGCCCCAATCTACTGAACCCGCAGCCGATCTCACATGCTTCTTTGGGCATTGCATCCGCAATCTCTACGTGCACACAAATCCTGTCCACAGAAATGAAGCACAGAGCTGTAGCAGATTCATCGTGCGTGGGAGCCACGTTTGAAATGAGGATGGTTTGTGCAAAGATCTGACCGAGTGCACATTGCTTTAGAAGCTCCTTGCCAATGACAGCTCGTATTCTTTGCAGTCTGGTGCACGAACTCGTGTCGTAGGCGTCGTCGCTTAATGAATATTGCAAGATTTCCTCTGTAGTTGCATCGACGCCTCTTCTGCTCTCCTTCTTTTGTTGCAGGCGCACGTCAGCTTCAGTTGAGGAGGTTTTGAGGGATGCCACCAGGCATCCTCGTCACTCCTGCTTGATCTTTGACAGGCTACAAAGTCATGGAGTTAGCATGGATGGAAGCTAATGCTAGCTGCGCACTTAACTTCATGGACTTCTATGAAGTTGCCTTCACACCGTCCTCTCTCTGATCTCCGAAACTTGTCGTACGTGGGCTGCGCAAGAGGGAAGGAACATCTACACACAACTGCATCGCTGATCTGAAGCCGTATGTGTTGGAGATTTTTTTGTTACAGTCATTCTCCTCTTCTCAATGAGGCAGCAGGCGCATCTTCATCTGTCCTTGTCAAGCTTTAGGAGAAAGTTTCGCTTCAAAGCTTCCTTCCGACATCAGCAACAAGACGAACATCAATTTAAGATACGTATGATGCAATTCTTCAGGTACTTTCAAATAAAGTGAAGGAAACCATGACGTCGTTGATGTGCCGTCAACACACTACTCTCAGTAAGGGACTGACGCAGCTCCGGAGTCCCTTCTGCTGATTTCTTTGCTTCAAGCTCAACATGAGAGCAAGAGGTTAGTGTAAAAGGAGGCCTCTTGTACCGCATGTTGCAGAAGACATGGCTACTGAAGTAGACAGCCCCGGAAGCATACTATATGACATTGGAAATGGAATCGGGAGCTACTGCAACCCGTATTCATTCAAGCATAACAGCAAAGCTTGCAAGATTTGATGCAGATTATAAGCGTTGTACTTTTGAAGCACTGCTTTGAAGTGCTTATAAACAAAATGATGCTCTATCTTCATCTTGGCTCCTCCATGAAGAGTGCTGATAAGCACTTTGATTTCAGATAGCAGTGCTGAAAAGCACTTTATTCTAATTGAAAAAAAAAAAAACTCAACTACACAAAGCTTATCAACTAATGATGAAGCATTAGGCAATGATAAAGATGATAAGAAAAAAATGGAATAGTGCTTAGAGGCACTCTTATTGAAGAAAACATGGGAGGGAGGGAAGGATTAACAAAGAAAAAACATGCTAATGATGAAGATAACGAAAACAAAACTCAGAAAGAGAAATAGTTAACCTATGCTCTGATACCATGTTGAAATGAAAAGGGACTACTCCTACTCTACTCACATGCACACATCAAACAAGCTAAGGAGGAAGGAACAAAAGATAACAAAACATTATGAATGAATTAAAATGGAAATGAACTTACAAAGATTGCTCTATGAGCATGGAGACTCCATGAGGAGTGGGAGCACACTCTTGGCAATGAGCTAGAGTGGAATGACTTGTGTGGAGTGAAGAGAGACCTTGCTTATATGGATTTTGGGAGAATTCCCTTGCATGTGGGATATATGTGCTTGCATGAGAATAAAAGTGAGTTGGGACAAAAGGGTGGAGCATGGAACTCTCAACAGTTTTTGCTCACATTTTGTATCTAGAGAGGTAACTCTAGAAAGGTAATTCATCATTAAGACAAAAGGTTGGTGAATTCAGTCATATCAGCCAAATTTGAAACAGAGTTTTGATTCAGAGATATGAGGAGATGGTAAAACATGATTCTATGTTCACTTCCATTTATATACCATGTTTGTTTTGTCTCTCTTACTCTTAGCAATAGAGGAAGAGAAAAGTTCATTTGAAGAAGTCAAGAGTGCTTGCTACTTCAAGATGAAGAGAACAAAAGGTATGGAAGAGAAGTTTGAAGATGTTGACATCATCAGGTGGAAGAAAGATGCAGAAGAAGAAAGTCCAACATTTCCAAAGGGAAAATAAGATTTCCTTTTCTCTCATATTTTCCGTATACTTTTCCTAATTTTATCCTCTACATCCAAAGACAAGTCTACCAGAACATCTTGTGTGAAAAAGATAAGTTTAAAGAAGAAGTAGTTTCTTGTTTTGCATTACACTTGATCATGTTTTAGTAGGTTTTGACAAAGAATTACATTGAGAGAAAGAAAAGCAGCACATATATGTTTTGACTCATATGTGTATGAGTTATGTTTTAGTTGAAGCTTTTGAACAAGCAGCTTATATGTTCCTTCAAAGAATTCTTGGAGTGTCATTTCAGAGCTACTTGATATATGACAAGTTGCATAGAAGTATTTTTTCTTCTTTACCTAACTCTTGAGGTAAAAGAGTATTTGTAGAAGATATTGGTGACTTGGAGAGAGGTTTTATGTTTGGAAAAAGTCACCTCATATTCAGTATTTTCAGAAAGCTTCAGTAAATTTAGATTTTTGATGTCCCAGTCAGTTGAAGAATCTACTTTCTATGTGTATATATGCTTGTATTCAAAAAAGGTGTTCCATCAGATCCTATCACTCGATTGAGAAGTGGAGTTAGCCAAAAGAAAATCAAGCAGATACTATCACATTTCACCCAGGTAGAATATGAAGATATGAAGTATCAACTTGCAGCTTTTGAAGTTCTCAAGGTGAGAGTTTTTCCACTTATGTTTCAAGTAGAATTTGCAGATTCTTGGAAGGATTTGGTTAAAGTAAAGTTTTACAACTTTATGTGAGAAGCATGGACACTTAGAGACATTCAAGTAACAAATCAAACATTCAATCATGAAGGTTTGATGAGAGCAGATTCTACGCAGGTATTTTGTTGGAGAGATCATTGATCTTGGATGATCTCATATGATCTTATAAGATCTTGATAGATCTTGTATGATCTTGTATGATCTTGAATGATCATGAAGATCTTGAGTATTTATGAGTCAGTTATCTATCCTTTGTTTGTAAGGTTCTTAGCATTGAAAGAAGTAAGTCAAA
Organism: Ceratopteris richardii; assembly: GCA_020310875.1. Taxonomy (NCBI): domain Eukaryota; kingdom Viridiplantae; phylum Streptophyta; class Polypodiopsida; order Polypodiales; family Pteridaceae; genus Ceratopteris; species Ceratopteris richardii. The sequence continues at coordinate 49,285,348 of CM035437.1, read as the reverse complement.
GATTCAGGTTCTATCAGATTTGTGTTGCAGAGAAATAGAAGAAGATACTTGTTATGTTGCATAAGGTTGTGAATCCTAAAATGCTTTCAACAAGGTTTTTATGATAGATCAGCTAACCTTATTCTAGATTTTTGGGAAGCTGAGGAATGACAGAGAAAGCTATTGGCATGTGCACAATGCTAATAAAAAGGGTTCAGAAGTTTTGTTTCAGACACAAGTATTAATGTTATGAAAAATCAGATTTATGAAGGAAGACGTTCCAGATTTCATGAAGTCTGATATATTTGAAGAATTCTGGATACTAGTGTTAAATCATCGAGGGGGGTGATGAAACATGAAGACTTATTTTTTAGCCATATGTGAAAGGATGCAAAGTCATACCTATAAGAATTCCAGATATTCCTATATTTCCTTTGTCAGTTTCTCTTTATGTTCCAACTTTGAAAGAAGAAGGAAGAAGGAGAATGTCCGGAGAAAGCTCCTGTTAGGGTGTTCCTGTTCAGGAGAAGATTCCAGAGTTCTATTGAAGAGAAATTTGATATTTCAGAGAGGTATGTTTTCAGAAGTGCACACATATATGTTTATACTAGGTTATGAAGGAAAGAGGTATAAAGGACTTACAAATAGAACAAAGATGAAGACAAGATGACATCATAGATATGAAATTTTGGTAAGACTCTCATGAGTTGAGTTGAGTACAATCAGAGATGAACCAGCTAGTGTTCATAATACACTAAGTTGTGAGTTGTCAGTCACAAGTCCCAGGATTCCGTCCCTGAGTCTGTTTAGTGTATTTACATGACACAGCAGAAATACGTTGAGAAACATTTTGTAAGGTAAAAGCAAATGTGTGGATCCTAGTGTATGCTTACAGGTTTGAGAAGACATATCACAACAGATAGCAGCTTCAATGTCAGTTCATGCTACATATGTTGTCAAGCAGTGATTGCTTGATGTATACACTATTGTATACCTAGTTTGCATATTTTCTCAGGTATTATGGTTCATATTCAGCAAGATCAGTTTTTTGAAGTTTGAAGAAAGTCAAATTCAGTTTGAAGACTTTTGAAGAAAAGGTTTGAAGGGCAATTCGGGAGTACAAGTTTGAAGTTTATGACAGTTTGCAGATGAATGAGATTACATATCTAGTTCAGTTTGTACCAATATGACATTGCAGGGGGGATTGTTGGAAAACAATGTCACATCAGTCCAAAATCCATTTAGGGCAGAAACCCTAATTTTGGTACTTAGTCATTTTTGGCACAAAAATGGGTAAGATTTTTATGAGCCTATCTTGTAGAGCTTGAAGAGAGCTTTCCAATGATATATGGCATGCAGTCATCAGAGATCAGATTTGGGAGAAAACCCTAACCCTAATTTGATGTTGATTTAGGGTTTTGACCTCAAATGATAGCTCTCGGCATGAGGATCATAAAAATGTTGTCAGATCATTCATCAGGTAGTCAGAAGTGTAAAAAAGCAGGTCAAGAAGTTATTTTTACAGTTAGCTAAAAGCAACTTTAAAAATAAAGCAAACTCACTTAAAATAATGCAAAAGCAATTTGAAAAGCGATGTGATTAAAATAAAGCGCTTTTTGTGAGTTTTTCGCATGGAGCTTTAAAACCTATATAAGAGAGTCTTTGGTCACTTTGTTAGACATTCTACGAGCAGCTATGGAGTTCTTCTTGGAGAAGAGTGTGCTCACACTCTTGCTTATGGAGAAGACTTGCCCATCAACAGCTTGGTGCTGTGGATCAGCCATCTACATAATGTATTTGAAGATTGTCTTCTACATGAAGATTTCGGGTTACTTCAAAGACATTGGATGGAAGGTTAACATAAGATTTGCATCTTATGTTAAGAATTCAGGCACATATTCTCTTTATGCACACAGGTACTACTTGAAGTTTATGGAGGCAGTGGCATCCATATCAGGAGTCGTCCTATTTGGCATAGGTACAAGAGAATCAGTACATGTATGCTTTATGCATATTTGGATGAGGTGTTCGAGAAGGTATGTTCATATGAGTTTGAGGATTTCTGGCAGCAAACTTGTTAGCATTCTTTGCTACTTTTGTAAGTATGTGATCTTTTCACACACGTATCTGACTTAGGGTCTTCCATAGCCTAAAGTTAAATGAGGGTTTGCTGATTATCAGTTTCACACTGATCCTTCCTCTTTCTATTATTCATATTCACTCTTCTACAACCTATTAGGTCACACATCTCATATATGTTCAGATTTCTGTCCATACATCTGAATATGTTTGTTACATTTGTATATTCACTCATCCATCTATTTCTGTTCACATACAGTGGTTGAGAGTTTTGCTCCCACATTGTAAATTGACATTTGTATATATGATAGTGTGAGTAAGCAGTGACTTACGTAACACTTCACACATGTTGTCTAATCTTTCTCTATCTTTGTCTCATCATTTGTATGATTAAAGTGTGGTATGTTCATGTTTTGTCAATATTGGAAGATTGCTGAAATTTATGTTGTAGATCCTGGACATATGGAACTATAGACCTCTGGTATTAGTTATGGGCCTACCTAATTTCCAACAACTCTGCATGGTTTCTTACCCTTGAATTTGGGGCACTATCCTTAGTACCATGGGTTGTCGTGCAAATGCATATCCAAGGGAAGCTTAACTTATGCAAGTGAGGTGCAAACCTAACACCGCAGGTTTGGCTCGGAGCAAAAGGGACTACTTAAAATAGAAGGATGGCATGCCCCACTCCGACTGCATCGGGACATGCCAAGCTCCACATGAGCCGGATTTTGCATAATTGAGGGACCTCGCAGTGTGGGTCATGAGACTTTGCCTCTTATTAGGTTGAATGTGCCAATTCCGGAATTCCAAGAAGATCCTATCGTCAAAAAGATGGCCAATCCTTCTGAGTCAATTCAGGACTAGTCGTCCATGTGCCCTTCGACGTCAAAAAGGCAGATTGGGCCATTCCACTCAAGGAAGGAGCCAAAGTGGAACACTAAGACCCAAGCCAGTTCTAAGTTAAAATTTTGCCCTATCCCAAGCAGATATAGCAATATGGGACCAAGCCCGTTTTGTAATGGGAGGGCCTCATTGCCACTCCATGCATACCCTTTGGGTCCTTTCCGACATTCCATAATTATCAAGATGCAACAAAGCACAGACTCCAAGCACCGGCCAAGGTAATTCCCGCCACGGAAAAGGGGCCTATCAATGGCCCACAGCTTTACGTTGCAAAACGGCGCGGAGATGCGGACGAGATGGCTCTTGTCGACTTACACCACGTGGGGATGCGACGTCACGATTTACATGCTTGCCGGCCCCCTGAAACGGGCCTATCGGCAGCCCAAGCAATGATTGGCACAAGGCATGTATGTGCGATGCACGGTGCGACTTACATTCATGCGAGCCGATTCCTTTGAACATTTGCACCAGCTATGAAGGGACCTGCGGACAGCACACATAAGGCACGGACGAGAGGGCAAGGCCACGAACCCGTCGGCCATATGAAAGAGATGCGACTTACGGCGGCCAGAGCATCTTACAGTGCTACCCTCGCCCGAAGAACAAGGCGGCCTTGCCGGCATATGGTGGACATTACCTCTTGCCTCACAGTGGTTGCCACAAAATGAACGTCGCGGGGCCAGCCAATGAGGGAATGAGCAAATGAGAGTGGGCCGACAAGCGGGTTGGACCCATAAACACATTGGCGGGCGAATCATCGTGCCTTTCCATAGGATCATCAAAGATTGGGGTCGCATGCCACACCGACCCCATGACCTGTGCCATGTGGGCCTCAAGCTCTAATCCGCTTCCGTTTGCCGACGGCCCATGCGGGGATCGACGGCGGACATTGTGACGTCCATAAAAAAAATTCTCCATTTTGCGCCAAAACGAGCCAACGTCCAAGCAGGGATGACCGGCAAATGTATCTTATTTTTTTAATCCCTTTTTGCCAACGAACCGATGATTGGCACCGTTGTTGGCGGATGCACCATCCGACCAACAGTCGAAGCTCGAATACCAAAGGTGACGGTCCAACTCCAAGGAGGTTTTTCTCTTGAGCCCACAAGGAGACAGAGAGCCATGAGTTAAAGGGGCAATCCCCTTAAGTAACCCAGAAGCCGACGCAAGATGAAGTGTTGGGTGGTTCGGAGACCGGTTGCGTAATGGAAGCGGGACTTAACCCGAAAGATAAGAGGGACGACCGCCGAAGGTGACCCGGCCCGATAGAACATAGCCGTCAAGTCCGAAGTTTCCTTTGCCAAAACGCATAGTGGCTCTCCTTTGTCACACAAGTCCAAAGCCCCTTTGAGTGAGCGGCAAGATGAGGGACGGGCCGGCATGGTGCTTGCCCTCTCGGCCGTCAAGGCGCAAGACCTGCCAAGGATCGACGGGGGCGTTCCCGTTGCCGAACATCTACCCACGAAGCAAGGGGCAACCGACGTCCCCATGAAACGTGAGGAAGGGAAGTCTCAGCACTTACGCCCTTGGCACAATTTGGCACAACACGGCAAACCACTCAAGCACAAAACGAGGGAGGAGGCAAAGAGGCATGACACCTCCCCCCCTCCCCCCCCCCCCTCCGTCCCCACCCCCCCCTTCCCTCCTCCCTCCCCTTCCCTCCTCCCTTCCCTTCCCTCCTCCCTCCCTCTCTCTCTCTCTCTCTCTCTCTCTCTCTCTCTCTCTCTCTCTCTCTCTCTCTCTCTCTCTCTCTCTCTCTCTCTCTCTCTCTCTCTCTCTCTCTCTCTCTCTCTCTCTCTCTCTCTCTCTCTCTCTCTCTCTCTCTCTCTCTCTGAGGTACGCCAGTACATATCCTATTATATGCTGATGACATTGTTCTGCTCTCAGAGTCACAGGAGGGGTTGCAGTCACATTTACAGGCGCTCGATACCTTTTGCATGGAGAGAGGACTCACAGTGAACCTTGGCAAGACCAAGGTCATGATCTTCCATACCTCCAGGACAGTACGCCATCGCGCCTCTTTCACAGCAGCTGGAGGACAGATAGAGGTAGTGGACTCCTACGTCTACCTAGGTATCACCTTCTCGGGCAGCACAGGGGTATTCTCCATGGCACAGGCTGCGAGAGATAGATTGACGCGAGGTTATGCGGCACTTGCAGGATTGGAGAGACGCTGCTTTCAGACACATTTTCAGGAGCCCCGGACTAAGGGGTGGCTCTTTGATACTCTAGTGACACCCGCATTGATGTACGCAGCAGCAGTATGGGCACCAGGGATCACAGAGGCGATGTGGACGCAGATTGAGAGGCCCCAGATCACCATGATATCACGATTGCTGCGCAACAAGCCCTCCGTTCCACATGACATTATACGAGCTAAGCTTGGCACACCACCGATGCTAGTGGAGGCCCTCTTCCAGTTGGTGACCTTTATTCTGAGAGTCAGAGAGCTCCCCACTAGCCGACTCACCAGGCTTGCATTTGAGAGCTCTAGACATTTGGCAGAGACAGGGCATGAGAGAGTATGGTATGCACAGACTTACGGATGGTTAGCAGACCATGGCATGAGCATTACGGATCTCCCCCCTTTTCAGTATGACCTCTCTTCCCCTCACATTACCCTCTCTCGTTCGGAGAGGAATAGGATCATCCGTCAGGACCTACTACAGATACACGTCAGGGAGACATGGATAGCACCACGGGAGCCTCTTCCCACAAAGAGGCAACACTACAGAGAGCACTTCCTGACTGTGACAGCGGATGGTTTCATTCAGAGACCACGATACATGGATACATATATGGCACCAGCTGAGAGAGTGGCCATTGGGAAGCTCAGAGTATCATCACACAAGCTCGAGATTGAGATTGGGCGAGCCACACATACCCCCAGGGATGAGCGATTATGCAGGATATGTAGAGAGGAGGTGGAGGACGAAGAGCACTACACATGTAGATGCCAGGCATATGAGGACATCAAAGACCGCTACCCACAGCTCTTCAGGGGGCCTAGAGAGATCAGGGCTTTATTGGGGACAGAGGACGAGCACCCTCTAGGTCGTTTCCTAGTAGAGCTCAAGCACCGTCGCGCATCACTCCTCCAGCAGCAGATGGAGATACACCTGATCCCCGCCCCTCAGACTTATATTACAGATTTTTTCAGACCCACATACACTCGAGGGGCCAGCTCGATGCGGGGTGTCACATTACACAGAGCAGAGGAGCTTAGACGACAGCGTCGACGACCGAGACCCCTTGTCCGGAGAGCTCGTCCACATCAGAGAGAGATTCAGGCGATTCACGCACGCCATGACATGGAGATACAGAGACGTCAGCAGCGCACCCCTATCGATTTGGACGCCCAGAGCATTTTGAGGATCGCCATGATGCCTTACCCACCGATGCATTATATCCTACACCCACTCCAGGCATTTAGGGGGTTGTGATACCATCGAGCCTCCCCTCCCTATGCATATCATATTTGTATCTCACCCATTGAGCATATAGAGTGCATACCCATAGCACCCCATACCCTTGATACCAGCTACTATCCCTCCTTTTATACCCGTTTGCAGTACTCACACTTTATTTTCGTTTTGGATCACAGTGGATTGGATCATACTGATGTATATGTTTTGTCTCATAGGCCGATTTTGGCCTCTAATAGAGGTTAAAAAGTCTTTCTTTCTTTCTTTCTCTCTCTCTTCCATGGCTCCCAAGTTGGAGGAACAACTGGCCACTTTAGAGCATACCCTCCGAGAGTTGATAGGGAAACATAAGAAAGAAGGGGATTCTGGAGTGAACCTCCGACAAGCGGCAAAGAAGAACAACCACCATGAGGAGATCCACATAGTACACACCACCATTGAGGAGGAGCAAATGCGACAGGCTCGCAGGCTCAATGTCCGTGTCTTCGGCCTCCCGAAGACAGATGGATCACAAGAGACGGACGGACGTCGATTGTGCGCACTACTTGGATACCGCAAAGATGAGCCTCTCCCTTTCACTAGAGCCTGGAGAGCAGGACGGGACGCCACACGGAGAAGAGCACTTATCCTTCAATTCTCAAATGAGGCAAGGAGGAGAGACTTCCTCAGACAACAGGCAGTACTACGCACTACACCGAACACCCCGATCTATTTGGATGATGACCTCACACAGATGCAGGTAGAGCACAGACGTGAATGCATGCCACATGTCCTCCAGGCCCAACGGGAGGGGCATCGAGCACTATGCAAAGACGGTCGTGTCATCATCGACCCATTGACTAGGGATTCGCGGCTTATGAGACAGCACAACAGGAGGTGCGCATTGCAGTCTTGAACTGCAATGGATCTTTGTGGACACATCCAGGGCGCCTCGAGGAGGTGATGGAGGGCAGAGACATGATCTTCTTGACAGACACACGAGAGCCCGAGGAGGAGCCTACCGAGGATTGAGGGCTATAGGTGGGAGTCAGCTCACCGCCTACAGATGCGACAACACACCACACGAGGATCAGGAGGAGTAGCCGTGCTCTATAGACAGTCGCTACAGCACAGGGTACAGGTGGTAGCCAGAGACCCAGAGGCACATTTCATGGATACACCTCCAGCTATCAGAGGAGAGAGCAGCATATTTTGCCATCTTGCCATCTGCTATATTGCACCCATAGGCTCGCGCTTCACACATACCCTCGAGCAGCCCTCATAGGGGGAGGGACTAGACACCCCATCGCCATATGACTGCCTCAATGCCGCCATTATGGAGTACACTCGGATGGGTGAAGTCTTCCTTGTAGGAGACTTCAATGCCCGTACTCAGAGCCACCAGTGTGATATCTACGACTTTGACGACCCTGAGATGCTCCGCACCATGGAGGACATGTCTATACTCAGAGCCTCGGCCAACACCGCCACACCCACCTCATACGGTCGACACCTACTCCAGATGGGAGAAGCACACCGTCTCATTATCTATAATGGGATGGCGACCTGGCCCACCTCAGGTAGTCTCTCCTACATTCCACCCACGACACCGCATGGAGGCAGTGTGGTAGACTATGTTATCGGACCCCAGAGACGACAAATCTCATCACCTCATTCACCATCCCACCCATACCGATTGGAGTTGATCACACATATCTCGCCCTATCCATACACGCCTCAGCATGCATATCCCACCCCACCACCATACAGCCACATGCCCATACCACCATTCACTTTAGACATGAGCTAGCACATATCTATAGCTCCCATGTTCGAGAGCGCATCTACTCCCTTGACCCCTCTGCCCCATTGGACACCCTCACCACCGAGTTCTCCTCGATCCTCCACACATTCGCTACTCTCAGCTTCCCATACACCACCCACAGCACTAAGGAGATGATATGGGGGATCTACTCCTTATACGAGAGAGTATCTGCTAGAGTCAAATGTTTGGGGGGCTTATCTCATCCACTTGCTAGCACTATCGGGGTGAAGCAAGGATGCCCTCTTTCACCCACCCTCTTTGGTCTCTACATTGATGAGGTAGTGGACTAAATACAGCATCAGGGGGGTGATGGCATTGAGGTACGTGGGTCCACGGTCCATATTCTTTTATACGCTGATGATATTGTACTGGTTTCAGAGTCTGCAGAAGGTCTACAGCATCATCTACATGGCCTAGATGACTTTGCAGACACAGAGGGTTATCTCTGAACCTTGGTAAAACCAAGGTCATGATCTTTCATACATCAGCACAGGTACGCAGACATAATTTGTTCACAGCAACAGGTGGACCGATTGAGGTGGTCGGATCATATGTTTACTTGGGGGTGACATTTACTGCAGCATCAGGGGTCTTCTCTATGTCTCAGGCAGCCCATGACCGCATCACACGTGGGTATGCAGCACTAGCTTTGATGGAGAGACAGTGCCACCAGGCATATTTTCAAGAGCCCCGCACAAAGGGGCGGCTCTTCAACACTTTGGTTATGCCAGCACTCATGTATGGGGCAGCCATATGGGGACCAGGCTTAGCTACATCAGTATGGACAGCATTAGAGACCAAAGATCCTCATGATTGCCAGACTTATCAGTAGCAAGCCTTCCATACCACATGATATCATTAGAGCAGAGCTCGCTGCACCACCGATGCTAGTTGAGGCACTATTCCAGACAGTATGCCTATTACACAGACTCCGGAGCATGGATACAGAGCGCATTGCCTATCGTGCTTTCCAGGCATCACATGATATGGCATTCGCAGGCGACACTTCCTCATGGTATGCACAGACACGAGACTGGCTGGCCCACCATGGCTTTGACATAGACAGGCTACCACCACTATAGTACGACTCACATGCACCCACCTACTCGCTCTCTCATCAAGAGAGGAATAGGGTCATTCGTCACGAGATATGGCATACATACATACAGAGGACATGGGTGAGCCCTAGGGATACATTGCCACCGAAAATGCTCTATTACCGTGAGCATTTTCTACACATATCGGACGAGGGCTTCATCGAGATTCCGAGATACATGCAGACATACCTACCCCACCACCTTCGAGTCGTCATTGGGCAGCTCCGGGTTTCATCACATCAGCTCGAGATTGAGAGGGGTCGGTTCAGGGGAGTCCCCTGTGAGGAGAGGTGGTGCCAAGTATGCGAGACAGAGGTAGAGAGTGAGGAGCATTTTGTTATCAAATGCCCAGCATACTTAGACCTACGAGCACACTTCCGGATAGAGGAGTCACTCCAGTTGTGCATGACTATGGGAGACCAGTGACGCTTGGGACGCTTTCTCACAGCAGCATACGAGAGGCGAGAGCGGTCACTACAGCCCACACATCAGCCACGGGTGAGTACCCAGCAGACCATTACCCACTTCTTTCAGCGAGCTGAGCTACATCAGAGAGGTCCATCTATAGGGCTCACGCTCCACCAGGCAGCAGCACAGAGAGCACGGCGCCAACCACGCATGGGAGGATATCGTCAACCGCGACTACATCAGGAGGATATCTCACTCATCAGGACAGCCTACGACCACATGATGGAGCATAGGCGTACCACCACCCCCTGGGTTGTCTTCCTTCAGGAGGCACTCAGACCACCACCAATGTACCACATACTACACCCACCTTCACCCATCACCAGTAGCTAGGGTGTTTTTACTCACATTATGGATCCCCCATGTATTAGGTGGCCACTATCTGCAGAGTCAGAGCCACGTCTCCCCAGCCTCTTCCAGCCCTATATAGCTTTGTGTAGCGATATACGTTTTATTTCATTTCATCTTCTACACAGGGTTACTACACTTGTATATGGTTTTTGTCTCATAGGCCAAGTTTGGCCTCCAAAAGACATTAATATGACTCTCTCTCTCTCTCTCTCTCTCTCTCTCTCTCTCTCTCTCTCTCTCTCTCTCTCTCTCTCTCTCTCTCTCTCTCTCTCTCTCTCTCATCTCTCTCTCTCTCTCTCTCTCTCTCTCTCTCTCTCTCTCTCTCTCTCTCTCTCTCTCTCTCTCTCTCTCTCTCTCTCTCTCTCTCTCTCTCTCTCTCTCTCTCTCTCTCTCTCTCTCTCTCTCTCTCTCTCTCTCTCAGACACACACACACACACAGAGCTACAAAATTAACTGAAGTTATAGTACAGTGAACATCTGTAACCACTCAGATACACGTAGAACACCATCAAACCTGGATTCATGCTTGCAAAAATATTGTACCATCGGTCATCCGTAATAAAAGAGGTTGCCCTCTCCACAGCACCCAGGAAAACACCTTGTCCCACATTTGGAGGTAAGGGATGAAACATTTTTTGATTGGGATAATCCAAGTCCACTGCAACATGTCTACTTGTCAGAAATCCCACTTGCTGAGCTCCTGTTCTACTTTGTACTATCGCGCCTAGGGTACCATAAGTCTCATGGCTTGCAACCTGCACTATTGATGAAACATTACTATTAGAATTGACATTTTTCACCATTTAGTTATTCTACTACTGCATAACTTAGTAAAACTTTTGTTTTATAAATTGGCATTATATTAATCCTGCACTTTCTGATTATAACTCGGTAAAACTTTTGATATTTTTAACTGGAAGTATATTCATCATGGACTTTTCTAGACAACATAGTCTTTTTATATCACTAAAAATAAAAATAGCCGGATTACCAGAACTAACCAGAAGAAAGACAGCTATAATTTTACCATTTAAATTTCTGGATTTTGGGCGACTGCTAATTTCTTTTGTTGATGACTTAGATGTGCTCCTTGAATCATGAATGCATGTACATGTCTCGTGTGTACAAGTGTAGGCAATTAGTTGTCTGTGCACCTAAGAGTTGAAAGAAACTCCCAGGTTGTGCGTATGACAAACCAAATTTAATAAGATACTGTGGTTGCATTTAATTTTTTACAACACAAGAACAGAAGCTAGTCAATCAGAGCTCAAGAAGCAGGAACAGCACTAAGCTTAAGATTCATATAGAACTGCATCACAACTCAGACCTGAGATCCAGGACCAATACATGGATCATTCCCCCGTAAACCCTCTACAAGCTCTGTATAAACTTGTTCCTTCGGAGTAACTGCTGGTACTCCATAATATAAGAATTCCACAACATCGACATCACACCAGATGCCTCCGGGACCCTGCAAATCAGATAACATTCAGACATGTTCCATTGATGAGTTAAAAAACGAATTTTAAAAAAAAAAACAAAAACACTAATTGTCTAATGTCAATGATATTAAATCTCCCATCTGATACAGTATGGAAGAGTAGCACATACACAGGCCAACCCTTATTAATTCTGAACATATGAAAATGACCTCTACAAGGATATCTCTATTTTAGCTTTCCAGAAAGTACTCATACAGCCTACAGGTATAGAAAGAAAACAACATAACAAAGTCCTTCACTAGTTGGTACTTTAAATGAAATGACCATTGAAATAGAAGTACACACACATGTAAAGGACATGGTACTCCTAAGACTCCATCCGACAAATCAAGGATAAGATACATGTTAGAAAGATTTGGATGCAATTAAGCTCATAATCTGGTCATACCATCCAAGAATGTTCAATGCCATGGGAAAAAAGTCTCCGTCTCCTTTTCTAACACTAAGGAAATAAGACATTGACCATACTATGTACTTACTTACCTC
>CM035437.1:49253251-49268251 GCA_020310875.1 Ceratopteris richardii | reverse complement strand
GATAGCACAGGGGGGTTGGATTTACATTGCTATATGCTACTTCCCACCATGCGGGTCTCGATATGCAGGACGGGATCTTGGGGGACCGACCCGAGACAGAGACTCACCATACACAGCGCTTTCAGAGGAGATACTACATTTCAGCACACTAGGTGAAGTCTTCCTTATGGGAGACTTCAATGGCCGCACTCAGTCACATCAGTGCGAGACATATGACATGGATCACCCACATCTCATGAGGGCTAGAGACCCGAATGAGATGAGCACCAACAGTGTATCGGCAGATATGGGTCAGGACACCACCGGCTATGGCAGACATCTACTCGAGCTAGGCAGCCGACATCATCTCGTTATATATAACGGGATGAATCGTTGCCCAGGTTCGGGCGGATTTACTTGCTTCCCTCACGGGGGAGGTGAGAGCACAGTCGACTACATTTTGGGTACCACCTCTGGGGCTTCACTCATCACCTCACTTAGTATTGGACGACGTCCACTTGGGGCTGACCATACATTTATCACACTCACACTCGCATCTCCGATTCCATTAGACCCTCCCTCACCCACTGAGACACATACCACGATACACTTCACACACGAGCTCTCACACGTTTATGCACACCATTTACACACTCGCCTACTCTCCCTCAATCCACTCTCACCTTTGGACACACTTACATCACAGATCACCACCATCCTACAGGACTCAGCTCTCTACAGCTTCCCACACCGCACACATATGCACCCTCCACGCACAGGATCCATGCCCCAGAACCGCTGGTATGATGCAGATTGCCGTGAGCTACGGAAGCACCTACGGGTTTTAGAGCATAGGGGAGATATTACACACGCACAGGCACAGCGTCGCATGCAGAGCCTTACTCGCCGCAAACGGCGAGATTGGGAGGAGAGACAGTACTGGGATATTTACCATCTGCTCATGAGTCGAGACAGTGGAGTGGCATGGCGACATTTGAGAGAGAGGAGACAGGAGACACCTATCCGAGACCCGAGCACTTGGCATAGCTATGCACGGAGTCTATACGAGATCCCAGACCAGCCCCCCATTCCCAAACCGCAGAGCTCACGTCCTACTACCTCTGACTTCTTCACACCCACTATGGTGGGACACGCTATTGCCCGGCTACAGCATGGCAGGGCCCATGACCATTTCGGTTTACAGGCAGAGCATCTCATCTATGGAGGCACGACTCTCGCACCGCTCATTGCCCACCTCTTCAACCGTGCATTGGTTGAAGGGTTCCCGGACTCATGGACTGAGCACACCATAGTGCCCATTCATAAGTCAGGTGATACTATGGATCCAGCTACATACCGGACGATCATGATTGGCCCTATATTGGCCAAGTTATATGGGGCAGTACTAGAGACAGAGTTGAGTACTCTCGCTGAGAGGAAGGGTATCAAGGCTCCAGGACAGGCAGGTTTTAGACGAGATTACTCTACGATTGACCACATCTTCACTTTGAGATGCCTGATTGACCAGGCAAGGGTGAGGAAGAGGAGATTATATTGCTGCTTTGTGGACTTCCGCAAAGCATTTGACACTGTTCCCAGGGACCGACTCTTCAGACGACTACTTGATATCGGAGCTCCGGAGGAGATGATATGGGGGATCTACGCATTATACGAGAGAGTATCTGGTAGAGTCAGATGTCCAGGGGGCTTATCTGATCCACTTGCTAGCACTATCGGGGTGAAGCAAGGACGCCCTCTTTCACCCACCCTCTTTGGTCTCTACATTGATGAGATAGTGGACTACATACAGCTGCAGGGGGGAGATGGCATTGAGGTACAGGGATCCACTGTCCATATTCTTTTATACACTGATGATATTGTATTGGTTTCAGAGTCTGCACACGGTCTACAGCATCATCTACATGGCCTAGATGACTTTTGCAAAAACAGAGGGTTATCTGTGAACCTTGGTAAAACCAAGGTCATGATCTTTCATACATCAGCACAGGTACGCAGACATAGTTTGTTCACAGCAGCGGGTGGACCGATCGAGGTGGTCGGATCATATGTTTACTTGGGAGTGACATTTACAGCAGCATCAGGGGTCTTCTCTATGTCTCAGGCAGCCCGTGACCGCATCACACGTGGGTACGCAGCACTAGCTTTGATGGAGAGACAGTGCCACCACGCATATTTTCAGGAGCCCCGCACAAAGGGGTGGCTCTTTGACACTTTGGTTACGCCAGCGCTCATGTATGGGGCAGCCATATGGGGGCCGGGATTAGCTACATCAGTATGGACAGCATTAGAGAGGCCACAGATCCTCATGATTGCCAGACTTATCCGCAGCAAGCCTTCAGTACCACATGATATCATTAGAGCAGAGCTCGCTGCACCACCGATGCTAGTTGAGGCACTATATGCAGCAAGCCTTCAGTACCACATGATATCATTAGAGCAGAGCTCGCTGCACCACCGATGCTAGTTGAGGCACTATTCCAGACAGTATGCCTATTACACAGACTTCGGAGCATGGATACAGAGCGCATTGCTTATCGTGCTTTCCAGGCATCACGTGATATGGCATTAGCTGGGGACACCTCCTCATGGTATGCCCAGACACGAGACTGGCTGGCCCACCATGGCTTTGACATAGACAGGCTACCACCACTACAGTACGACTCACATTCACCCACCTACTCGCTCTCTCATCAAGAGAGGAATAGGGTCATTCGTCAGGAGATATGGCATACATACATACAGAGGACATGGGTGAGCCCTAGAGATACATTGCCATCGAAAATGCTCTATTACCGCGAGCATTTTCTACATATATCGGACGCAGGCTTTATCGAGATCCCGAGATACATGCAGACATACCTTCCCCACCACCTCCGAGTCGTCATTGGGCAGCTCCGGGTTTCATCACATCAGCTCGAGATTGAGAGGGGTCGGTCCAGGGGAGTCCCCAGTGAGGAGAGGTGGTGCCCACTATGCCAGACAGAGGTAGAGAGTGAGGAGCATTTTGTTATCAGATGTCCAGCATACTTAGACCTACGAGCACAGTTCCAGATCGAGGAGTCATTCCAGCTGTGCATGACTATGGGAGACCAGAGACGCTTGGGACGCTTTCTCACAGCAGCATACGAGAGGCGAGAGCGGTTAGGGCTCACGCTACACCAGGCAGCAGCACAGAGAGCACGGCGCCGACCACGCATGGGCGGATATCGTCGACCACGACTATATCATGAGGATATCTCACGCATCAGGATTGCCTACGACCACATGATGGAGCATAGGCGTACCACCACCCCCTGGGTTGTCTTCCTTCAAGAGGCACTCAGACCACCACCGATGTACCACATACTACACCCACCTCCACCCAGGTGTTTTACTCACATTTTGGATCCCCCCATGTATTAGGTGGCCACTATCTGCAAAGTCAGAGCCACGTCTCCCCAGCCTTTTCCAGCCCTATATAGCTTTGCATAGCGATATACTTTTTATTTCATTTTATCTTCTACACAGGGTTACTACACTTGTACATGGTTTTTGTCTCATAGGCCAAGTTTGGCCTCCAGAAGACGTTAATATGACTTTCTTTCTTTCTTTCTCTCTCTCTCTCTCTCTCTCTCTCTCTCTCTCTCTCTCTCTCTCTCTCTCTCTCTCTCTCTCTCTCTCTCTCTCTCTCTCTCTCTCTCTCTCTCTCTCTCTCTCTCTCTCTCTCTCTCTCTCTCTCTCTCTCTCTCTCTCTCTCTCTCTCTCTCTCTCTCTCTCTCTCTCTCTCTCGTCCGACCAGCTATGATGTATGCTATGATGGCTATTTGACACACTAGTCCGACCAGCTATGATGTATGCTGCGACAATTTGGGCCCCAGGCCTCACAATCCCCCAGTGGAGTGCGATTGAGAGGCCCCAGGTAAGTATGATCTCGCGACTATTTCGCGGGAAACAATCGATACCACATGACATCATCAGGGCAGAGCTAGCTGCACCACCCATGGTAGTAGATGCACTATTCCAAACTATCTGCTTTATTCAGAGGATGAGGGAGCTCCCTACAGACAGACTCACATGCAGAGCTTTTGAGGCATCTATACAGATATCAGAGTCAAGATATGAGAGAGCTTGGTACACTCAGGTTAGAGTCTGGTTTGATAGTCATGGGCTTGATATGGACAGATTGCCACCTTTTCAGTACGACCCAGACTCACCTCACATCCACCTCTCTCGTCATGAGAGGAATGTTGTGCTGAGACAGGATCTTTGGAAGCTCTACATTAGTCAGACATGGCACACACCACACATGGGATCAAGACTATTGCACTATCGAGACCAGTTCTTAGACATTCTAGCGGACGGTTTCATCTGGCGGCCACGTTACATGGATACTTACATGCCTCATGACTCGAGGGTAGCGATTGGCCAGTTGAGAGTCTCATCACATAGACTAGAGATTGAGACGGGCAGAGCCGAAGACAATCCCAAAGAGGAGCGGATATGCAGGGTTTGCAGAGTAGAGATGGAGGATGAGGAGCACTTTGTATGCAGATGTAGCGCATATGATGGCATCAGAGGTAGATACGGGACTCTATTTACAGAGAAGCCCACCCTTCGAGAGATCATGGACTCTAGAGACCAGCGACAGCTCGGGCGATTCCTACTAGAGATACAGAGTCACAGAGATTCCCTACTCCAGCCTACTGTAGCAGCCCATACAGGAGGGAGACAGAGTCAGCTCAATGAGTTCTTTATTCCACGGCGTGTTGCAGCCCTCCCCCTCTCAGCCCATACACCGAGAGGGGTGACTCTTCAGCAGGCTCAGACTTCTCGAGCTAGGAGACGACCCCGTCCTAGAGGATATCGAGTCCCGAGACTTCACCGACATCAAATTGCAGAGATCTAGGCTCGTCACCATCGCGCCATGGAGGAGAGACGATTCCAGATGATGGCTGATCCCGCTGCAGCTATCACGATGGCCCTGACTCCACCTCCACCTATGTATCGCATCTTACACCCGCTCACTAGCACAGGATGGAGCTAGTTAGTCGTTTCAAATGCATTCCCATGCTTGTTGTACTACCCCTTTGCATATAGACTATCATAGATATCTCACTCCATACACCCCCCCCCACTTTCATGGGTATCTCCAGATGCATATCACAGAGATATGTATCAGCTTTACCAGTTTCTTTTTCAGCACTTTTATCTTCTCTGATAGACGGAAGATACACCCATGTACATTGATTTGTCTCATAGGCCGAGTTCGGCCTCCTAATAGACGTAAAAACACTTTCTTTCTTCTCTCTCTCTCTCTCTCTCTCTCTCTCTCTCTCTCTCTCTCTCTCTCTCTCTCTCTCTCTCTCTCTCTCTCTCTCTCTCTCTCTCTCTCTAGCTATCAGAGGAGAGAGCAGCGTACTTCGCCGTATGCTATATTGCACCCATTGGTTCACGCTTCACACATTCCCCCGCGCAGCTATCAGGGGGGGAGGGACCAGACACCACATCGCCATATGACTGCCTCAGTGACACGATTATGGAGTATACCGGGATGGGTGAAGTCTTCCTTGTAGGAGACTTCAATGCCCGCACTCAGAGCCACCATGTGATATCTACGACTTTGACGACCCTGAGATGCTTCGTACCATAGAGGACATGCCTACACTCAGAGCCTCAGCCGACACCGCCACACCCACCTCATACGGCCGACACCTACTCCAGATGGGAGCAGCACACCGTCTCGTTATATATAATGGGATGGGGACCTTGCCCACCTCGAGCGGTCTCACCTGCATTCCACCCACGACACCGCAGGGGGGCAGTGTGGTAGACTATGTTATCGGACCCCCGTCATCACCTCATTCACTATCCCACCCTTACCGATTGGAGATGATCACTCATATCTTGCCCTATCCATTCGCGGCTCACCATGCATATCCCACCCCGTCACCATACAGCCACGAGCCCATACCACCATTCACTTTAGACATGAGCTAGCACATATCTATAGCTCCCATGTTCGAGAGCGCATCTACTCCCTTGATCCCTCTGCCTCCTTGGACACCCTCACTGCCCACTTCTCCTCGATCCTCCATACATCTTCTACTCTCAGCTTCCCATACACCACCCACGGCAGTGCACATTCGACACGGCTGGAGCATACACCCCATAATAGATGGTACGATGAGGAGTGTAGGCGACTATACCGACATCTCATAGCACAGAGTATCTTGGGATCCATCACAGAGAGGGAGGCACGACGACAGATGCGAGCCCTCACACGCCGGAAGCGGCGAGCTTTCGAGGAGCGACAGAAGGCAGAGTTGATCGACCTTCTCATGAGTAGGGATTGTGCCACCGCGTGGAGGGCACTACGTGAGCCACGCCCACCTACACCCATAGCAGATCCTCCGACTTGGCACACCTACGCCCAGAGGTTATATGACGTCCCAGGACAGCCACCATTGCCGATTCCTTCCACACCGCGTCCTGTGATATCCACCCTCTTCACGGCAGGCATGGTACAACAGGCCATCCATAGGCTACAGCATGGCCGTTCAGCAGACCACACGGGGCTACAGGGAGAGCACTTTATATATCCAGCAGATGTAGTTTCCCACTTGATCGCCCATCTCTTCAACCGTGCTTTGGTTGAGGGATTACCCGACTCATGGACTATGCATACCATTGCGCCTATCCATAAGTCAGGCGATATGATGGACCCAGGGAACTACACGATTATTATGATAGGCCATATCCTGGACAAGATCTATGGGGCAGTACTAGAGGCAGAGCTCAGTACACACGCTGAGGGAGCTAGGATCAGAGCACCCGGCCAGGCAGGCTTCCGCCGCACTTTCTCCACCATCGACCACATCTTCGTGCTTCGTTGCTTGATTGAGAGCGCGAAGGCGAGGAAGCAGAGACTATACTGTTGCTTTATGGATTTCCACAAAGCCTTCGACATGGTCCCTCGAGAGAGACTACTACGGAGGCTCCAGGAGTTACAGCTACCATCAGACATGCTATGGGCCATCCACGCTTTGTATGCACGAGTCACAGGCAGGGTACGCTGCCCGAGTGGTGTATGAGACAGCCTTGTTAGCACCATTGGTGTGAAACAAGGTTGCCCTCTCTCACCCACTCTCTTCGGTCTCTACATCGACGAGATCACGGAGTATATCCAGCAAGCAGGAGGGCGAGGAGGAGACCTCGGAGGTACGCCACTACACATCCTATTATATGCTGATGACATTGTCCTTCTTTCAGAGTCACAGGAGGGGTTGCAGTCACATTTACAGGCGCTCGATACCTTTTGCATGGAGAGAGGACTCACAGTGAACCTTGGCAAGACCAAGGTCATGATCTTCCATACCTCAAGGACAGTATGCCATCGTGCCTCTTTCACAGCAGATGGAGGACAGATAGAGGTAGTGGACTCCTACGTCTACCTAGGTGTCACCTTCTCGGGCAGCACAGGGGTATTCTCCATGGCACAGGCCGCGAGAGATAGACTGACGCGAGGTTATGCGGCAATTGAAGGATTGGAGAGACGCTGCTTTCAGACACATTTTCAAGAGTCCCGGACTAAGGGATGGCTCTTTGACACTCTAGTGACACCCGCATTGATGTACGCAGCGGCAGTATGGGCACCAGGGATCACAGAGGCGATGTGGGCGCGGATTGAGAGGCCCCAGGTCACCATGATCTCACGCTTGCTGCGCAGCAAGCCCTCCGTTCCACATGACATTATACGAGCTAAGCTTGGCACACCACCGATGCTAGTGGAGGTCCTCTTCCAGTTGGTGACCTTTATTCTGAGAGTCAGAGAGCTCCCCACCAGCAGACTCACCAGGCTTGCATTTCAGAGCTCTAGACATTTGGCAGAGACAAGGCATGAGAGAGTATGGTATGCACAGACTTACCGATGGTTAGCAGACCATGGCATGAGCATTACGGATCTCCCCCTTTTCAGTATGACCTCTCTTCCCCCCACATTACCCTCTCTCGTTCGGAGAGGAATAGGATCATCCGTCAGGACCTACTACAGATACACGTCAGGGAGACATGGATAGCACCACGGGAGCCTCTTCCCACAAAGAGGCAACACTACAGAGAGCACTTCCTGACTGTGACAGCGGATGGTTTCATTCAGAGACCACGATACATGGATACATATATGGCACCAGCTGAGAGAGTGGCCATTGGGCAGCTCATAGTATCATCACACCAGCTCAAGATTGAGGTTGGGCGAGCCACACATACCCCGAGGGATGAGAGATTATGCAGGATATGTAGAGAGGAGGTGGAGGACGAGGAGCACTACACATGTAGATGCCAGGCATATGAGGACATCAGAGACCGCTACCCACAGCTCTTCAGGGGGCCCAGAGAGATCATGGCTTTATTGGGGACAGCGGACCAACGCCCTCTAGGTCGTTTCCTAGTAGAGCTCAAGCACCGCCGTGCATCACTCCTCCAGCAGCAGATGGAGATACACCTTGCCTCCCCCCCCTCAGACTTATATTACAGATTTTTTCAGACCCACAGCCACTCGAGGACCGAGCTCGATGCGGGGTGTCACATTACACAGAGCAAAGGAGCTTAGACGACAGCGTCGACGACCGAGACCCCAGTCCGAGAGCCCGTCCACATCAGAGAGAGATTGAGGCGATTCACACACGCCATGACATGGAGATAGGGAGACGTCAACAGCGCACCCCTATCGATTTGGACATTCAGAGCATTTTGAGGATCGCCATGATGCCTTACCCACCGATGCATTATATCCTACACCCGCTCCAGGCATTTAGTGGGTTGTGATACCATCGAGCCTCCCCTCCCTATGCATATCATTTTTGTATCTCACCCATTGAGCATATAGAGTGCATACCCATAGCACCCCACACCCTTGATGCCAGTTACTATCCACTCCTTTTATACCCATTTGCGGTACTCACACTTTATTTTCCTTTTGGGATCACAGTGGATTGGATCATACTGATGTATATGTTTTGTCTCATAGGCCGATTTTGGCCTCTAATAGACGTTAAAAAGTCTTTCTTTCTTTCTTTCTTTCTCTCTCTCTCCCCCCCCCCCATCTACCTACTTACCTACCTACCTACCTACCTACCTATCTATCTATCTATCTATCTATCTATCTATCTATCTATCTATCTATCTATCTATCTACCTATCTACCTGTCTATCTATCTATCTATCTATCTACTTGGAAACTCCATTTCCAACCAGTCCAACATGCTAACTATGAATGTAGCCAACACTATTGCATGAAGAAGGCAATGAAAGTTGTTTGTCACATAGGCACTCCTTGGGAAGGACCATCAGGGAAAGTTCTACAAACTAGTGACCTTACTAAACAAAATTTTGCAGTAGAGACGCAGACATTATCATTATGTACTACATGGGAGAAATATGGGTGTTCCATTATGTGATGGATACTCGGATATGCACAAGAGGAACGTGTATAACCTCATGGTTTCCTCTAGCAAAGGAAGTATGCTTTTATATGCCATTCTGTGAGACCATTCTTAATAAAGCTAAATTCACAGTAAAGTTTGTGACCAGTAGACCTAAGGTTCAAAATATATTCCAGTCACATAATGACTTGGAACTTCAAAAAAAAGCCATCATACAATTTTGTTGTATATTAATTGCATTGGATAGAGTGTTGAGAGTGAGGAAAGGTCTTCTTCATATAGCTATTCATACAATTGTAGCATAGTAGTATCAGATACACCAAGCTAGAGATGGAGATCCTTCATTTTGTATGATTTTCACTTAGCATGGCAAATGATGCCTTTTGGTTGGTCGAAGGCAGAGGTTTTCATTGTTTCTCTTCATCCAATATATTCCATGCTTCATAATCATGAACATGGAGGGAAGCACACTTGGACTTGTATATGAGTATGTGAGTCATATAAAAAGGTTGCATTGAAGGTGTTACGGTGTATAAGTCCTTTCAAATACAGAGTAAGTGATCTACTTCATTATTCTTCAAATTTCATATATAATAGATATATAATGAATGTTTTTTCTCTTTGTTAAACCTTTTGCAGGCATCATCTTTTATGTGAAGCAATGTGTAAGAGATGGGGTTGGTTTCACAAACCAAAGCATGCAATTGCTCAGGTACTCCATCCTTTATATAGATCTTAGGCCCAAAATGCAGACATGACTTTAGAGGACAGTTGGATAGAATACTTAGCATGATGGACCAAAAGAGATATGCATTATATTCACACTTGTAGAATGCAATTTCGGCCCCATAGTGAAGTATTTTGCACCATAAACATGCAACATCTATTAACCAAAGACTTAGGGCTAAGAAGACGGCTTCGCATCAAGGTAGGAGAGGAGGAAGAAGAAGAGGAGGCTACATCATCCATTCAGATCCAGACACCAAGCTACCACAGGATTCGAAGCAGAACTTCGCATCGTCTAGCTCTGATGATGATTGACTTACAGACACACAGAGAGTCATGGATCTTCATAGTACTAGTATGTCCATCTGCTCATGGGCTAGTTCATTTGAGGAGGAGGATGATATTGTAGATGAAGAGTATGAGCCTTGACTTTTGACGCTCGACTCTTTATATTTTTTTGTTATTGTTTATGACTCACAATGTATTCTGATTCCAGATTTCATATTGTTCTTTACTCTTTATGTTATGTTTCTAGATTTACAATTTTATTCATTCATGGAATATGTTTCTTATCACTTGTGATCACTCATACTTAAAACTTTGAGTTTCACATCTTTGCATTCTTATGAATCATGATGAATGTTTTACATTTGATACATTATGATGTGATATATCGTATAGTGTCTATGCTTCATGCAATTATGCATATATATCTATACTCTTGTGGAAAAAAAATAACAATCTCTTTAACTCGATAAAGACTTCGATTTTTGTTTTGCATCTCAACGATCAAAACAATTTAAACGATTAAATCTCAATTTAAACTTACAATTTAAATCTCTCTATCAGACTTTGCTTGTGAGTATCGTACATTGATCTTGGTTAGTCGATATATCTACTAGATTTTACATATGAACCTTCACGAGAAGGCATCCATTGAGCATGTAGCGGAAAGCAAGTTAAAGCTATGCACCAGATATGTACAAATATATTATCTCGACTCTAGAATCTTGATAATGGATAGCTAGCACCACTATAGACTTTGGCACCGTGCATGAAATGCTTCTTGAGCATGTTAGGGTCATAATGTCATTTGAGTTTTCATTTATCAGCTCATGATGATGGTACTAGTTGGTGGGAATAAAGGCCTCAAAGACTTCCAAATGATAGTTCTCTTTGAGAGATTTCTGGATATATTTTCATTATATTCTTTTGATTGCAAATTGGGGAGTTATAGACATTTACATGATTCTTATGAATTTTGGTCATTGGTGTCTTACACGTATATTAACATGCCAAAATGACCTAAAAGTTGCCTATCAATAAAACTTGGCCCCAAAAAGTCACATAGCTTGAAGGGGATTTCTTCTTCTTCTTCTTCTTCTCCTCCTCCTCCCCCTCCCCCTCCCCCTCCCCCTCCCCCTCCCCCTCCCCCTCCCCCTCCCTCTCCCTCTCTCCCTCTCTCTCTCTCTCTCTCTCTCTCTCTCTCTCTCTCTCTCTCTCTCTCTCTCTCTCTCTCTCTCTCTCTCTCTCTCTCTCTCTCTCTCTCTCTCTCTCTCTCTCTCTCTCTCTCTCTCTCTCTCTCTCTCTCTCTCTCTCTCTCTCTCTCTCTCTCTCTCTCTCTCTCTCTCTCTCTCTCTCTCTCTCTCTCTCTCTCTCTCTCTCTCTCGCGCACGCGTGCGTGACTGTTAGATATACTCGATACTCCAACCTCAAGAAACCACAAATGATCCAATTTAAAGCAAAAAAATAAACTAAAAAACTCACTTATAGCTTTTCATAACATAAGTGCAAAATTTTCAGTAAAATCAGCTTTTGATTCAACAGCTTTTCACCTAGCTATGCATGGCTATATAATGAAGGGCTTGGAGGCTCATTATTCAATCCATCCTTAAGCTACTCAAGCTACAAGCTCTAGAGTGAAGAGCTAGGAGGACTCAAGGAGAAGTATTTGTAGATTTGAAGGAGTTTTTGGAAGCTAATCCTTGTTCTTCACACTCCTTAGTGTGCATGCTGATATTGGAGACGAGTAGTACCTACTTTAGGGTTTCTTCAAGTGTTGTTGTTGTTCCATGCCTTTGCCTATTACTTCATCGCGAGAAGTGACCATTAGTGTTGTTGTACATGAAGACCTAATTTCACATTAGGGTTTGTTGTATTGACTGTTTTGAAGGGTCCATATCCTTATTTTTGCACATATTCACTTACATAAAACCTCTTAGACACTTTCACTCTACATTTGGTATCTAGTACCCTTAGATTCAGTCTTGCATTTAGTTTCTTGTATCATATACACATTGTATATTGACATTTTGCATTCATTAGCGTGTAGTAGCATTAACTTGGTGCACTTTTATAATTATCTTCTCATCTCTATATTGTCATTTATCTCTCTTAATCAAGTTAAGGTGTGTAATGTGCTAAGGTTAAGTGTTTGAAAGATCTTGGATTAAACCTCTGATTATTGTTTGGGCCTATAATCAGAAGTATAATTCCGAAATCTTGTCTAGTCTAGTCAAAGGGCACAATCTAGTGCTCCCCTCATATTTTGGAAAGACTACCTTCATCAAGACCAAGCACCATCGAAATTATTCATGAAGAATGTTTTTCTGCACTTAAAGTTATACAACAAGTCCAAGAGATACGAGAAAACCAACAAAGGATTCGAGCATAATATTCAAGATCTAATCACAAAACTTCGAAGGCAAATCCAAAAGCTGATCATTGTAAATCAATCTTTTTCAAGTACTCCCATGGCAACCAATATGAAGAAAAGTCCAAAAGTGAGCATGCTTGAGAAATTTGATGGGACAAGACCAAAGTTTTAAGGATTTCTGCAACAAGTGAAACTATTCATAACAATGCAATCGGACAGGTACCTAGATGATGCTTCTCAAGTAGGACCCATAAGAACTCTATTATGTGGCCGTGCTCTTTCATGGTTTGCACCTATCCTTGAGAAGGATATGGATATTTTGTATGATTTCCAGACCTTTGTTTGAGAGTTCACATCTTCTTTTGGAGATACCAATTGTTCACGTATTGCCAAAACAAAGCCAAAAAAGCTATATCAAGGAAATAAGCCTATGTCTACAATTCAGACAAATCATTTGTGATCTCACATGGCATGAGGATTATTTTATCAACCAATTTCGATGGGGCTTACGTGATGATATGAAAAGAACCTCATGCTAACCATGTCCAAGGTAAACACTTTGAATGAATTCATGAATCAAGCAATTGAGTGTGATAATAGGTTGTTCGAGAGAAAGCAAGAGAAGAAATCTTTTATTAGAGATCAAGAATACAAGTTTTTCTCTCTTCCACAACAACATATGTTGGAAGAAACTCAACCAAAACCCTTGGATATCCACCATTGTTGTGTTTGAGTATCACATATCAAGAACTCTACAAAGACAAGGACCTATGAAGATTCACGTCCTAGAAGATCTCACACTCACATACATGCTCCTTGTGGAACTCGTCACTTGAGGAGGAGGTGATGTCATGGACACAAAGGAAACCATCTTTAATCTTAGATTTCATGTGACTTTTTATATCTCATCATTGGTTTAGATTTCAGAGAAGCTAATGATCTCATCGCCTCCGAAACATGAAAAACCCCAAAATTGATTGTCTACTTGCTTGATTCTAATATCTAGAGGTCTTGTTTCACATTGGTGACATCATCCATGACATCATCAATTTGTAACCACCCTTGAACCTCGACCTTGAACACCTATATAAAGGGGGCTTGGCCACATACATCCTTAGTCTTGCAAATGTCAGTCTTGGGATCTCAAGGAGTTGTGATCACCAAGTAAGTACTTCTGAAGTTCAAGTTCGAGTTCTTGTCCTATTCCTTGTTATAGTCCTGATTAGTCTAGTTCTTGGACATCTAGTCTTGTAGTGTGAGATCTTGTCAAGTGATTTCTTGTACCTAGTTCATCTCCCTCACGGGAGTTGCTATAATTCAAATATCATGTTTCATACCTATAGTCCCGAGTTGTGGGATCTCTTGTATTCTATCTAGTCCATCCATACCTATAAGTCTCAGGTTGTGGGACTTCTTGTATCAAATGCATATTCTTGTATTATTTTCCCTACATGGGTGATCTTTCTATCAGAAGTATAATTTCGAAATCTTGTCAAGTCTAGTCAAAAGGGCACAATCCAGTGCTCCCCTAACAGGGCCTACCACACTTCCAATAGATTTTGATATCTATGACATGCCTACCAAATCTATGGAGGTGCTTTGTATTTCATTTCATTTGTAGATGATCATTACACAAAAATTTGGGTTCATTTGTTAAAATCCAAGGATGAAGCCTTTGTTGCATTCAAAAAGTTCCATGCATTTGTGACTCTACCCAAAAGAGTACAAAGTTGAAAGGTTTACATATAGACAATATAGGTGAGTTCACAAGTGACTCTACCCAAAAGAGTACAAAGTTGAAAGGTTTACATATAGACAATATAGGTGAGTTCACAAGTGCTGAATTTGTGAGGGTTACATGGTAGTAAGAGGGAGCTAATAGCCCCATACAGCCCCCTCTTAAATGGTATGGTTGACAGGTTTAACACTACTTTGTCTCAGAGGGTAAGATGCATGTTGTCCACAAGTAATCTCCCTCATGGATTTTGGAGAGAGGCTCTAAGCTTCAGTACACATTTGTAATCAATCCCCTCATAAGTCCTTAAATGGTGGAGTCCCTAAAGAGGTTTGGTAGAGCAAACCATCTTCATATGTCCACCTAGTGACCTACATATCTTTGGTTGTAATGCTTTTGTGTTTGTTAGGCCTTAGTTGAAGAGTAAATTAGTTGCCAAGTCCATATAAGAAATCTTCATGGGT
>CM035437.1:49193251-49243251 GCA_020310875.1 Ceratopteris richardii | reverse complement strand
GTCCAGGCAGAACAAGTCCATTGTGCATGTTGCGGATCAAGCTTTCCTTGCTAGTCAGAAGGGCAAAGGAAAATGGAGCTCTTAAACTAGTAATCGAAGAGGGAAGACAAAGATGAAAAGAAATCAGAAAAGCAGAAATTATTTTGCAAGTACTGTAAAGGAAATGATCATATCATAAAGAATTGTCCAAAATTGGCTCCTAAAGAGGCAAAGAAGAAGGAGGCTCGAATGATTGTTGCATAAGTCTCTACACCAAAAACAGAGTCTGCTACTAATCTTCTGCAGGAAGAAGAATGGGCGTTTACGACTGTTTGCAGTTTTGACCCATCTTCTCATGAGCACTGCATGTCTGCAGTAGACTCAGATGTTTGGTACTTTGATAGTGGGGCGACCAAACATATTACCTCGCATCGCAGTTTCTTCTCTTCACTAGAGCTTTCCCCTACAGGGAATACTGTTACATGTGCCAAGAACTCCTCTGACCTGTTATGGGAGTTGATAAGATCATTTTGACTACTGCTTATGATAGTTCTTTCACTTTGTCAGATGCTTTGTTTGTGCCATGGATCAAGAAAAATCTGTTATCAGTTTCTGCATTAGCCAAGATGGCTTGGTTGTGAAATTTGTTGATGACATATGTACAGTTCATGATTTGTCAAATGGCGATGTGATCATTGCTTCTGGCATTTTATATGTTGGTTGTATAAGCTCATAGACTATGAAAGATCTGTAAATGATTTGGAATGTGCAGTACATGATTCTCAAGCTATGTCAGATGCAAAGCTTTGGCATGCACGCTTTGGTCATTTGAATTTTGCTAGTTTGTTATGCCTGCAGAAATCTGAAATGGTGTCCTCTTTGCCCAAACTTGAGGCACCCGAAAAACATGTTTGTGACGGCTGTATTTTGGGCAAAATGCAACATTCTTCCTTTCCAAAAGATGAAGTTCGGGCTACTCAGAAATTGAAGCTTGTACATAGTGATGTATGTGGTCCTATGCAGACACCTTCTTTTGGAAATTATCTTTACTTCGTGACTTTCATCGATGATTTTTCCAAGCATGCATGGGTATATCCATTGAAGGCAAAGTCCGAAGTGTTCATGTGCTTCAAACAGTTTTTGGTTTTGGCTGAAAATCTTTCAGCATGTAAAATGGGCACCCTCCGTTCTGATCGAGGGGAGGAATATATGTCTTCTGATTTTAATGCATTTCTGGTTGAACATGAGATAAAATACCAGTGTACAGTGCCGTATACACCTCAACAGAATGGAGTTGCTGAACGAAAGTACAGGTCACTCATGGAGATGGCGAGGTGTATGGTCAAGAGTCAGGCTTTACCACATAGTTTCTGGCTTGAGGCTTTCATGTGTGCTGCATATGTACTTAACAGGTGAAGACATGTATGATACTTTGCTTCCTCTTTTTACAGGTGGATAGTGTGGTGCTGGTCCTAATGAGGAAACTTCTCAGCCTTTGCATGTTTCATGTGATGATGCAGATCATCCCATTTCTGATGCAGATTTACATGATGCACTTGTTGATGAGAGAGCTGACATTGAGGAGGCAAAAACTATGCCAAAATGGGTGGTACAGACTTTGTGTGACAGCAAATTAGATGCACCTCTATCATATCATACTCGATCAGGCTCTCATAGTGCCTCTTTTGCATCAGATTGCTATGCCATGGCTGCATCTAGTCTCTGTGATGAGAATGAGCCTATTTCAATTGACGAAGCACAAAATTCAGAAAATTGGATGGCTTCTATGCAATCTGAATATGATGCTATAATGAAGTAACGGTACTTGGTCTTTATGTGACTTGCCTCCTGGAAAGAAGGCCATTGGCACTAAGTGGGTTTACAAGCTGAAGCGTAAGCCTGATGGACCAGTTGATAGGTATAAGGCTAGGCTTGTTGCAAAGGGTTATGCACAGGAAAGAGGCATTGATTTTGATGAGACCTTTGCACCTACATGCCGTATGACTACTGTTCGGAGCATCTGTGCACTTGCAGCCCATCATGGTTGGAATGTACATCAGTTGGACATTAAAACTGCATTTCTGAATGGTGACTTGCATGAAGAAGTGTATGTTTTTCAGCCCCATGGCTTTGTGCAGAAAGGGCATGAAAACCAAGTGTGCAGGTTAAAGAAGACATTATATGCTTTAAAGGAAGCACCACGTGCTTGGTATGAGAAGATACATGCCTATCTGATTGCACATGGTTTTGAGAACAGTCAAACTGAAAGCACCTTGTATGTTAAGCGTGCTAATGATGTGCTTCTGATCATTGTTGTCTATGTTGACGACATGTTGCTCACTGGTCCTATTGAGAAGCATATTGCTGATTTCAAGGCTGATTTGCATGCCTCATTTTAGATGTCTGATTTGGGGCATTTGCATCACTATTTGGGCATTCAGTTTATGCAAGTTGATGGTGGAATGGCTTTGTGTCAAACGGAATATATTGACACATTATTGCAGCGTTTTGGCCTTGAAGACGGTAAGCCTATTGCCACTCCTATGGAGACAGGTTTACGATCAAGCATTGGCACGCGGTTAAGCGCATCTTTCGCTACTTGAGTGGCACCCGGCTACTTGGTTTGTTTTATCCCAAGCATAGTACAAAAAAATCGCGATTTTTTCATAAAATAAAAACCTTTTAAATCTCAAAACAATTTAAACAATTTATTCGTGATTTTTATTTTTTTTCGATTTTTTTAAAATTTTATTTTTGCTCTATTTTGAGATAGTATCATGCATTTTATCCATATTACATGCATTATATATAGAGTTTATGATATATATGTATATACTAGAATGTTTTATATGTGTATATACAAAAATTTCAAAAACAAAAAATCACAAAAAGTTGCAAAAAAATAAAAATCGCGATTTTTATTTTTTATCCCAACAATTAAAACGATTAAATCGTTTAAATCTCGATTTTTAATCGCGATTTAAATCTCTCTTTTTGTACTATGATCCCAAGGGGGGATCACTACCGCCAGATTTGCATGCTTTTTCTGACTCTGATTGGGCTGGTTGATATGACACTCGTGTGTCCACTAGGGGCTTTTGCTTCAGGCTTGGTAGCTCATGTATATCTTGGTTGAGCAAGAAGCAACCTACTGTGGCCACTTCCAGTTGTGAGGCTGAGCATAGGGAAGCTTTCACAGCGACTATTGAGTGTGTGTGGCTCAGACCCCTTATGGCTGATTTGGGTGTTGGTCAGTCTTCTGCCACCACCATCTTCGCTGACAGTCAGAGAGCATTGGAAGTTGTGAGGAACCCTGTGTTCCATGCTCGCACTAAGCACATTGAGGTACATTATCATTATGTCAGGGAGAGGTTCTCTGCTGGGAGATCAGCTTGGCATATGTGCCCACGCAAAAGAACATTGCAAACCTTTTCACAAAGGCTCTACCTAGGGAGAAGTTTGAAGCTTTCCGCAAAGCTTTGGGCTTACGTCCTTTTGTGGAGTGATTTCCACATAGCTTGGCACTTCCTTATACATGAGTGCAAGCTACTTGTTCACCGCATCACTCCTAGGGGGGATTTGTTGATATATTAGTGATGTGAGGTAGTGATGTGTGTGAACACTCTAGGACTTCCGGGGCACTTTTTTCCCTCTTTAAAAGGTTTTTTTCCCCCGGCTTGTATATACGCCTATTGCCCTAATGGACTACTTATCTTTGTACATTCTCTAGTAATACATTCAGTATTGTGTGTTGTGCTCCAAGCTTCTTCCTCTTCCTTGTGCTATTCCCATGCTTCCGAAGAAGTCTAACTCCAACAATTCATAGTCATTAATCCTACACATGCTCGAGTGATGTAGATTTGAGTGAGGATTTTGGAGATTCTCCATCGAAGGCATCATCTCACATAATGGCTATGAGAGTCACTGAAAAGATATCCACTGTGCAAGATGTTATGCTTTCATCAATGGCACACAAGGGATATTGGTTTCCAAACATGGATTTGATTGTCATGACAGGAGTCGTAGCACAAAAGCTTGTCAAGGTACTCTTGAATCGACACTAGCTCCTTGCATAATGTAATCGATTGTCGACTAGTCAGACAATTACATTCCTTTATTTAGCTTTTTCACTAAGCTTTTTGGTTAGTGCTCATTGCCTGTATAAAGCAATTCTACTACACCAAACAATCAAACTACAGTTACATAGTAAAACTAGTTGACAAGAAGGGCACAAAGTCCCTTTACCTATCTAGATCCAATCCTATGAAGGATTGGATCTAATAGGTAAAGTGAATCTAGACCCATTCCCATATAGTGCTTAGTAAAGAATAGCATGCTAGGAAATGACAAGTCATCCAGTTTGCATGATATATTTACTAGTTTGAGCACAAATAGAGGCAATTGCTAATCCGTGGAGAGGTAGATTTCCAAGAGACTAAATTAGTGACAGTAACCAAGCTTCTCAAACTAGCATGTAAGTATATTTATTTTCTATATTTTGATTATGATAGTCAAGGAGGTTCTAATTGGAATGTTCAAGCACTTTCATCTATGAGTTACTCTTTGGTTTACCTCCTTGCAGAAACATAGAGCATGGGATAACGTTGGTACAATGAGGGTCCGGTGGCTCGGCCACCATTCCATGTGAGCTTGCAAGGAGCGATTGAGGTTGACAAAGTAATGGATGAATACCTACCAAAAGGGTTGATTAGACACAGCTATTCACCTTTTGTACCACCAATTTTATTACTAAAGTAGGACTATCATGCACTCAATAAGATTATGTCAAACACAAGATACCCTATGTCTCATATAGACGATCTCTTAGATGCTCTAGGTGGAGCAATTGTATTTAGTAAAATAGATTTGAGAAGTGGGTACAGCCCTATTAGAGTTAGTGATCAAGATGTACATAAAATAGTGTTCCAAACTAGATTAGAATGTTATAAATATTCGGTGATGCCAATCGATCTTATAAATGTGCCAACAACTTTCATGATGTTAATGAATGATATTTCACATCCATTTATTGATAAATATGTCGTGGATTTCATTAATGGTTTATAAGTGTATAGTAAATCAATGAATAAGCATCGAGATCATCTCATAACAATCTTAAATAAATTAAACGAAAACCAGTTACATATTAATCTAGATAAAACATAGTTGTTTCTACCAAAGATAGAGTATTTAGGGCATGTAATTATGGCTCATGGAGTTAAGATGGATCCCATGAAGGTCTCACTTATTTTAGAATGGCCAACTCCTCACGATGAGAGGCAACTTTTGTCGATAAGAGTGCCCATGACATATCAGCTTCAAGGCAAAGTTCTATTTGCATGGAAGCAATAACAACAAGAAAGTTTTGAAACTCTAAAATAAAACGTCTCGGAAGCTCCACCTAGTTGAGTTGGATTGAATTGGAGACAGATGCTAATGTCATAGCCATGGGAGCTTTTCTCAACAAGATGGTCGGCCTCTAACTTTCGGAAGTAAGAAATAAACTAATGCACTGTGCAATTGTTCATTGCATGATCAAGAGTTGTATGTGATGGTGCATGCTCTTGAAAGTCTAGAGACACTATTGATCTCGTGCAGACTTTGAAGTATGTACAAATCAATATACACTCAAGTATTTCTCTAGAGAGCTACATCTTTGAGGTAGACAAGCTCTTGGGCTAAGCTTATGCAAGAGTTTCATATGGAAATCTTGTATAGGAGAGGAAACGAGAACATAGTAGCCAATGCATTATCTCGGATAATGTATCAAATAAGCTTTACAATTTTAGAAGTCTCATTGTTTCAAGAAATAAAGGAAGCTCATGTGGAAGGTCCACATCTTTTACAAATTATAGAAGCCATCAGTGATGACTCTATTATAGGAGATGGGGCGGTTTAAGCTCCTTCTTCCCCTAGCAAAGCAAACAAGTCAAGTTCATATTCCAATTTCTTAGAGGAAAATGGAATAGTTGAATGGAAAGGGAAGAGTTCCATACCAAGTTCCTAAGATTTGAGAAGAAAGGTCATTCATGATAGCCATGAACATAGTCTTTGTCCCATGCATACATAGTAATGGCCTATTTGGCCATGTTGATATACTTAGGTAGTGATGTGTGTGAACACACTAGGACCGCCGGGGCACTTTTTTCCCTCTTTAGGAGGTTTTTTTCCCCCGGCTTGTATATACGCCTATTGCCCTAATGGGCTACTTATCTTTGTACATTCTCTAGTAATACATTCAGTATTGTGTGTTGTGCTCCAAGCTTCTTCTTCTTCCTTGTGTTTTTCGCGTGCTTCCGCAGACGTCTAACTCAAACAATTGGTATCAGAGCATGTCGCTGCTTTATCTAGGGCGCCGTTGACACTCCTCCGTTTGCAGTCTCAAAATCGTACGAATTTTGGTGAGCATACTCAGGCTGTTTCCGAGATCAAAACAGCTTCGCTGCGTGGTGCCGAAATCGCGATTTTAGCTCATTTCGGCCTCCGAACGCACTATCGCAGCGCTTGTGTTGGCTATTTTGTCTTTTTGTGCCAAAGGTATATACCTATTTCTGTTCGCCTCCGTTCAACTTTTTGAGATGGAGTCAATTTTCTACATCAAGGTATTTTAGTCACCGGCCATGGTTGAAAGCAGTGATGTATTCCGTATGTTGGCTGTTGAGGATAAGTTGGATGGTACCAACTACCCATTATGGGCTTATATGATGCGACATGTATTGGTTGCAAAAGGATTGTGGAACATTGTGCAGGGTGTTGAAAGACGTCCTCTTACACCTTTAAAACAGGTACTACGAATACAGGTGTTGGAGCTGATGAAGATGGTGTCGAAGATGATATTGTGCAGATTCCTGTTCGTGCTTCTGTTTCTGCTCCACCTACTACAGAGAAGATTCGTTGGGATGGCAGAGATGCCCAGGCACATGCATTGACAGCTTGTCTGTCAAACGTGCCATTATTCCTCATATTCGCTCTTGCAGAACAGCTAGGGATGCTTGGGATACACTTACCACATTGTACCAAGCTAGGAATGAGGCTAGTGTTGCTTACCTCCGAAAACAGTTGGAGAGTGAGCACATGAATGAAGGTGATTCTATGGACAGTTTCCTAACGAAGATCAAAGATTTGAAGGAACAGTTGATTTCTTCTGATGAGGTTATACCAGATAGCTCACTTGTGCAGACCGTTCTAAATGGTCTTCCTGATTCATATCAGAGTTTTACTTCTACTCTTCGGTTGATGATGAAAGGCAATCTGAATGCCTTATCATTTGAGGAGTTAGTTTTTGTTCTGTTGCAGGAAGATCAGTCCAGGCAGAACAGGTCCATTATACGTGTTGCAGATCAAGCTTTCCTGGCTAGTCAGAAGGGCAAAGGAAAATGGAGCTCTTCTACTAGTAAGCAGAAATCTGCAAATGCTGCATATTCGAAGAACCAGGATAAAGATGAGAAGAAATCAGAAAAGCAGAAATTGTTTTGCAAGTACTGTAAAGGGAATGATCATATCATAAAGAACTGTCCAAAACTGGCTGCAAAAGAGGCAAAGAAAAAGGAGGCTAGAATGGTTGTTGCTTCTACACCAAAAGCTGAGTCTGCTAATCTTGTGCAGGAAGAAGAATGGGCGTTTACTACTGATTGCAGTTTTGACCCATCTTCTCATGAGCAGTGCATGTCTGCAGTGGACTTAGATGTTTGGTACTTTGACACTGGGGCGACCAAACATATTACCTCGCAGCGCAGTTTCTTCCCTTCACTCAAGCCTTCCCCTATCGGGAATACTGTCACATGCGCCAACAACTCCTCTTATCCTGTTATGGGAGTTGGTAAGATCATTCTGACTACTACTAATGGTAGTTCTTTCACCTTGTCAGATGCTTTATTTGTGCCAGGGATCAAGAAGAATCTGTTATCAGTTTCTGCAATAGCCAAGATTGGCTTGGTTGTGAAATTTGTAGATGACAGATGTACAGTTCATGATCTATCAAATGGCGATGTTATTATTGCTTCTGACATTTTATGTCGTCGGCTGTATAAGCTCATAGACTATGAAAGATCTGTGAATGATTCCGCATGTGAAGTTCATGATTCTCAGGCTATGTCAGATGCAAAGCTTTGGCATGCATGCTTTGGTCATCTGAATTTTGCTAGTTTGCTACGCCTGCAGAAATCTGATATGGTGTCTTCTTTGCCCAAGCTTGAGGCACCTGGAAAACATGTATGTGAAGGCTGTATTTTGGGCAAAATGCAGCGTTTCTCCTTTCCAAAAGATGGTTCCGTTCGGGCTACGCAGAAATTGCAGCTTGTACATAGTGATGTCTGTGGTCCTATGTAGACACCTTCTTTTGGAAACTATCTTTACTTCCTGACTTTCATTGATGATTTTTCCAGGCATGCATGGGTATATCCATTGAAGGCAAAGTCCGAAGTGTTTTTGTGCTTCAAACAGTTTTTGGTTTTGGCTGAAAATCTGTCATCATGTAAAATGGGCAAACTCCGTTCTGATCGAGGGGGGGAATATATGTCTTCTGATTTTAATGCATTTCTGGCTGAACGTGGGATAAAAAACCAGTGTACAGTGCCGAATATACCTCAACTCAATGGAGTTGTTGAACGGAAGAACAGGTCATCATGGAGATGGCGAGGTGTATGGTCAAGAGTCAGGCTTTACCACATAGTTTCTGGCTTGAGGATGTCATGTGTGGAGCATATGTACTTAACAGGTGTCCCACTAAAGCGCTGCAGTCTATCACTCCATATGAGGCTTTGCATGACCGCAAGCCATCCGTTGCTCATCTTCGTGTTTTTGGTTGTTTGGCATATGCATTAGTGCCTGAACAACATCGCAGAAAATTGAATGATAAGGAAGTAAAATGTATTTTTGTTGGGTACAGCTCTGAAAGTAAAGGCTATCGTATGTATCATCCATAGACTAAACGCATTCTTGTTAGCCGTGATGTTGTTTTTGTGGAAGATGCTATTCAGCCATTGCTTTCATGTACCAAGGAGACATCTGTTAGCTCCAAAGACATGTATGATACTTTGATGCCTCTTTTTACAGGTGGACAGTCTAGTGCTTGTCCTAATGAGGCAACTTCTCAGCCTTTCAGGTTTCATATGATGATGTAGATCATTCCATTTTTGATGCAGATTTACATGATGTAGGCAAAAACTATGCCAAAATGGCTAGTGCAGACTCTGCGTGACAGCAAGTTAGATGCACCTTTGTCATATCGTACTCGTTCAAGCTCTCATAGTGCCTCCTTTGCATCAGATTGCTATGCTATGGCTGCGTCTAGTCTCTATGATGAGAATGAGCCTCTTTCTTTTGATGAAGCACAAAATTCAAAAAATTGGATGGCTGCTATGCAATCTGAATATGATGCTATAATGAAGAATGGTACATGGTCTTTATGTGACTTGCCTCCTTGCAAGAAGGCCATTGGCACTAAGTGGGTATACAAGCTGAAGCGTAAACCTGATGGTACAGTTGACAGGTATAAGGCTAGGCTTGTTGCAAAGGGTTATGCACAGGAAAGAGGCATTGATTTTGATGAGACCTTTGCACCTACATGCCGTATGACTACTGTTCGGAGCATTTGTGCACTTGCAGCCCATCATGGTTGGAATGTACAGCAGTTGGATATCAAAACAACATTTTTGAATGGTGACTTGCATGAAGAAGTATATGTTTTTCAGCCCCGTGGCTTTGTGCAGAAAGGGCATGAAAACCAAGTGTGCAAGTTAAAGAAGGCATTATATGGTTTAAAGCAAGCACCACGTGCTTGGTATGAGAAGATACATGCCTATCTGGTTGCACATGGTTTTGAGAACAGTCCAACTGAAAGCACCTTATATGTTAAGCGTGCTAATGATGTGCTTCTGATCATTGTTGTCTATGTTGACGACATGCTTCTCACTGGTCCTATTCAGAAGCATATTGCTGATTTCAAGGCTGATTTGCATGCCTCATTTGAGATGTCTGATTTGGGGCATTTGCATCACTATTTGGGCATTCAGTTTATGCAAGTTGATGGTGGAATGGCTTTGTGTCAAACGAAATATATTGACACATTATTGCAGCGTTTTGGCCTTGAAGACTGTAAGCCTATTGCCACTCCTATGGAGACAGGTTTACGATTGAGTCTTCATGATGCTAGAGATGCATTTGATGTTGTTCTCTATCAGAAGGTTGTTGGATGCTTGATTTACTTATGCATTACTCGGCCAGATTTCAGTTTGCTATCTCACAGATGAGCAGGTTTATGCATTGCCCAGGAGTCACGCATTGGAAGGCGGTTAAGCGCATCTTTCGCTACTTGAGTGGTACTCGGCTACTTGGGTTGTTTTATCCCAAGGGGGGATCACTACCGCCAGATTTGCATGCTTTTTCTGACTCAGATTGGGCTGGTTGTTGTGACACTCGTTGTCCACCAGTGGTTTTTGCTTCATGCTTGGTAGCTCATGTATATCTTGGTTGCGCAAGAAGCAGCCTACTGTGGCCACTTCCAGTTGTAAGGCTAAGTATAGGGAAGCTTTCACAGCGACTGTTGAGTGTGTGTGGCTCAGACGCCTTATGGCTGATTTGGGTGTTGGCCAGTCTTCTTCCACCACCATCTTCACTGACGGTCAGAGCGCATTGGAAGTTGCGAGGAACCCTGTGTTCCATGCTCGCACTAAGCACATTGAGGTGCATTATCACTATGTCAGGGAGAGGTTCTCTGCCGGGAGATCAGCTTGGCATATGTGCCCACGAAGGAGAACATAGCAGACCTTTTCACGAAAGCTCCGCCTAGGGAGAAGTTTGAAGCTTTCCGCAAAGCTTTGGGCTTACTTCCTTTTGTGGAGTGATTTCCACATAGCTTGGGACTTCCTTATACATGAGTGTCAGCTCCTTGTTCACCGCATCACTCCCAGGGGGGATACGTTGATATATTTAGGTAGTGATGTGTGTGAACACACTAGGACCGCCGAGGCACTTTTTCCCCTCTTTAGGAGGTTTTTTTCCCCCGGCTTGTATATACGCCTATTGCCCTAATGGGCTACTTATCTTTGTACATTCTCTAGTAATACATTCAGTATTGTGTGTTGTGCTCCAAGCTTCTTCTTCTTCCTTGTGCTGTTCGCGTGCTTCCGCAGACGTCTAACTCCAAGAGGCCACATTTCTAGCAAATCACCATTTGCTTCTTAGAGGTCGGATGATCATAGATGGAGTCATCACAATTCAAGATATCCATGTCAACGAAGCCAATCAAGAGGCCGTCTTTTTCTGGGGATGTTGCCCATGATCGGGGTTGCCTTGGCCCCCTTAACCAAGTGATCATAGATGTTATAGCCATCAAGATTCAGGAGCCTATGTTTACTCAGTCGATCAAGAGCTGAGGTTTTTTGAGAATGTTGCCCATGATGGAACCTTTCTTTGCCCCTTTAGTCATGATGGTAGCCCCTTGGGTGTAAGTATGATTGAAATATCCACCGAATTATCTTCTTCTTATTGTGGTTTGTTTGAGATCGCAAAGAATTTAATTGGTGTATCTTTGTGCTTGATATAGTCAAGGAATCACTATACATCGACCATTGCACATTGGCCTCTTGACAGAGAGACCCATACAAGATGGTATTCTAATAATTCTAGGGGAACTCCCAAGCTTCGGGGACATCACCCATCTTGTTCCACTAGAACCTGTTTTGTTCCGTACTTGAGTATCTAGACTAGTGGAAGCATTGACCGAGATCCGCATGACCTCAACCAAATTGTTGAAGAATCAGGTACCCTATTCACTATTGAGGAAATTCTTGAGAAGAAAAATTGAAAATAAGGGGCAAAGCGTTATTTGACATCAAGATAGGTGCTTGTGATCAAAGCATTGGGCCAAGTATCAAGTATCATCCAAATGTAGATTGGGCCACCTCCTCAAGTGAGTCTATAAATAGGACCCTTGGAATCATTTGTTACTCATTCCTCATATGAGGCACTTGGATTCTAGAACCATGGTGGAGTTACATTTACACTCGTATTGGTGTGGGTGGGTGGTATGGGACACATGCCCTTGTGGTAATGGCCATCTCTTAGTTGCACGTTCATATGCAAAAAAGTGGGCCCATTTGGCTCTATGGATCGAAGATGAGTCTAATGTCCACTGCTTTATGTTTGTGAATATGGCTTGTGTTTTGTCTTGCAAGCACGTATGATACAAGAGAGGCGATTGCAGTAGCCTTGCATTTCTACTTCAAAATTGGACACCATAATGCCCTATATTCTTTTGTTTCAACCTTGCATCATAAAGATTAGGACATTCTTGAGACTTTACCTTCTTGACTAAGGAGTAATTGCAATGTTGTGTGGTACACTCATCAATCATTACTCTCGCTTCTACCCAATGTGCCTTTCCATGTAATTTGAAGTTTCAAACAACACGTGGTCCAAATCACATTGATTGTGTCAAAAAGTATGAAAGCAAACTATCCTCATGCAATACTTCTTTTAATTTGCAATGACTAATGTCATAAATGGGAGGAGTTTACATAAGCTGGAAGTCCATCGAAGTGCTCCACCTTTATCCTTTATATTCTTCCCCCTTCATGCTTCTTCTTAGGGCTACGCTATTAAGCATGATTGAGAGATAAAGACTTAAAACAAAAACTATCCCTCTTAGCATTTTCAAACTCTTCAATACTCAACCTTTGTCCTTTGAAACATTGCTTATTTTTTCTTGTGCCAATGATGACTTTTTCTTTGAACTTAGTGGTACTATGGGCTTTATAACAGACTTTGTTTCCATTTGGAAAAGTGTGGCCCCTAGATATGAAATATCTTCATCAATTTGAGTATACCTAATGGCCCCTTCCAATATTTTGGGTGTGTTCCTCTTGACTTCTCTTTTAATTAATTTATCCAAGGCCCTAAAAAATCCTCTCCTCTTTTGGAAATCGTCTAACCTTTAATTTTGAAGTTATTTCCCCATAATGTGAGATCTACGTAGATAATGGGTGGGCCTTTTGCATTTCCATGTGTTAATTGCTTCCTCCTCATTTTCTAAAAGAATGCTTTGAGGACTCTCAAATTGAGCCAAGTCCAAAGTTGAATTTCCCACCTTCTTTACACTCATCAACCACTTATATGCTCTTGGTATGAGAGACATGCTTGCTTCCAAGAGCCTATACATTGGTGAGGTGCCTTTTAGTTGATGCAAAACTTGCCCCTTCACAAATAAAGTGCATATTACATCCTTATTAGGGAAACAAATGGTCCCCATAAACTGTGGTTTAAGATATTGATGTTTCAAAAGTGGCACTCCCCTCCGATTCCTCACAATCTCCTCACCGGTTTTCTATTAAATTCTCTAGTTTCTTGTGAAACAGAAATGGAAGTTGCGATTCATTTTTATTTACATTAGGAAATAATGTGCTTTCAAGGGCCATCATATGATTCAAACACTCGCTACCCCCTCAACCAAAAGTTCATGTTGCCAATGTGTGACACTTAGACACTTAAGAACATCAAAACTATGACAAAACAATGCCCAAAAGTGGCCTTCAACATCCTCTCAATCCAATTCAATCTATTATTGACTTCTTTCAACGCTTACATAAAATTGTTTGAGGCTTGCAAAATACCCCATGACTTTCTCTTATAAGACCCTTCGAGGTAAAAGCAATGAATTTGAACACTTTACTGCGAAGTAACAAGCTCGAAAAACTTAGATAGATAGACAATCAAAATTTGAAGGCCTATGCAAAGTAGAAAACTCCTCTTGTGCCATAACTTTTTATAAAACTTGTAGTTTACTTTCTAAAGTTTCGTTTTGAGCCAAAAATCATGCAAATGTGACCTTGGAATTCTAAGCCATGATTGTTGGAAGCTATGCATGTAAACATGAATAGCTGTTGGAATCATGGTAAATGGACGAGAAACAAGAAGGTAGAGAGGAGAAACTCCCTCTCTCACTCTCATGGCACTTCTCTGTTCGTGGCCTACTAGAGTCATTCCTGTTTATGCTTATCTCTCTAATGTGAAAGGTAATGGTGCATTTGCAACTTAGCTTTGATTACAATGTCAATAGTCTTCTTCCTATTGACTTATGTAAAGAGTTTTTCTAAAGGAGAGCTTTAGAGAAAGTTTACCACATTACTGCATATTGTGTGATCATGCAACTTAGCTAAAACAATTTTAGTGCCCTTGACTACGATGAGTCTCAAACGAAGGGAGCTTTTAGAGCAAGTCTACCACACGAAAGCATATTTTGTGATCATGCAACTTAGCTATAACAATCTTAGTGCCCTTGACTACAAAGGGTCTCAAACTAGTGATGGAGACTCAAGTTCCAAATTGAAATCATACTTACTCATCATCCGATTCAACCAATCAAAGTACTTACCATAGAGGATATTCAGGAGATTCATCAACAACTAACAAAAGGCATCTCGTGAGATGGACTCCTCACACCAACCACCATTTTTCCTTCCATAGCACTAGCTTGACATATCCCTTCCATTTTGATAAATTGATGTTAACATCTCGTACCAAAAACATATCCATTCTTCATTACATGCCTATCAGCTGATGTCGCCATCATAGTTTTCCATTACCTCATTGGCAAATTAAGCTAATGGTTGATACTAGATAGTGCTCAATATTCTCCACAATTTTCTTTGTTGTCTTATGCAAACATTACAAGGAAGACGTTAACACATCTCTCTCTCTCTCTCTCTCTCTCTCTCTCTCTCTCTCTCTCTCTCTCTCTCTCTCTCTCTCTCTCACACACACACACACACACGCGCACACACTCGCGCATAAACACATTAGGATTCAAAATTTCCTTGTATCCCTGCTGAAAAGAGGTAAAAATTTGACGGGATTTTTTCTCTCTTTCCATGATAGTTATGCTATTCATATCAAAGATAATTAGAGGCGCGCATGATGGGAAACCGTATCGATTATGTTGAGTCATCGATAGTTCCGCAAAGTCTCTCTCTCTCTCTCTCTCTCTCTCTCTCTCTCTCTCTCTCTCTCTCTCTCTCTCTCTCTCTCACACACACACACACGTACACACATTAGGATTCAAATCTCCTTGTATCCCCGCTGAAAAGAGGTAATAATTTAGCGTGTTTTTCCTCTCTCTTTCGATGATAGTTCATATCAAAAGATAATCGGAGGCGCGCATGATGCGAAACCGTATCTACTATGTCGAGGCATCGATAATTCCGCAAAGTAGCCTCTCTCTCTCTCTCTCTCTCTCTCTCTCTCTCTCTCTCTCTCTCTCTCTCTCTCTCTCTCTCTCTCTCTCTCTCTCTCTCTCTCTCTCACACACACACACACACACACGCAGTTGCAGCTAAAACACAAGGAGAAATGCACGCTTGCTAACAACTGAAAAAATCCAGCTATACTGACCTGTATTCTCTCTCGACACATTCTGAAAGTGGTCGTTTCAGCGGATGAGAGAGAGAGGTATCGAAATTAACAGAGTCTTGAGCTGCAGTAATGTCTCTTCGTGAGATGCAAGTATCGTCTGCAGCAGGGGGAGAACTCATCTCAGTAAAGCATGTGCGATGAAAACCTGTATTGAAGCTCAATGCACGATTTTCACTTCGCTAATGGGATGTGAAGAAGAGCTGCCTCTCGATCGCCAATTTTCCGGAGGAGGGAAGAAGCGGAGAGGATCGACACTCGTCGAATCGTTAGTATTTCATCATTTCTTTTTGAAGCTCCCTACACCTCAACGTCTGTGATGGTGGCAGCCATTAGCGAATATGTGGCAAGTTCGATCATTCGGTCGAGCACGAGCGATTCTTGTAAGTAAGTGCGATGTCTACAGAGCGCACCATGAATATTAATCGCGTAGGATTGTCAACCTGGGCCCATGCTCGATACCTTGCGCGGATAGGCCATTGAGCATGGTTCTCATATACTGGCTGCAGAAAACTCGAGCTTGAGAGTTCTGTCGCGAGCTTGGTTTTCACAAATCGCCGCGCACAACAGTCTCTAGTTTCCCGATCATGGCAAAGTTCCTTCACAAGCTGATGTGCGACGATGAGTGTGAGAACAGTAAAGCGTTGGGCTGTCGGAGAGATGGTCCAAAGTGTTGCTCGTCGGACTGAAGGCATCTGCCTCCCATTTGGAATCGAGATGTGTCTTGAACAGGGGAAGGACCTACTCTGGCTCTGTTGGGCAAGTGAAGTCAAGAAGCTTAAGAATGGGTTTAACCTTGAATGCAGGGTGGTTGACAAATTGGACATTTGGTATCAGAACTTGTTGGGTTTCATTTGGATACCCTCAATAACCTACTTGGCTTTCATTTGCATAGCTTAAATAAATAACCTAGTTGGCTTTCATTAGGAAAGCTTTTGAGCAACTGTTTGCTCTTGCTTTGTGAGGTAGAAGAAGTAGGGCATAAAATTGAACTCCCTTTGCATATGAAAAAGAAAAAGAATTCTCATATTAATTTCATGTTTAGAAAGTTTGGGGAAGGAATGGAGAGACACTAAATAGTAAGTAAAGTTTTTGGGAATTTGATTCATAGTTTCTTTATGAAAGTAAAATTGTGGGTTTGTTAACGATTATTTGTCAATGGCACTTTCTCCATTTACAATACTCTTGTCAGCACTTGAAACCGAAAATATCTGAATATTCAAAAGGCTCTCATATCTTTTAAAAACTTTTCAAAAATAGCCTTGGACATCTGCACCTTCACTTGTTTTGTTGTGATCATTCCTCTACATATTCAAACATATTATTTCATCTTTTTTGTATGTTACAATGGCATATGAATTTTTTTTAATATAGTCATGTTTGAAAATTGAAATATGTACAAAAAGTAAACACCTATATGTGATTATTATGATTGTTAATATCATTACATTGGGGAATAATTGGATTGTAGGGTAGTGTGCAGTATATTGAACTTGCCTGTGTGATTTCCATATAATTTTGAAGTGGGCCTACATTTTTATGGCATGCAAAAGAAGTAGCATCAGTTACATCTATGAAGTTCAGT
Organism: Ceratopteris richardii; assembly: GCA_020310875.1. Taxonomy (NCBI): domain Eukaryota; kingdom Viridiplantae; phylum Streptophyta; class Polypodiopsida; order Polypodiales; family Pteridaceae; genus Ceratopteris; species Ceratopteris richardii. The sequence goes on along the minus strand of CM035437.1, from coordinate 49,226,282 downwards.
AGCACTAACCTCATTCCAGCAAAAGCATCTCCCATAAATGGAATAACACATATCCTATTCACAGAAAGTAGATTGATTGGAAAGCATAGTAGATTATCCAAGCTATTCTAAAGCGGTGCTTCACTATTTTATAGAGGTTTAATTAGTTCTTAGTAGTACAATGTAATGAGTGCAATGCTAGGAAAGGTAACCAATCATAAGAGAAAACATAGGACAATCACCATGCAAAAGGTGAGGGCCTAATTTGGAAGATTTTGCAAGTCCCTCTACTATAATGGGCATAGAGTGTGAGAAACTACTTGTCTTAAGGTTCTGATATAAATTGCTCCAAATTTTCATCCAATCATGTCATCAAGGAGTTTCATAGCACACATGCTTTGGTTTTAAAGCTTCTTTAAACTGACTCTTGACTCTTTTATCTTACAGTCAACTACCTTTTAGTTAGAGAATGCCCATGAAGAAAGTAGTTGTTCATGATGTCTCCACTACTTGTTCCAATTTTTTTTTTCATTTTGGAAAAGTCAATGAGGACCATCTGTTATGCACAACCATATATTCTTCCATCATCAAGTATTTTGGAATCTCCCATGTTCCCTTTAGATAAAGGAAGAAAAAGATCATCATTCTCATTAAAAGGTGTTCAAGCATTCACATGTGAGGAGCACTAAACTATGAAAAACATCTAGAAAGGTTCTTTTAACAATGGCTGTCACTTTCTAAGAACATCATGCTTAGCATATTTTACTGAATTCAACTCAAGAAAAAAAAAGATTTCATGGTTATTTTTGTGGGAATTTCAGGCTTCTTTTCTCACAAGTTGGAGGCAGTGATGGTATAGTTTATGCAAACTTTTGAAAAAAGTACTTATTAATATAACAAATGAACTTATGAGGTACTTCTAGCTGACACCAAAGCAAATGGTCAACAACTTGATGATAACATATAGATAGGCATGTGAGACTTAAGATAATTTAATGTTAATCTTTGCCACTTACTCTGCATCCAATTGATCTGGGTTTGACACATCTAACAAGCATACCGCCATGGTCTGTTTTGTCAATGAGGTATCTTGAAATGAAGTAATAAACTTGGAAATACAATGTTATTTTAAGGTAATTGAAAAGGAAAACAGAAAGAGACACAAGAAGAAGAAGACAATGTTCTCAAGTGTTGGCATACCTACATACCATTATTGGACTTTTGCACAGAACTTTGCACTTATAGATGTGAAATTTATAGCTAAAAATAAAATTATGAGATATTTTAGAAACCACATGTTAAAGTGTGAATGAGGAAAAAATTATTGTTGGAGGTTGAAAATTCAATTTTCTAGCTTTTTTTTCATAACAGGTATTTATTGCCTTCGTTTTTTATTTTCCTTGCTTTTCCTAGAAAACATTATTCTCCAAGATTTGGCTTTATTTGTAACCATACAAAAATCGGCCAATTCTTGACCAAAACGGTGTGCTATATATGGTTGGATATTTCTCTTGAGGCTTTATCATTTGATGTGAAAGCAAATTTGCCTTTTCTTTTTTATTTGGTAAAGTTTCTAATTATGGGAAAAAAATGTTGGATAAAAAATTGTCTTAGGTGATTAGAAGACCTTCTAGTGAAGGTTATTATATAAATACTTTAATGATCTCCCCCTTAGCATGAACAAGAAAAAATAATAGAAATAGATTGAATGAAACAAATGAATGAAATGGTCTTTCTCCTCAGACAAATCATATAGTATGGATACATACAAAATTAGATATTGCAACCTAATAATAACTAATCCTTTTGAAATTTACTAATATGTGTAGTTGAATCAACCTAATAATAAATAATCCTTTTGAAATTTACTAATATGTGTAGTTGAATCAGATTCTTGTGATGCTTGCACAGAGTTTAAGTGGATGAACTTTGAAAAAACCAATCTCATCATGGTTTGATTTATCAAAATGTTTACTTTTTTTTTTTGTTTTCGACACTTTTTCTTTGAATTTAGATGCTATAAAATATCATTCACTTAAAATTATATTCCTCTCAATCCTCTTCATCTCCTCCTTTTTGTTATCAAGTGTTTTCCATGTTTTAATTTCTCATGCTATCTTTTTAATATAATGATTATATTCATAAGGTAGGATATCTACCATGTTTCCTAGTCAGCTTGAGTAAGGTCAACCTTAGAAGGTCTTTCGTAAAACACACTCCCGTGTTACTTATTGGGATTTGAACTCAAGACCTCCCCTTCCACATCCATTATTCTTAACCACTAGGCTAATCACTTAGAGAATTTCATTTTTTAACTTGAGTTTAGAGTAGGAAATTACAATTGTAACATCATTCACCCCTTGAGATAATCTTTGCCCCCAAAAATGTTCTTTTTCATCTAATTTATATGTAAGTGCATTCTCTACAGCCCCATGATCTATCATGTGTATCATAGTTATCATCTCTCTTTTCTATTTTCCCCCAATTTCATATTCATATGAAGATTGTATCCTTTAATGGACAAGCAAATTAAACAAGGATTTGTATTTGTTGATATGTTTGGATAGGGATGTGTGTGAACACACTTAGGACTATTGGGGCACTTTTTCCCCTTTATAGGAGATTTTTTTCCCCCTATCATGTATACATATGCCTACGACCCTAGTGGTCACTTATCTTTTGTACATTCACTTGGAAATACATTCAATATTGTTTTATTCTCCAAGCTTCTTCTTCTTCCTTGTGTGTTTTGTGTGCTTCCATAGACCTCAAACTCCAACAATTCCAGTTGCCACTTTCTCTAGGATGTCATCGACACCCCTTTCGTAACCATCTCAAAATCGCACGAAAATTGGTGAGCACACTTCGGACCATTTAAAGGATTCCAACACAAATTTGTTGTTTGGCATCAAAATTTTGATTTGAGCTTGTTTCAACCTCTATACAAGTTTTAGTTTGCCAATACAAGCACCTTGAAGTTTACTACAAGATTGGTGGAGCTTCACATGGTAGTTTTGTTCAACTTTTTGAGATACAATCAACTTTCTACATCAAGATATTTAGTCACTAGCCATGTTTGAAATCAATGATGTACTCTATATGTTGGCTATTGAGGATAAGATGGATGGTACTAATTACCCATTGTGGGCATACATGATGCATCATGTATTGGTGGAAAAAGTGTTGTGGAATATTGTGCAGGGTGTTGAAAAACATCCTACTATACCTGTAAATGCAATGACTGAAGGTGATGTAGATGGTGTTGAAGATGATGATCTTCAATTTCCTGGTTGTGTTATGGTTCTTGCTACACCTACTATAAATAAACTTCCTTAGGATGCACAAATGCACAGGCACGTGCATTGATAGCTTTGTTTTTCAAACATGTAATTATCCCTCACATTCGCTCATGCATATAAGCAAAAGATGCTTGGGATGCTCTTACATCATTGTACCAGGCAAGAAATGAGGCTTCTATTGCTTATCTATGAAAACAGTTGAAGAGTGATCATATGAATGAAGGGGAATCAATGGATTTCTACTCATGAAATCTTACCAGGTAGTTCACTTGTCCAGACTATCCTTAATGGTCTTCCAAATTCATATCAAAGTTTTTCTTCCACTCTTTGGTTGATGACGAAAGGCAATCCAAATGCCTTAACCTTTGAGGATCTAGTCTCTATTTTGTTGTAGGAAGATTAGTCTAGATAGAATATGTGAATGATGTGTGTTGCAGATCAAGCTTTCTTAGCTAGTTAGAAGGACAAAGGTAAATGGAGCTCATCTACTAGTAAACAAAAATTTACTAATGTTACATAGTCAAAGAAGGAGTCAAAGATGACAAGAAAATAGAAAAGTGGAAACCGTTTTGCAAGTGTTGTAGGGAAAATGATCATGTCCTAAAGAGTTGTCCTAAACTAGTTGCAAAGAAGGCAAAGAAGAAAGAGGCTAGAATGGTTGTTGTAGGAGCCTCTACACCTAAAACAAAGTTTGCTAGTCTTTTTTAGAATGAAGAATGGGCATTTACTATTGTTTGTAGTGAACCATCTTCTCATGAGCAGTGCATGTCTAGATTAAACTCGAATGTTTGGTACTTCAATATTGGTACAACCAAACATATCACCTCATAACATAGTTTGAGCCTTCTCCTATAGGGAATACTATCACATGTGCTAACAACTCCTCTTATCCTATCATGGAAGTTGGAAATATCATTTTGTCTAATGCTAATGGTAATTCTTTCACATTGTGAGATGCCTTATATGTGTCATGGATCAAGAAAAATATGTTATTAGCTTTAGCACTAAACAAGATTGGCTTGGTTATCAAAATTGTTGATGACAAATGTACTATTCATGATCTCTCTAATGGAGATGCCATCATTACTTCTGGCATTTTATGTCATGGGTCATATAAGCTCGTAGATTATGCAAAATCTGTAAATGATTCAACATGTGCAATTCATGATTCTCAAGCTATATTAGATGCACAGCTTTGGCATCCATGCTTTGGGCATTGAAAGCAAAGTCTGACATGTTTTTATGCTTTAAATAATTCCTAGTTATGGTGGAAAATATGTCATCATGTGTAATGGGCACACTCCATATTGATCGAGGGGGAATATGTGTCTTCTGAGTTTAATGCTTTTTTGGCTAAATGTGGGATAAAACATCACTCTATAGTGTCATATACACCTAAAAATATGGATTTGTTGAAAGGAAGAATAGGCATGTCATGCAAATGGCAAGGTGTATGGTCAATATTGAGGTTTTACCACATACCTTGTGGCATGATGTTGTTATGTGTGCAACATTTGTAAACTATTTGTTGCTCATATGCATGTTTTTGTTTGTTTGGAATATGCGTTAGTGCTTGAACAACAATGTGTTATCCCTAGTGTTCATGTGAAAAGCCAAATGGCTTAGCATGGTTGCAAGCTATTTGTTGCTCATATGCATGTTTTTGTTTGTTTGGAATATGCGTTAGTGCTTGAACAACAATGTGTTATCCCTAGTGTTCATGTGAAAAGCCAAATGGCCGTCGGATACTTTTGTATATGTTCTTTAATAAAACATATAGTGGCCTGGTAAGGCAGAAACTGTAAGGTCAACTTCATTTGTAACACCCAAGAAATTTGTGTGCGTGCTCTCTATGTATTGTGTTTCTCTGTGTCTTCTTGAGGCTAGCATGGAGTACTATGTGTGGCGTCTGGAGCTCGGTTTTCTACTACGATGGTATCATCATGGAGTTGTTGAGAAGGAGAGTCGACTTGGGTGCATCGCCATCAAAATACTTCACTGGTATCATAGCATTTTGATGCAAAAGCTTTGTTCATTTTGTGCATGCAAAGCTAGCACCCACTTGCCCACCCAAGGCTTTCTCCAATGCTTATGACACAAAGCTTTTATGTGAGCGAAACGAGAACCTACCTACACACCCAAAGCTTTCTCCAAGGCTTACAACTAAGGTGGTGACCAAGGCATAGACCTTAGAATACCTTGTCATCCGAGTCACCAAAGTCACTGTTGGCACTATTGGCTACACACGAGGGAGGACCTCAACAATCAAGGAAGAGGAAGGTTCCCACTACTTCCCGAGAGGTCACCCATTCCGTTAATATTCCCCCTAGAGCTCCCTTAACCAGCAATCTATTGTCACTAAGCTACACTCTTGTGGTGCTTGAAGAAGGGGAAAGACAAGTTAACATTACCTTGAACATGTTTTGGGCTCTCAAAGCTTCATTCTTTGCTTTCAAAGCCTATTTTGAAGCATTTTTGGGTGACTCTTAGAGCCATTTTGGAGTACTTTTGTGCATATTTCTCTTTGCATAGGTTCAACAACATCAAGAAGAGTGCTCTTTGTACTTCTCTAGCAATGAATATTCACCTTTGGGACCATGTTTTCAGCCACACTAGTAAATATATAGTTTTCTTGAAAGGTCTTAGTTGTGGTGGGAGAAACCACCACAAGTTTGTGCATGTTTTTCTAACCGAAAGAACATAGTTGACAAACACTTGTAGTTGCTGATGGCTAGTGTTCGGGATGTAAATTTAGCCTTTCATTGCCATTTTATTGCATATATTGAGCACATACACACTATCTATGCTTCTGTGGATACTGCTTATGTACATCCATGTGGTCAATGATATAGCGGTTACGTATTTGCATAAAGCCTTTGACCTTGATAAAGAGGGTTGTGATGAGGTTTTCTGAACTGGCAAACACCTACATGATGGGGTGTCTTTGGTGATGAAGGTGGAAGACTTACCCAACCTCTCCACAGGAGATGTATGATAGTTGTTCATAAGTTCTCGATAAGTCTAGTTGGCTTCTTTTGGTTAAGTGATTATATGTAGTGGAGTCACTGTTTGACTATGCAGGTTTACATATTAGTACCTACAGTCTTATGAGCTTTTCATACTGGTCAAATGCTCTTTTTGCAGAGGATACTTTTGTAAATTTTTTTTGATTTTTTGTTTTGTCAACTATACAATGGTCGATTTACTCCTTGATACACTCATTGATGTGAGCACATATATTCTCAGAAAACCCTTTTGGTTGGTCATTAACGCTCATTAATCCATTTTTTTGGGGAGACTATTGATTTTTTCCCAGAATCTCACACTTGGTCATCCATTTTTAGCCTTAATGGTTTTTGGACTCTTCTAGCTCCAGTATCATTCTACTGAATTCTTTATCATCATGGCATAAGAGATCTCAGGCACGTCTAGTGGATCAGGGTCTAGTGTCAGTGTTCCCAGGAGGAGCTACAACTCGCAAGGCAAAGACTATTTTGAGATCTAAAAATTTGATGGCACAAACTTTGCTCTATGGAAGAATCATATTAAATATGTGTTGGTTCATAGAAGGCAATGGAAGACAGTAAATGGAATCTCAAAGAAGCCTCTTGACATGGATGAAGATGATTGGGATGAGTTGGATGAAATAGCTAGGTCTACCATTTGAATGCACTTGTCAGATAATGTTAACTTTACAGTATTGTATTGTGAAAGTGTAGAGGAGCTTTGGAATAAGTTATGAAATACATATGAAAAAGAAACACATCAAATAAAGTGTATCTGATGAGAAAGTTATATGACCTTTGCATGATGGACACAGATAGTGTTGTTGCTCATCTGAATGAGTTTGATGCCATATTCTCTCAATTACAAGCTCAAAAAATGGAGATGGATAATAAAATGAAAGCAGTCTTGTTGTTATGCACCTTGCCATCATCATGGGATATGTTTTGCATAGCTATTAGCAATAGTGCACATTGTAGTAAACTAGTCTATGATGACATATGTGGAGCACTCTTGAGTGATTAGATTCATAGAAAATGTATGGTTGGCACTCGGAGTGGAGATGCATATAATGTTCATGATTCTTACCAAGGAAAGAATCAACAATGTGGAAGGAGCAAGAACAAGGAAAAAGAATGGTCAACAAAATAAGAGTGAGAAGTAAATCAAGGAAGAGGGATATCGAATGCCATTATTGTCATAGGAAAGGACACATCAAGAAAGACTGCTATGCATTAAAGGAGCTAAGCTTAAAGCTTTACATTCAGATAATGGGGGTGAGTATACCTCACATAAATTCAACCTTTTCTGTCAGTATAGAGGAATTCATAGAGAGTTTACAACTCCTTATACCCGAGTACAAAATGGTGTAGCTAAAAGGATGAATAGAAATATTCAAGATAGAGTAGTTTCTATGTAGCATCATGCAAACCTTTCACAAGGTTTTTGGGCAGAAGCAATATTGACTATAGTTCATGTGATTGACCTTTCACCTAGTACTGCCAAAGGTCTAAAAGTGGCATGAGTTATGGCCAAGGAAGCCACCATATTATGATCATCTTTTGAGTTTTTGTATATGAAGCATATGTTCATATACCCAAGAATCTTAGACAAACGCTGCACCATAATTCAAAGAAATGCATTTTTCTTGGATATGGTCGAGAAAGTCAATTTGGATATTGCTTATGGGATCCTAAATCACAATCAGTGATCAAAAGCAGTGATGTCATTTTCAATGATTTTAAGATGCATAAAAAAACCATTAAGGAAGTTGAAGTGAGAAGAGTGTTGTTTGAGGATACTACTCCTCCAATTAGCATACATAAAAATGTTGCACATAGGGATGTTCAAGAGAATGTCCAACCAAATTAGTCTGCAAATGTTCCTATTCAGCAAGCATTGAGATACTCTGCACATGTCTCACATCCACCTGATAGATATGCTCCAGGTTTGGATTTTGTTATGCTAATAGATGCCGATGAGCCATCTTGCTACAAAGAGGCTATGCAGACAAAGTATCATGTCAAGTGGGAGTGTGCCATAAAGAGTGAGTTGGATTCTATTCACAAGAATGGTACTTGGGATTTAGTACCTTTTCCAAAGGGTGGGAAAGCTTCACCATGTAAATGGGTATATAAGTTGAAATTCACATCAAATAGTAGTGCTTCTCCAAATCATAAAGCACAACTTGTAAAAAAGGGTTTTAAGTAACAACATGGTGTTGATTTCGAGGAAATCTTCTCTCCAGTAGTCAAGATGACTACCCTATAAATATTGATTGAATTCATTGCAATGGAGGACTTAGATCTAGTCCAAATGGATGTGAAAACTACTTTCTTGCATGGAGATCTTATAGATAAGATCTATATGGAACAACTAGAGGTTATGTAATTCTTGGTAAAAAAATCTAGTTTGTAAGCTGAAGAAGAGCTTATATGGACTTAAATAGTCCCCTAGACAATGGTAATAAAAGAAGTCTCAAGGCTATCCTTGAAGCAATGAGGATGATTGACTCCACACAAAGAGATGCTCAAATAGTATCTTGATATGCTTGATACTTTATGCCGATGATATATTGATTGCTAGGATGTCCTCTTATGCCTTGTCAATTGTCAAAAAGAAGTTGAGTCTGACATTTGATATGAAGGATTTTGGGGATGCCAAACATATTCTTGGCATGTGGATTATCGTGATAGGAATAAAAGATGCATATACTTGTCTCAAAGTGAGTGCCTATCCAAAGTACTTCATAAGTTCAATATGTAGCATGGAAAGGCATTGAGTACACCTTTACCCACATATGTGAAATTGGGCAAGGATGATTGCCCCAAATTAGATGAGGAAAAGGAATTCATGAACACAATTCCTTATCAGTCTATTGTTGGCAGTCTCATGTATGCTATGGTAGCTACGAAACTAGACATTGCATTTGTAGTGGGAGTTATGAGCAGATATATGTCTAATCCTAGCAAGAAGCATTGGGAAGTGGTCAAGATGTTTTTGAGATATCTTAGTGGCACTAAGGACAAGTGTCTATGCTTGGGTAGAGGGAAAGTATCCATTATTGATTACAAAAATTTTGATTATTTTGGTTGTGTCGACAATCATAAGTCTACATTAGGGTACATCTTTCATTTTGTTGGAGTGCTATCTCTTGGATATCTCATCTTCAAGAATCTATAGTTTTTTCCAATACAAAAGTAGATTATGTTGTAGCGAATGAGGCATGTAAGGAAGCATTGTGGCTTTCTCATCTTGCTTATGATATGGGTCTACCTCAACATGTACCTTGTTTGCTGAGTGATAGCCAGAGTGCCATTGCATTGGCTAAGAATCTGGTCTATCATGCAAAGACCAAGCACATTGAGGTGCAGTATCACTTTATTAGAGATTGCATAGCCACTCGGTTCATACCCAAGATAATGTTGCAAATGCTTTTACTAAATCTTTACCACATGATAGCATTTGACACTCTTGTCACTTGATGGGGTTTACTTGATTCATGATCTTACACAGTTGCTTGTATATTATATTTTTTCCCATAGTCACTTTGTCTATATTGGCCTTTAGTGGGAGATCGTTACTGTTAGTGTCCATGTGAAAGGCCAAATGGTTGCGAGGTACTTTTTTTATATGTTCTTCAATAAAACATATAGTGTCCTGGCCAGCCACACACTCTACCGCATTTGTGACACCCAAGAAATCTGTGTGCGTGCTCTTTGTGTACTCTGATTTTTTGTGTATTCTGTAGGCCAATGTAGAGTGCTGTGTGCGGCATCTGGAGCTTGGTTTTCTACTATGAGGGTATCGTCATGGAGCTATTGAGAAGGAGAGTCAAATATGTTTATATATTTAGGTAATGATGTGTGCGAACACACTAGGACCGTCGGGGCACTTTTTTCCTTCTTTAGGAGTTTTTTTTCCCCCGGCTTGTATACACGCCTATTGCCCTAATGGGCTACTTATCTTTGTACATTCTCTAGTAACACATTCAGTATTATGTGTTGTGCTCCAAGCTTCTTCTTCTTCCCTGTGCTGTTTGTGTGCTTCCGCAGACGTCTAACTCCAACAATTGGTATCAGAGCTGGTCATCGCTTCATCTAGGGCACCGTCGACACTCCTCCATTTGCAGTCTCAAAATCGCACGAATTTTGGTGAGCATACTCAGCGCGTTCCGCCTCCGAATTACACTATCGTAGCGCTTGTGTAGGCTATTTTGTCCTTTTGTGCCAAAGGTATATACCAATTTCTGTTCCCCAGTATAAGCGGCTCAAAGTCTGCTACAGGTCTAGCAGAATTTGTCTCAGCGATTCTGTTCAACTTTTTGAGATACAATCAATTTTCTGCATCAAGGTATTTTAGTCACCGGCCATGGCTGAAAGCAGTGATGTATTCCGTGTGTTAGTTGTTGAGGATAAGTTGGATGGTACTAATTACCCATTATGGGATTATATGATGCGACATGTGTTGGTTGCAAAAGGATTGTGGAACATTGTGCAGGGTGTCGAAAAACGTCCTATCACACATGCAACTGTTACAACTACAGGTACTGAAGCTCATGCATAAGGTGTCGAAGATGATGATATTCTGCATATTCTTGTTCGTGCTACGGTTTTGCTCCACCTACTGCAGAGCAGATTCGTTGGGATGGGAGAGATGCCCAGGCACATGCATTGATAACTTTGTCTGTCAAACGTGCCATTATTCCTCACATTCGCTCTTGCAGAACAGCTAAGGATGCTTGGGATACACTTACCACATTGTATCAAGCTAGGAATGAGGCTCGTGTTGCTTACCTCCGAAAACAGTTGGAGAGTGAGCACATGAATGAAGGTGATTCTATGGACAGATTCCTAACAAAGATCAAAGACTTGAAGGAACAATTGATTTTTGCTGATGAGGTTATACCAGATAGCTCACTTGTGCAGACTGTTCTGAATGGTCTTCCTGATTCATATCAGAGTTTTGCTTCTACTCTTCGGTTGATGATGAAAGGCAATCTGAATGCCTTATCATTTGAGGAGTTAGTCTCTGTTCTGCTACAGGAAGATCAGTCCAGGCAGAACAAGTCCATTATGCGAGTTGCAGATCAAGCTTTCCTGGCTAGTCAGAAGGGCAAAGGAAAATGGAGCTCTTCAACTAGTAAGCAGAAATCTGCTAATTCTGCATATTCAAAGAAGGAAGATAAAGATGAGAAGAAATCAGAAAAGCATAAATTGTTTTGCAAGTATTGTAAAGGGAATGATCATATCATTAAGAATTGTCCAAAACTGGCTGCAAAAGAGGCAAAGAAAAAGGAGGTTGCAATGGTTGTTGCTTCTACATCAAAAGCAGAGTCTGCTAATCTTGTGCAAGAAGAAGAATAGGCGTTTACTACTGTTTGCAGTTTTGACCCATCTTCTCATGAGCAGTGCATGTCTACAGTGGACTTAGATGTTTGGTACTTTGACAGTGGGGCGACCAAACAGATTACCTCGTAGCGCAGTTTCTTCTCTTCACTTGAGCATGCCCCTACAGGGAATACTGTTACATGCACCAACACCTCCTCTTATCCTGTTATGGGAGTTGGTAAGATCATTTTGACTACTACTGATGGTAGTTCTTTCACTTTGTCAGATGCTTTATTTGTGTCAAGGATCAAAAAGAACCTGTTATCAGTTTTTGCATTAGCCAAGATTGGCTTGGTTGTGAAATTTGTTGATGACAGGTGTACAGTTTATGATCTCTCAAATGGCGATGTGACTATTGCTTCTGGCATTTTATGTCGTGGGCTGTATAAGCTCATAGACTATTAAAGATCTGTAAATGATTTGGCATGTGCAGTAAATGATTCTCAGGCTATGTCAGATGCAAAGCTTTGGCATGCACGCTTTGGTCATCTGAATTTTGCTAGTTTGCTACGCCTGCAGAAATTTGAAATGGTGTCCTCTTTTCCCAAACTTGAGGCACCTGGAAAACATGTTTGTGAAGACTGTATTTTGGCCAAAATGCAGCGTTCGTCCTTTCCAAAAGATGGTTAGTTCGGGCTACTCAAAAATTGCAGCTTGTACATAGTGATGTTTGTGGTCCTATGCAGACACCTTCTTTTGGGAATTATCTTTACTTCATGACTTTTATCGATGATTTTTCGAGGCATGCCTGGGTTTTATCCATTGCAGGCAAAGTCCGAAGTGTTAATGTGCTTCAAACAGTTTTTGGTTTTGGCGGAAAATCTAAAATGGGCACCCTTCATTCTGATCGAGGGGGGGAATATATGTCCTCTGATTTTAATGTATTTCTGGTTGAACGTGGGATAAAACACCAATGTACAACCCCGTATACACCTCAACAGAATGGAGTTGCTGAACGAAAGAATAGGTCACTCATGGAGCTGGTGAGGTGTATGGTCAAGAGTCAGGCTTTACCACATAGTTTTTGGCTTGAGGCTGTCATGTGTGCAACATATGTACTGAACACGTGTCCCACTAAAGCGCTGCAGTCTATCACTCCATATGAGGCTTGGCATGACCGCAAGCCATTTGTTGCTCATCTGCGTGTTTTTGGTTGTTTGGCATATGCATTAGTGCCTGAACAACATCGCAGAAAATTGGATGATAAAGCAGTAAAATGTATTTTTGTTAGGTACAATTATGAAAGTAAAGGCTATCGTCTGTATCATCCACAGACTAAACGTATTCTGGTTAGCCGTGATGTTGTTTTTGTGGAGGATGCTATTCAGCCATTGCTTTCATGTACTAAGGAGACATATGTTAGCTCCAAAGACATGTATGATACTTTGTTGCCTCTTTTTATAGGTGGACAGTCTAGTGATGGTCCTAATGAGGCAACTTCTCAGCCTTTGTAGGTTTCATGTGATGATGCAGATCATTCCATTTCTGATGCAGATTTACATGATGCACTTGTTGATGAGAGAGCTGATATTGAGCAAGCAAAGACTATGCCAAAATGGCTGGTGCAAACTTTGCGTGACAGCAAATTAGATGCACCTCTTTCATATCGTACTCGTTCAGGCTCTCATAGTGCCTCTTTTGCATCAGATTGCTATGCTATGGCTGCATCTAGTCTCTGTGATGAGAATGAGACTGTTTCGTTTGATGAAGCACAAAATTCAGAAAATTAAATGGCTACTATGCAATCTGAATATGATGCTCTAATGAAGAATGGTACTTGGTCTTTATGTGACTTGCCTCCTGGCAAGAAGTCCATTGGCACTAAGTGGGTATACAAGCTGAAGCGTAAACCTGATGGTATAGTTGACAGGTATAAGGCTAGGCTTGTTGCAAAGGGTTATGCACATGAAAGAGGCATTGATTTTGATGAGACCTTTGCACCTACATGTCGTATGACTATTGTTCGGAGCATCTGTGCACTTGCAGCCCATCATGGTTGGAATGTACATCAGTTGGACATTAAAACAACATTTTTTAATGGTGACTTGCATGAAGAAGTGTATGTTCTTCAGCCGCGTGGCTTTGTGCAGAAAGGGCATGAAAACCAGGTGTGGAGGTTAAAGAAGGCATTATATGGTTTAAAGCAAGCACCACGTGCTTGGTATGAGAAGATACATGCCTGAGAACAGTCCAACTGAAAGCACCTTATATGTTAAGCGTGCTAATGATGTGTTTCTGATCATTGTTGTCTATGTTGACCACATGCTGCTCACTGGTCCTATTGAGAAGCATATTGATGATTTTAAGGCTGATTTGCATGCCTCAATTGAGATGTCTGATTTAGGGCATTTGCATCACTATTTGAGCATTCAGTTTATGCATGTTGATGGTGGAATGGCTTTGTGTCAAACAAAATATATTGACACATTATTGCAGCGTTTTGGCCTTGAAGACTGTAAGCCGATTGCTACTCCTATGGAGATAGGTTTACGATTGAGTCTTCATGATGTTGGAGATGCATTTGATGCTATTCTCTATCAGCAGGCTGTTGGATGCTTGATTTACTTATGCATTACTCGACCAGATATTCACTTTGCTGTCTCACAGATGAGCAGGCTTATGCATTGCCCAGGAGTCAAGCATTGGTAGGCGGTTAAGCGCATCTTTCGCTACTTGAGTGGTACTCGGCTACTTGGGTTGTTTTATCCCAAGGGGGGATCACTACCGCCATATTTGCATGCTTTTTCTGACTCTGATTGGGCCGGTGGCTTTTGCTTCATGCTTGGTAGCTCATGTATATCTTGGTTGAGCAAGAAGCAGCCTACTGTGGCCACTTCCAGTTGTGAGTGTGAGTATAGGGCAGCTTTCACAGCTACTGTTGAGTGTGTGTGGCTCAGACACCTTATGGCTGATTTGGGTGTTGGTGAGTCTTCTGCCACCACCATCTTCACTCATAGTCAGAGCGCATTGGCAGTTGCGAGGAACCCTGTGTTCCATGCTCGCACTAAGCACATTGAGGTGCATTATCACTATGTCAGGGAGAGGTTTTCTGCTGGTGAGATCAGCTTGGCATATGTGCCCACGCAGGAGAACATTGCAGACCTTTTCACGAAGGCTCTGCCTAGGGAGAAGTTTGAAGCTTTCCGCAAAGCTTTGGGCTTACTTCCTTTTGTGGAGTGATTTCCACATAGCTTGGCACTTCCTTATACATGAGTGCCAGCTCCTTGTTCACCACATCACTCCCAGGGGGGATTTGTTGATATATTTAGGTAGTGATGTGTGTGAACACACTAGGACCGCCGGGGCACTTTTTTCCCTCTTTAGGAGTTTTTTTTCCCCCGGCTTGTATGCCTATTGCCCTAATGGGCTACTTATCTTTGTACATTCTCTAGTAACACATTCAGTATTGTGTGTTGTGCTCCAAGCTTCTTCTTCTTCCTTGTGTTGTTCGTGTGCTTCCGCAGACATCTAACTCCAACAGAATAGGGTGCATCACCATCAAAATACTTCACAATGTAGAAAATTAGATGAGAAAGTAGTGAAATGTATTTTTGTTTTGTACAATTCTAAAAGCAAAGGCAATCAATTATATCATCCACATAGTAAATGCATTCTTGTTTCTGTGTTGTTGAGATGCAAGTCAATCCTCACTTTCATGTACCAAGGAGACATCAATTAGATCAAAAGATGTATATGATACATTTTTGCCTCTTTTTACATGTGGACAATCAAGTTCTAGTCCAAGTGAGTCAATTTTGAAACCTTTACAAGTTTCAAACAATGATGCATATAATTGCATTTCTAATGTAGATTTATATTATACACTTATTGATAATCCCATTGATATAGAAGAGGCAAAAACTGATGGAGAACTTTTTAATATCCAATGTAAAGTCTACATTAATTTAAGAACATCTCTATATCAGGTATAGACAAGGCTTTACACAAATACTTCAAATCTTTCCAAGTTTGAGATTGACGTCTATCTCCTTCTCCAATTATGAACTTATGTCTTTCTTCAAGAAGTCTACTTCAAGATTTGACTTCATTACCTGCAAATTTCATGAGTTTCAATACTTTAAATTATGTAAGGACCTTTATATGATCTGTGTACAACCTCAAGGTCCAATATCCAATAGCCACTTAATTATACTTATCAAATTTCTGTCAGATCACTAAGATCAAAAGTTTGCCTAAAACAGATGTCCAAAAATGGAGACTTTGACATAGGTGACTTCTAACACAAATTTCTCCTAGAGTACAACCCATTTTACAAAATAATTTTAGCAATAGCTTCCTTATCTCTCAACTTAGGTTTCTAATGCTTAATCATGAAAAAATTTACACACATCACTGAGATACAAGCAAATCATTAATCGACAAGATGCACCATTTCTACACTTCTACTTCAGGGAGTTAACACGTGAATATTCCTATGAATCATACACACACTATGCAAGGAATTAGGACACAAAACTTTAACCACAACTTGGTTTAATATTGAATTAATTTTTGTACAAGGATTCTTTATCCACATGATCATCGTGAGAGAGATGTGAATTAGACTAAGATCTAAATCTATTGGTCTTCCTCAACACATCTATCATCACTATGGCAATGAACTCTATCTCTTTCTAATGTGTTGATTCAAATATATAGCCACAAATTTGTAACTAGGTCATGACCAATACATTGATATTCACTTGTCTTATTGATTGCCTAACTTACTTCTAACTATGGTACATTGATAAGGATCCTCTAAAGTGAATATATGTACAATCATATCTCAAGCTCTTTATTCATGATTCTCTTCATTATTTGTGATATTTATCTACAACAAAACTTCTCTTTGAATTTATCCATATACTTTCTTGACTTCATGTGGTCTTCATAAGCATCAATTTGTGATTCGCCTACACCAAAAACTCCCCCTCAATCACTAATTTTTATTATGTTCTCCTTCTTTATTCCTGCCATCTCTCTAACTTAGGTCCATCTAGACTCTTGGTTAGCATATTTGTTACATGTTCTTTTTTAGGAGTGTACATGATCTCAATCTCCTTATCAAGTACCTTTTCCCTCAGGGAATGATATTGAATTTCAATGTGTTTGGTATTGGCATGAAAAACAGGGTTAGCTACGAAATAAAGTGAACTCATATTATCATCATGTATGATTGGAACACCCTGCTCAACTCCAAGACTTTTCATCAAACTCTTCATCCATATGAATTTTTTGTTGCATCTACCATGCATTTATACTTAGCTTTTGTGGATGATAAAGCAATTGTATGTTGTTTCTTTGAACACCATGTTCCTACCTTATCTCCAATGTAGCATAAGTAGCCATGAGTAGATCTTCTATCATCTATACGACCTACCCAATCTGCATAACTAAACACTTAAGTCTAGTGTTCGAAGTGAAACCATAGTACAAGTGTTCATTAGAAGTCCCTTTAATGTGTCTTACCACTCTTTGAGTTGCAATCCAATGAGCTTTCTTAGAACAATGCATAAAATATGATAGAACACCAATTGCATATGAATGATTTGGTCTTGCCAAGGTAGCATATATCAAACTACCTACCAAACTTTGATGCATCTTCATGTCTTTGAACTCTTCACTTCCATAACTATTGAACTTATGATTTACCTCCAATGGGGTTGTTGAAGGTGTGCAATTTTCCATGTTGAACTTCAACAAAAGGTTCTTCAAATACCTTTCTTGTGTAACATACACCATGTTGAGTGTAAATGATCTCCATGCCTAGAAAGTAAGATAAGTTTCCTGAGTCACTTATCTTGAATTCTTTTTCCATTTGCTTCTTGAGATTTCTAATTCCTTGAGTATTTGTTCTTGTAAGTATAATGTCATCAACATAGATACAAATGTATACGTGTGCATCTTCACCTGCTTTCATTAACAAGCTACTTTTTGCCTTTGAAGCTTGATATCCAAGTTCATTCAAGAACTTCACAAGTCTATAATTTCAAGCCATTGGGGCATGCTTGAAACCATACAAAACTCTTTTGATCTTGCACATAGAACCTAGTCCATTTGGATCTTTGAATCCCTCAGGTTTCTCCATGTATACTTCATCTTCAATATATCCATTAAAAAAAACATCTTTTACATCCAATTGTTTGCAAGATGCATTAGCTATTAATGTTCTAATGGTAGATATTTTAGCCACCATACAATAATTTTCTTCATAGTCCACACCTTGTCTTTGCTCATATCCTTTGACTGCTAGTCTAACTTTGTATCTAAGCACCTTTCCATCTGAAAATTCTTTTTGTTTTATATACCCATCTACATCCAATTGTCTTTTGGTTCCTAGTTCTAGGTACCAAGTCCCATGTAGCATTATCAAGCAGAGAATCATGCTCTTCCTTCATTGCTTTTTACCCATTCTCTTTATCTTTAGCTTTTGCATACATTAATGGGTCTTCATCTATTTGCAATATGTATGCATAGTCTTTGGTTGTAAAATAAGAAGTGTTATAGCTATACCTTATAGGTCGCTTTCTTTCTCTTGATGACCTTCTTATCTCTACATTTGAAGTCTCTGCCTCATTGTGCTCTAGATCAAATCTTTTTCTATCTTCATTTCCAATTTGCATTTCATTTCTATATTTATCATCATCACTTTCATCTTCATACACCTACATCTTTGATTTTCTTTTCCTTGTCTTCATGATTTCTTCAAAATCTATGTGATTATTATTTGAACCTATATACCATGTACTTCTTTCATCAATTGTCACATCTTTGGAAACAAGGAATTGACTTGTGGATGGACTCCACAACCTGTAACCCATTTGTTTATCATCATATCCTATGAAGAAATACTTTTCTGCCTTGGGTTCTAGCTTATGTCTCATTTGAGCGGGAACATAAGCATGTGCCAAATATCCAAATATTTTGCAATGGACAAGGGTTTTGCAAGGTAACCTATTCATAAGATAGGTTGCAATGTTAACAACTTCTGCCCACAAATTATTTGGATAATCATCAAATTCTTTTCATAAGTAATAATCAAATTCTTTGGCAAAATACTCCCCCCCTCCTCCATTTGATCTCAATCTCTTGCTTTTGACCTATAAGCCTTTCTGTATAATCATGATAGTGTTTACATGTATTAAACATTTCATGTTTGTTCTTGATGACATAAAGTGTGATCCATCTTATTGCATCATTTACAAAAAAACCATAGTATCTTCATCCATTAATGCTATAGTCCTTTGAAGGACCCCACACATTTGTGTGTATTAATTCAAGCACGTTTTTATGCATGAATTCTTGCTTTTTATATGATTTTTTATGAGCTTTACCTAGTTGAAAAGCCTCAGACTTGTATGTCATGTGTTGACTTTGAATATTGGGTAAGCCTAGCACTGATCCATTTGTTTCCACATCTTTTATACCTTTTTCATTAAAATGACCCAACCTTTGGTGCCATAGGTCCAATTTAGCCATCTTTTGAACCTTGCATAAGTAAATAAGGCATGTACTACATTACATTGTACCTTGAGAGTAAAAATTCTTCACTTCTTTTTTACTTGCAGCTCGTCATGGTTGGAATGTACATCAATTGTACATTAAAAGTGCATTTTTGAATGATCACTTGCATGAAGAAGTGTATTTATTTCATCCCTGTGGTTTTGTGTAGAAAGAACATAAAATGAGAAGACACATGCCTACTTGCTAGCAATTGGTTTTGAGAACAATCCAACTAAGAGCACCTCATATATTAAGTGTGGAGATGATGCACTTTTGATCATTATTGTATATGTTGATGATATGTTGCTCATTTCTCCTAATGAGAAACATATTGCTAAAATAAAGGCTGATTTGTGTGCCTCTTTTGAATGTTGTAGAGAGGCATAGCAGAACAAGTAGGTGTGAAGGATGAGGAGATGAGAGAGACATAGAGAGAGAGAGCTCTCTCTCATACACAAATAGAGAGGATGAAAGATAGAGAAGATACGTCCCTACTCTCTTATAACTATGCACAAATATGACTATAAAACATGTCTTACTCTTTCCATTAGAAATATGTATTCTTATACAATTGTAGATGGCTCTTTAACCAACCAAACAAAGGATAACGTTAGCCTCTATTTAGGAGAGGAAACACACTGAGATCATAGCCAAAAATCCCCCCC
This sequence comes from Ceratopteris richardii, assembly GCA_020310875.1. NCBI lineage: Eukaryota > Viridiplantae > Streptophyta > Polypodiopsida > Polypodiales > Pteridaceae > Ceratopteris > Ceratopteris richardii. The sequence goes on along the minus strand of CM035437.1, from coordinate 49,206,443 downwards.
TTGAGATTGATTATAGATAGATCTTCATGGGCACTATTCCTTCCCTACATACAATGAGAGTGGTAAAGATCCTTCCCACATATATAAAGAGAGTAGTACAATATTTTGGCTTCCTTCTCTCAACAAACTAATGGGTGCAACAATGTGTTTTATATCCTTCTCTCACTCTAGGGTGGTACATGTATATCTTACTCCCCTATGACAAAGTAAAGTGTTACAAAGAGATTGAAGGATGGCTCATTGCTTTGTTTTTGTTATTATAGTAGATGTTGTTGATGATTGATCTTCACTCCATCCCGTCCTTTGCTTTGTTGTTTGACTTGTACTTGGTTGTGAGCACTTTACGAGACAACATGTAGATAAAAATAAATAGAGGAATACTTTGGCAAAGGTCCTTATCTCAATATGAGAGGGTGTCTAACTCCCAATATGAAACAAAAATAATAATGTGTAAGTGAAATGCTTAGACCTACATGTGTAAGAATTATTACAAAGTGCTAAAAGCTTGAAATTTGTTTCTCTCAAAACTTCTCACTAAAAAACTTCTGTATGTGGTAGCCTACATAGGGGAGCTTATTTTATGTATGCGATGTTTTTTAGTGTACATGCTTAACATTGTTACCCTCATTATACCATCAAACTTGCTCCTTTTCATAATGATATTGATAACTGGCTACAATAGGGTTTCATTAGCCTAAATTTGATGTGATCTGTGAGCAACTATCTATCCTTAATCTTTTTGTGAGGGTCCTATTGAATAATGAACTATGAAAGTAAAATAGTAAATGTTTATTGAAAATTTTACAAAACAAACAAAATATATGCATGATCTTCTGTACTCTATAATCATGGTGCACTAAAATAGTTTGCCTTGGACACCAAAACCTTGTTGCTTACACTTGTAAGCATGTTCGAAATGGTTATGTGAGGAGATGTCATGGCAAACATCATTATAGAAAAACATCTTTCACTACAGTGTAGGTCCAAAAATGGTCAAGTTCAAATTTTGTTTACTATTCAATTGCTTCATTTACTAAAGTTGATTGAAACACCTTGGCCTTATATTGCCCATCACTAAATGTATTGGTAGGATTTTCTATGAAACCATAACTTATCTCAAAAGCCCAAACATGAGCATTAGCATCATCTCCTGGGAATCCACCAAACCTCACATATGACATTCCACCTAAAAATTATCTTCTCAAGGGTAATTCTTCTCTTCCCATAGTTGTAGGCTTGAATTGATCTTTAACATCTACAACTTTGTCTGAATCATAACTTGGTACAAATAGTTCCATCTGGATTTGGGAAATGATGAAAAGGTATCCACTAGATGGGATCGAATCTTTCGTGGTGGTTATGAGTGCCATTGGTTAATATCTTCCATGTCTACTTTATTGGGTGGTTTCCTTAAAGTCCAAAAGTTACAAAAAGAAATCAGATGCCTTGCAAGTCCAATGTTTGGAGGTTGATAACTTTACTAGTATCAAGTAGATAACTTTTTATGGATGATATGGAAATTTTTTAATGCTTAGTAGGTGGCATAGATTGTGGTTGCTCACTGGGTACCACCAGTGTCTGATCGAGTGCTTCCAGAACAGCTTCTAGTGCAACTTTAATTAAAGTTTCTTGAGCCATAATATCATTGAAGGGTACCGCAATCACTTCTGATTTAACTGCAATTTTCGATATGGGATTTGTTTCTAACTGAGTCATCTATTCCGTGGATGTGGATGTCAACTTCAGGGTACCAAAGCAACTTTTCACCTCTCATGGTTGCTTATCTATTGTATACTTAGGGTAATGTTCTCCTGATTGCAATACAGACATATATTTGACCACATCTTTAATTCATGCTAGTCCCCAATGGGATCACCAACAAACAAGGTTCTTCGTTGGAGGGTAATCCTGTTACAAGGCCCTAAACTTTTCCTCGAACTCAGTATATCATTCACACACTCCAATTATAGAAAGAGCATTCCACAATTCATACACCCAGAGCTATATCTTTAACTTTTCCGTAGACATTACAAAATGCAATTATACCAACTCATCAATTGATCACTTCACAAAAAAATGAACAGAGAATTAACAACTTAACACTAGAATAGAATTGAAAAGGATTCAACACTTCAAATATAACCAAGAATCTATGCTTTGTGCCTAAGGCACCACGAGAAGCTACCCACTTGCATGTATTTGATCACTTGCCCATCATTATATTAATCTTGATGCTTTGAAGGGGTTACATCTCTATTTACAAGGTTTTATTTGTTCTTTCGAATAAATATAATTATAAAAAAAATATGAACCCTGACCCTAAGAAATTCAAAATTTTGGTGGATCATCAAGCTTTGGTATACCTTTTCAATAAGCCTTGTGTTATAGGTAGGTTAATATGGTGGTTCCTTTTGCTTGTGGAATGTGAATGGTAGTGGAAAAGAGAAGTACACATGCCAAAGTTGATCATTTGTCAATAATGAAAATTGTTGACCCCAATGAAGCAATCAACAATGAATTAGTTGACACTTACTTGTTCAATGTTGAATTGGTACATAAATGGATTGACCTGACGATAATTACCTTATTCTTTGGGATAATCCACCCATATGTGCGATTCCCTAAAGAGGAGGTAATGAATGCTAAGAACTTACACATCAATGTTCGTTGCTTGTATGCAAACAAAATCCTTTCGTGTTGCATGCAAGAAGATGAACATTTTATGCTAAGAGCCGAGGCTCATGTTGATGCTTTTGGTAGGCATCTTCCAAAATCAAAGACTTTGTAAAATATGCAATGAGATGACATCCATTGGCCACACATGGAGCAAGCATTACATGAATATTCAATGCTTGTTCCATTTGCAAAGTCATCCCCACAACAGAGCATACTACTTTGTCCTATGTAGATGCAGTCCCTTCATGGAGCAAGAACATAGTTGATTATCTAATCTAACAATTATCCTACATATATGACCATACCCAAACAAAGAGCTTTTACAAGAAGAGATCCATGACTACACTCTTATTGGCAATATGTTATACAAGTGATGCCCAGATAACTTCTTATACATCTATGTTCATGAAAATGACTATCTACCACTATTGGAAGCCACACACTCGTGTTGTAGGAAGACATTTCTCTATAGATTGGATAATACAAATGATTCTATTTGTTGGTTTGTGGTTTCCCACCTTATGTATGGATGTTTCAAATATTCATGAGTAGGTGTGATATATGCCAAACAACTAAGACCCATTCAATCGAGATCAAATGCTTCTCAGAACAATGATGGCAAGAAGTGCATTCGCAAAATGGGGAATATACTTTATTGGTCCTATTATACCACCTTTCGATCTCATGTTGAGTACGTAATAGTAACCATGGATTATCTCAACAAATGATTCGAGTCACATGCCACAACAAAAGTTGATGCTCAAACAATTGCAAAGTTTTTATTCGATAGTGTTTACAATATTTGGCTTCCCATTGAGACAATCAACAATAGAGGTACTTAATTTGTAAATGAAGTTATAGAGGCACTACTAAAAGAATTTTTGGTTTTCCATCAAAATTCAACTCCATATCATCATCGAGAAAACGATTATATTGAGAATTCCAACAAGGGGATATGCTAAATTTCGACAAGACTTATCAATATGAGATGCTCAAATAGGGATAAGAAAATTTTCATGCAACTTGGGCTTCTATTAGTTGCATACAAGACCACATCGAGAGATAGAACATTCAAGTTGGTGTACAAACATGCAATTTTTCCTATTGACTTTCTTGTATCAAGTCTCAAATTAGCAAGATGTTATGAATAGAATGTTCATGAATTATCTACCTTGGTAGATAAATTTGATGCACTTCAAGAGATGCTCCTTAGGGCTAAAACGTGCATCTATGCTCATAAAAAGAGATAGAGATTGAAACAACATGCAAATAATCTATAGAAATGAGGACATGGACCCTATGTGATACATTGTATATCCCTTAATGGTGCCATCCAATTAGCTAGACCAGGAGGTGATGTTTTCTCAAACTATATCAATGATTGTAGAGTCAAAATTTATCAAGAACCCCTCACTACAAACATATTTAGAGGATTACATGTGACCACAAATAGGAAACACAAGGAACAAAAAATAAGAGCCTAGGCCCAAGTGGAAGTCTTAGAGAAAATACATAAGATATGCTTATTGTTGTGACATGTAGATCAAAACATTGCTCTAATGTACAACAATGGAGTCATTCATTGACCCACAAGTCATTGCCATCGCTATATGCTAAATCAACTATAATGCTAAGCCAATCAAAGATGGAAGACCTAATATAGTTATGGAACTAGGGCATTCCCCTAAGCACATGGTCAAAATTCTAATCGACATGTATGTTGTAGCTAGTGTAACCGGACTATCTTTTGTACAAACTTTGAAGGACAAAATAAAACCAATCCAAGCCTACCTCATTGGCTTAGGAGGTATACAACCCCTGTGGGTTGGAAAAGTTACACTTCCCATGCATCTTGGAAAGGCCAAATTATTTGTCAAATTTTTAGTCTATGAGGATGATGATATAATGTAATAGTTCATACTTGGATAAGATTATATCTTTGAGAATTCAGTTGAACTAAAGTTAGCCAAAGGCATAATCATCCTCAAGTAGGAAGGAAAAAAATTCTTTGTTCCTCTTTTCACCTCATCTTCAATCGATGGCTTGATCCCACAATAGACTCCACATAATCTTGAGTCTTCCTCTAAAGTAAAGCTTACAGAGAAACATCCAACTATCAATCAACATAAAGGCTCACAACCACCTAGACAAGTATGAAAATGATCACATAACCTAGGCATACACAAATCCCAAGGGGCTAAACAACATTAGTCACCCAAGTCTCTCATGGTAGTTCAAGCCTCTCAATCACACATCTAGGTGCACAAGAAAAGGGTAACACATTTGAAGGATTCTTCTCGTAATCACAAGAAGAAATAATCCTCCCAAAAAAACTACTTCAAGATGCCATAACACAAACAAGTGATCCACAACCTATAAGCACATAGATTTCCATATCTAAGAATTTTAAAGCCAATAAAATTCTCTACTCAATTATGGATTCCAAAATCTATCCTTACAACTCAAAATTGTTGATATATTTCAATGATGATGTGCGTGAACACATCTAGGACCGTTAGGGCACTTTTTCCCCTCTTTAGGAGTTTTTTTTTCCTTGTTAACTTTGTACATTCACTAGGTAATACATTCAGTGTTGTGCGTTGTGCTCCAAACCTCTTCTTCTTCCTTGTTATTTGTGTGATCTTGTAGACCTCAAACTCCAAAAATTGGTATCGGACCATGTCACTACTTCATCTAGGGTATCATCAATACCCCTCTGATCAAAGCCTCAAAATCACATGAAAACTGGTGCGCATACTCAAGGCGATTAGGAGTTCAAAAGAGCTTCATTATATAGTGTTGAAATTTGGATCTAAGCTCATTTTGGCCTTGAGACGCACTATCATAATGCCTATGTAGGTAATTTTGTTGTTTTGTGCCAAACATATATGGAAGTTCTGGTTCACCATTACAAGAGCCTCCAAGTCTTCTATAGGTTAAACAAAGCTTAATAGGTTAGCTCTATTCAAATTTTTGAGATACAACCATTTTTCTACATCAAGGTATTTGAATCAATGGCCATGGATGAAAGCAATGATGTATTTCGTATGTTGGCTATTGAGAACAAGTTGGATGGTACCAATTACCCATTATGGGCATATATGATGTGTCATGTATTGGTCACAAAAGGACTATGGAATATTATGCAGGTGCTGAAAAATGACCTACTACACCTCCAAATATAGTTATTGAAGGTGATGTAGATAGTGTTGATGATGACAATCTTCAAATTTGTTTTTTGTGCTTTGGTTCCTATTGCACCTACTGTAAAGAAACTTCCATGGAATGGTAGAGATGCTCAGGCACATGCATGGATAGCTTTGTCTATCAAACGTTCCATTATCCCTCATATTCAATCTTGTAAAATAGCAAAGGATGCTTGGCATACACCTACCACTTTGTACCAAGCAAGAAATGAGGCTCATGTTGCTTACCTATGAAAACAATTGGAGAGTGAGAATATGAATGAGGGAGATTCTATTGATAATTTTTTGACAAAGATCAAAGATTTGAAGGAACAATTGATTTCTGTTGATGACGTCTTGCCAGATAGTTCACTTGTGCAAACTGTTCTAAATGGTCTTCCAGATTCATATCAAGATTTTGCTTCTACTCTTTGATTGGTGATGAAATGCAATCCAAATGCCTTACCATTTGAAGATTTAGCCTCTGTTTTGTTGCAGGAAGATTAGTCCAGGTAGAATAGGTCCATTATGCATGTAGCAGATCAAGCTTTCTTAGCTAGTCAAAAGGGCACATGTAAATGGAGCTCATCTACTAGTAAGCAAAAATCTATTAATTCTATAGATTCAAAAAAGGAAGACAAAGATGAGAAGAAATCAGAAAAGCAGAAGTTGTTTTGCAAATCTTCTAAAGGAAACATTCATATCAAAAAGAGTTGTCCAAAATTGGTTGCAAAAGAGGCAAAAAAAAAGATGTTGGAATGGTTGTCGTAGAAGCCTCTACACCTAAAATATAGTTTGCAAATCTTGTATAGAATGAAGAATGGGAGTTTACTACTGTTTGAAGTTATGGCCCAGCTTCTCACAAACAGTGTATGTCTGCATTAGAATCAGATGTTTGGTACTTTGATAGTCGTAGTGTAGTTTATTTAGTTCACTTGAGCTTGCCCCTAGAGGGAATACTATCACATGGGCCAACAACTCCTCTTATCATATCATGGGAGTTGGTAAGATAATTATGACTACTACTGATGATAGTTCTTTCACATTGTCAAATGTTTTGTTTGTGCTAGGGATCAAGAAAATCTCGTCTGTTTCAACATTAGCCAAGATCGGTTTGGTTGTCGAATTCGTAGTCCATGTCTGTCAAATGACAATGTTATTATTGATTCTAGCATTTTATGTCATGGGTTGTATAAGCTCATAGACTATGCAAAATCTGTGAATGATTCAGCATGTGTATTTCAAGATTCTCAAACTATCTAAGATGCAAGTCTTTGGCATGCATGCTTTGGTCATGCTAGCTTGCTACGCGTGCAAAAATTTGAAATGGTGTCCTCTCTGCTCAAACTTGAGGCACTTGGTAAATATGTTTGTGAAGGCTATATTCTGGGCAAAATGCAGCATTCCTCCTTCCCAAAAGATGGTTTAGTATGAGCGACTCAGAAATGTAGCTTGTTCACAGTTATGTTTGTGGTCCTATAAAGACACCTTCTTTTGGGGAACTACCTTTACTTCGTGACTTTTATTGATGATTTTTCCATGCATGCATGGGTGTACCCTTTGAAAGCATAGTCCGAAGTGTTTATTTATGTGCTTCAAATTGTATCTAATTTTGTATGAAAATCCTCCAGCATGTAAAATGGGCACCCTCTATTTTGATCGAGGGGGGAATACATGTCATCTGATTTTAATGCATTTCTGGCTGAAAATGAGATAAAACATCAATGTACAGTGCCGTATACACCTCAATATAAGCTGAAAGAAAGAAGAGGTCTCTCATGGAGATGGCGAGGTTTAAGGTCAAAAGTAAGGCTTTACCACATAGCTTTTGGCTTGAGGATGTTATGTATGAAGCATATGTACTTAACAAGTGTCCCACCAAAGCACTACAATCTATCACTCCATAGAAGGCTTGCATGGTCGCAAGACATTTGTTTTTCATCGTCGTGTCTTTTGTTGTCTTGCATATACATTAGTGCCGAAATAACAACATGAAAGATTGGATGAATAAGAAGTAAAATGTATTTTTGTTGGCTACCATTCTCAAAGCAAAGGTTGTTGTTTGTATAATCCACATATTAAACACATTTTGGTTAGCCGTGATGTTGTTTTTGTGGAAGATGCACCTCAACCATTACTTTCATGTACGAAGGAGACATCAATTAGCTCAAAAGGTGTGTATGATTCTTTTTTCCCTCTTTTTATAGATGGATAGTCAAGCACTAGTCCAAATGAGGCAATTTCTTAGCCTTTACAGGCTCCACACGATGATGTACGTCATTCCATTTCTTACATAGATTTACATGGTGAACTTGTTGATAAGAGGGCTTATATAGAGAAGGCAAAAACTATGCCTAAATGGCTGGTGCAAACTTTGCAAGATAACAAATTAAATGCACCTTTGTCATATCATACTCGTTCAAGCTCTCATAGTGATTCTTTTGCATCATATTTCTATGCAATGGCTACATCTAGTCTTTGTGATGATAACAAGCATGTTTCTTTTAATGAAGTAGAAAATTTAGAAAATTGGATGGCTATTATGCAATTAGAATATGATGCTATTATGAAGAATGGTACTTGGTCTTTATGTGACTTGCCTCTAGGAAAAAAGGCCATTGGCACTAAATGAGTATATAAGCTAAAGCATAAGCCTAATGGAACAGATGACATGTATAAGACTAGGCTTGTAGGTTATGCTCAAGAGAGAAGCATTGATTTTGATAAGACCTTGCATTAACTTGTCGGATGACCATCGTTCATAGCATCCGTGCTCTTACAACTCATCATGGTTGGAATGTACATTAGTTGGACATTAAAACTGCATTTTTGAATGGTGACTTACATGAAGATGTATTTAAGCCTTGTGGTTTTGTGGAGAAAGGGCATGAAAACAAAATTTGGAGGTTGAAAAAGGAATTATATAGTTTGAAATAAGCACGAAGTGCTTCGTATGAAAAGATACATGCCTTCTTGATTGCACATTGTTTTGAGAATAGTCCAACGATAGCATCTTATATGTTAAGTGTGCAAATGATGTGCTTCTGATCATTGTTGTCTATGTTGATAATATGTTGTTCACTGGTCCTAATGAGAAGAATATTACTTATTTTAAGGTTGATTTGCATTCCTCATTTGAGATGTCATATTTGAGGCATTTGCATCATTATTTGGGCATTCAATTTATGCAAGTTGATGGTGGAATAGCTCTGTGTTAAACAAAATATATTGACACATTATTGGAGTGTTTTGGCCTTGAAGATTGCAAACCTATTGCCACTCTCATGGAAACATGTTTACGATTGAGTCTTCATGACACTGGAGATGCATTTGATGTTGTTCTCTATCAGCACACTGTTGGATGCTTGATTTACTTATGCATAACTTGACCTGATATTCAATTTGTTGTCTCATAGATGAGCAGGTTTATGCACTGCCCAAGTGTCAAGCATTGGCAGGCAGTTAAGCGCATCTTACGCTACTCGAGTGGTAACTGACTACTTGGATTGTTTTATCCCAAGGGGCGATCACTATCACCATATTTACATACTTTTTCAAACTCGGATTGGGCTAGTTGCTATGACACTTGTGTGTCCACTAGTGGTTTCTACATCATGCCTAGGTATGAGGCTGAATATAGGGAAGCTTTCATAGGGATTGTTGAGTGTGTGTGGCTCAGATGTCTTTTGGCTGATTTGGGTGTTGGCCCTTCTTCTTCTACCACCATCTTGACTTCTTCCACCACCATCTTCACAAACAGTCAGAGTGCATTGCCAGTTGCGAGGAACCCCGTGTTCCATGCTCTCATAAAGCACATTGAGGTGCATTATCATTATTTTTGGGAGATGTTGTCTGCTAGGGAGATCAGTTTGGCATATGTGCCCACATAGGAAAACATTGCAGACCTTTTTACAAAGGCTCTGCCTCGAGAGAAGTTTGAAAAGTATCTAGATATTCCTTCCCAAAGTGATATTTAGGTATCAAATTCTTAGCGTAAAGTTTACATTAAGTAACAAATTATGCATTGCTTAATAAAAAGTGAGAAATAGTAAGGAACAAAGTTAGGAATCTACATTCACAAAGTTACGTTTTCTTGCCATATCAATGGCCAATAAAGCATGAGAACTTAGATTAATAAAAAAATACTCTAAGTATATTGAGATCTCTAACTTGATTCCATCCACAAGAATGATGGAAATCAAATATCAATACTTTGAATTAAACACATACTGTGCTTCAAGTTCAATATTAAGTGCACATCACATCTAGGGGAATGGTAGAGTGTATTGGAAACATGAAATTTTGAACTGCCTACTTCTTAGTAGAGTTTTAGAGTTGTTTTGTGGCTTCATGCAATAGATTTGCATGGAACCATGATAGTTTATCTTTGGGAGATGTAATAGCTCCTAAAGAAAAGAACTCCAATGAAATAAATCTTCTCATTCCATGAGCTAACCCACTTCTCCTACCAAAGGATGAACTTTTCCTTGGGGAATGTAAAAGCTCCAAGTATTGGATCTCAATGGACCCATGAGTTTTCCCAAAAACAACTAGGAGTTCATGAATATTTTGTGAATGAAGATTTCCTTACCAAAATATGTCTAGTTAAAGACAAAAGCTATCATATGATGACACCTTAGATCTCTTTTCTAGTACATCTTTATAAGAAGGAAACACCCATCAAATATATTATATTGGTGTAATTGATTCCATTAGAATAATTGATCAAAATGATGGGTTAGCAAGACTAAAACAAAACAACTTCTAAGTTATAGATGTTTAATTACGTAGTAACTTGCCCATAAATCAACTTTATGGTATGCTATGGTTAATGAATTGGGATCCCATGAACTTTGAGAAGGTGGTTGCAACCACATAATTAGATAAAGCATGCCAAAGTTTATACTTCTCTAAAGGGAAGTGAGAAAGACAAAGTTAAAATTCCAAGTATCTAGTCCTCAATCATGGTTATAGTAATTAAGTCTATGGATGATCTGACTTAAGTGAAATCTAAAAGCATTAGTAGATGCATAGACTTAAGAAATAGAGAGATTCATGCAAAGCCCTAGGATAGGTACTTGAAGCTTTAGTCAAATAGGAATCTAAAGAGACTATTTTTTTTGTCACTATAACTTGGTTAAGTAAAGAACTGGCAAAATCTCAAATATAGGAAATTCAAGTCACTTGGAACTAGATTGGGTTTTTGAAGACCTTAGTAAACTAAGGATGAATGTTTATTTCATAAAAAGGTTTTATGCTTCCAAGTATAAAAAAAGTATAATGATCCTATGATGGAAGCCCTAGAAGCGTAGTAAAGATAAAAATAGAGATAGTTCCTTGAGTCTAAATTCGTTAATGGATTTGAGTAAAAGGTAACCCATAGTTACATAGAGTGACATGTTTGGACTTTAAGATAACTATAACCCCCATGTGAATGTTCAATACAAAGTATGGTGGTATAGGACACCATATTTTATACTCAAATTCATTAAGGAAAGATGGTATAGGACATCAAAACTTGAGATGGTAGGTATATTTTAGTCTTCGAATGAAGCTTGAAGTGAGATTCAATCTCCAAGGGGATTAAAACTTCAAGGTGAAGTTCAAGTATATGAAGGTCACGATTATGTCCTTCAAAACACTTCAAATAAACAAGTAGTTTAGAAGATAATGAAGTAAGTGACTTCCATGATCTTCTTTTAGAATTTAAGTAAGCATGGTCTTTCTTGAATATGAGACTTCAAGTAAAGTCTCAATATCCAAAATATTGCATGGATTTTCGAAGATAAAGAAATTTATAAACATCCCTTTAATTAAGGTAAATAAAGAAATTGGTTAGTTAGAAGGTAAATATCCCTTTAATCAATTATGCAAAGTCTTTGTTCTTCCTTTTCACTTCTCAAACCTTTGGACTTGACTCCAATAGAGTATCTGGTTCATTTTTGTAAACTTTAGATTTCGTCAGTTGGAATAGGTAATTGAATTACACATCATAGATAGATGTTCTATGCAGAACTTGTTCAATATTAAAAAATGCTTTCTACGTGTCGAGTCTAAGCTCAATAATCCATTTGACTTTGCTTCAAGAAAAACGACAATGGATAAAAGTCGAATTTAGTTGTTTCTCCAAAGATTTGAGTAAACTCTTGAAGAGAAAAGTTAGGAATTGTTTATGAATTTGACAATTCCAAAGAAGTTAAGTTTCTAAGAAAAGCATATTGATTAGGAAAAAACATTTATAATTTTATTTGGTCTAGTTGAAGTAAAGTTCGGCAAAGGTTTGGAGAACATTTTATCCTATATTTATGCTATAAATGTTCGTTGAAGGTGGATCATAGTAAAAACATATAACTTAGATGTTTTGGTCAATTTGACTTACAATGTACTTTGCAAACTAAATTCAAGTGATTTTGAATCAAGTTTTGAAAGTCTTAAAGTCATAAAAGCCATACATTTTGCAAGGTCCATGTACTAATGATGGCCAATAATGGATTGATATATCATTTGGATAGGGATACCTTGAATCCACCCACATCACATGTTAGTGCCTAGATAGCACATAGTGAAAACAATGAATCGAGCAAGGATGTCTTGTGATCCATCCTTGCCATTCTTTCCATACTTTGCACTTGATTCAAATTATCAAATACAAAGTCAAATGGTGTTTTGAATCATTTGGGTAGGGATCAAACATTGTTTAAGAACAAGTAAGTTCTGGTCAAAGTAGGTCCCCCTCTGTTCATTTTGAATGCTGAATGCAAGGCAAATCCCACCATAGAGATAAAAATATGCTCCATATTGTTTGGACCATGGGCTCGAGGTATGCCTATAACTATTTATAGCTCTTATCGATCTAAAATTGGACATCAATTGGTCAATCTCATGTAGGCCCAAAGTCTTGAAGTTGGACTTAAGTTTAAGTTCTTGTGTTCTTGTGGTCATAATTCTCTTCTTCTTCTTCACATTTTCCTTCACGTTTGGGGTGTCTTAGTATGATTGATTCGATGCCATTGTGTTATATCTTTATCTTTCTCTTAAAATATGATTTTTTTGGAAACTAATTTTTATGAATGTATTATGGTAATCTACTATGAACTTTCATGGTTTCATCACATAAGAGTTCCTTGCAAGTAAACATGATGAAAACTATCATGATCCCATGCAAGTTTCATTATGACATCATGCATGGTATGCAAGTGATGTCTTTTTGATGAATTTCAATATTTTTCATTACATATCGTGATCCCATATAATTTTCATTCTTACATCAGTGATGGTATGCAAGCAATGCCATTTTTTTTTAGATCTCAACAACTATTTCATATTCATAA
>CM035437.1:49185751-49188251 GCA_020310875.1 Ceratopteris richardii | reverse complement strand
CCATATGCATCAGCTTGTGGTTCACTTATGTATGCTATGGTTGCCACTCGGCCAGTCGTAGCTCATGCAGTGGGAGTGGTTAGCAAGTTCATGGCTAATCGTGGCAAAGCTCATAGGGAGGCAGTCAAGTCTATCTTGAGATATTTGAAAGGGGCCAAAGGTAAATGCCTATGTTATGGACAGGGTCCATTGGAGTTAAAAAGAATTCTGTGATTCAAACATGGCAGGTGATGTGGACAAACCCAAGTCCACAAGTGGCTATGCATATACCCTTGGAGGTGAAGCTATTTCATGATGCTCTAGACTTCAAAGGATAGTTGCACTATCTACTATAGAGGCTGAATATATTTCAGCCAGAGAGGCTTCCAAAGAAGCCATTTCGTTAGCCCGCTTGTGCAATGAGTTTGAGATGCCTGAAAAGGCATGTGTTCTTGGATGCGATAGCCAGAGTGCCATATGTTTGGCAAAGAATGCCATGTTCCATGCTCGCACAAAGCATAGAGTGCCATATGTTTGGCAAAGAATGCCATGTTCCATGCTCGCATAAAGCATATTGATGTGAGATACCACTTCATCAGAGAGGTTAGAGGACCTCCTTGGTCCTTTAAGTGGGAGGTTGTTGGGGATATAGGCCCCAAGGACTCTTCTTTTGTATATTTTGACCCTTCCATGTGAAAGCTCGAGAGCTTTCCGTACATATTTTTGTTAGATTTTTTGGACCACAAATTGGGGAGTTGTAGGCATGTACATTATTTTTATGACTTTTGGTCATTGCCAATTGGTCATGTGTGAACATGCCTAAATGACTTAAAAGTCACTTATCATTAAGATTTGGTTCGAGATCTCTTTTAACTTGATTTGGACGACTTCAACTTCAGCTTCTCCATCTTCTTCAAATTTCTGTGCAAGTTTCTCTCTCTACTTTCTCTCTCCTCATGCAAGAGCCCACTCCCTTTGTGTTTGGAGCAACCGAGCACACCACGACGTAGGTGTCCGCGACCTCTTTCATCCTAGACATAAGTCCCATCAACTTTTTATTCGAAAACAAACTTCCTAAGGATCATGCATGCCCTTGTTTTCCGCTAATAGATATAGCATACCAATAAAATCCTCTCTCATTTATACATCTTCGAATGTGAACTACAAGGAATTAATATTGACTTGTTCTATGAATTTCTGTAACCATTTTAAAGTTTTCTTTTCACTTTCAATGACGAAATCATGCATTAATTGCTACATCTTTGCATGTTTCTTTGAAGACTTGTTGAATCATGAAAGCAATCATATGTGGATGTGATACGAAACCGACTTTTGTGTCAAGGACTTATTTATGGGCATTACAATGCTTGCCCATATATGAGGCATCAATGATTGGAATCATGCAATCAAAATTGTTTTATGATCAAAAATCATGATTGGGCTTCTCAATATCTAGTCCATTTTCAACCAAGATAACACTCATTGCATTATAGTTGTCTCTACATCTTCATTCTTAGTCGATAATAATTACACAAAACAATATTTTATAAGACGCATTTCTTCATTGATTAGATATAACGATATGCTTTTTGTTAGTACAATATCTTCTTTAATAGGTAATAAATAATAGAAAGGACTTGCACCTATGAATGTCAAAAGGTTTTCCTCAAGTAATCTTTCAAAGAAAATAATATTCCTTACCTTACGTTGGATTTGCATATGATCCGCACTCATCAGATGTAGGTATATTTGGTGTCTCTAGCTCTCATTGAAATATTTATTGACTTGGATACTTCTTTAGTTGAAGATCCTTACATGCTAGAAATAAACAAGATTTATATATATAATAATCAACATTTTATCAATTTGGATAATACGCTCTACTCCTCGCTCAAAAGCTCCCTTGCTTTCAACATTAGTTTGTCGGACAATATGAGCATGAGCAGTAAGTTTATGATCACTTATTGTTGCATGATTATGCAATGCTAATATAACAAAACTTAAGTTGTTGAGTCCCTTAAGGTATAATTGTTGACTTTTTTTGGCATCCTCGTAATATTGAGCTCTAATAACCTTTTTTGGCTCATGTGACCAAGCCTTTTATGCCATAACTCCATATATGGATGGATTTCAGCCAAAGCAATAAACGTGCCAAACAAGGCTTTACCGTCCAAGAAATAAAGAGTCCCTTTCTTTGTACCTTTAACATTCAGCCTATAGCCTTTGATAAGCTTCCATGACCCCTTCTCAAAGAGGGTACTATATCCATGCATATCCATTCGTCCAAGACAATATGCTTTTCATGATGCTTGGTACATACCTCACATCATGCAAAACAAGCTCATTAGTGCCATCTACAGTGAAATGCACGGTGCCAATACCTTCAATAGAAAAGCATGGTTATTCCCAAGATATACATGTCCATGATTGCGTGCATGAAAGGTAGTAAACACTCCTTAATATAAGTGACATGGAATGATGCACTTGAATTCGTAATCCATGTTTGTGACAAAGTATCATT
>CM035437.1:49108251-49180751 GCA_020310875.1 Ceratopteris richardii | reverse complement strand
TAATCAGACGGTGTGCTGCACCCATATGGAGTAGGTGTCGGTCGTATGCGGTGGGTGTGGCGGTGTCGGCTGAGGCTTTGAGTGTAGACATGTCCTCGATGGGGCGAAGCATTTCAGGGTCGTCAAAGTCATAGATATCACACTGGTGGCTCTGAGTGCGGGCATCGAAGTCTCCTATAAGGAAGACTTGGTCCATCCCTGTATACTCCATATCGGTGTCATTGAGGTAGTCATATGGCGATGTGGTGTCTTTTCCCTATGAAGGCTGCTCAGGGGAATGTGTGAAGCGCGAGCTGATGGGTGCAATATTGCATACGGTGAAATACGTTGCCCTCTCCTTTGATAGCTGTAGGCGTATCCACATGAAACGTGCCTCTGGGTCTCTGGCTACCACCTGTACCCTATGCTGTAGCAACTGTCTATAGAGCACGACTACTCCTGATCCTCGTATGGTGTGCTGTCGCATCTGTTGGCGGTGAGCTGACTCCCACATATAGCCCTCAATCCTCGGTAGGCTCCTCGTCGGGCTCTCGTGTGTCTCTGTCAAGAAGATCATGTCTCTGTCCTCCATCGCCTCCTCGAGGCGCCCAGGATGTGTCCACAAAGATCCATTGCAGTTCGAGACTACAATGCGCACCTTTTGCTTTGCTGTCTCATAGGTCGCGAATCCCTAGTCAATGGGGAGTCCATCGATGATGACACGACCGTCTCTGTATAGGGCACGATGTCCCTCTCGTCGGGCCTGGAGGACACTTGGCATGCATGCATGTCTGCACTCTACCTGCATCCGTGTGAGGTCGTCATCCAAATAGATCGGGGTGCCTGGTGTAATGCATAGTACCGCTCGTCGTCTGAGGAAGTCTCTCCTTGCCTCATATAAGAACTGAAGGATAAGTGCTATGCTCTGTGTGGTGTCTCGTCCTTCTCTCTAGGCTTCGATGAAAGGAAGAGGATCATCCGCGCGGTATCCAAGTAGTGAGCACAAAGCGATGCCTTTCCTTCTCTGGATATCCATCTGTCTCTGTGAGGCCGGAGACGCGGACATTGAGCCTTCGGGTCTATCGCATCCGCTCCTCCTCAATGGGGGTGTGTACTATGTGGATCTCCTCATGGTGGTCTTCTTTGCCTTCTGTCGAAGGTTTTTTTTTTTTTTTTTTGACAGCTTCGACCCATCCATCCTTTTTTGTCTCAAGCTCGCTCTGAACCACCTCTATGCACTCTTTCTTGATAGTCGTCCGGATGTCCTCTAACTGTGGGGCGATCTCCCCCTCATGTATGCTGTCCAATTTCGTCCTCATACCAGTAAGCCCAGTGTGCAACTCTAGTAAGCCCAGTGTGCAACTCCTCCTGATTCTATGAGTGTTGCTTGCAGATAGCAAGAAGCTCCTCCCGGAGGGACTCATTTTCCTTTTTTAAGGATGCTACCTTGGCTTCGAGGGTGACGGACGACTCTGCGAGTAACCACGTTCAGTCCAGAATCCCCTTCTTTCTTGTGTCTCCCTATCAACTCTCGGAGGGTATGCTCTAAAGTGGCCAGTTGTTCCTCGAACTTGGGAGCCATGGGGGTTTGGGGGGGGGGGGGGAGAGAGAGAGAGAGAGAGAGAGAGAGAGAGAGAGAGAGAGAGAGAGAGAGAGAGAGAGAGAGAGAGAGAGAGAGAGAGAGAGAGAGAGAGAGAGAGAGAGAGAGAGAGAGAGAGAGAGAGAGAGAGAGAGAGAGAGAGAGAGAGATTTTAACGTCTATTAGCGACCAAAATCGGCCTATGAGACTGAACATATACATCAGTATGATCCAATCCACTGTGATCCCAAAAGGAAAATAAAGTGTGGGTACAAAACAGAATATAAAAGGAGTGGATAATAGCTGGCATCAAGGGTATGGGGTGCTATGGGTATGCACTCTATATGCTCAATAGGTGATGTACAAATATGATATGCATAGGGAGGGGAGGCTCGGTGGTGTCATAATGCTCTAAGTGCCTGGAGTGGGTGTAGGATATAGTGCATCGGTGGATAAGGCATCGTGGCGATCCTCAAAATGCTCTGCATATCGAGATCGACAAGGGTGCGCTGTTGACGTCTTCGTGTCTCCATGTCATGGCATGAGCTGGGTCCTCGGGTGGTTGTGGGTCTGAAAAAATCTGTAATAGAAGTCCGAGGGCCAAGTGTATGTCCATCCGCTCCTGGAGAAGTGATGCATGGCGGCGCTGGAGCTCTACTAGGAAGCGACCTAGAGGGCGCTGGTCCTTCGTCTCCAATAAAGCCCTGATCTCTCTGGCCCCCCTTAAGAGCTTCGGGTAGTGGTCTTTGATGTCCTCGTATGCCTTGCATCTACATGTGTAGTGCTCCTCGTCCTCCACCTCCTCTCGGCATATCCTGCATAATCTCTCATCCCTGGGGGTATGTGTCGCTCGCCCAACCTCAATCTTGGGCTGGTGTGATGATACTCTTAGCTGCCCAATGGCCACTCTCTCTGCTGGAGCCATGCATGTATCCATGTATCGTGGTCTCTTGATGAAACCATCCGCTGTCACAGTCAGGAAGTGCTCTCCGTAGTGTTGCCTCTTTGTGGCAAGAGCCTCCCGTGGTGCTACCCATGTCTCCCTGATGTGCATGTCTCCCTGATGTGCATGTCTCCCTGATGTGTATCTGTAGTAGGTCCCTACGGATGATCCTGTTCCTCTCCGAACGAGAGAGGGTAATGTAGAGGGAAGAGAGCTCATACTGAAAAGGGGGGAGATCGGTAATGCTCATGCCATGGTCTGCTAACCATCGGTAGGTTTGTGCATGCCATACTCTCTCATGCCTTGTCTCTGCCAAATGTCTAGAGCTCTCAAATGCAAGCTTGGTGAGTCGGCTCGTGGGGAGCTCTCTGACTTAGAATAAAGGTCACCTGTTGAAAGAGGGCCTCTGCTAGCATCGGTGGCGTGCCAAGCTCAGCTCGTATAATGTCGTGTGGAACGGAGGGCTTGCTGTGGAGCAAGCGTGAGATCATGGTGACCCGGGACCTCTCAATCCGCATCCACATCGCCTTCGTGATCCCTGATGCCCATACTGCCGCTGTGTACATCAATGCGGGTGTCACTAGAGTATCAAAGAGCCACCCCTTAGTTCGGGGCTCTTGAAAATGTGCCTGAAAGCAGTCTCTCTCCAATCCTGCAAGTGCTCCATAGCCTCGTGTCAATCTATCTCTCGCTGCCTGTGCCATGGAGAATACCCCTGTGCTGCCCGAGAAGGTGACACCTAAGTAGACATAGGAGTCCACTACCTCCATTTGCCCTCCAACTTCGGTGAAAGAGGGGCGATGGCGTACTGTCCTCGAGGTATGGAAGATCATGACCTTGGTCTTGCCAAGGTTCACTGTGAATTCTCTCTCCATGCAGAAGGTATCGAGCGCATGTAAATATGACTGTAGCCCCTCCTGTGACTCTGAAAGAAGGACAATGTCATCAGCATATACTAATTTGTGTACTGACGTACCTCTGAGGTCTCCTCCTAGCCCTCCTGCGCGTTGTATGTAGTCCGTGATCTCGTCGATGTAGAGACCAAAGAGAGTGGGTGAGAGAGGGCAACCTTGTTTCACACCAATGGTGCTAACAAGGCTGTCTTATAAGCCGCCGGGGCAGCGCACCCTGCCTGTGACTCGTGCATACAAAGCATGGATGGCCCATAGCACGTCTGATGGTATCTGTAACTCTTGGAGTCTCCGTAGTAGTTGCTCTCGAGGGACCATGTCGAAAGCTTTGCCGAAATCCACAAAGCAACAGTATAGTCTCTGCTTCCTCGCCTTCGCGCTCTCAATCAAGCAACGAAGTACGAAGATATGTCGATAGTGGAAAAAGTGTGAGGGAAGCCTGCCTGGCCGGGTGCTCTGATCCCAGCTTCCTCAACGTGCGTACTGAACTCTGCCTCTAGTACTGCCCCATAGATCTTGGCCAGGATGTGGCCTATCATAATAGTCCTGTAGTTCCTTGGGTCCATCATATCGCTGGACTTATGGATAGGCGCAATGGTATGCATAGTCCACGAGTCAGGTAATCCCTCAATCAAAGCACGGTTGAAGAGATGGGCGATTAGGTGGGAAACTACATCGACTGCGAATATAAAGTGCTCGCCCTGGAGTCCTATGTGGTCTGCTGAACGGCCATGCTGTAGCCTATTGATAGCTTGTCGTGACTAGCGTGGATATCACAGGACGCGGTGTGGGAGGGATCGGCAATGGCGGCTGTCCTCGGACGTCATATAACCTCTGGGTATATGTGTGCCAGGTTTGACGATTTGCTATGGGCGTAGGTGGGCGTGGCTCGCGTTAGGGCCCTCCACGCAGTGGTGCAATCCCTACTCATGAGAAGGTCAAACAACTCTGCCTTCTGTCTCTCCTCGAAAGCTCGCCTTCGGGCGTGTGAGGGCTCGCATCTGTCGTCGTGCCTCCCTCTGTGTGATGGATCCCAAAATATTGTGCTCTGAGATGTCGGTATAGTTGTCTACACTCCTCATCGTACCATCTATTCTGGGGTGTATGCCTTAGCCGTGTCTGATGTGCGGTGCTGTGGGTGGTGTATGGGAAGCTGAGAGTAGCGGATGTGTCGAGGATCGAGGAGAAGTGGGCGGTGAGGGTATCCAATGGGGCGGAGGGATCAAGGGAGTAGATGTGCTCTCGAACATGGGAACTATAGATATGTGCTAGCTCATGTCTAAAGTGAATGGTGGTATGGGCATGTGGGGGTATGGTGGCGGAGTGGGATATGCATGGTGTGCTATAATGAGACGGTATGATATAATGAGACGGTATGCTGCTCTCCTCTTGAGTAGGTGTCGGTCGTATCAGGTGGGTGTGGTGGGGTCGACTGAGGCTCTGAGTGTAGATCGGTCCTTGATGGTGCGAAGCATCTTATGGTCATCAAAGTCATAGATATCACATTGGTGGCTCTGAGTGCGGGCATTGAAGTCTCCTACAAAGAAGACTTCGCCCATCCCAGTATACTCCATAATGGTGTCACTGAGGCGGTCATATGGCGATGCGGTGTCTGGTCCCTCCCTCTCTAAGGGCTTCTCAGGGGAATGTGTGAAGCGCGAGCCGATGGATGCAATATAGCAGATGACGAAATACACTGCTCTCTCCTCTGATAGCTTGAGGCATATCCACATGAATCGTGCCTCTGGGTCTCTGGCTACCACCTCTACCCTCTGCCGTAGCGACTGTCTATAGAGCACGACTACACCTCCTGATCCTCCTTTGGTGTGTTGTCTCATATGTCGGCGGTGAACTGACTCCCATATATAGCCCTCAATCCTCGTAGGCTCCTCCCCAAGCTCTCATGTGTCTCTATCAAGAAGATCATGTCTCTGCCCTCCATCACCTCCTCCAGGCGTCCTTGATGTGTCCACAAAGATCCATTGCAGTTCCAGACTGCAAAGCGCACCTCCTTCTATGCTGTCTCATAGGCTGCGAATCCCTAGTCAATTGGTCGTCCATCGATGATGACACGACCATCTCTGTATAGGGCACGATGTCCCTCCCGTCGGGCCTAGAGGACACACTACATGCATGCGCGTCTGTGCTCTACTTGCATCCGTGTGAGGTTGTCATCCAAATAGATCGGGGTGTCCGGTGTAGTGCGTAGTGATGCTCGTCTTCTGAGGAAGTCTCTCCTCCTTGCCTCATCCGAGAACTGAAGGATAAGTGCTTTGCTCCGCGTAGTGTCTCGTCCTTCTCTCCAGGCTCTGGTGAAAGGAAGAGGCTCATCCGTGCGGTATCCAAGTAGTGTGCACAAGCGACGCCCGTCCTGCTCTGGTGATCCGTCTGTCTCTGTGAGGCTATAGACACGAATATTGAGCCTTCGGGCCTGTCGCATCCGCTCCTCCTCAATGGTGGTGTGTACTATGTGGATCTCCTCATGGTGGGTGTTCTTCTTTGTTTGCTGTCTAAGGTTTTTCTTGAGAGCTTCGACCCATCCATCTTTTTTAGTCTCAAGCTCGCTCTGAACCACCTCTATGCACTCTTTCTTTATAGTTGTCCGAATGTCCTCTAGGTGTGAGGCAATCTCTCCTTCCTCGCGTATGCTGTCCAGTTTCATCTTCATATCAGTAAGCCTAGTGTGCAACTCCTGATTCTATGAGTGCTTCTTGCGGATAGTAAGAAGCTGCTCTCGTAGGGACTCGTTTTCCTTCTCCAAGGCTGTTACTTTTGCTTCAAGAGAGACGACTCAGCGGGTAACCCCGTTTAGTCCAGAATCTCCTTCTTTTTTATGTTTCCCTATCAACTCTCGAAGGGTATGCTCTAAGGTGGCCATATGTTCCTCCAACTTGAGAGAGAGAGAGAGAGAGAGAGAGAGAGAGAGAGAGAGAGAGAGAGAGAGAGAGAGAGAGAGAGAGAGAGAGAGAGAGAGAGAGAGAGAGAGAGAGAGAGAGAGAGAGAGAGAGAGAGAGAGAGAGAGAGAGAGAGAGAGAGAGAGAGAGAGAGAGAGAGAGAGAGAGAGAGAGAGAGAGGATTAGTGTCTAAAATTTGGTGTTAGGTTTAGGGTTAGGTTGGGTGTCAAAGATTCGGAATAGGGTTGGGATAAGGGTTAGGGTTAGGGTTAGGGTTAGGTTCAGGTTTAGGTTTAGGTTTAGGTTTAGGTTTAGGTTTAGGTTTAGGTTTAGGTTTAGGTTTAGGTTGGGAGGCTAAATGAGGCATCATTATGGTCAGGATTTTGGCAATAGAGGGTTGGTTAGGTTTAGGTTTAGGTTTTAATGTTAAGGATTAGGGTTGGTTTCGGGCTAGGATTAGGGTTAGGGTGGGAGGTTAATTTAGGCATGGTGATGGAAGAGGGCTGAGGGCTGGGCTGGGGCGAGCTGGTACAGGTCGTGAGAGAGAGAGGGCTAGGGTTAGGATTTCAAATTAGGTTTCAGGGTGGGTACAGAGCTGTGACCTTGGCGGGGAGGGAGGGAGGGAGGGAGGGAGGGAGGGGAGGGGAGGGGAGGGAGGAGGGGAGAAGGGGGGGAGGGAGGGAGGGGGAGGGGGAGGGGGAGGGAGGGGGAGAAGGGGGGGAGGGAGAGGGAAGGGGGAGAGGGAAGGGGAAGGGGGAGAGAGAGAGATGGGGAGAGAGAGAGGGGGAGAGAGAGGGGGGGGGGAGAGAGAGAGAGAGAGAGAGAGAGAGAGAGAGAGAGAGAGAGAGAGAGAGAGAGAGAGAGAGAGAGAGAGAGAGAGAGAGAGAGAGAGAGAGAGAGAGAGAGAGAGAGAGAGAGAGAGAGAGAGAGAGAGAGAGAGAGAGAGAGAGAGAGAGAGAGAGAGAGAGAGAGAGAGAGAGAGAGAGAGAGAGAGAGAGAGAGAGAGAGAGAGAGAGAGAGAGAGAGAGAGAGAGAGAGAGAGAGAGAGAGAGAGAGAGAGAGAGAGAGAGAGAGAGAGAGAGAGAGAGAGAGAGAGAGAGAGAGAGAGAGAGAGAGAGAGAGAGAGAGAGAGAGAGAGAGAGAGAGAGAGAGAGAGAGGGAGAGGGAGAGGGAGAGGGAGAGGGAGAGAGGGGGAGAGGGAGGGGGGGGGGAGAGGGAGGGGGGGGGGGGAGAGGGAGAGGGGGGGGGGGAGAGGGAGAGGGAGAGGGAGAGGGGGAGAGAGAGAGAGAGAGAGGGAGAGAGAGAGAGGGAGAGAGAGAGAGAGAGGGAGAGAGAGAGAGGGAGAGAGAGAGAGAGAGAGAGAGAGAGAGAGAGAGAGAGAGAGAGAGAGAGAGAGAGAGAGAGAGAGAGAGAGAGAGAGAGAGAGAGAGAGAGAGAGAGAGAGAGAGAGAGAGAGAGAGAGAGAGAGAGAGAGAGAGAGAGAGAGAGAGAGAGAGAGAGAGAGAGAGAGAGAGAGAGAGAGAGAGAGAGAGAGAGAGAGAGAGAGAGAGAGAGAGAGAGAGAGAGAGAGAGAGAGAGAGAGAGAGAGAGAGAGAGAGAGAGAGAGAGAGAGAGAGAGAGAGAGAGAGAGAGAGAGAGAGAGAGAGAGAGAGAGAGATGTGCTCAGTTTTGCAGTGCTGTTCTTTGGATGGGCATACTTGCCAGAGTACTGGCTTTATTCTATGGGCATCACGTATTATCCTAGTAGGTAATAGTTTTTAAGTAGTGTCTAGGGATGTTGAAAAAGAGTTGCTTGCTGATGTGGGTTATGCTAACATTTGTGTATCATTTTTTGTTTTTTGTTGGCAGATACTGGGCTGTGGCGCTTCCAGCATATGCAATGATGCTTATTGTTTTTGTTTGCATTACCTATACGAGTTTGAATTATATTGCTACCATTCCGCCAGATTCCTGGAATTCGGTGTGTGGTATGTTTAAAATCTTGATTCTTATCAAACTCAGTAGTCTTTGTATGCTTGGAGAAACATCCACAAAAAAGGTTGAGAATTTGCTATATTTTCCTTCATTTAATCTAATTTCTTTGTTGAAAGGGTTTTTGGTTCTTTTTGTGTGCTGTTCTATCTGTTATTTACCTCATTCTTATTTATCATTGTTATCCAAATATTTTCCTTTTTTAAATGAATCTATTAATATCCCTTGTTTAAGTCAATCTCTTATATTTACTCTGTTTACTGTTTTTTTGTTTGTTTTTTCACCTCACTCTGAAAATTAAATAAAGATTTTCTATGGTTAAGTCGATTTCTTATGTTTTTTGCAGTGTTTGCTTTTTCATTGTGCCTATACTGCAAGTTTGCTTGAAACCAGTATTTCCAAATCAAAATGATTCAAAAAGAAAAAGAAGATTGGGTTTCAATCAAAATAAAAGCTTAAATTTCATGTTCTATGTTAATTTTGCATTATTTTGCACGTTGGATTAATCATGAAGAAAATGCTAGTTGAACTTATTGCAATATTTGGTCTTTCTTGTTTTTATTTTTCCAAGTGAAATATGCCCACATCATTTTCTTGAGAGGTGAAGGTGTGATTTTTTTTCACAATGCAGATAAGTTTACAAGGGCCCCAGTAATGTTCTTGCCTACTGATTCTTCTTCACAAGAGAGGCCAATCGATCCAATTTCAGACATCCCCATCACAGAAATCAATCGCATGATGTTTGCCTCGGCATAGTTGAAAATGGTGCACATTGGAGGCCCTATTGAATCTGCAAGTTTTACTTAATCTCAAATGTACATACACGTGAGAGGCTTGTTGTAAATAGTTTCTCATGTGTGTTGATGAGAGAGAAGGAGAAATTCATGTGCTTACTGAAAAAGGAAGGGCTGAGGTTGGATGGTGGTAAGCACCATTAAATTTCAGTTTTTGGCATAGCTATCGTAACGGATGAATATTATATCCTCAACATGCTTACTTTTGTCATTTATGGTGTGGTATAATAAGATGCATTTTCAAGACATTGAGCATGTAACATGCTTTGAGTCAACAAATGAGACATAACGTGCCCTTACCATTGTGGATAATGTTATCCTACTGAGCTTTTTAATAGGATGTGTGAATGGTTTTTTATTAAGGATAAGAATGAAGTTTGCTGAGTGAAAGTTGTAAATCTTGAAGCTTTGATGATTTAAGGTTTTATGGTGTGTGAGTTTAGAAGGTGAATGGGGCGTCCACAACACAACCAACATATTCCCGCCAGAGAGGATAGTGCATCAGCAATTTGAAACTGTCATTGACTACTGCATGAGAAATGTCTGTATGGAGAAATGTGGTGCGTAGTGTGAGGGATGAAGATTCGAGGCTAGTTTAGCCATAGTAATGTGCTGACAAATGTTATAGTGAAAAATACCTAAAGAATATGAGAAATGCTGATTGGGGACATACAGAAATGAAGGGGATCAGGATGAATTTAAGAGATCTGCGAATACTATTAGGGTCTTTCATTGCACATGTCAGTGATCAACATCACAAGTTGAGGCTCAGCTCTAATGAATCTTCTATTTGAGGACGGACTCATCTCTATACATTACAACTACCAACGACCACCATATATTAGTCTCTTGATGTTTTCTTTGGAATGTGCTGACCAATGTAAAAAGTTTCAGCTGATTTCAACCCGTTTGATCAAATTAAGGATATGCATCAAATCCATGGGTTGCAGTGTTGATTGTTTTCAGAGATGACAACTGATCACTCAAAGAGGGCATGTGAGTAATTATTAAGAGAGTTCTTAGTGCCGAACTGAGTCAGCTCTTTTAGAGAGACAAAACTAAGGACTGGTTAAGAAGGTCGTCTTATTCGCCTTGCTGAATACCAAAACAAGTACAAAAAATTATGCTTCGGTGCTATCTTCTTTAGAATAACTTGTAGCGCATTTCTATAATGTACACCTCAGGCTTGTGAGTGGGATATTATTATCTTATGGGCACTGGGTTTGGATGTTCTGTAATGGTTTGACTCTTGCAAATATCAGCAATGTGAATTATGTAGGAAAATCACAGGAAGGTAGTGCAAACTCAAGCTTTCATGGACAATGCCAATTA
This sequence comes from Ceratopteris richardii, assembly GCA_020310875.1. Classification (NCBI taxonomy): domain Eukaryota; kingdom Viridiplantae; phylum Streptophyta; class Polypodiopsida; order Polypodiales; family Pteridaceae; genus Ceratopteris; species Ceratopteris richardii. The sequence continues at coordinate 49,170,348 of CM035437.1, read as the reverse complement.
GCCCTTGATTTTATGCAAAAAGACAGCTCTATTTCAATGGTGGATAATAATATAAATATAGTAGTGCACATATTTGGGCCTTACCTGCTCAATCTGAATGTATTTGCTAGTATATCCACCCTAACCAACTGTGTATACATCCATCTTGCACATCCTACTCATCTACCTGAGGTTTTACTCATCATACAATGCTTAAGGTTATCTTACCATCTAAGTATCCGAGATATGTTATGCCTAATGTTTTACTCATCATACAATGCAAACGGAGCATGCTGAGATGAAAAATTGTTGTCAAAGGTTAGATTGGGTTTGTCATGTTGGACTGACCATTCTTACGACTGTTCTTCATTTAGATTTTTCTTTTTATTTGGACATTTTTTCATGACTTACATAGTCTTATTTTTCCATGCAATCTCTTGTTTTTGGTGTTGTATTCTCTTATATTTTTGAGTTCATGTTCTTCATATTCAGTTCTTCACTTTAGATAACTCTTAACACACACACACACACACACATACATACGTACATACATACATCCATACATATATACGTATGCATGCATGTATGCACACACTCATACACATACATACATACCATAGTACGAACGAGAGAATTAATTTGTGAGAATTAATTCGGGAATTAATCGTTAAATTCGTTCAAGCCCAAAATAAAATTCGAGAATTTTATCCATCTCGAGAGAATTTTATGTTTCTCCATATAAACTATATATATAATAGACGTCTGCGGAAGCACGCGAACAACGCAAGGAAGAAGAAGAAGCTTGGAGCACAAACACACAATACTGAATGTATTACTAGAGAATGTACAAAAGATAAGTAGCCCATTAGGGCAATAGGCGTATATACAAGCCGGGGGAAAAAAACCTCCTAAAGAGGGAAAAAATTGCCCCGACGATCCTAGAGTGTTCACACACATCACTACCTAAATATATCAACAAATCCCCCTTGGGAGTGATGCGGTGAACAAGTAGCTGGCACTCATGTATAAGGAAGTGCCAAGCTATGTGGAAGTCACTCCACAAAAGAAAGTAAGCCCAAAGCTTTGCGGAAAGCTTCAAACTTCTCCCTCGGCAGAGCCTTTGTGAAAGGTCTGCAATGTTCTCCTGCGTGGGCACATATGCCAAGCTGATCTCCCCAGCAAAGAATTTCTCCCTGACATAGTGATAATGCACCTCAATGTGCTTAGTGCGAGCATGGAACAGCGGGTTCCTCGCAGCTTCTAATGCGCTTTGATTGTCAATGAAGATGGTGGTGGCAGAATTTTGACCAACACCCAAATTAGCCATAATGCGTCTGAGCCACACACACTCAACAGTAGCTGTGAAAGCTTCCCTATACTCAGCTTCACAACTGGAAGTGGCCACAGTAGGCTTCTTCTTGCTCAACCAAGATATACATGAGCTACCAAGCATGAAGCAAAAGCCACTAGTGGACACACAAGTGTCATAGCAACCAGCCCAATCAGAGTCACAAAAAGCATGCAAATCTGGCGGTAGTGATCCCCCCTTGGGATAAAACAACCCAAGTAGCCGAGTACCACTCTAAGTAGTGAAAGATGCGCTTAACCGCCTGCCAATGCTTGACTCCTGGGCAATGCATAAACGTGCTCATCTGTGAGACAGCAAACTGAATATCTGGTTGAGTAATGCATAAGTAAATCAAGTATCCCACAGCCTGCTGATAGAGAACAACATCAAATGCATCTCCAGCATCATGAAGACTCAAACGTAAACCCGTCTCCATAGGAGTGGCAATAGGCTTACAGTCTTCAAGGCCAAAACGCTACAATAATGTGTCAATATATTTCGTTTTACACAAAGCCATTCCACCATCAACTTGCATAAACTGAATGCCCAAATAATGATGCAAATGCCCCAAATCAGATATCTCAAATGAAGCATCCAAATCAGCCTTAAAATCAGCAATATGCTTCTCAATAGGACCAGTGAGCAGCATGTCGTCAACATAGACAACAATGATCAGAAGCACATCATTAGCACGCTTAACATATAAGGTGCTTTCAGTTGGATTGTTCTCAAAACCATGTGCAATCAGATAGGCATGTATCTTCTCATACCAAGCACGTGGTGCTTGCTTTAAACCATATAATGCCTTCTTTAACCTGCACACCTGGTTTTCATGTCCTTTCTGCACAAAGCCACGGGGCTGAAAAACATACACTTCTTCATGCAAGTCATTATTCAAAAATGCTGTTTTAATGTCTAACTGATGTACATTCCAACCATGATGGGCTGCAAGTGCACAAATGCTTCGAACAGTAGTCATATGACATGTAGGTGCAAAGGTTTCATCAAAATCAATGGCTCTTTCTTGCGCATAACCCTTTGCAACAAGCATAGCCTTATACCTGTCAACTGTACCATCAGGTTTACGCTTCAGCTTGTATACCCACTTAGTGCCAATGGCCTTCCTGCCAGGAGGCAAGTTACATAAAGACCAAGTACCATTCTTCATTATTGCATCATATTTAGATTGCATAGAAGCCATCCAATTTTTTGAATTTTTTGCTTCATCAAACGAAACAGGCTCATTCTCATTACAGAGACTAGATGTAGCCATAGCATAGCAATATGATGCAAAAGAGGCACTATGAGAGCCTGAACGAGTACGATATGACAGAGGTGCATCTGATTTGCTGTCACGCAAAGTTTGCACCAACCATTTTGGCATAGTTTTTGCCTGCTCAATATCAGCTCTCTCATCAACTAGTGCATCATGTAAATCTGCATCAGAAATGGATGATCTGCATCATCACATGAAACATGCAAAGGCTGAGAAGTTGCCTCATTAGGACCATCACTAGACTGTCCACCTGTAAAAAGAGGCATCAAAGTATCATACATGTCTTTGGAGCTAATAGATGTCTCCTTAGTACATGAAAGCAATGGCTGAATAGCATCTTCCACAAAAACATCACGGCTAACTAGAATGCGTTTAGTCTGTGGATGATACAGATCATAGCCTTTACTTTCAGAACGGTACCTAACAAAAATACATTTTACTGCTTTATCATCCAATTTTCTGCGATGTTGTTCAGGCACTAATGCATATGCCAAACAACCAAAAACACGCGGATGAGCAACAGATGGCTTGCGATCATGCCAAGCCTCATATGGAGTGATAGATTGCAACGCTTTAGAGGGACACCTGTTAAGTACATATGCTGCACACATGACAGCCTCAAGCCAGAAACTATGTGGTAAGGCCTGACTCCTGACCATATACTTCGCCATCTCCATGAGTGACCTGTTCTTTCGTTCAGCAACTCCATTTTGTTGAGGTATATACGGCATTGTACACTGGTGTTTTATTCATCTAGAAATGCATTAAAATCAGAAGACATATTCCCCTCCTCGATCAGAATGGAGGGTGCCCATTTTACATGACGGATTTTCAGCCAAAACCAAAAACTGTTTGAAGCACATGAACACTTCGGACTTTGCCTTCAATGGATATACCCATGCATGCCCGGAAAAATCATCGATGAATGTCACGAAGTAAAGATAATTCCCAAAAGAATGTGTCGGCATAGGACCACATACATCACTATGTATAAGCTCCAATTTCTGAGTAGCCTGAACTGAACCATCTTTTGGAAAGAATGAATGCTACATTTGCCCAAAATACAGCCTTCACAAACATGTTTTCCAGGTGCCTCAAGTTTGGGCAAAGAGGTCACCATTTCAAATTTCTGCAGGCGTAGCAAACTAGCCTGAGAATCATTTACTGCACATGCCAAATCATTTACAGATCTTTCATTGTCTATGAGCTTATACAACCCACAACATAAAATGCCAGAAGCAATAATCACATCACTATTTGACAGATCATGAACTGTACACCTGTCATCAACAAATTTCACAACCAAGCCTATCTTGGCTAATGCAGAAACTGATAACAGGTTCTTTTTGATCCTTGGCACAAATAAAGCATCTGACAAAGTGAAAGAACTACCATCAGCAGTAGTCAAAATGATCTTACCAACTCCCATAACAGGATAAGAGGAGTTGTTGGTGCATGTAACAGTATTCCCTGTAGGGGCAGGCTCGAGTGAAGAGAAGAAACTACGCTGTGAGGTAATATGTTTGGTTGCCCCACTGTCAAAATACCAAACATCTGAGTCTACTGCATACATGTACTGATCATGAGAAGATGGGTCAAAACTACAGACAATAGTAAACGCCCATTCTTCTTCCTGCACAAGATTTGTAGACTCTATTTTTGGTGTAGAGGCCTCTGCAACAACCATTCGAGCCTCTTTCTTCTTTGCCTCTTTAGTAGCCAGTTTTGGACAATTCTTCGAATATACAGAATTAGCAGATTTCTGCTTACTAGTTGAAGAGCTCCATTTTTCTTTGCCCTTCTGACTAGCCAGGAAAGCTTGATTTGCAACTCGCATAATGGACTTGTTTTGCTTGGACTGATCTTCCTACAACAGAACAGAGACAAACTCCTCAAAGGATAAGGCATTTGGATTGCCTTTCATCATCAATCGAAGAGTAGAAGCAAAACTCTGATATGAATCAGGAAGACCATTCAGAATGGTCTCTACAAGTGAGCTATCTGGTATAACCTCATCAACAGAAATCAACTGTTCCTTCAATTCTTTGATCTTCGTTAGGAAACTGTCCATAGAATCACCTTCATTCATGTGTATATGTATGTATGTATGTATGTATGCATGTATGTATGTATGTATGTATGTATGTATGTATGTATGTGTGTGTGTGTATGTATGTATGTATGTATGTATGTATGTATGTATGTATGTATGTATGTATGTATGTATGTATGTATGTATGCATGTAGCCTCACATTGCATCGCCTTACCTTTTTGGTAGGATTCTATACATAGTGGAACTATTATTGATTGCTTCAAAATGCATATATATATTTTTTCATCTTATACGCAATGTTTCTATTCAGATTCATACATGAACATAATTTGTTGAATTTCATAAAAAGGCAATCCACAATGATAGGTAGCTTTGAAAGATTGAAGTGTTCATTGGACTCTATCCAAATAAACCTTATATGTCGTTCACTTAAATATTTTAATAATTTTGATTGTGTCTGGGGAGTACTAGATTGTGCTCTCTGACTACAGCAGACAAGGTTTCGGAAATACACTTATGATAACAAGAACACCCACGAAGGGAAAACAATACAAGAATATGTGATTGATACAAGATGTCCCACAACCCGAGACTGATAGGTATGAATAACTCGACTAGAGATGATACAGGAGATCCCACAACCCGGGATCGTAAGTATGAGACAAGATATCTGGATTACAAGAACTCCCTTCTCGAAGATGAACTAGATACAAGAACTAACTCGACAGGATCTCGTACTACGAGATTACAAGAGGACAAGATAAGATGTCCAAGAACTAGACTAGAACAAGTAACAAGACAAGAATTAGAACTGGAACTTGAAGAGTACTTACTTGGCAGTCACGACTCCTTGAGCTCCCAAGACTGGTATTGGCAAGACTGATTATGAATGTGGCCAACCCCTCCTTATATAGGTTTTCAAGGGTGGTTCATGAAAGGTGGTTACGAATTGATGATGTCATCAATGATATCATCAATTCGAAACATGAGCTCTGGATATCTGAATCAGGCAAGTAGACAATCGATCTTAGGGTTTTGGCACGTTTCGGACGCAATGGAAGCATTGGTTTCTCCTAATTTTGAACCAATCATGAGATACAAGGTTCACATGGAATCTAAGGTTCAGGATGGTTTCCTTTATCCATGACATCACCTCCCCCTCAAGCGACGAGTTCCACGAGGAGTGGTCATGTTATTTGGTCTTGGCTTCGTTGGATTTCTCTTATGGAATTCTCGAACCTTGATTGGTGCTCTCTGAAGGTTTTCTGCAGGTTCCCAAGTACGATCACTAATTTCATACCCTTTCCAGTGAATAAGGTATTCCAATCTTCCTCGTGATATTCTGGAATCTCATACTCGACTTCAAATTCTTCATGATCATCAATCTCGATAGGTGGTGAAGGACTAGCTCTCTCCCCCCTGAATGGTGAAATGTGATATGGTTCCAACATGGATACATGGAAAACTAGATTTATTCTCATAGTACTTGGTAGCTGGAGCTTGAAGGTGACTGGATTATTCTTGGACAAGATGATAAATGGACCAAATCTTTGATGATCTAACTTTACACAAGGTCTTGAGGTTTGCAAATTGTTTCTAAGTAACCATACTTTATCCCCAATTTGATACGATGGATTCTGGACACGATGTTGATCTGCATAGTACTTATATTGTTGTTGAGCTTTATGGATCTCTTCCTTGAGTTCTTTGTGAATGTCCATCAGGTAATGGGCCTTGTCTCTGGCAGTTGGGTTCTTGACATGATTTGAGAGTTGTATATCCATCCTTGGATATTGTCCATACTTTGCAAAGAAGGGAGTCTGCTTAGTAGATGCATGAACACTATTGTTATAGGCAAACTCTGCAAAGGGTAACAAATCAAACCAATCATTTTGGTGATAGTTGCTAGTGCAACGAAGATATTGCTCTAGGACTTGATTCACCCGTTCTGTTTCTCCATCAGTCTGTGGATGATTTGCTGTGGATAGTTTAACTTGAACACCAAGGAGCTTGCAAAGACTGTTCCAAAAGCTGGATATGAATTGTGGACCTCGATCACTGACAATATCATGAGGCAATCCATGAAACCTAAAGATGTATCTAAGAAAGAGTCTAGCAGTGACTGCACCTGTGATTGCCTTTGTAGTTGGAATGAAGTGTGCCATCTCTGTGAATCTATCCACAATAACAAGAATGGCATCATACTTATCTGACTTTGGTAGATCTATGATGAAATCCATAGATAATGAAGCCCATGGCCTTTTCTGGAATAGGTAAAGGTTGCAAGAGGCCATGAGGCTTATGTCGTGGTACCTTAGATCTATTGCAAGTGTCATAGGTTTGGATATATTCTTTGACTTCCTTCCACATTTGAGGCCACAAAAAATCCCTGGATATGAGTTCTATTATTTTATTTACTCCAAAATGTCCTCCTGCAAGGTTGTCATGACGTTGTTGAAGTACTTGGATCCTGGGCTTTCCTAGAGGGACATACAATATGTTCTTATAGAATAGTAACCTGTCCTTTTCGTGGAATTCATTTACTTCTTGGACTTTTCTTTCTTGAGTTTTTTGCTTAACATTACAAAATAATTCATCTTGTGGTAGATTCTCACGAATCAAATGATTCAAGGCTGAATCCTCAGGATGGGTTGAAGAGATAGCTGCTAACTGGAGATGCTCAGGCTTGAGTAATACACTCTCTTGTTGATCAAAGATCTCTTCACCCTTCTTTGGTGCAAGGTAAGATCTTCTTGACAAGGCATCTGACTGACATTGTTGCCGTCCTGGATGATATGTGATGACAAAGTCGAACCTAGATAAAAAGTTACTCCATCGAGATTGCCTTCTGTTGAGGACGGGGGTGGTCATAAAATACTCTAGGTTCTTGTGATCTGTATACACGATAGAGTTGGTCCTTCTAGATGGTGACGCCAAGTATCAAATGTGTCCACTATGGCAAGAAGTTCTTTATCATGAATTTTATAATTAATTTCTGGAGGAGAAAAATTCCTTGAATTATATGCAACTGGATGTAGGTGTCCATGATCTCCATATTGTGAGAGAATGGCCCCTAGGGCAAAGTCTGATGCATCTGTCTCTAGGAAGAAGGGCTTAGTAGAATCAGGATGAATTAGAATTAGAGCAGTAGTGAATGCTGATTTCAAGGTCTGAAATGCTTTTTTTTCTTCTTCGGTCCATGAGAATTTGGAGTTCCCTATAAGCTTGGTAAGAGGTGTCACTATCTTGGAGTAATCTTTGATGAATATCCTATAGAAGTTGGAAAACCCCAGAAAACATTGTACATCTCGAACACATGAGTGTGGTTGCCAATCAAGGATTTTCTGAATCTTCTTAGGGTCCATAAAAATTCCTTTATCTGATACAATGTACCCTAAAAATTCCACTTCTGTCTTATGGAAAGAGCACTTCTCCAATTTCGCATATAATCCTTTTTCTCTTAGTTTCTCTAGGACTATCTTTACATGACATTCATGATCCTCTAGATTTTTGGGGATTATCAAGATATCATCAAGGTATATTACAACAAAATCATCTAAATATTCTCAAAGTATGTCATTCATCATATGTTGGAAGACAACTGGAGCATTTGTAAGACCGAATGGCATAACTACATATTCAAAATGGACATACCTTGTTTGAAATGTTGTCTTCCATTCGTCTCCCTCTCTGATCTTGACAAGGTTGTAAGCTCCTCGGAGATCAATCTTTGTGAAGAATTTTTCTTTTCCAAGGCGTTCCGAGAGCTCTGATATAAGTGGTAGCGGGTATCTGTTCTTTACAGTGACTTTATTCAATCCACGATAGTCTACGCACATCTGGAGAGTCCCATCCTTCTTCTTTACAAATAAAATAGGAGCTCCTGCTAGAGTCTTTGAGTGTTTGATAAACCCCTTTGCTAGATTCTCATCAATGTTCTTGCGTAGTTCTGTAAGTTCCTCTGGGGTAGTCTGTAAATTGGTCCAAAGGGTGGTTGTGCTCCCTCTTGAAGATCTATGGGGGCAATCGTAAGGTCTATGCTCTGGGAGGATATCTGCATTCTTCTTTTCAAAAACATCTTCAAAGCCTTTGTACGTTGGGTAGCTATACTGGATCATTTTTCTTGGATTCTTGAGCTGGCATGGCATAGATCATATATGTAGGTTCCTTCCCTAATGCATGTATGAAGGCTTTGGTACCGACATATGTTGGGTTCTTCTGGATATCTCGACGGGTGATTTTATTCTTTTCCCAATTAATGTCTGGATTATGCCTCTTTAACCAGGGCATTCCAATGATAACTAGATATACTAGGTTTGATATTACATTGAAATATATGTGGGATTCATGGTCACCAAGGTGTACTCTCAATGGTGTGGTTTCCATGGTTATATTCCCGGATGCTAAAGGTCGTCCATCTACTACTTCAGCTACTACTGGTTTGTTCTTTTGAAGTATAGGAATTCCATGTTTCTTAACCAATCCTTCATCGATGAAACATGAGGAGGCTCCTGAATCTACCAGGGCTGTAAGGGAAAGGGTCTTCTTGGACATGATTAACTTGACAGGTGCAAGACATGTTTCTATGGGTGTAGCTGGAATTATTAGACCCTTTCTAATATCATGGTCCGGCTGCACGGTCTCTTTCACAACTAGACTTCGTCGTTTTATTGCTCTACAAGGGTGGATGTAACTCTCGAAATTGTTCTCTTGTTCGGACAATTAACTGCAATATGTTGAGGGTTTCCACAATAGAGACATAACTTGTTAGCTCTCCTTCTCTCTTTCTCTTCTGGTGTTAGAGGCTGAAACCTAGTTACATCTATTTGCATAGGTTCAGGCATAGGCTCATCTTTAGGAGTGGGCTGGAAGGGTTTCCACAGGAGAGGTCTTCCTTCTACTTGTTTTTCTTTTTTTCTTTCAAAAAGTCGGTTATCACATTGAATAGCTTGCATGATATACTCATTCAATGTTTTAATCTCTGGCATCGTGAGCAAAAGTTCCTTCACATCATCTCTTAAACCCCATCTAAATTGGCTTATGAAACAATCTTCATGCCAAGTGAGATCACATATCAATTGCCTAAATTCAGATGCATAGGTAGAGGTAGGGCGGTTACCTTGACGTAACTTCCAAAGTTTTGTTTATGCTACTCGACTTGTGTTTGCATCTCCAAATGTGGCGGTGAGTTCTCAAAGAAACCTCTCATAGTCCTGAAGTACTACCATGTTCTTCTCCAAGATTGGGGCAAACCATGATAACGCTTGGCCATAGAGCAAGGTTCCAATAAAGCCCACCTTGGATGCCTCGTCAGGGTATCTATCAGGTTGCATACGGATGTACAATTTAACGTGCTGGAGAAATCCACAAAACTTTGTGCGATCCCCATCGAACTTTTCTGGCATGCAAATCTTGGGTTCCTTCATAAATGATGTACTACGCTATTGATTCACTTGAATACTCCCTTGATTTTCTTGAAGACTCTCGATTTGTTCTTGTAATTCTTGGAGGAGTGCACCTACATGCACTGGATGTCCCATCTCGACTTGTGTCTATCGATGACTTAGGTCTTTGACTTGTTGTTGGAGACTCTGAAGTGATGCTACAATATGTTCATAAGCATTCTCCATGATGCCTGGTCTTCGATAGAAGCTAGTCTTGCCAAAATGTCAGGGGAGTACTAGATTTTGCTCTCTCAGTACAATAGACAAGATTTTGGAAATACACTTTTGATAACAAGAACACCCACAAAGGGAAAACAATACAAGAATATGTGATTGAAACAAGATGTCCCACAACCCGAGACTGATAGGTATGAATAACTCGTCTAGAGATGATACATGAGATCCCACAACCCGGGAACATAAGTATATGACAAGATATCTGGATTACAAGAACTCCCTTCTCGGAGATGAACTAGATACAAGAAATAACTCGACAAGATCTCGTACTACGAGATTACAAGAGGACAAGATAGGATGTCCAAGAACTAGACTAGAACAAGGAACAAGACAAGAATTAGAACTGGAACTTGAAGAGTACTTACTTGGCGGTCACGACTCCTTGAGCTCCCAAGACTGATATTGGCAAGACTGATTATGAATGTGGCCAACCCCTCCTTATATAGGTTTTCAAGGGCGGTTCATGAAAGGCGGTTACGAATTGATGATTTCACCAATGATGTCATCAATTCAAAACATGAGCTTTGGATATCTGAATTAGGCAAGTGGACAATTGATCTTAGGGTTTTTGGCACGTTCCGGATGCAATGGAAGCATTGGTTTCTCCTAGTTCTGAACCAATCATGAGATACATGTTTCACATGGAATCTAAGGTTCAGGATGGTTTCCTTTGTCCATGACAGATTGCATTGTCAAGATATAGTCTTGCAATTGGAAGATATTTGGACATGCAATGGTTTTTATCATAAATGAACTTAGAATTTGATGAAAAGTTGTTAGCAACTTGTTTCCATTCCAAATATTTTTACCATCTTCAAAGGGCATTAGCTTTGGTTCATCAACCATTGAATGTTTTTGTGAATTAAAAGATGTGATTTGATCAGAATTCTTAGTCTATTTGGACATCCAAATATGGTTCATCAACCATTGAATGTTTTTGTGAATTAAAGATGTGATTTGATCGGAATTCTTAGTCTATTTGTGAATTTTATACATTTGTTTCGTTTTTGTCAAGCATGGCCATGTTGCCCCTATAAATCATATATTTTAATTATTTTTCATGGCTCATTTATGAAGTAAAATGAACACTTGAAACTCGAACACATTATCGATGTATGCACAACTCATCTCCCAACCTTCTTATCCCCTTTGTCTCAAAATAGATAGTTTCTAGAGCACTATATATTGTGGACATGTGGCAAGCATGCATACTCACTCATTGTACCATGCTTTTAGGAACCTCATGAAAATCGCAAACCAAGGAACATGGCATTTTTTCATTGTTCCAGACACACATAGTGATGCCCTTCTTTGCTGATGTTTCACACAATGTGGCAAGGGATGCGTAAGGAACTCAACTCCCAACCTATTTATCCCCTTGCTTTGAAAGTGGACAATGTTTAGACAATTTTTGTATAGACATGTCGATATCATGCATACTTACTTTGCTACCCTTTCAAGAACCTTAAGATAACTCTCAAGCTATTACTAACACTCTCCCCCATTTTAAAGTCATTTTCACAAATGAGCAAGAAGGGAAAATTAATTGCAAACCAAAGCTTCTAATCCCTAAGTGCATTTATGAGTGGCAATCCTCTCTAGGCTTATAGATGTTCTTAGAGTTCATGACATTTCTAATGTTTCTATCTTCTAATTATATCCTATTTGGAGAGTGATCTAAGCTTTTACGTTCCTAGAAAGAAAGGATAACTTTTGGATCATCTCTCCTAGAAATGTACTTCCTTATCTTATCAATATGAAACATTTAATGGGTTTTACAATTTGGAGGAAGCTTGGCTCTTGAAGAAAAAAATTATAGTCTCCAATAAAGTTTCTAGGAGATATCCTCTTTTCAACATATCATTTAGCAAACAACTTGCTGCATCTTAAACTCAATTTTAATTTTTTGTTTTTTGGGAGATTAGCTAGAAACTTTGAAGCACTAGGACATCAGCTGCAATATCTACTGCTGCTAATAGCTTGGCTTGCCATTTCTTTGGTAAAATGAGTAGTTAGATTTATGCCAAAGTTCATCCAAAAAAGACGACCTACCATTCACCAAATGAGGTGTATAGCTATAAGAAAAGTTGATCGGTGGCAAAGAACTATTCTCATCACTTGGTATCATAGACGTATATGTCCTATATATATCCTCTAATTTTTTATTGAACCTCTTGATTCGACCATCTATATGGGGATGATAACCACTAGTTTATGACATTAAGTTTATCAGAAGTAAACTTCCAAAAGTGACATACAAGCTTGATATCTCTATTTAAAAATATGGATGTTGATAATCCATGCGATTTGAAAACATGCTAAATAAAAGGCTTAAGAAGTTATTGAGTTTCCATTAACTTTTGTATAGGTATGCAATGATCCATCTTGCTCAATCTATTTACTATTAGTAGGCTAGTGTTGTTCTTTGTTTGGACGTATGGTAACTCAATTATGAATATACTATCCTGGTTGTGTTTTAGAACTTATAATGGTTGTAATGAACTTCATGTTCTAATCCTTATTCACTTTATTGACTTGACATATAAAACATTTTCAAACATAATTTTGGAAATCCTTGGCTATTAGACTAAAATAATGTTCTTTTGACAAGCTATATAGCCTTTTCAATGCCTCGATGTTACACACAAGGAACATTATTGTTCCAACATGAACGGAGTCCCATAATATTTCCAAAAATACTTGTTCTTTGATGTTTAATTAGAGATTTATCTCCTTTGGAATCTTAGCATGCTTTGAAAAGTGCTTATAAATTTATCAAGTTAATGGCTAACTCTAAAAACTAAAGAAAAGTTTTCAAATTTATTTTAGATAATTTATCTTCATTTAGCTATGTAAAAACTTGATACAAGGGAGGCCACTATAAAAGAACCCATTTCTCTCATAGTTTAGATTTTTTTTGACATTTGAAGTGGTGAAAAGTGAAGAAAGTTCTCCTTTGAAAATTCATGTTTTCATTTTTTTCTGCAATTTTCTTGGAGTTTCCATGCTTATACATACATGTGGTCGAATTTTGAGAGTTTCCTGATGCAAATCTATTCTTTACGCACTTGCATGCATCATTGTTGGCAACATATGCACATGCTTGAGCATGATTTTTGTTTTTTACGTTTGCTATAGTCTATTTATAATCTATTTGAGTCATGTTTCTATGTGATTTTGGTGTTTTGGCTTGTTTTCTTGGAGGGCTTGAAGATATCTAATCAATGGTATACATATTTTATATTTGGTGCATCTGACTGAAAGATATGTGTTTTTCTATGCATGTGTCTGAGTGGTACCATATGGTTAAAAGATTGATTAAAATTAATCACTCACTTTAATCATTCATGACAACTATCTCAAGCCTCCAATTGTAAAAAAATTGAGTCTATTCATTGGATTTGATATTTTAAAGTTTCTTCTTGCTCAACTACAACATAGTAGAGTAGTTGTAGTGTGGTTGTCAAGGAGATGATCTTTATGTGAGCTTTTATGATAGTAACAAGTTCTTTTGAAAGGTTACACAAGTGTAGATTTTCTTTTTAAGCCATTAGCTCTCAAATCATCGATCGTTTCCCACTACATACTCTTCTTGTTGAGTATGACTAAAAGTAGGTTAGGAAGTAGGTTTTTGGCTTAGGAAAGATAAGTAAGGTAGATTTTGAGTTTGAAACTTGGTTGGATTAAGATATAAATAAGATTTAAAATATCAGTTTGTTTCACGACACTCAAAGAGATCAATTGAGAGAAGCTATAACCAAGTAGTTTGAGCTTCATTGTGGAGATTGTCATTTTCCATGATTTAGAGAAGATAAGTGAAGAGCTAGTAACCTACTTGATAGAGGCACACTTGGAGATAATTGATCCATACGAAGGCCATAAATTTTTCATGAAAAGAAAATTCACAATGTAGAAATATTTAACCTTAAACAAGATGTGTGAACATAATCTTCAATCAAGGGCTAAGATGGCAGAAACGTGACGGAGATTAATCAAGCAAATATATTCTATCCTACTTTAATTAAATCAATGCAACACGCAAGGTATGAAAGATTATTTGGAAATTAACAAAAAAAGAGAAATGGGAGAGATCATTAAACAAATTTGATAATTCGTGGAGCATGGGATTAAGTATTCTAGAAGCAAGTTGTAGTGATTATTGGACTTCAAATAAAAAATCTCATCACTAGTAGAGAAAGTTGAAAAAATGGTCAGAAATCAAATCTAAGGACATGCATGCAGGAAATTATCCATTAGTGACTATTTGTGAGGGAAGAAGAGCAAACCAAACTTACCATGGAGCAAAGAAAAGGTGAATGATTGCACACAAGGATTTCACAAAGCAAAAAGAAGGCACTATGAGAGTTTGCAGAGACAATGTCGTAGAAATCCATCGGTTATAAGAAGGCTATGGGGATTTTTTGAGTGGAAGATTGTGAGTGGGCAATGTGAGAACTTTCTAGGCCATTTGTAGAAGGTGTATTCACTAATGGATGTGGAAGACTGAAGGCATAAGCTAGAGGAGAGAGATCAATTATCGATGACAATCAGAGAAGAGCATGGAGGTTTGGTAATGGAAACTTCATGAGAAATAAAAGTGGTCAGTGAATCAATAAAAAAGAAGTCAACCTAAATAATTGGGAAAAAAGGTGAGATAATCTTGCATATTTAACTTCACCTTTTGGAATTCGATCACTAACTAGGCAGCTTATATAATAGAAAGAAACAAAATGTTAGACATTCATATATTGTAGGTGGAAAGGTGCTTCCCTCCTTGTTCAAGAAGAAAGAAATCCTAATCATCTCCTCCAAGGTGAAGAAGACCTCTCCATAGCCAAGTTCTAAGCTTGAGCTCTTCAAGAAGTGATGAATTGAGTGCAATAAACGTCTTCTTTATATAGCTTTTGTTTCTCCATGAAAAGCAAAGTTAAAAAGCACTAAAAAATTCAAAAAATTATGGTTCTATAAATTTTGAAAACCCTAATTTTGGGTTTCTTTTTTTTTGGGGGGAGGGGGGTTTCAAAAATTGTGTGGTATACATGTTTTCATATTTAAAAGCTACTTTTCCTGCATAAAAAATATTTTCACGCAATTTTCAAAAATTAGGATTTGACTTCTGATTTCCCAAACATGGTCCAAATTCTAAGTGTTATATATCAATGGATAGATCTTGACTTGTATTTTCCAAATATGTGATAAAACATTTGTGCATATTTTTTAATCAAATTCAACCATCTTTAACCTTGGTTTGACCATGGTTGACTTTTATTCAAAGTGGCCAAAACTGATAATATGTGCAATCCCTCTTGTGGAAGTATGCATTTCCAACAATCCCCTCCTAACCCAAGAGGATCGTGCCAAGAAAGGTATACATTTTGTTAGATTAAAAAGTGTAAAGTGATGTTGCTAGCTAAAAAGGTGATGATGTTATTGATGTAGGTACCTATAAAGATCATGCCATTGTACATAAGAATACATATGAATGTTAACATGAAGAGCACTCCATACTATAGAAAAAGAGAAATTCTAAAATTTTCCCATATAATCTTCTCATCCAAATATTGGCATGAAACGATAGAGATAGGGAAAGCAAAAGATACAGTATAGATTTAAACATATTTGCTCAACTCTCAAGATTGATCAGGCATATCAAGTATCAACCATATGCTCTCATCTAGATCTATCCACAAAAAATGTATACAAGAAGTTGAAAAGCTATCCACCATAAGGTTTTGAATGTAGATTTGTTTCCTCCCTTTGTTTAGGTAAATATATGTCTTGATAATCCTGTAAATCTTCATAAATTTTGATATAATAACTGAATATGATATATAAGAATATCTGTAAAATGTATATGCTTGTGCAATCAAAAGGAGCGATGTGACCCTTGCCAGAGATGACTTCTTTTAGTTCATGTATCTAGCAAGCTTTCGAAAACTTCTCATTTTATGGACCTACTCCCAGCTACTAAATAATGAACTAGGGTTGACTTCTTTGGTCATATTGCTCTTATCTTTCTATATGTTGGTTGCACTATTCTGAGCATGCTCTACGTGCACTATTTTCACTTGCTCTGATACCAATTGTTAGTTTTTACGGTCCATGATCAATATAGAGACAAAAATAAAATAGAGACATGTGGGAGAATAGACAAAGTAATAGGGGGGTGAAGGAGCAAAGCTCTACATATATGACATACATTTTACTATAGATAAGCTCCAAGATCATGTTTTCATTGATGTAGAAGATGAATCACAAACCCTAGCTTATTCCCTCTTTGCTGAAGAAGAAGGAAATCCTAATCATCTCCTCCAAGATGAAGAAGACCTCTCCATAGCCAAGCTCTAAGCTTGAACTCTTCAAGAAGCGATGATTTGAGTGCAATAGTCGTCCTCTTTATATAATTTTTGTTTCTCCATGAAAGGCAAAGTTAAAAAGCACTTAAAAACTAAAAAAGTAGGGCTTCATAATTTTTGGAAACACTACTTCCTAAAATTATGGAAACCTTAATTTTGAGTTCTTTTATATCAAAATTATATAGGATATTGTTTTTAACCTTTGAAAATTTCTTTTCACAAAATTTTCAAAAATTAGGGTTTGACTTTTGACTGTCTAAATTTTATGTATTATATATCAACTGATAGCACTTGACTTAATTTCCAAATATGTGATAAAAAATTTGTGTATATCTTGACCAATTTTGATAATCTTTGAGCTTGGTTCGACCATGGTTGACTTTGTCTAAAACTGATCAAAACTAATAATATGTACAATCCCTTGTTGTGGAAGGTTGCATTTCCAACAGACAGCTTTTCTAAATGGTGATCTTCATCAAGATGCCTACATTTGGTACTCAAAAGGTTTTGAAGAGCCAGATAAAGAACAATTAGTATGCAAGCTCATCATTTGAAGAAATCACTCGAGAGCATGGTATGAAAAGATACATTTGAACCTTTTACAAATTGGTTTTGAAAACTCTGATGCAACTCCTACCCTCTATATAAAACCAGAGTCAGATGTCTTGATTATAATCATTATGTATGTGCATGACATGATCATGACAGGTCCCAAGGCTTCAAATCTTTAGTTCTTTAAGTCACAACTTAAGCATACAGTTGATGTTCATGACCTTGGGATTCTTGTTGGAGTTCGAGGTCTACAGAAGCACGTGAACATCACAAAGAAAAAGAAGAAGCTTAGAGCACAACACACAATATTAAATGCATTACCACTAAAATGTACAAAGATAAGTGACCAGTTAGGGTTATAAGCATATATACAAGCCGGGGGAAAAGACCTCCTAAAGATGGAAAAAAGTGACCCTGATAGACCTAGAGTGTTCACACACATCACTACCTAAATATATCATCAAATTCCCCTTGGAAGTGATGCAGTGAATGAGGAGTTGGCAGTCATGTATAAGGAAGTGCCAAGCTATGTGGAATCAATCCACAAAAGGAAGTAAGCCCAAAGCTTTGCAGAAAGCTTCAAACTTCTCCCTACGTAGAGCCTTTGTGAAAAGGTCTGCAGTGTTCTCGTGTGTGGGCACATATGCCAAAGTGATCCCTCCAACAGAGAACCTCTCCGTGACGTAATGATAGTGCAGCTCAATGTGCTTAGTACGAGCATGGAACACAGGGTTCTTCGCAAATGGTAATGCACTCTGATTGTCAGTGAAGATGGTGGTGGCAGAAGACTGACCAATACCCAAATCAGTCGTAAGGCATCTGAGCCACACACATTTAATAGTCGCTGTGAAAGTTGCCCTATACTCAACCTCACAACTAGAAGTGGCCACAGTAGGCTGCTTCCTGCTCAACTAAGATATGCATGAGCTATCAAGCATGAAGCAAAAAGCATTAGTGGACACACGAGTTTCATAGAAACTAGCCTAATTAGAGTCAGAAAAAGCATATAAATCTGGTTGTGGTGATCCCCCCTTGGGATAAAACAATCCAAGTAGTCGGGTACCACGCAAGTAGCAAAAGATGCACTTAACCACCTACCAATGCTTGACACCTGGGCAATGCATATATCTGCTCATCTATGAGACAACAAACTGAATATCTCGCCGAGTAATGCATAAGTAAATCAAGCAACCAACAACCTGCTGATAGAGAACAACATCAAACGCATCTCCAGCATCATGAAGACTCAATCGTGAACCTGTCTCCATAGGAGTGGCAATAGGTTTATAGTCTTCAAGGCCAAAATGTTGCAATAATGTGTCAATATATTTTGTTTGACACAAAGTTATTCCACCATCAACTTTCATAAACTAAATGCCCAAATAATGATGTTAATGCCCCAAATCTAACATCTCAAATGAATCATGCAAATCAGCCTTAAAATAAGCAATATGCTTCTCATTAGGACCTATGAGAAACATGTCATCAACATAGACGACAATGATCAGAAGCACATCATTGCACGCTTAACATATAAGGTGCTCTTAGTTGGACTACTCTCAAAACCATGTGCAATGAGGTGGGCATGTATCTTTTCATACTAAGCATGTGGTGCTTGCTTCAAACCATATAATGCCTTTTCAACTTGCACACTTGGTTTTCATGCCCTTTCTACACAAAACCACAGGGCTAAAAAACCTACACTTCTTCATGCAAGTCACCATTCAGGAATGCAATTTTAATTTCCAACTAATGTAAACTCCAACCATGATGAGTTGTAAGTGCACAGATGCTAGGAACAGTAGTGATTCGACAAGTAGGAGCAAAGGTCTCATCTAAATCAATGTCTCTTTCCTGAGCATAACCCTTTGGACCTATCAACTATTCCATGAGTCTCATGCTTCAGCTTGTATACCCACATAGTGCCAATGGCATTCTTTCCATGAGGCAAGTCACATAAAGACTAGGTACCATTTTTCATGATCACATCATATTCTGATCGCATAATAGCCATCCAATTTTATGAATTTTGTGCTTCATCAAACAAAACTAGTTCATTCTTATCAATATCAACTCTCTCATCAACAAATGCATCATGTAAATCTATATGAGAAAGGGAATGATGTGCATCATCACATGAAAGCCTTATATCTATCAAATTTTCCATTAGGCTTATGCTTCATCTTGTATACCCACTAAGTACCAATGGCCTTCTTGCCAGGAGGCAAGTCACATAAAGACCAAGTACCATTTTTCATAATAGCATCATATTTTGATTGCATAACACCCATCCAATTTTCAAAATTTTGTGCTTCATCAAATGAAACAGGCTCATTCTCATCACAGAGACTAGAGGTAGCCATAGCATAGCAATATGATGCAAAAGAAACACTATGAGAGCTTGAACAAGTATGATATGATAGAGGTGCATATAATTTGTTATCACAAAAAGTCTGCACCAACCATTTTGGCATAGTTTTTGCCTCCTCAATATCAGGTCTCTCATCAACAAGTGCACTCTTAGGACCAACACTAAACTATCCACCTGTCAAAAGAGGTAGAAAAGTATCATACATGTCTTTGGAGCTAACATATGTCTACTTAGTACATGAAAGGAATGGTTGAATAGCATCTTCCACAAAAACAACATCACGGATAACCAAAATGCATTTAGTATGTGGATGATACAAATGATAGCCTTTGCTTTTAGAACTGTACCAAAAAAAAGTACATTTCACTACTTTATCATATGATTTCCTACATTGTTGTTTAGGCACTAATGCATATGCCAGACAACCAAAAACTTGCAGGTGAGCAATAGATGGCTTACGACCATGCCAAGCCTCATATGGAGTGATAGACTACAATGCTTTAGTGGGACAACTACTAAGTACATATGTTGCATACATAACAGCCTCAAGCTTAAAACCGTATGGTAAAGCCTGACTCTTGACCATACACCTCGCCATCTCCATGAGTGAGCTGTTCTTCCCTTAAGAAACTCCATTCTGTTGAGCTGTATTCGACACTGTACACTAATGTTTTATCCCATATTCAACCATAAATGCATTAAAGTCATAAGACATATATTCCCGCCTAGATCAAAATGGAGGGTGCCTATTTTACATGCTGACAGATTTTTAGCCAAAATTAGAAACTATTTGAAGCACATAAACACTTCGGATTTCGCTTTCAATAGATATACCCATGCATGCCTAGAAAAATCATCGATGAAATTCATGAAGTAAAGATAGTTCCCAAAAGAAGGTGTTTGCATAGGACCACAAACATCACTGTGAAGAAATTGCAATTTCTGAGTATCTTGAATTGATTTGGGAAGGAGAAACACTGCATTTTGCTCAAAATACATCCTTCAAATGCATGTTTAATAGGTGCCTCAAGTTTGGGCAAAGAGGACACCATTTTAGATTTTTGTAGGCGTAGCAAACTAGCAAAATTCAGATGAACAAAGTGTGCATGCCAAAGCTTTGCATCTGACATAGCTTGAGAATTTGGAACTGCGCATGTTGAATCATTCATAGATTTTGCATAATTTATGAGCTTACATAGCCCATGATATAAAATGCCAGAAGCAATAATGATGTCGCCATTTGATAGATCATGAATTGTACATCTGTTATCAACAAATTTCATAACCAAGACAATCTTGGCTAATGCTGAAACTGATAACAGTTTTTTCTTGATGTCTAGCACAAATAAAGCATCTGACAATGCAAAAGAACTACCATCAACATTAGTCAGAATGATCTTACCAACTCCCATAACAGGATAAGAGGAGTTGTTGGCTCAATTGACAGTACTCCCTGTAGGGGGAGGCTCAAGTGAAGTGAAGAAACTACACTATGAGGTAATATGTTTGGTTACCCCACTATCAAAGTACCAAACATCTAAGTCTACTACAAACATACACTGTTCATGAGAAGATGGTTCATAACTCTAAACAGTAGTAAATGCCCATTCTTCATTCTGCATAAGATTATTGAACTCTATTTTTGGTATAGAGGCATCTGCAACAACCATTCCAGCCTCTTTCTTCTTTGCTTCTTTTGCAACCAGTTTTGGATAACTCTTTATGACATTATCATTTGCTTTACGATATTCGCAAAACAATATTTGTTTTTCTGTTTTCTTCTCATCTCTATCATCCTTCTTTGATTGTGCAGAATTAGCAGATTTCTGCTTACTAGTAGAAGAGCTACATTTAATTTTGCCCTTCTGTCTAGCTAGCAAAGCTTGATCTGCAACATGCATAATGGATCTGAGCAAGAAATTTTGTCTTTTTGTGATATAGGTTTTGGTTTACCATTATAGGCGCCTCGAAAGGGTATTTTAGTCAGTGGCCATGGTTGAAAGTAGTGATGTATTTCGTATGTTGGTTGTTGAAGATAATTTGGATGGTACCAATTACACATTATGGGCATATATGATGCGTCATGTATTGGTTGCAAAAGAACTATGGAATATTATGTAAGGTGTTGAAACATATCCTATTACACCTACAAATACAATTACTCAAGCTAATGCAGATGGCATTGAAGATGGTGATATTCTTCAGGTTTTTTTTCGTGTTGTTGTGGTTCCTACTGCACCTATTGGAGAGCAACTTTGTTGGGATGGCAGAGATGCTCAAGCACATGCATTGATAGCCTTGTTTGTCGAACGTGCCATCATTCCTCACATTTGCTCCTACAAGATAGTAAAGGATGCTTGGGATACACTTACCACTTTATACCAGGCAAGGAATGAGGCTCGTATTGCTTACCTTCGAAAACAGTTGGAGAGTGAGCACATGAATGAAGGAGATTCTATGGAAATTTTTTTGACAAAGATCAAAGATTGAAGGAGTAGTTGATTTTTATTGATGAAGTTTTACGTAATACTTCACTTATGCAGACTGTTTTGAATGGTCTTCTAGATTCATAGTCGAGTTTGCTTCTATTTTTTTATTGATGATGAAAGGCAATCCAAATGCCTTAAAATTTGAGGAGTTAGTTTCTACTCTATTGCAGCAAGATTACTCCAAGTAGAACATGTCCATTATGCTTGTTGCAGATCAAGCTTTCTTGGATAGTCTATTGGGAAAAGGTAAATGAAGCTCTTCTACTAGTGAGAAGAAATCTACTAACTTTGCATTATCAAAGAAGGATGATAGAGAAGAGAAGAAAACAGAAAAGCAGAAATTGTTTTGCAAATACTGTAAAGGAAATGATCACATCATAAAGAGTTGTCCAAAACTTGCTGCAAAAGAGGGAAAGAAAAAGAGGCTGGAATGGTTGTTGTAGAGACCTCTAATCCCAAAACAGATTCTGCTAATCTTGTGTAGAACGAAGAATGGGCATTTACTATTGTTTGCATTTATGACCAATCTTCTCATGAACATTGTATGTCTACAGTAGACTCAGATGTTTGGTACTTTGATGGTGGGTCAACCAAACATATTACCTTCCAGTGCTTTCTTCACTTCACTTGAGCCTACCCCTACAAGGAATAATGTCACATGCACCAACAACTCCTCTTATCCTATCATGGGAGTTGGTAAGATCATTGTGACTACTGTTGATGGTAGTTCTTTTACATTGTCGGATGATTGATTTGTGAAAGGGATCAAGAAAAATCTATTCTGAGTTTGAGCATTAGCCAAGATCGGCTTGGTTATGAAATTTGTTGATGACAGATATATAGTTCATGATCTATCAAATGGCAATGTCATCATTGCTTTTGGCATTTTATGTTGTGCATTGTATAAGCTCATAGACTATGAAAAATTTGTGAATGATTCAACATGTGCAATACATGATTCTCAGGCTATGTCAAATGCAAAGCTTTGGCATGCACGCTTTGGTCATCTGAATTTTGCTACTTTGCTACGCCCGTAGAAATCTGAAATGGTGTCCTCTTTGCCCAAACTTGAGACACCTCGTGAACATGTTTGTGAAGGCTAAATTTTGGGCAAAATAGAGTGTTCCTCCTCCCCAAAACATGGTTCAGTTCGAGATACTCAAAAATTGAAGCTTGTTCATAGTGATGTATGTTGTCCTATGCAGACATCTTCTTTCAGGAACTACTTTTACTTCGTGAATTTCACTGATGATTTTTTCAAGCATGCATGGGTGTATCCACAGAAAGCAAAGTCTGACGTTTTTATGTGCTTCAAACAATTTTTGGTTTTGGCTGAAAATCTATCAGCATGTAAAATTGAGACCCTCCATTCTGATTGAGGGGGGAATATATGTCTTCTTACTTCAATGCATTTTTGGTTGAACGTGGGATAAAATATCAGTGTATAGTGCCATATACACCTCAACATAATGGATTTGCTGAAAGAAAGAAGAGGTCAGTCATCGAGATGGTGAGGTGTATAGTCAAGAGTCAGGCTTTACCACATAGTTTCTAATTTCAGGTTGTTATGTGTGCAATATATGTACTTAACAGGTGTCTCACTAAAGCGTTGCAGTCTATCTCTCCATATGAGGCTTGGCATGTTTGCAAGCCATCTTTTGCTCACCTGCATGTCTTTAGTTGTTTGGCATTTGCATTAGTGCTTGAACAACAACGCAGGAAATCGGATGATAAAGTAGTGAAATGTATTTTTGTTGGGTACAGTTCTGAAAGCAAAGGGTATAGTCTGTATCATGACACATTAACCTTTCGAATGTGGTTGATGCATTGGTTAAACCCTAAATGCATATACACCACATTCTATTGCAAAGGTAGTCCTATGCTGATCTTCTAGTGCAATAGGAACTTGGTTGTAGCCTGAGAAACTATCCAAAAAACATAGACTTCTTTTTCAGCTACTCTCTTCAACAAATGATCTTGCTTTCTCTTATTATTGTTGAATTGAGGATTGTATACATAGCCTCTTGTTGGAGCCCTTGGATAATGTGGTTTAATTGTGCTCCAAGAACCTGAATCCACTTGTTTTGGATTCCCTTAAGGAAATAGCAATCTCGTGCTTCATGACCAGTTTTTCCACAAAAATGGCATGTGATCTTATCTAGATAGTCTTGATTATTGTGATTCAATTTATTACAAATCGTACACCATATGAAAGCTTTTATCTCTTTTTGAATCTTCAACTCCTGTAGCTCTTGTTGGAGATGTGCAATACTATCTTCCCTTGATTTCTTCTCCTCTTGGAGTGCCTTTTGTAGCTTCAGAGTCTTAACTCCATCCGTAAGCTTGCCACAGAATCCTAGGGAAAATCTTCTTCACATGCATTCTTTGCTTCGAAATGTTGGCATGGTTCCTCAATCTTGGCAATAATGCCTTCAAAGTCTTGCAGATGATGCATCTGCTCTCAACAATTCTCTCAATTTTTTCTAAAAGGATTTTAGAAGAGACTTTTCCACCCATTTCTTGACTATAAAATCTTTGGGTTGGGCAGGGAGTTTTGTCAGTAAAGACCTTGCTCTCGTCATTAATTCAGGAAATGATTCTTCTACTAAAGTACAAGATTTTCCAAGTTATCTAGGGCTTTGAAGGTATTAGTGAAAGCAATCTGCAAAGCCTCCCACATTGTGAAATATCCATCGTTCTACTAGCTAAATCACCGATCAGGGATGCCCTCCGAGGTAGCAAGGAAGAGAGCAAAGAAGGCATCTTGTCGATCATGGATACCCCGATTCTTGCACAGGGATAAGAACCGTCGCACATGGTCATCAAGGTCCTCATGGAAAGCTCCTTTGAATGTTGGGAACTTTATGTTAATCCTTGATAAAAGAGTTGATAGATCATCAACCATCCTTCTTCTGTTGTTGTTGTTGTTGTTGTTGTGAGCAAGTATGAGGATGAGGACGAAGAACCAATGGGCAGTGGTAGAGGATTGGGAAGTATTCAAGGAGGTGTGTACTAAATTATCCTTATGTGGTAGCTTTTGATGGGTGTCTTGACAGGACTCAGGGATCCCCCTTTATGCGATCGGGTATGAGTCATAGACTATACCTTCTCTGTATGAGCTCATAGAGAGTATGAGAATTTGGACTAAAAAGTTTGACTAAAAATTGGCTTGGGACTAAAAAATTATACTAAAAACTCAATTGAAGACTTAGACAAAAATGTAGAAAGAAAAATTTAGAGTAAAATGTTGGGCTAAAAAATTTAGACTAAAGAAATGTTGGGTTAGGGTCCGCACTATACTAGGGAACTCTTGTTGCACTAATTCTCCATTCTCTTGCAATTGGATGCATTATCTATGATAACTTGACCCACATTTTATGGTCCAACATCAATAATAGCACTCTTGATGTGCTCAAACACTTGCTTCACTAGCATCCATAGCATGAAGAAAATACGTACCTAAATAATACCAATATGAATTCCCCTATGATACGAACACTTGCTTTACTAGCATCCACAGCATGAAGAAAATACGTACCTAAACAAGAAGAGACAATGATGCTGCTTATATGGTGACGACATGTGTCACTCCATCCATCTGATATAATGGAACATCCATATGTCATCCAACTTGTTTTGATGGGCTCTAAAAGAACTTCAATCCATTCCTTTTCTTTGTCTAGCATGGTCGTACATAATCTTTTGTAGTCCATACCATACCAATCATCACAAGGACCCACCTGTGCAATGGCTTTCACCATTCTCCTGCATACATAAGTACACACCACATTGAAAGAGAGATTGCACTCAAGAATGCTTCTCTATTTGTATCCCTACAACTTTTTGGTGTTGCCTCTAGATTGCGGACGATACAAATGAAGCATCGAGTCCATGCCTTGGTCGTTGTGAAGGTGGCATGGTGATGGACTCCTCTTCTACACTACGAGTTCGAATAGCAATAGCACTATGACATTGCATCATCTTGATATCGGCCGAAGCCGAATCACGACAACATGCACTACAAGCATCTTCTACCACGGCATGCTCACGTCTTACGATTTGAGTAACCTCTGAAGGAACTTTGCCACATGCGGAAATACCATTCCTCTTCACCCGGATACATGACATATAAGCCGTGTAGTAGTGTTAATGAATGACTTAATGCAATACTTGCATGTCCACTTACGAGTGCAAGAGCCTGAGGTACTTTGGCTATTAGCCAAAGAATGGCTAATAGTATGGACATCCCACAGCATTCATGCTTTGAGGCATGCTAAATGATGATGCAAGACTAAGGTTGATGTGAGACACGGTGATATATGGGCTGAAATATGCAAAGGTGAGGTGATGTGTGGGCTGGAATGTGCAAAATGATGTGATATGTGAGCTAAAATATTCAAAGATGAATGGACTGAATGTATGGGCTGAATGGGCTACCTTAAAACTCTCAAGTCTCAATGACACAAATGGCTATGGAGCTTTCAAGCTTGAAACCTCTCATGAATGCTAAGTACTTCATGCTCAAGTCTCTAACTCACACTGCTAAGTGCTCAAGTCTCTAACTCGGGCTGCTAACCCGGACGCTCAAGTTGTGAGCACGACTTCTCAACAGACTGCATCAAGGCTGAGGGCTCAAAAGTGAGACTTCAGGCTTGGATGATGGAGTCAATGGTGGACGGTTTCAAAAAGCATTGATACAGCCGAATAGGGCACATTCTTCAAGATAACAGCCAAAATAATCAACCACTTAAAAAGCTACACGAACTGATCGAATCCAGTTCAAACCCAACATAACGAACCTTAAAACGTACGGAATTCATCCGGTTCGCGAAGGGAATCTACTGAATAGTGCGTTTAACATGAAGTGAACTTCAGTGAAACAAATTTACTGTGTGACTGTAGTTTAACCCAATCAGTTGGCGTTGTATACTTTGTGCATCTGTACATGGCATGTCTGGGTCCCGAAATTAATCAAACACAAATGTCATAACGTGTACCATTGACAAGTATGATATCGCGGATAGTGCACAAACAAATGTCATGATGATTTCAAGAAGGCGACGCATGTATTCTATTAAATTCGGGCATCTACGAAAATAAAAAATGAGAAAAATCTTCATACACCGGCGCATGTATTCTATTAAATTCTGGCATTTAAGAAAATAATAATGAGAAAATTGTTCATATAGAAGAGACCAACCGATGTTAAGAGCAAATTCATGTAGAGTATTCTTCTATGGGAGGTCAACTTAGTAGCACGACAAATCTCACATAGAATCCAAGTGTATTTTTCCTGACTTGATTCATTCACTCCATCGAGGATACTATTGGACAATCAGATGCCCTAAGGAAAGTAGCGAAGCGTTCAACTAGTCAATGAGCTTTGTCAAGCCCTTTGATGAAATTCTACAAACATAACGTCCAAACGTACTTCACAAGCAATTTAGTTGTTCATTTGCAGCAGGGATGGAGCTCTTTGAGCTCAAACATTTGAAACTCACGGAAAACCTTCAAATAAAGTTACCCCGTCCAGCAGTTCACTGTGTCCCACATCAATCCATCAGCATCTTACACGTTCTCCTCTTCAGCACTAAGATAATGCTCACTAGAGTTTGATGAACTTGTGAGCATCGCTGTATCATAGCACTCTCTCCCTAGGCTTTTGTCACCATGTGATCTATATGCAGAAAGTAAAGCTCTCTGTCCAGAAACATCTGGTGAGAAAGGGGAGCTTCTAAGTAATATGCCTGCCTTGTCCAGCTTGCCTTCCCTACATAAAAGATCAATCATACATGTGAAATGCCATCTATCTGGCAAAACACCAAAACTCTCTTCCATGGATTTCAGGTACTTGTTCCCTTCATCTCCTTCACCTGTGCGACCACAAGCAGCCAAGATACTGCAGTATGTTCGAACATCTGGTATCAAGCCATGATCGCCCATAGCTTCGAGGCATCTCTTTGCTTCTAAATATTCTCCATGCCTTGTGTAACCGGCAATCATTGTATTCCAACATACAACATCATAGTTCGGTAACATATCAAACACTGTTCTTGCCTCTCCTATTTTTCCACATTCTGCATAGAAGTGAATGAGGGTGCTTCCAACAACCAAATCAATATCATGCCCATATCTGATAATTTCATCATGCATAAGCATACCCTGTGCGATAGCACCAAAACTTGAGCATGCATTCAGTACAGCTAAATAGTTTGCTTTCTCTGACTGAATGATTTCTGCACACATCTCCAAGGAACAACCAGAGCAAAGCACCTCAGTTTCATGTAAGTTATGCTCATCAACCTCAGAATCACATTGAATAGAATCTTCCTCCATTGGAATCGATACTCTATAGCCCTCTTGCAGGTTAATATTATGAATATACATTTGAACGATTTGGTTTTTAATGTTCATATGGAGATCAAACCCATGCCTTAAGATCTGATCATGTAGCAATCTTCCTTCTAGAACCGTTCCAATACTGGTACATACTTTCAAGACATTTATGTAGGTGACCTCATCTGGATCTATAGTATCATCTTGCATTCTTTCAAACAGCTCAAGAACAGGAAAGCACATACCTTGTTGGATTAAAACACTGATCACTGTATTCCATGTGATGACATCCCTGTTCATCAATGTTTGAAATACTGAATATAGTTCTTCAATATTTCCGAACTTACCATACATTTCTACCAGTGAGTTTCCAGTTGCAAGATCATCCTGGCAGTTACTCTTAAGAATTTGATCATGTATGAAACGTCCAGAGACCATGTCTTTGATATCACCACAAGCTTTTATGACACATGAGAATGTGAAATTGTCAGGTTGCATCTCCTCAACTTGCATTTTCTCAAAGATTTGAAGAGATAAAAGAGGCATTTGAGCTTGCATGTATGCTGTGATCAGCACATTCCATAGAACCAAGTCTTTAACAGGAAGATTATCAAAGATTTTCCTTCCATCATCTAACAATTTGGAGCAAGCATAGAATTCAACAAGGGAGCTACCTATGCTTTCACTTGTTTCAAACCCTTTTTTTATTACCTCATCATGCAAAGCCATTCCCTCACTGAAATCTGCTTCAGCTGCATAAGCTTTCAAAGCCCAAGTATATGTAATATCATCTGGTTGTAATCCCTGCTTCTGCATTTTCTCATAAAGTAAAACAGCAGCTGCAGGATCTCCACGCACAATATACCCAGAAGCTAATGAGTTCCAGCTTGCCACATCACAATTATTCTGCAGATCCCCAAAAATTTTACAACCATCAGATAGATTTCCACACTTTGCATACATATCAATCAACATTCTTTTTATGACCACATTGTTGTCTAGTTCATTCTCTACAATCAGAAAATGTATCTGTAGCCCTACATCAAGGGCACCTAACATGGCACATGCTTGCAAACTTGATGCAAATGTGTACTTGTCAGGCTTGGCTCTAACTCTCTGCATTTCTGTAAAAAGTTGGATGGCCAGTAGCCCATTTCCATTGTGGACATAGCCTGCAATCATGACATTCCATATCACTACATCTTTGCATGCCAATGAGCCAAATAACTTGCGAGCAGCATCTAGATGGCCACACTTAGCATACATATCAACAAGACTGTTAGTGACCATTGTGATTGATTCTAGTCCTTGTTTAATAATCATGTCATGTGCCAGAAATTTTACTGTATTCGGACATTTCAGGCTGGCACATACTCTCAACAAATAGCAAAAAGTTACATCATTTGGTACTAAGCCCAACTGCATCATTGCATTCATGAGGTCAAAGGCAGAACTATGATCACCACACTTTACAAAACAACCAATCATTGCATTCCATGTTACAATATCTTTCTTGCTGAGGTGATCAAATACATGGAGGGCATCTTCCAATTCAAAATACTTGGAGTATATATCAACAATAGCACTCCCAATGACTGTGTCTGCTTGCAGAGATCTCTCAATAATAAACAGATGCAAAAGTCTAACATGTTCTAAATCTAGCAACCTTCCAGAAGCTTTTAGCACAGGTAAAAAAGTGAATTTATCAGGCTCTATTCCTTGCTGGTTCATATATTTAAAAATTCTAATAATTTTATCAAAGAACCCCTGTTGTACATGAGCGTTTAAAATCATATTCCATGTGTATAGAGTTGGACGTGAGTTCTTTAGAAAAGTTCCCCAGGCTTTTGTCACATTTCCACACGTAGAATATAACTGAATGAGGTGATCTCCAAAAAGGCTACTAGAGTCTAGTCCTAAATCGACCAAAATAGAGTGAAATATGCAACTAAGAGAAAAGTCTTTCTTTTTTCCACACTCCTGGAAAAGATAAATTATCTCCTGTTCTGGTAATCGTGCTCCCTCATGCAGAGTCTGAACTTTCCATAGTACTTCATGTAGCTTTTTCTGCCACTGTTGTCTGAAAGGAATATCAACCTAAAATATCAGCAATACATCCTCAAAGTTGCAGCTGCAAAGATCCTATAAAATCCTATGCAAACCAATTGTGAGTCCAAATAAGATCCTCAACTTGCTGCCTTGGAACTCAAAGAAGTGAAAAAGTCGAAGCTTATTCATTTGGAAGATTACGATTGAACACTTATTTCTTGTTCTCCAAGACACATATCATTCCATGTGTTCTATCAAACTATAACCTTATAGCTCGCTCTCTGATCTATCTGGAAAGAAATCCAAGCTATGTACACAAAGAAATCATCCACAAAAATCATTTTCGAAATGTACATATGCAAACTAGTGAGCACAATATGACAGACCTAATTTTTTTTATATAAGGAAGAGATCCTTCTATTAGTTATTAAAAACTGCTCAAAGACTGGTTGCTTGAAGACCATATCTCCAAAAGATGTACAATACAAGGCAGGACTACCAGCTCTCACACACACACACTACTCTACCTGATGTAAAAGCTAGGGAAGAGGAGAAGATAGGCTAGTAGCCTGTAGCACAATTTGTTAGCTACATCCACCATGTTAGTGAAGGGTGGAGATCCACAAAGGCAGACCTACATTAAGCCATAATCAAAGTTCGAAGCATTTTTAAGACATTGAGCTCTAAATTGGCCAAAATATGAGGAAAACATCATAACGTCTTTTATGCAAGAGATTACAATCCAGTTTTAATGCCTCGGCCTTTGGGATGCTCCAAAGGAAATTTTGATAAGCTCACACCCCCCTGTGAAAGACAGAATATATAAGACAGGACATTCATTTCTCTGTGACCTATGTGGACGATAAAGAGCTTATATTTAAGCTATCTTTTGTAATTTCAAGTATTGGCATGTAATCAATTATGTGGTGCATGACTCTTTACATCTCTCATGTGATCACTATTCTTCATGTCGTATATGTTCCCTTTCTATCTCTATATCAATTGTGACTTATTTGCTGATAGGATGACATGCTCATCCACTTTTTGTGCTACCTCTATCCTAGAGAGGTATCATCATGTGCATACATTGTTGATAGATAAGGTATGCCACGTGCACAAATAGAAGTGGAAGCAGACTGAGATTACAAATATTTTTTGTTTCCCTCTCATCTACCCATTCAGGTAACTCCTTTGCATGGTCATCGACCTGTTCACATCTCACGAGCGGTGTTCATCGTGGTCCTCCGCCTTCTGTTCCATCCGGTCACGTGGATTCTTCTCCGATACCAAATGATGGGTTGGTTCTCCTTTTATCCCACCTACGTTTGGTACAGCATTCATTGCCCAGCTTCCGGCTCCACCATCACGACGATAAGCTCCAAGAAAACACAGAGATCCTTCATCTTTGTTCCACCCAACCACGTATCTCATAGCAGCATACGAGAGGCAAGAGCGGTCACTACAGCCCACACATCAGCCACGGGGGAGTATCCAGCAGACCATTACACAGTTCTTTTAGCGAGCTGAGCTACATCGGAGAGGGCCTTAGGATATCTCACGCATCAGGACAGCCTACGACCACATGATGGAGCATAGGCGTACTACCACCCCCTGGGTTGTCTTCCTTCAAGAGGCACTCAGACCACCACCGATGTACCACAAACTACACCCACCTCCCCTCGTCACCAGTAGCTAGGGTTTTTCACTCACTCATATTATGGATCCCTCTGTATTAGGTGGCCACTATCTGCTGAGTCAGAGCCACGTCTCCCCAGCCTTTCACCAGCCCTAGATAGGTTTGTGTTTATTTCATTTCATTTTCTACACATGGTTACTACACTTATACATGGCTTTTGTCTCATAGGCCAAGTTTGGCCTCCAGAAGACGTTAATATGACTTTCTTTCTCTCTCTCTCTCTCTCTCTCTCTCTCTCTCTCTCTCTCTCTGTGTGTGTACAAACCCAAGAGTACCGCCCGCATGGCTTCACACATGTGTGCCACATGGCACTCATGTGTGAGCCCATCTAATTAGAGCTAAGAGGTGGTTCATCCCTCCTTCCCCAAAGATACACCATGTTACATTGAAACGTAAATATGATGGAACAGTTGACGAGTATAAGGCTACGCTTGTTGCAAAAGGTTATGCTCAAGAGAGAGGCATTGATTTTGATGTGACTTTTACAATCACTTGCCGAATGACCACCGTTGGTAGCATTTGTGCACTTGCATCTCATCATGGTTGGAATGTATATTAATCGGACATTAAAACTGTATTTCTGACAGGTGACTTACATCAAAAAGTGTATGTATTTCAGCCCCATGATTTTGTGCAAAAGGCATGAAAACAAAGTGTGGAGGTTGAGAAAGGCATTATATGGAGCAAGCACAACGTGCTTGGTATGAAAAAGATACATGCCTACTTGATTGCACATGGTTTTGAGGATAGTCTAACTAAGAGCACCTTATATGTTAAGCGTGCAAATGATGTACTTCTTATCATTTTTGTGTATGTTGATAACATGCTCCTCACTGTTCTTAATGAGAAGCACATTACTGAATTTAAAGCTAATGTGCATGCCTCTTTAGAGATGTCAAATTTGGAGCATTTGCATCATTATTTGGGCATTCAATTTATGCAAGTTGATTGGAAAATAGCTTTATGTCAAACAAAATATATCGAAACACTTTTGTAACGTTTTGGCTTTGAAAATTGCAAACCTATTGCCACTTCTATGGAAACAAGTTTAGGGTTGAGTATACATTATGTTGGAGATGCATTTGATGTTGTTCTGTATCAGCATGATGTTGGATACTTGATTTACTTATGCATAGCACGGCTTGATACTCAATTTGTTGTCTCTTGCATGAGCACATTTATGCATTGCCTAGGTATCAAGGTGTGAAGGTGTCAGGCATTGGCAGGTGGTTAAGCACATCTCTCTACTTGAGTGGTACCTGACTACTTGGATTGTTTTATCCCAAGGGGGGATCACTATCGCCAAATTTACATGTTTTTTCTAACTCAGGCTCACTACCCCCAATTTTACATGCTTTTTCTAACTTTAACTAAGCTAGTTGCTATAACACTCATGGGTCCACCAATGGTTCTTTGCTTCATGCTTGATAGCTCATGCATATCTTGGTTTAGCAAGATGAAGCCTACTATGGCCACTTCTAGTTGTGAGGATGAGTATAGGAAAGCTTTCACAGTAATTGTTGAGTGTGTGTGACTCATATGCCTCTTGGTTGATTTGGGTGTTGGTTAGCCTTCTTCCCTCACCATCTTCACTGACATTGAGAGCACATTACTTTGTGCGAGGAACCTTGTGTTCCATGCTCGCACAAAGCATGTTGAGGTGCACTATCATTATGTCAGTGAAAGGTTCTCTACTCGAGAGATCAGTTTTGCATATGTTGCCACATAAAAGAAACATTGCATACCTTTTCACAAAGGCTCTGGCCAGGGAGAAGTTTAAGGCTTCGGACTTACTTCCTTTTGTGGATTGACCTCTTTCCACATAGCTTGGCACTTCTTTATACATGAGTGCAAACTCCTTGTTCACCGCATCACTTCCAGGGGGGATTTGTTCATATATTTTGGTAGTGATGTGTGTGAACACACTTAGGACCGTCGAGGCACTTCTTTCCCTCTTTAAGAGGTTTTT
Source organism: Ceratopteris richardii (assembly GCA_020310875.1). NCBI lineage: Eukaryota > Viridiplantae > Streptophyta > Polypodiopsida > Polypodiales > Pteridaceae > Ceratopteris > Ceratopteris richardii. The sequence goes on along the minus strand of CM035437.1, from coordinate 49,136,192 downwards.
TCCATTGGCTTGTATTTACACCTATAACCTTAACGGGTTATCTATCTTTGTACATTCACTTGGTAATTCATTCAGTGTTGTGTTTTGCTCCAAGCTTTTTCTTCTTCTTTGTGTTGTTCACATGCTTCCACATACCTCAAACTCCAACAAGGTGAACCACTATTACTGAACTTTACAATTATGTTAGCCTTGGATGCCGAAAAAAAGAGAGGAGAGAGAGAAATACACACCTTCACCCTAGCATGTTTCTCCGTAGGTTAAGGTTTACATCACATATATGATTATATCCATGGGTTCACATCAACGAGGGAATTAGACTCCATAAGTCTACGTTATAATATGTAAAAATTACTCAAGTCTACCTTCAATGAAGCCACCTTACTCTTGATTTTGTTCCACAAATAAGTTCATTTATGGAGCCCCATTACGGAATGTTCCTGAGAACAGTTTATGTTGCTCTTAATGCAATCTGTGGAGCATTACGATAAACATATATCTCATTGATATCTAATGAAGCCCTAATTTCTAACAGTAAAAGGAAATTAACAGATTGAAACACATTCCCAGATAAGTTAATTTCCCAATCTATTTGATTGGTAGTTTTTCTAACTTCTTTCTGAACTTTGAAACAAAGGCATGCTTAATAAAAAGCCAAATCCCTCTTTACAAGAAGAACCGACTATTAAGCTCCAATAGCCAATAAACTTAAGAAAGATAATACATTATGTAATATCATTAAGGTTAGATGGTGACAAAGATGGTGCTGTGCAACAGTATTTAGCTACCATATATAAGCTGTTGAAAACTTTTGATGGAACCAACTTCCAGCCACGGTAACAAGTTAAAAAGTATTTTGCCCAATTCAAATAAACACAATAAGACATCTTCAGAAGAAGCTATGCCAGATCTCTAACCTGAAAGCGGCTAAATCACTGATCACACCATTTGAGTGCATTCCTCATCAGTTGAGTCATCAATGTCTTCCGGTGCACCTTTGCATATGTAAGGAGGCTTCAAGTAAAGTGGAATTCGTGTATCTAAACCACCATCATCCAGTGCACACTGAGAAATGCACATACAAACATATCATGTGACCTATGTCTGGATACAAACATTGTTTTTTCCTGATCATGTTTATTTCAGTGAAGGGGAGAAAATAATTGTCCAAATTCATACGAAATCTGCTGCATATCATCTTTTACGTAATATGCACTGATTGTATGCATATCATCCACGAATGTTATGGTTCAACCATGCAAGAAGCAAGCTCATGGAGCTCCGAACGGATCATAAACAGTAAGGAATTATCTCTGCCAAATATGCTCTTTCAACTTTCAATATCACTATCGTCTCAAGCTACCTGTGAATGAAATGACACCTGCGAAAATTGATTCATCACGTTTTTAAGAGCAATATGATGTCCATGATCATAATAATCAACACACACATAGAAACAATTACTGATGAAACAAAGAAACCAATCAATTAACCGGAACAAGTACAACATAGCCGACTAAAAACTTCCGATATGAGCTCTTCTACTACAATACATATTCATGGTTCAGCAAAAATTCACAAGTTAAGTACATAATTGCAGCAGGAGAGAGAGAGAGAGAGAGAGGAAAAAGAACAGAGAGGAGCGAAATAAGATAATGAATGCACACACTCTTTCTGAATCTCCTTTATCCACATTGAAAGGAAATAGGCCTCCTTTCTATCTCATGCATATCTAATGTGCACAGATAGAAGTAGCTTTACACAACAACACGCCCTCTAGTGTTTTCGGTGCCTACTATATGGGGTATGGGACAAGACATGAACAAACTCTCTCTCTCTCTCTCTCTCTCTCTCTCTCTCTCTTTCTGCACTAGGTTTTCGTAGCCCACGAGACCCGTGGCTAGGGTTCCAACAGGCAGCAGCTCGTAGGATGCATGTACAGTCACACGTTGTCTGCTGCATTAGCCCACTGGCTCTCTCCTGTATGCTGCCTCAACACGCAAGTTGCCCGTAGGTGACAAGTAAGCATATAACGGGTCAGGTAAGCAAGCTACATCTCGACTCTGTCCTGTATGCTGCCTCAAACCGCAAATTGTCCGTAGGTGACAAGTAAGCAGGTCAGGTAAGCAAGCTAGATCTCCCCAAGTCATCCATCACTCACGGATCTCGTCACGCAACTCTCTCAGCTAGTTGTGCTCACAACGTAATGTTCGACCGAAGAAACTAACCCTCAAGTCCTTTAAAAAGGATCCTCAAGTCCACTCTCCGTAGGTGACTTGTTGTTTGCGCACTTATTTTTTGAGATAGAGGTTGTGTGTTCAATTCTTGTAAGCTATTGGATATGTTTGAATGAGTGTGATCATTCTATTCTTGTAATTCTTCATATCACTCAAGTTCGATGTTTTTGAGTAGCCCTTTTCTTATGATGCTTCAACAATCTAATCCCTGTTTGTGAGATATGAAAGATCCCATGGGTACTATGTCCTTCATTTGCAGAGTTGTTATGTCAATATATTCAAGCCAAGGAAAGATTAGACTTCGATTGAACTTCATCTTTAAAAAAAGGTCCCTCACAATAGCCAATCCAACATTGGACATGACATGATCCTAACGAAGCGAGACACATGTGATATGATCCTCAAAGCCATGAATGCTTTGAAGAAAACACATTTAGATATCAAAATGTTAGACATAGATCCAAGACGGATCATATATCAGTGTGTGTTGTAACAAGAGCATGAGTTGCTAAGGTTCTTAGCTTGGGGGTTATCTTAAGGTTCCACCTTAGAAAGTAGAGTGAGTGTGCATGATGGCCACATGTCACACTAGAGCACTCTAGAAGCTTTCTAATCTTGGAGCAAGAAGATAAATAAGATGGGAGGAGAGTAGCACATATGCCATTTTTTTCAAGTCTCATGTGAGAAGCACATTTGGGATATTAATGCATTAACATTTATACCTTTGCATCATATTTTTACTCTCAAGTACATTCATCTGGATAATTTTGCATCATAATTTATAACTTTGCATTGTTTTCTTTTCCGATCTTATGAAACTAACATTGGAAAGTGCATCAAAGCTAGTTGATATGACTTTATCTCCGCACATGAAGTTCCATTAACTTATTTTGACTCGTAAAAGCATGACATGCCTTCTTTGTGTGTTTTAGAATCTTTTGCAAGTATTGGAGCGAGAACAAAGATATTGACATGAGGGCGTGTAGTGCCCAACAACACATGTTGCAAAAGTTTTTGTTTGTAGGTTTTTGGAGTAGAAAGTGGTTCGCCCACCACTAGGCTGATGCCTATCATTGTATCATGGTTATTATTTTCTCAGGCTTCATTTTTCTTAGGGAAATCTTACCAAAATTTTGGTAGCCACATGGCCTTATATGCCATGAGAGAATTAAAGAGATACTGTGTTGTAAGAGAGAGGAAGTCTCATGTATGCAACATAATTAAAATATTGTTAAGTAATTAAAATAGAGAAGAAGTTGCATGAGTGGATGCATGCATACATAGATGGTATGATTTATAGAAATGTGAAGTGCATGATGCATTTTCTATCCATAGAAGAACATTTTATCTATCACCAATATGTTAGGGTGAGCATAAAGTATGTGGTAAAAATGCCATGAGTAGACTAAGTTTAGTTTTAGGAAGCAAATGACAAAGATAGATTATCTTTTTCATTTTCATATAGATTGGGAATGGTTAGAGGATGGCCTCCTCAGATTAACCAAGATTTCCTCCGAAAGAAATTTTAGTTGAAGTAGTTAGATGAATACTAGAAGCTATGTCTAAGAGAGACAAAGGAATAATTTTAGAATGTCTAAGTATGGTTGATGGCAAAGAAATAATTATCTTAAAAGATTCCATAAGATTTCATGACATAAATTAGCATACTAGCTCTAAGATTATGTACTTAGATAGTTTTTAGAATACAAGAATAAGATAGTAAGTGCTTGTCTAGCTATTGGACACACAAGAAACTAAGTATAGTAGCAATAACTCTAAATCTAGAGTACAAGATGTAAAGTTGGATTGTCTAAGTTGGAGAGGCAAAAGTAAAATAAGTTACAAAGGTTAACTTATTTGTCAAGGCTTGCAAGTGAGAATTTTGGAAAAGCTCCAGAACACTTTAAGTAAGGATGAGGTAAGATATAAAAGTATCATAGTTAAAGCAAAGGTTTAACCATTGCCAAATAAATCTTGATGTGAAAGAAGGAACAATAGTGCTCATAGTTTTTCTTTCAATACATTATAAGAACTTGGGGGTTGAGTCAACATACTCTTATGATTAGAGCAATGGCAAAAACAAGGGCTAAGCAATGCCAAATTTAAGAAATAATAAATTCAAGAGATATGAGTCCTATGATCTTATGATTATGTGAATTAGTAGATCTTAGAATGGAATTTAAGATGCATATAGACAAAGGATTTGAGGTGAGAGTTACAAGATCTTAGGATTCTATGAGTCAAGAAGATCTTAGAAAGAACTCTAGAGCACCCAAAGGTATATGATATTTTATGAATATTGATCAAGATGAATGACTAATAGCATTGTGATCAAAGAAAAGTATAAGTTTGTTGATGTCATAGTAAAATAGTAGATACCACATGTATGGTATCATTGAATGGAGTTTCTTAGATTAAACAAAAGAATTCAAATATAAGACCAAGGGAGGTCTTAAGACAAGGGAAAGTGTTGTCAAGGTCATTAGATTAAGGAACTTATTAGTTACATAGCTAAGAATTATAGAGTATCAAGTCAAAACCTAGAATAAAGGATAGTCTATAATCAAAGATTCCATTATCTAGGAGAATGCAACTAACATTTTTACCAAAAGGAATAAAAGAGAAAGATTTAAAGTAATACATCTTGAAAGAGATCAATATATGAAAAAACCTCAAATAAGTTCATTAAAGAAAATTTCCCTTTGACAGGTAGGACAAATTGAGATAAGGTCTAGTTCTTGCCAAGGTATCATGAGTTATAAACTTAGAGATAAGAGGTCTCAAGGTGTTTTGAAACCTTAGAAGAGAACTCTAAGAACATCTACAAGTTTTGGACACTTGTAAATTAAGTATATAGTTCATAGCTAGTTACGATAACTACATAGCCATGAGTACTAGTGCACATTTTTATGTGTATGAACAAAGGAGTTTATTCCACAAGAACTATAGACTTTAGATTTGTGGAATAAAAGGGCAAATCAAGTTCGATTAGAATGTCGTAACCAGAAACAAGTAATAAGAAAATCATGTAAGAAATTTTGGAAGTTGAGACATAAACTTCAGAATCACTAGCTTCATAGAAGGAATAATATCTTGAATCCATTGTAGTCTAGTATGGGCAGATGGGATAGTTCGATCTATCTCTCTATGTGAGAATGAAAAATAAAGGCCCTATGTGGAATCATCTTTATTAAGCAAACAAGGAAAGTTTGTAGGCCAAATACTCAAGAGAGGATGGCCAAAATACACAGAAATGCAAGGTTTGCAAAAAGCAAACAAGGCAAGTCTGTAGGTCAAATACTCAAGAGAGATTGGCTAAGATGTACAGAGAGGAAAGGTTTGCAGAAAGCAAACAAGGCAAGGCTATAGTCTAAATCCTTGGCAAGGAGAGACAAGGTTAAATAGCAAGACAAGGTTTGCATTAAGCAAACAAGGAAAGGTTGTGGTCAAAATTCTCAATAAAGAGTGATTACACAACAAGGCAAGGTTGTTCTCCAACAGGGAGTTATTATACAACAATGCAAGGTCTGCAAGCAAGAACTTAGTTGAGAAACAAGTTTGATGTTTCTATCCATAGGAATAAAGTGGTCGAGTGAACCAAAGTTATATGTTTAAGTACAAAAAGGGTGAAAAGTACCAAGTCTATTGGAAGTTTACACAGAAAGGGTACACACACCAACTCTGTAAGTAATTATGGTAGATCTAGAAGTTCAGAGCCATCATTGATGACTCTATTGAATGAGAGAAAGATGATTTCATTTCTCTCTAAAGCATACAATTCAAGTCCATGTTCTAATGAAGACTGGAATAGATAAATGGAAAGGAAAGGTTTGCAAACAAGTTTCTTGAAGGATTTAGAATACTAACCATGATGTTTTAGAAAATCTCTTAGTATTGACAAAGGACACAAGTTAATTTGACGAATCTTGTAAGTGTCAGTGTCAATAAGAAACAAGAAGGAATCAGGACATAAGGTCCACTACATCCCTAAAAGGCACATAGCCTGTCTTAGGATTCAAAGGAATGAAGAAAAGATTAAAAAAAACAGGGGGCGAAGAAGAGAAAAGGGATGGCTTCTATCAATTTTTTAGCAAAATGAATGTTATGAAATTTAGGTTTTATGTGGAAGATAGTGGATCACTTACAAGAAGGTAAGAGGTCCACACTTTTTATCTTCAAATTACATGAGATGTTCATATTTAGATTAGTAATATTACAAATATGATCTTTAGACAGAGTTCAAAACCCAGACGATTAATTAGATTTCAGAAGATATGTTAAGGGCAAATATGTTAGAGAAGAAGATAGAACGGGATAGATGTAGCTATATTACATGAAGGCAATGAGTTCACTTCCTCATAAGATGGTAGCATACATCCCATAACCCATAATTTCATATATGTCACAGAAATATCCTAGACATATGGAGAAGGTAAGGGAACTATTGGCACATAGTTAGCAGGTGCACATAGAACGTCTTCAGATTGCATGTCTTAGGTGGAAGTTCCACATAATTTATAGAGTTTGAAGCAAGGGACAAGAATGAGCAATGTTTTCTAAGGCCAAGGCTAGACTTCTCATAATTTCCCATCACTAGAGAGAGATGACACCAGATATTCAACAAGAATGTTATATAAGAGAATTGCATATAGAACTAGTTCGCTCCAAAGTATTTTGTATCTTGGAAGGGTTTCAACTCTTAGTCTCCTCTTATCCTAAGGTTCCACCTTAGAAAGTAGAGTGAGTGTACATGATGGCCACATGTCACACTAGAGCACTCTAGAAGCTTTCAAATATTGAAGCAAGAGGATAAATAGGATGGGAGGAGAGTAGCACACACACCATTTTTTCAAGTCTCATGTGAGAAGTTTCTCACACAAAATAATTGAAAAGAGCTAAAATGTCAAAGAGGATAGGATGAAAGAGCACACATGGTAAAGTTTGTAAGGTTATGTTCGAATCAATTTCTATGTGTGTGTGTGTGTATATAATCCTCATATTATGAAATCGAAATTGATAAAGTTAAAGGAGTGATACAAACAAAAAAAATCAACTTTATAGCTGACCGTTTCTAAGATCAGCAACAAGTGTTTTAATCATGATTTTTTTTTTTTTCAAAACCTCAAATCAAGGAAAAGGGAAAATGCAATGGCGGTTAGATGATACATAATCCTCATATTATGAAATCCAATGGATAAAGTTAAACGAGTGATACAAACAAAAATTCTTAGATTTTATTAAGTAAGCATACTTGCATAACCATTTCTAAGATCAGCAACAAGTGTTTTAATCATGACTTTTTTTGCAAAACCTCAAAACAAGGAAAAGGTAAAATGTACAAGAATGTGTCATTCTCTTCATGTGAGCTGAATTTCTTCTTGATCTTACCTCCTTGAATTATGAAGAGAAAGGAATGTTCCAACGGGGAAACACTTTCGTGGATTTTGGTCCTCTTTCTTTGAAGTGCTAAGGATTTCTTTATGGAGTACTCTTTGGGAGTATTTGCAAAACTAGCAGCACAATTCTCTTTTTATCTTTTTCATATGGCCTCCCTTTTGGTGGCATTCCAGAGGGGGTTCAACCATTTCTAAGTTGATGTATGAGCTACTAAAGAATTTGAAGTGGACGAAAGAGTGTGATAATTCTTTTTGGGAACTCAAAAGATGTCTCATATCAGCACCACTCTTAAAGGCCTTAGACTAGAATGAGTCATTCCACATCCACATAGATGCTTCTAATTATGCAATTGGTTGCATCTTAGCATAGGCCCCCAGTGAGGGAAACATGGACTTCCCAAAAACATATGCAAGTAGAAAACTCATCCTTGTCTAAAGGACCTACATGAATTTTGAAAGAGAAGGACTCGGCATGGTCTATGTCGTAAAGGAGTTTTGGCACTATTTATTGGCACATAAATTCAAGATCTTTGTAGATCACCAAACTTTACTCTACATTCTCAATAAGGCTTGTAAATTAGTAAGGTGGTTTGTTCTACTTATGCAATATAATTTTGAGGTGGTAGTCAAAATGCGAATACACATATCAGAGCTAACCATTTGTCAAGAATTAAAATTACTAGCCCCAACAGGCCAATAATGATGACTTATTAGACACTTACTAGTTCAATTTTCAAATGGTACCAAAATGGCTTGAGCTAGCAGCACCTGTCTTATCCTTTGGGCCAGTCAAGCCATATGTGAGGTTCACTAAAGAACAGGTAATGAATGCCAAGAACTCACACATCAATGTTGGTTTACTATATCCTCAAGATGCCAATGGAGTACTTTCCTATTGTGTGTAAGAGAATGAGCATCTCATGCTTGTAGTACAGGCTCATGTGGATGCTTTTGGTAGGAACTTTCCAAAATCAAGGGCTTTGCAGAACATCCAAAAAAAGGGCATCTATTGGCCATAGATGGAACAAAAAATTCATGACTATGTCACTACATGTTCCACATACCAAGCCATTCCAACTACGAAGCATGTTACTCTATACTATGCATCTAGCCTTATAGGAAGAGAGTCCAAACTATGTTCTAATTGGCAATATGATCTATAAGTGAGGCAGGATAATCTCGTATGCCTTTGTGTTCATGAATATGATTATTTTCCACTATTGGAAGCCGCATAAGCAAATTTTCAAGATGAGAGTTCCAATAAAGTGTTATGCACTATTTTGACAACATTGGTAAATTCAGGATGCTCAGACTGGGACAAGCAACTACACCATATCATTTGGACTTATAGTGGTTCTTACAAGATCTCTTTAGGGGCTACCTTTTAATTTGGTATATGAAGAACATGTGATTGTGTCTATTGACTTGTAACAACTCTCAAACTAGTAGGAGATTATAAATGGAATGGCCGTGAGCTATCTACTTTGGTGGAAAAACTTGCACTTCAAGAAACGTGTCCCAAGGCTACCACAGGCATCTACACTCACAAAAAGACACAAAAATCTTATTTTAATGCCCATATAAAAGGATATGAAGCTACAAGAAGGTGAACTCATACTTTTCTACACACTAACCAACATGCTAAGAAGTTGTAGAAACAAGGCCATGGACCCTATGTGATATATTTTATAACACCCAATGGAGCCATCCAATGAGCCACACTAGAAGGTGATTGTTTTCCCTATTATATCAGTGGTTGTAGAGTTGAAATCTACCAAGAACTGATCACTACATATATCTTAAGATGGCTATAAGAGTCTACAAATAGGAAATAAGAAGAACAATGCAATATTGCACATGCTCAACAAGGGACCTTAGAGTGTGATAATCTAATAGAGCAGGTCATGCTTGTCCGAGATTGACTCTTTGATAATTTTGTAGGTCTAAACCTAACGTATGGCAAAATCACCCTCAAGGGAGGGAAAAGACCTAATCATACCTCTTTTTACCTCTTCCTCAACCAATGACCTGATACCAAAACGAACTTCATGAATTATGAAGTCTTCATTTGAAGCAATATGTAGCCCAAAATAACCGCCTATCACTCCACTTTAAACCATACAAAAATCATGTGTAGATCCAATACCCCACATCAAATAGACCCTTCTCTAAGTTAATAAAGCTACTTTTGTTTCTAGCCCTTGATATGGGTTGATCCTCACATAGGATCAATCCCAAACTCGATGCCTTAAAAGCAACCTTCGTAACTATCCATCTATGGTCTACTGTAGACCTCATTTGACCTCAAATTCAAGAACCTACCAATTTCCAAAACTCTCACATGGCTTCTCCTCATAATGGGTGCCTTACAAAATAGAGTTTCATGGAACAATGGTGCTATTACATAAGGGTGAGACATTGATCATATCTAACATTTCCCTATACATGGACACTTTTCACTATAGTGCTAGCTAGATCTTTTTTCCACATGTAACCACATATACATGATATGGTCATATGTGGTGGTACTTTGTACTTAAGGATTCACTTATGGCTCTCATTTCACTCATTATCATTTTTATTGATCATCTATCAATAGAGAGCTCTTCTAGTCACCACATCTCTCTATGTTTGGAGCTCCTTCTTTGCTTTTGTGTGTACTTCTATTCATGCTTTCTCACTCACTCACACATCCAATAGTGGTATCAAAGCAAGTTGAGCTCCTTCTCAACTTTCCATTTTATCATGACATCGTTGCATGCACTTTTAAAACAGAAAATCAATTTTGTAGCATAGAAATACAAAGTTCAACACTTGAAGATTGTTTCCAATAGGTACATTGGGTTTTAAACCCCCTTTCAAAGACATTCATTCAGTCAAATTTTCCATCACATATAGTTCATGAGCTACATTTTCATCTTTGTTGAAGTTCATATCTTTCTACTTTTGGCTTCTTTGGTGCAATGTCAAGCAACAATGACTTATTTGGCATGCTTCAAGCTAAAGATGAGCTTTAGGATACCAACTATCCAATGTGTTCTTACATGATGAATTATGTTCTTGTTGAAAAGCATCTCCGGAATAGTGGAAGATGCTGGTGAGCAACCCCATGGTTCTTCTACTATGAAACTTGTTGTCATAGATTGAGGATCTTCTTTAAGTACAATGACCATGCCTTCTCCAGCTATGCAAGAGAAACTTAGATGAGATGTAAAGAAGGCTCAAGCTCATGCATTGATTTCCCTTTCTCTGAAGCAGCATATTGTTATACACATATAATCATGCACTACAAGACAAGCTTGGGATACACTTGCTTCTTTGTATGCCATGCATAATGAAACACATGTTGCTTACTTGAGAAAGCAACTTGAAGATGTATGTATGGATGAAAAATGATTTAGTGGATGTATATTTTATATGCATCAAGGATTTGATAGAGCAATTGGCAAACATTGATAAGACCATTCCGGATTTTAATGAAAAGAAGGAAGAATTTGGCATGTCTATTATTGAAAATACATCTAATGCAAAGAAGGATAAAGCTAATCTCGTTCAATATGTTTAGGTATGTGTTATTATATGTCATCATGATTCATCATCATGTTCTACATGTATGATTGTGAATGAAGGTGATTCGGATGGCTTTTTGATAGTGGTGCTTTTGCAAGATGCACCCAAGGAAGGATGTGCAAACAATGCTAGTTATCCTATTATTGGAGTTGGAGAAATTCAGCTTACGACTAGAAATGGAGGTATTGTTACTCTTAGGAATGCAATGTATGTACCCAAATATCAAGAAGAATTTGATTTTGGTTAGTACTATTGCTAGCACCAAACTTCATGTACACTTTGTTGATAACAAATGTATGGTTCATGATTTCAGGAATGGTGATGTTATTGTGATGTCAAGGACATTATCCAATGGTTTGTATCACTTGGATGCATATAAGAGAGTTCACTCAAATGCCTTTCTTACACATACTTCTTCTATGGTTGAAATGGAGTTAAGGCATGCTTATTTTAGTCATTTGGACTTTAATAGTTTGCTTTATTTGCAAAAGAAGGATATGGTTATTGGTTTGCCAACACTCCAATCCATTGAAATGCATGCATGTGAAGCTTGTATACTTCAAAAAATGCATCATGCTCCTTTTCCAAAACATGGTGATACACATGCTACACAAAAATTGCAACTTGTTCATAGTGATGATGTGGTTTGTTCAAGATTCCATCTTTTGGCAAGCATGTATACTGTGTTACCTTCATTGATGATGCAACATACCATACTTGCATGTATCCTATCAAAGCAAAGAATGAAGTATTATCTTGCTTTAAAACATTTTTAGCTATGGCCAAATTTTCTTGTAGAAATAAGATTTTGACTCTTCGCATGGGTGCTGGCAGAGAATACATGTCACATGAATTTAATGCTTTTCTTTGTGAAAGAGGCATTGTGCACCAATGTACATTGCCATATACACCTCAACAAAATGGTCTTGTGGAGTGCAAGAATAGAACACTTCTTCAAATGACACAATGTATGGTTAAAGGAAAACATCTTCTAGATAAGTTTTGGATGGAAGCAGTCATGTGTGCAAACTATGTATTGAATCATTGTCCTACAAAAGCATTGAGAGGCACTACACCTTGTGAGCCTTGGAATGGGTAGAAGCCAATGGTTAGTTATATGCATATATGTGATTGTTTGACATATGCTCTTATGCCATCACAAAAACATCACAAACTTGGTGACAAGGCAAAAAAATGTATATTTGTTGAATATTGTAGTCAGAGTAAAGATTATCGCTTATACCATCCATTGATGGGCAGAACTATTATAAGTCAAGATGTGGTATCTACTAAAAATTTAGCTTATCCTTTACTTGAATGCAAATTTCAGCCAACACTTAGTTCATAAAATGTTTTTTCTACACCCATGCCTTTGTTTCAAAGTGATATGCTTGACTATGGCCATGTAGGCCATTCAAATGAGGCTCAAAGAGCTAAAATTTTTAGCCAAATATTTCTAAAAACTTCCGATCAAACATGGCTAAAAATTCCCAAAATTTACAAAGAAATATGGCTGAAAAAATTCAAGTCAAAGATGGTTGAGAATCTCCAGCCAAATATGGCTAAAACTTTGCAAAATTTATAGCCCACTTCTGATGTACATGTTTACAATGTATTACATGAGGAACACATGCTATCAAGGATGCACAATCTTTGCCAAAATGGCTGCAAAAAACATTACAAGATAGCAAGTTGAGTGCTCTTGTACTTGGTAGAACAAGATCAAACTCTCACCATGCATCAAGTGACTTTCTGGATGTATCTCTTATTGCAACCACATGTAATGAAGAGCCACTCACTCTTGAAGACACATGTGATGATTCAAATTGGATGAGAACAATGCAATTAGAATCGGATACTATTCACAAAAAATATACTTGGGAGTTATGTGAATTTCCAAAATGTAAGTTTCATCTGTAGTAAGTGATTTTACATGATTAAAAGAAAGTTATATGGTAGCATGAATCGCTACAAAGTTAGACTAGTTCCAAAAGGTTATGCACAAAAATATGACATTGACTATGGGGAGACTTTTGCACCTACTTTGTGCATGACTACCATTCTTTTTTTATTGCATAAGCTACCCATCATGGTTGGAAAGTGCATCAATTGGATATAAAGATATCCTTCTTGAATGGCAATTTGCAAGAAGAGGTCTATGTGAAACAACCTCCTAAATTTTCCATCAAAGGTCAAGAGCATATGGTATGATGCTTACATAAGGCATTGTATGGACTTAAGAAAGCTCCACCTGCATGGTATGACAAGATACATAAGCACTTTATTGCTCTTGGTTTTACATGTAGTCCAATTGAAAACACACTTTATGTACACAAATATAGGGATGATCTTATAGTGTTTGTTCTTTATGTTGATGACATTCTCTTGTTTGGGTCATGTAATGAGAAAATTGGCATTGCTTATGTTTGATTTGCAGCATAATTTTGATGTCACATATCTTGGCCTTTTTTACTATTATCTTGGTTGCCAGTTGTTATCTGTTGAGGGAGGAATTGTTGTGCATCAAGAAAAGTATATTGAGAAACTACTTTAGCATTTTGGTTTTGACAATTGCAAGACTAGCTCAACACCAATGGAAATAGCATGAAGATTCTCAATCGAGGATTGAGGTGATGCATTTAATACTACTCTTTATCAAGAAGTTTTGGGACGTTTGATATATGCGTGCAACACAAGTTCGTACATACAGTACGCGGTTTCCCACTTGAGGTTGATTTATGCATAGCCTTGGCACTAAGCATATGTAAGTAATAAAACATGTGTTTATATCTCTCAAAGGCACTTTGAGTTTGGTTCTCTTTTATGCCAGAGATGTTCGACATGCTTGCATTATTTTACCGATATTGATCAGGCTGGTTATTATGATACACGAGTTACTAGTGGTAATTGCTTTTTCCTTGGAGGATCATGCATACCTTGGTTGAGTAAGAAGCAACCTAATATGGCCAAATTCAGTTATGAAGCTAAGTATAGGGTAGTATTTATAGATATAGTGGAGTATATATGACTAAGATGCCTAATGATGGATCTATGCATGGGGATCGATGGTCTACACATATTCTCACTGATAGTTTGTGCATTGCCAGTTGCAAAAAATCAAGTGTTTCATGCATGCACAAAGCACATTGAGGTTCATTATCATTATGTTAGAGAGCATCTTCATGCTAAAGATATTGATTTGGTATATGTGCCTACACAAGATAATGTGGCAGGCATATTCACCTAAGCTCTTCCACAAGAAAAGTTAGAAGCTTTTCACAAAGCTTTAGGCTTACATTGTGGGGGTTGATATGTCACTCCCTATATAAGGTCACATCACTCGTTCTGGGGGGTTTGTTACACTTATGTGTCCCTCGAGGAGCTTTGATGTGAACTATTTTCCTATACATGGGCACTTTTTACTCTAGTGTTGGCTAGATGCTTTTTTCCCATGTAACCACATATACATGATATACTCATATGTGGTTGTACTTTGTACTTAGGGATTCACTTATAACTCTCGCTTCACTCATGCTCATTTTTACTGATCATCCATCGATAGAGAGCTCTTCTAGCCATTGTGTGTCTATGTGATTTGATATCATTCTTCGCTTATGTATGTAATTCTTTTCATGCTTCCTCACTCACTCAAACACCCAACATATGAATGCCAACATTAGTGAAGATTCAGTTGGTAGTCAAGTTTGTTGATGACAAGTGTATAGTTCATGATCTCTCTTATGGTGAAAAAATGAGTGCATCTGGTGTGTTTTGTTGTGATCTCTCTAATCTCATGAATTATGGAAGATCTATGGGTCATCTAAATACGTGACTATTTAAATTTGATAGTTTGGTGTGAGTCCAAAAATATGATATGGTTTCCCCTTTGCTTGAACTTGTGGAACATTTTAAACATGTAAGTGAGGTCAACATTTTGGGTAAGATGCAATAATATTCATTCCCAAACGTAGTAAAAAAATGAGAGTTGAGTATAAATTGTCACTTATGTTCCTATGCCAATGCCATAATTACATATGCTTTACGCCATGAATGAATTTTCCAATCATGCATGTTATATCCATTAAAGTCCAATTCCAAAGTTTTTACATACCTTAAATATTTCTTGTCTTTTGTTGAGAATGTGTTAACATATAAAATAGGCACCCTTTGTTTTGATCAAGGAGGAATTGCGTGTATTCTAAATTCAATGGATTTTTGATTCAGAATGGGCCGAAATACCAATGTAAAATTTTGTATGTACCACAAAACAATGATGTTCATAAGAAGAAAAATAGTTCTTTCATGTAAATGGAAAGATGTAAGGTCAAGGGCCATGCATTATCTCATAGTTTTTTTCTTGAGGTCATGATGTGTATTTCATATGTACATAGCAAGCGGCCCATGTTGAGATATCAAGATCAACATGTGATGATCAGGGATGACACATATCAATTTTTCATTTCTCTGACATGTATAGTGGTCATGTCGATATATGTCAGGATTACTTTAGTGAGTGTTACTAGATTTATCTACCAAGAGTGATCGCATATTTTTTTCTTACTAGCTCACTCATTCATGGACATTAGGATTTTCCATATGTACTATTCTTTATATATTGCATCACTTGTATTATTTTTTTAGGTCATTCTTGTATATTCCTTTTATGTAATAGAAGAAGAAGAAGATCATTCTTCCTTTCCTCAATCTATGTGTACTCCTCCTTGAGTGTGAGAGAGTTATCTTCCTTATCTCCTTTCTCCCAACATGGTATCAGATCTAGAGTGGTTGTAGAGAGCTCGTGGAGAAGATTAATAATGAAGAGTATGTGAGAAGGCATGGAGAAAGCATGCTTCAAAAACGATCTCAGATTTTTGTTTTGGAGCCATCTCAACGTCTGTTTCAAGCTCCTAAGGTGGGGCCCATCAAGAAACTAGGTTAGTTTCCAAAACCATAACTTGCGTTCTATTCAACAACACTCAAATATTCTAGATCCAAAATTTCAAGAGATTCCATGTAGTGTTGATACACAAAAACTATGCTTTTCTAAGATCAAACTATCATGTCATAGTCTGATAATGTTCAAGCACAAGTACTACTTCTAGTGCTTTTTTAGTGTTGTGAATTACTGCAGAAATGGCAAATGCTTTTGGAATGAACCAACCTATGAGCAATAAGCTAGACAAGAAGAAATCTCATGCTTGGAGATTCAAAATGATGAATTTCTTAATGGGAAAAGTCTATTGGAAGTACATCAAAGGAGAGGATGAAAACACTCTACAATTACCAAAGAGGAATCAAACTACGGACTAGTTAAGAGCATATGAAGAGTGGAATCAAGGAACATGGAAGGTAATGTATTGGATGTCTATTAGCATACAAGATAACATGATTGGGCACATATAGGATGTTGATATATTTTGGTAGTGATGTGTGTGAACACACTTAGGAACACCGAGTAAATTTTTTCCCTCTTTAGGAGGCTTTTTTCCCTAGCTTGTATATATGCCTATAACCCTAACGAGTTATTTTGTATAGTAACTTGGTAACACATTGAATATTGTGTGTTGTGTTCCAAGATTCTTCTTCCTCCTTGCGCTATTCACGTGCTTCTATAGACCTCAAACTCCAACAATTGGTATCAGAGCAGTTTCCGCTTCATGCATATATGCCAAACTGATCTCTCCAGTAGAGAATCTCCCCCTAAAATAATGATAGTACACCTCAATGTGCTTAGTGCGAGCATGGAACACACGGTTCCTAGCAATTGCCAATGCGCTCTCACTGTCAATGAAAATGGTGGTGGTAGAAGACTGACCAACACCCAAATCATCCATAAGGCATTTGAGCCACAGACACTGAACATGTGCTAAAAAAGCTTCCATATACTTAACCTTACAACTAGAAGTGGCCACATTAGGTTGCTTCTTGATCAACCAAGATATGGTTGAGTTACCAAGCATCAAGCAAATGTTGAGGTTATGTAATGTCGTGGCAAAAGCGTGTTAACTAACAAGACTGCGAAAAACTGCCACGCCTCAACTAGAACTAAGTTAAAGTGATGTTAGAACACCTCTATAATCATCAATAGCTTAGTAAGCTTCCTGAAATTGAAAACTTCACAGCTGTGTTTAGTGAAATACAAATATTCACTTTACAGAAAGTTTTGCGTTTCCTTCAAGCTTCAATTCTGATCTGATTTACTTCAATCTTCACAATTCTTTGTTTGCTTACTGTTAGATATTTTTCGCCACTTGAATGAGTCAAAACTATGTTTGAAAACTCACCAAAATATCACCGAAACTTCACCGGACTATTACCAGACTGACACCGTAATTGTACCAAAATGTTACCGGAATCAACTGCAATTCTGTTTGTAGTTACTTCAACTGATTGTAGATGAAGTAAGGAAGTAATACTTGAGCTTCCTTTAGTGAATGAACTCTTTCTGAAGTTAAAAAAAAACTTCACCAGTTCTAGATGTCTTTACTTTTAGACACAGTACTGTGTGTACTTGTCCTGTTTCACAGAAGTCTTTTGATCAACTTATAGTTGAGACTACTGGCTTCAAGATGAGCTATCTCTCATGAAAAACTTTACACTATGTTGCGAGATCTAACTTGTAGATGTACCGGAAAATATTTACTGAGAAAACTGTAACTGCTAACTAACTTTCACAGTAACATGAAATTACTCAGATTTCTTCACATACGAAGAATGTGCTCAAATTTCCACATGAACATGTGTTTTCTATTAGAGAAGATGTGTACAAAAAATAGCTTGGCCTCACTTTGCTCATAGCTATGGAAAACTCTCCTACTCTGAGTAGTTATTCCTTACCATCTCTCTCAGATGAATACCCGACAGCTCAGGTTCTATTATTCATCTCTACATACGCAATCTCTGGCGTCTTCTATATCACTATCCTCAGTTTCTATATGTGCTATTCTATTCTGGTTCTATGCACTCATATGCTATCTCTTCTTCTTCCTCACATATATATACATTTTGTTCCGAGATTCAAAACTCGTATTTCTGGAAGTTTCTGTGAACTATATTATAGTCGTGAATTTGTCCCTTCACTAAGGCTTGATTTTTTGACTGCCTTTGTTTTTGCTTCTCTTTGTCTTTCTTCGTCTTTATGTCTGTCTGTATGTCAAATTTGTGAGTGATTCTTCAACAGCTCCCCCTCAATCACTAATTTGCATTCTTTGATCTTTCATATATTCTTCTTTTCTTTTATACCTGCCATTTCTTTGAATCTGCTTGTCTTTACTCCATCTAAGCTCTTTGTCAGAATATCTGCTATCTGATCTTTTGTAGGAGTGAATACTATTTCAATCTCTTTCTCCATTACCTTTTCCCTCAGGAAATGATATTGAATCTCTATGTGTTTTGTTCTTGCATGAAATACTGGATTTGCTGCAAGATACAATGAGCTCATATTATCTCCATGTATGATAGGTATACCTTGATCAATACCCATACTTTTGAATAGGGTCTGCATCCATATCACTTCTTTAGCTGCTTCCACAAGTCCTTTATATTCTGCTTATGTTGACGATAAAGCCACTGTGTGTTGCTTCTTTGAACACCAGCTTACAAGCTTATCTCCTAGTTATATCATATACCCATGTGTTGACCTTCTGTCATCTTGACTTCCTGCCCAGTCTGAGTCAGTGTATGCTCTCAGCTTTATATCTGACGTAAAAGGATAATATAATCCTTCTTTTATAGTTCTTTTGATATATCTAAGAACTCTTTGTCCTGCAACCCAATGTTGATCCTTCGCACAATGCATGAATTGTGAGAGAACTCCCACTGTATAACTGAGATCCGGTCTTGTTAGTGTAGCATAAATTAAGCTTCCCACTAACGACTGATACTTCCTCATATCTTTAAACTCTGCACCACCATATTTGCTGAGTTTATGATTTACTTCAAGCGGTGTTGAAGCTTCTTTGCAATTCTCCATGTTAAACTTCTTCAATAAGTTTAGGAGATACCTTTCTTGCGAAACATATACACCATGATCTGTATATGTAACTTCCATTCCAAGAAAGTATGATAACTTCCCTAGATCCTTCATCTAAGGTTCCTGTGATTATTATGTCATCTACATAAATACAAATGTAGATCATACCTTCATCTGTTCTCTTAATAAGTAGACTTGCATCAACCTTTGAGCTTTGATATCCAAGGTCATTGAGATACTTCACAAGTCTGTAATTCCAAGCTCTTGGAGCTTGCTTCAATCCATAGAGAGCTCTTTTTAATCTGCAAACATGATCTGGGTAACTGGAACTTACAAACCCTTCAGGTTGTTCCATGTAGACTTCATCTGATATATATCCATTTAAAAATGCATTCTTTATATCCAGTTGACTTAGCTTCCATCCTTTTGATGCTGCTATATCAATCAATGTCCTTATGGTTGACATCTTCGCCACCGGACTAAATGTCTCATCATAATCTATGCCATGCATTTGAGCATAGCCTTTGACCACCAGTCTAGCTTTGTATCTGGCTATCCTTCCATCTGCAAGTTTCTTAACTTTGTAAACCCATTTATTTCCAATTACTTTCTTACCATTTGGTTTTGGAACAAGATCCCAAGCCTTGTTCTCTTCAAGAGCTTTGAAATCCTCCTTCATTGCTTCTTCCCATTGTTTCTTACCTTTTGCTTCACTGTAATTCTGAGGTTCTTGATCTTCCTTTACTAAATAAGCATAGTTTTTCTGAGTCAAATAAGAAGTGTCGTAGGAATACCTTGTTGGTTGTTTCCTTACTCTGTTGATCTTCTTAGCTCATATTCTTCATGTGTATCTGAATACACATCTTCATCAAATCTTGGTCCATCTTCGTTTCTCATAGTTGATCCAATCCTGGATGTACTTGCCTGCATATGATCTTCATCTTCATTCACCTGCATATGTGATTTTCCTTTTTCTTTCCTTCTCATCTCTTCTTCACGTGTTTCAACACTATGCTCTTTATCTGTATACCAGCTTTTTCCTTCATCAAATGTTACATCTCTGGAAACAGTAAACTGTTTGGTTAGAGGACTCCATAACCTATAACCCATCTGTTTTTCATCATATCCGATGAACACATATTTTTGAGCTTTTGGTTCAAGCTTATGTCTCAGTTGTGATGGTACATAAGCATAAGCAATTGATCCAAACACTTTACAATGATCAAGTGTTGGTTTCTTGCCCCACCAAGCTTCATAAGGGGTCATCCCATTTAAAGCTATACATGGTAATCTATTTACCAGATTTGTTGCTGTATTTACAGCCTCAGCCCAAAGATAATTTGGACAATCCTTCTCCTTTAGCATTGCTCTTGCAAACTCAACTAGAGTTCGGTTTCTTCTTTCTGCTACTCCATTTTGTTGCAGTGTATACCTGCAAGTTATTTCTCTTTTGATACCTGCATTCCACAGATAATCATTGAACTCTCGAGAAAAATATTCTCCTCCTCCATCAGACCTTAGTCTTTTGAGTTTCTGTCCTGTAAGTCTTTCAGCATATGCATGAAAATGCCTGAAAGCTTCAAATACTTCTGGCTTCTCTTTCAAAACATAGAGTTATCCATCTTTTTGCATCATCAATAAAAAGAACGTAATACCTTGAGCCGCTGATAGATCCTTCTTTTGTTGGTCCCCATACATCTGTATGTATGAGTTCTAACACATCATCGTGTTTGTATCCTTTCTTCTGAAATGGTAACCTGTGGGCTTTTCCCATCTGACAGGCTTCGCATTTGTGAATCATATGTTGATTCTTCATATTTGGTAATCCTCTCACGGATTGTTTCTCCACCATAGTTTTGATTCCTGTTTCATTAAAATGTCCTAACTTCTTATGCCAGAGGTCTAACTCTGTGAATACCTCATCACCATGTGTGATCAAGGCTTGACCAACATTCCCTTGTACTTTAAGAGTAAAAGGTCTACCTTCCTTTTTACCAAGGACATTTTGATTGTATCCATTCTCTGGATCTTCAACAAATACTCCATTTGTAAACCTGACTTGAAGATCTTTTTCTACTATCTGTCCCACACTAATCAGATTCTTCGGGATTGTTGGAACATACAAAACATTTGTTAGTAGGTCAGCTCCATTCTTACACTTTACTTTTCCAATTGACCTTACATTATGTTTTGTGTTATCACCTGTTTGTATTGTATGATTTGAAATACCTCCTTCAAGTTCTGATAACAATTCTATATTTCCTGACAAATGATTTGAACAACCAGAGTCAATATAGAATACCTTGAGGTCTTCATTCTCTGACATACTTATCGAGTTCATCACCAACGTTGTATGATTGTCATTATGCGTATCATTCGCATAGTTGTAGTAGGTAGTTTTGTGAGATTGATTCTGTCCCCAACTTCTTGCTCCACCTCTACCATATCCGCCTCTTTGGCTTTGTCTACCTCTTTGATATCTTTCGCTCATGCCTCTACTATTATTGTTCTGATTCTGACTTGATCCTTGAGAATTATGCCAGCAATCATGAGCCAAATGATTGCTTAATCCACAGGTCCAACAAGTCTTCTTGTTGTTGGTCTGATTACCTCTTCCTTTACCTCTACTTTTACTTCTGGCATTACCTCTTCCTCTTGCATAATTTGCTTGAGTAGTCATCTCTTCTTCATCTTTTTCTTTTCCTTTATCACCTTTCTTCTTATTCTTTGCATACATAGCAGAACTATGTCCTTTATCTCCGTCTGTCTTCAAATCTTGCTCAAACATTAGCATTAGTCCAAGCAACTGATTTAAATCTGGTACAAAATGATTTAAAGAAAGTTCAGCTGATAGTACGAAAGGTTTCCACCTTTCATCTCCTCTCAGTCCTGCAAGCACTTGTGCTATCAACCTGTGATCTTCGATATCTTCATCAATAGATCCAAGACTATCCGCCAAGTCTTTCATCTTAATGACATAATCACTAATGCTTTGACTTTGCTTTTTCTTGAACGTTGTAAACTCTGACCATAAGCTAACCTTCCTAGCTTTCGTCGTATTTTGGAAATGATCTTCCAATGCACTCCATATGTCTTTCGCTTTCTCCAGACCTCTAATGTGCGGTAGTAAATGATATGTAATGGTATTGTAGACATAAGCTCTTGCCGTTGCATCTTTCTTCTGCCACAGTTTCAAGGCTTCTAACTCTTCTTTCTTTGGTTGACTATCGTCTTCAAAAGTTGGCTTCTTTTCTTCTTCTATCACATATATCATTAAGTCCTTACTCATAAGTAAGGCTTCCATGCGCATTATCCATGCGAGATAATTATCTCTGTCCAATTTGTCAATAGAGATATGATCTGCCATAATCTTCTTGTTTCTGTTACTGCCGATGAGTGTAATGTTAAAAAATTTTACCTTTTACAAACCTTTACCCTTGAGAATTACGTTGGAACGCTTCTTTGATTCCGTTTGTTGTTGATCATCTCAACTTTCACCTTTCTTGTGAAAGTTCTTTGAATTCTCTTGTATCTTTACTTTCGTTTCTACTTCTGAGAAACCTTTTTTGCTCTTCAGAACCTCAAGCTCTGATACCACTTGTTGAGGTTATGTAATGTCGCGGCAAAAGCTTGTTAACTAACAAGACTGCGGAAAATTGCCATGCCTCAACTAGAAATAAGTTAAAGTGATGTTAGAACACCTCTATAATCATCAATAGCTTAGTAAGCTTCTTGAAACTGAAAACTTCACAGCTGTGTTTAGTGAAATACAAATATTCACTTTACAGAAAGTTTTGCGTTTTCTTCAAGCTTCAATTCTGATCTGATTTACTTCAATCTTCACAATTCTTTGTTTGCTTATGGTTAGATATTTTTCGCCACTTGAATGAGTCAAAACTGTGTTTGAAAACTCACCGAAATATCACCGGAACTTCACCGAACTGTTACCGGACTGTCATCGTAATTGTACCAAAATGTTACCGGAATCAGCTGCAATTCTGTTTGTAGTTACTTCAACTGATTGTAGATGAAGTAAGGAAGTAATACCTGAGCTTCCTTTAGTGAATGAACTCTTTCTAAAGTAAAAAAAAAACTTCACCAGTTCTGGATGTCTTTACTTTCAGACACAGTACTGTGTGTACTTGTCCCGTTTCACAGAAGTCTTTTGATCAACTTATAGTTGAGACTACTGGCTTCAAGATGAGCTATCTCTCATGAAAAACTTTACACTATGTTGCGAGATCTAACTTGTAGATGTACTAGAAAATATTTACTGAGAAAACTATAACTGTTAACTAACTTTCACAGTAACATGAAATTACTCAGATTTCTTCACATACGAAGAATGCGCTCAAATTTCCACACGAACATGTGTTTTCTATTAGAGAAGATGTGCACAAAAAATAGCTTGGCCTCACTTTGCTCATAGCTATGGAAAACTCTCCTACTCTGAGTAGTTATTCCTTACCATCTCTCTCAGATGAATACCCGACAGTTTAGGTTCTATTATTCATCTCTACATATGCAATCTCTGGCATCTTCTATATCACTATCCTCAGTTTCTATATGTGCTATTCTATTCCGATTCTATTCACTCATATGCTATCTCTTCTTCTTCCTCACATATATATACATTTTGTTCCGAGATTCAAAACTCGTATTTCCGGAAGTTTCTATGAACTATATTACAGTCGTGAATTTGTCCCTTCATTAAGGCTTGATTTTCTGTCTGACTTTGTTTCTGCTTCTCTTTGTCTTTCTTCGTCTTTATGTCTGTCTGTATGTCAAATTTGTGAGTGATTCTTCAACAGCAAAAACCCCTGGTTCACACACAAGCATCATAGCAAGTAGCCGAGTTAGAGTTAGAAAAATCATGTAAATCTAGCGGTAGTGATCCCCATTGGGATAACACAATCCAAGTAGTCAAGTACCACTCAAGTAGTGAAAGATGTGCTTAACCACCTGCCAATGCTTAACACTTGGGCAATTCATAAACCTACTCATCTATAAGATAGCATGTTGGATATCTCGCCGAGTAATGCATAACTGAATCTAGCATCCGATAGCCTCTTGATAGAGAACAACATCAAATGCATCTGCAACATCATGCAGACTCAATTGTAAACCTGTCTCCATAGGAGTGGCGATAGGTTTGCAATCTTCAAGGAAAAAACACTACAATAATGTGTCAATATATTTTGTTTGACACAATGCTATTCTGCCATCAACTTACATAAATTGAATGCTCAAATAATGATGCAAATGCCCTAAATCTGACATCACAAATGAGGCATGCAAATCAACCTTAAAATAAGCAATATGTTTCTCATGAGGACCATAAGCAACATGCCATCAACATAGACAACAATGATTTGAAGCACATCATTTGCATGCTTAACATATAAGGAGCTCTCAGTTCTACTGTTCTCAAAACCATGTGCAATCACGTAGGCATGTATCTTTTCATACCAAGCAAGTGGTTCTTCTTTCAAACCATATAAACTTTTTCACCTGCACACTTTGTTTTCATGCCCTTTTTGCACAAAACCATGCGGCTGAAAACATACACTTCTTCATGCAAGTCACCATTCAGAAATGGAGTTTTAATGTCCAACTAATGTACATTCCAACCATTATGATCTGCAAGTGCACAAATGCTATGAACAGTAGTCATTCGACATGTAGGAGCAAAGGTCTCATAAAAATCAATGCTTCTTTCTTGAGCATAACCCTTTGCAACAAGCCTAGCCTTATACATGTCAAGTGTTCCATGAGGCTTACGCTTCAGCTTGTATACCCACTTAGTGCCAATGGTCTTCTTGCCAAGAGGCAAGTCACATAAAGGCCAAGTACCATTTTTCATAATAGCATCATATTCTGATTGCATAGTAGCCATCCAATTTTCTCAATTTTGTGGTTCATTAAACGAAACATGCTCATTCTCATCACAAAGACTAGAGACAACCATAGCATAGCAATCTTATGCAAAAGAAGCACTATGAGATCTGAACGAGTATGATATGACAGAAGTGCATCTGATTTTCTATCTCGCAAAGTCCGCACCAGTCATTTAGGCATAGTTTTTTTCTACCTCTATATCAATTACCTCATCAATAAGTGCATCATGTAAATCTGCATGAGAAATGGAATGATCTACATCATCATGTGAAACTTATAAAGGTTGAGAAATTGCCTCATTTGGACCAAAAATAGACTATCCACCTCTAAAAAGAGGCAGCAAAGTATCATACATATCTTCGGAGCTATTTGATGTCTCCTTAGTACATGAAAGTAATGGCTAAATAGCATCTTTGAAAAAAACAACATCACAGCTAACCAAAATGCATTTAGTTTATGGAAGATTTTTTAAGAAATATAATAGAAATATATGTGGATGACTTATGTACTTTCTCAAATGAGAGGGAAGATCATTTACATGACCTGAGAAATATATTTAAACAATGCAGAACTTATAGAGTTTGTCTAAACCCTGAGAAGTGTGTCTTTTTGTAAGACAAGAAATAATGTTAGGACAAATAGTCTCCAAAAATGATATCTCCATTGATGAAAAAAATTAGAGCCATGGTAAAGTTTCTCAAACCAACAAATGTGAAAGAATTGCTAACATTCACGGGACACTATGGGTATTATAGAAAATTTATGTACAAGTTTGTTGATATTGAAAAACCTTTGTATGCTTTGATCACTAAGTTTGAGTGGACTAATGAATGTGATAAAGCTTTTGAAACCCTTAAAACTTGTCTCGTCACCTCCCCAATATTAAAAACACCTCAATAGGATGTAATATTCCATGTATATGTGGATGCTTCAAATTTCGCATTAGGATGTGTTTTGGCACAACCTATAGAAGAAATTAAAGTGGATTTTCCCATAGCCGATACAAGTAGACAATTAAATAAGGCTGAGAAAAACTACACCACAATTGAAAGAGAAGGATTGGGAATGGTGTTTGCAGTAAAGAAATATAGGCACTATTTATTGGCTCGCAAGTCTAAATTTTTTGTGGATCATCAAGATTTATTGTACCTAGTAAATAAACCTTGTCAGACTTGAAGAATAGTGAGATGATTCTTACTACTTACGGAGTTTGATTTTGATGTTGTTGTGAGACAAGAAAAAACACATTTGGGAGCTGATCATTTATCTAGAATCTTGACTGGAGAAAAATCACACCACATAGATGATGAGCTACTTGATGCTTATCTATTCAACATAGAAAGCATACTAGGTTGGGCAAATACTTTGGTACCAATATTATCAATTGGATGAAGGAAAACCAATTTTATTCCCACTCATTTGATTTCGCAAAATAGAAACTTCATTCTACTATTAGGACACTTGTATCATTCGAATAACATAGGAGTTTTAGAATATTGTGTACCTGAAGAAGAACAAAAAAATTATTTAGAGGAGGCACATCTTTGGAATCTAAGTTTTCATGCTTCGATTGCTAGTCTAAATAATTTGGCAAGAATGGGGAGTTCATGGGCCAACAAAAGAGAAAGATGTGGATTCATATGTATTTCAATGTGGAAAATGTAAGATTGAATGGAGAAATGACCTAATAACTTTGTTTAGGTTCCAAAAAATCCTAAATGGAGTAATCATATTGTGGAACAATCGAAACAAGATCCTCACAAGGAAACAATGAAGGTGAATTCAATCATAGGAAACATGCAAGAGATGAGTAAGGAATTTGTATGCATAAATGATCAATTATATAAGAGAGGAATGGATGGATATCTAAAAATATGTTGTTTGGTTGTGAATATCTTTTGACAGCAAATGAAGGTTCAAGGAATGGGGATTACCAGAATAATATCTAGTGTGTTTTTATTCCCTAAACAAGGAGAATACTCATGCTATACTGGAAGAAATATGAGATTACACAGTTCATAACAAGGAACAAGGAAAGTGGAAATAGAAAGATAGTCTTCCATTTCAGAGTAGAATTATAACAAGATTAACAAAGAAAGTTACAATTAGTCTGCACAGTAAAGACTACAACTGTGAGCAAATCTAAGTCCTGCCTCTTTGAGTCTATACTCTTTCTTCCGACATCTGTCGAGATATATCTCAACTCTTTGAACTACCTTTTTAACTTCTAGAATCCATTACAATAGTGAACACACTACCTGGTTGTTAACATCCCTAGGAAATTCTAAAGATGCTATTTTACAAAATATAGTATGAAGATAAATAGAATAATTGGGATACCACACTAGTGGAGGCAACCTAACACTGGCACACACAATGGACTTGAACCCACTGATTTACATAGCTTCTGTATCAAAAGGCGGATTTTGATTTCAACTTAGGTCATACAAGAATTCATAAAAAATTTCCCTAATCTGCACTCCTTCCATATATAAAACGTCTCGAAAATAATCCTCATTCGGATTATCTTCTAGTTATGCTTTAAGTAGCTTCAATCTTTGCTTCCAAGGATTCATTTGTCATACATTCCAAAAAATCTTGTGTCACAGCATCCGCCTCTTCAGTTTTGTTCCATAACCCTTGAATCTTCATAGTCTTTTGCACTAATTCAATATCTTTGTTCTAGATAATCTTCTACGAATCCATTTGAATTTGCTTAAGCCTAGTAATTTGTTCTTCTTTATCAACCAACATTTGTGCCTTATTTGCAATTAGTTGTTTTTCATCTTCCAATTGTAAATCTAACATTTTATTATGTTGAGTTTAGCTAACACCACTTGCAGATTATCCGTCAATGATGAAATTTGAGTT
>CM035437.1:49065751-49095751 GCA_020310875.1 Ceratopteris richardii | reverse complement strand
CCTCTGTCAGGGCTTTGATATATTAGTCAAAAGGACCATCAAAAGAACCATCTCACTCTGTTCAAGTATCTCCTCTAATCTACCTGGGTATGTCCACATTGATTCAAATGTCACTGCATTTCAAACTGCAATGTAGTGTACTATTGGTCTCATAGGCCAGTGTTCATATTTAGTTCTTGCAAATGTGATGTGCTTGTCCTTACTAGTATGCAGATAAATGGGACAAAGTTAGAGAGAGACTTGTAATTATAAAGCAACAACAAGTTCACAAACCACCATGATGCAATAAGTCGAGTCTCTGAAGCTACTGAATAATTTCATACATATTGTAAAATGTAAATACTTGTTGTATGTCCGAATAACAACATGATTTACTACAGATATCCATCAATGATCTTTATATAAATAATTACATTTCTTTTCATGGCAAAGAATCTTTAGCACATGCATGTGCATGATTCAAAGGTCTAACGAAAGTTTGATACACCAAAATTGCATTCCTTAGGAGTCCCCCAAGCTCAGTGAAGAAGATGGTGAAGCCTCCTTTTTTTTCAGTTATGCTGAACAATGCTCCTGTCGAAATGAGCTCATTCATACCCTGAAACAATACCAATTAGTTAAGTCTCTATAACTAGGCGCTAAAAATCGAATTGAAAAGAGCACTGTCAAGCCTTAAGTTACCAAAATATGTATTGCACTCTGCTGAACACACTCCATTTGGGCAATTATCTATGGCTATCAATGAGCCAGATTGATTAAAAAATAGCGGCATCAGGTTCTTGTAATCAGGATGCTGAAACATCAACATTGAGCTACTTGTTAGCACCTGAATAGATAAATCAATGATGCAAGGTACCCATTGCTTTTAGGTTTGGTTGTTTATCAGCTTCAGTGGCAGGCCAACTATACAAAGATAACAGAAAATACAAGTACTTTGGTTTGTATGTGAATCCCTGATATCCAACCTAGAAAGCACAGGAAAGGTGCTAAGATCGTGTTAAGAGAAAATTACAACTGTTCTCAAGTCAACCAGTACAAAAAGAGTGAGAGTTTGATTGTTATGCTTTACATCCTCTATCTTGCTTTAAGTAGATCAAAGATGATCAAAGACGCTGCTGAACTCTTATTAAAAAGCTGGAGGGCTATCTTTATTCCATCACAAAACCATGTAATCATTGAATCACCCTTGAGAATCTGCATTGATTAAATGTCGTAGAAGTATGGCATTGCATCTGCTGATCAGAGGTCTTACAGTTAGACTCTCATCAGAAATTAAAGCATTGGAAACACAAAGTCTGTCAAACTTCAATTGCAGCATATCGTTCTGCTACTCCATCTCCCTTCTGTTTCTGGAAGCGAATATAACGAAGGGTGCTTGCAAAAAAAGCATCTACTGTGGGGTCTTGAGTAGTATTTTCACTTTGCATTTCAGTCACAATCAGTTCTATCAAACCTTGGATAACAGCATTTGTTATGTGCTGGTTGCCATGCTCAAAATAATATAAATACCTGCCAGGACCATTTACACTCCAAATTAAGAATAACTTGTATTTTTTGGTTTTTTTTTTTTTTTTGGGGTTTTTTTTTTTTGGGGGGGGGGGGGAAAGAAAACCAAGGAGATAAAAATAGATCACTTGTTCAAAATCTCCACAAACAGTGTCACTGGACCACCACTTCCTTTTGTCACACTCGCCATTTGTTGAGCAGCATTTGCTATTCGCAATGCTCGTTTTAAGCAAAGCAAAACCCTGAAAGAAATACAACAAAACTGAGTCAAAGCTAACATTGCACAACCATGAAATGGATGGCCCGATAAGAGCAAAAACATGAACAGAATAGCTTCCAAGTAAACAGTCCTTCATGCATATAAATCAATACCACAGACCCTTAAACCCTAGTCACACCTTTCACCATCTTGGACACCACCCTCATCTTCAATCCAAAATAAATGAGAGCAAACATATACCGCCCTGCACTGATCTGGTTTCTTCAAAAGTTTCGCTGAATACTGCACAATCATAAACATAAGTACTAAGAAGCTTGCAGGAAGATATCAAAGCATATACCAAACAGAGTCAGTGCTGTCTACTGACCCCAGTTGCTTTATGTGTGAGGGTATCCCTATTCTCCACTCCAAAGACATGCATCCTTTGAAGTGTGCCAACAATCAAATGAATTGATGTAACCTGCGCCTTGGAATCCTGTTGTAAAGAACATTCTGTGATGATTCTATCATGCTGCTCTCTCTCTCTCAAAAAAAAAAAAAAAAAATTAAAAAAAAAAAAAAATATATATATATATATATATATAATTTTTATGTCCAACAATTTCACACCCTTGTATACAATTTTCGGCATCATTGCTTAGACACTAATCCATACGTCAAACAACCAAACACATGAAAATGAACAACGCACGGCCTCATACAGAGTGATAGACTGCAATGCCTTAGTGGGGGAACATACTAAGAACATATGCAACTCACATAACAACCTTAAGCAATTTGAGGTAACTTGGTAAGACCTAACCCTTGACAATGCATCATGTTGGAGCATCCACAGTTTTGCCACAATTTGTGAGCTTATATAGCACACACTGTAGCATATCAAAAGCAATGATTTTATCACCTTCAAATAGACCATGAGAGGAACACGTGTGCATCAAGAAATTCCACTACCGAGCTGACCTTGGTCAATGTTGACCATAGTACAACAAGAGATTGAAAACGAGATTTAAATCATTTAAATCATAGAGGTTTGTAAAATCCAAAAAAAAAATCCGGGTTTTAATTCACTATGAGAGATTTTTATTTTATGAAATATAAAGCTATGTACCAATGCATATTTGACACCTTTTTGATATACTTAACATGAATAACATAGAAAATCACCTAATATATAGAATCACTTAATAAAAGATAACATATGTATAGTCAATGACTCAAGTCAATGAGTCATGACTATATATAATACAATTGCGACTTTTTTTGGGGAAAAACCTGAATAGAAATCGTTTAGAATGTTTTAGCGATTTAAAAAACGATTTTTATTTTTGAATCATCGATTTTAATGTAATATGATGTTGACATCAGACACATATAATAAGTTTTTTTTTATCCTTCAAACATATAAAGGATCTAATAAAACGAAGGTAATGTCATTAGCAATGATGAGGGAAATCTTTCCTACTCCCTTAACAAGACACAAGGAGTTGTTTACACATGTCACAATATTCTCATTAGGGCAAGCTAAGTAAAGTGAAGAAAGTATTATTGGTTTTTAGGCCCACAATCAATATAGAGACGTAGAGAAAATAGAGACAAGATGGAGAATAGACAACACATGAAAGAGATGAAAAGAGCAAAGCTCCAGATATATTCACTACATTCCATGTTGAAGTACATGAAGTACAAGATAGCATAGACAATATGTAACTATCACAAGCTAACCATAACTCCACAATCTCCAAAGCTGAAGATGATCTCCTCCAAATGGATAAGCTCCCAACAGTTGCACGCCTTGTAGATGATGAAAAAAACACAACTCCACCTCTTCAAGTTGAAAGGACCACCTCCTTCAAGCAAAACACATGAAGAACACTCCATAAGTGATGCCATGAGTGCCAACAAGCCTTTGTTTATCTAGGCTATCTATTTCTTGTTCACAAGCCACAAAAAAAGCCTAAAAGCTAGTTCCTATAAATCCCAGTAAGAGTTCCACTGTGATTTATGGGATTGAGTTTTTTTTTCATGTGCCACATGGCATGTTACAAGCAATAGGATCGATTTATCTTGATCTAACCATATTTGGCCAAGTGTGCAATCTACTTTTCAAATTTTCGAGTGCTTTTCACACATTGACCTAAAACTAGGGTTTGACTTTTGATGCACATATCTGTGTCAAATATTCAAGTGTTAATTATTATTGGATAGCTCTCAATGAGCACTATCACAATATGTACTAAAAATTCTTTACCATTTTTTTATCGATTCCTAGAAATGAGACCATTTTTTTAGCATTTCCAAGACTCAAATTTATTGATCCCATTAAACCTTGGTCTTGCAAGTGGGGTCCCTGGTGAAAGGTTGCCCCATTGACGTATTTGCTAATAATCCTCTCCTAACCTAACATTAGAGGAATATGCCAAAGAGGTATATTTGTTATTTGGCGTAGTTATTTAGTTTACGTATCTCTATTTTTCAGATATCATGAAACCTACAAGCACACACAAGGATTTTGTCATGAAAAGCACTCTCATAACACACATTACAAGGAGAACTCACACATCCCCCACTCTTCTCAACCAAGTACCACTTGGAAGGATGGAGAAAACTACAAGATACAATGTTATTATAGGATATAGGCTTAAACATACTCCCAAGATTATCAAGGTTGGCAAATTGTTTTTTTATCAAAGCTATATGCTCTCTCTGGACAAATATACAGAAAAATACAAGAAAGTGTTATAATTTCCACCATAATTTTCTGGATGTAGAGATGAAACCCCTCCTTGTTCACATAGTCTTCCTCTAGGACCACCAAGATGTTTTGCAAACTCTCAAATAAGGTTGAGTGACTAACATCAAAGAGCACTAGAAGGTTGACTAGTAGTTTGAGCATCACTTCACATGTATACAAGGAAGCAGTGCTCTCCAAACTGCCTTTGACTATTGATTCCAACAAATCCAACAAATATATAAACTTCTAGCAAATAGAAGTAGTATAACCTTTAGGTTGTGTGATCTATGGCACACTGAGGGTTTTATCCATGAGAAGGGAAGCCTTCAGTTCTCTCTTTTCGACAAGCAGATCGGAGGGATGAACATGTCCAAGAATGATAGCATGTATGTCAGTGATGTATTGGTTGATTGTGGTGGTAGGACATGTATTTTGGCCGATTTCCTATTTTTCGGATCATGCCCCTATGGTTGTCTCCCTTGTGGAGCAGGACATCAAAGGTCCTATGGTGTTTCGCATTCCTGAGCATGTTCACCTTGATGGGAGTCTATCTAACCAAATTCCTATGATTTGTCCTAGCTTTCTTGGGACGAGGCATGCTTGGCTGAGTCCTTTGCGACTTGGCTCCAACAGGTTAGTTTGTTTCTGCATGAGTGTGGAAAGTGGTTGGCTCGTACTCGAGAGAGTGAGCGATGCCTACACACGAGTATTGCCTCCCTCCAACGGCTCTTGGAGCATCGCCCTAATTGCGAGTGGACTGGCTCGTAGCTCGCCAAGGAGCAGAAGGAGCTGCAGGAGATTGAGGATAGGTGATCCGCTTTCTTCCATCACATGCAAGCCTCGCATTGGACCCAGGTTGTTGATCATATGTCCGCGGAGTTTTTTTCCATGGTCAAGCAGCGGCACACATGTAGCGAGCTCAAAAAGCTTCACCGACTGGATGGTTCATGTGCTATAGAGCTAGGGGATTCAAAGGAGATGGTTACCTAGTTTTACCGCACCCTTTTGTCGGTTGAGGCCCCCTCCGAGACTTGGGAGGAGAGTCGTCGTTGTGTCTTACTGAAAGGGTTGGAATATGGTGCTCGAGGGGTAGAGAACGCGTGTATGTGCCTCAAAAGTGAAGGCGCTAGGCTGAAATGGAGGCGCAGCTCATTGGGGGCGGAGAGAGAGAGAGAGAGAGAGAGAGAGAGAGAGAGAGAGAGAGAGAGAGAGAGAGAGAGAGAGAGAGAGAGAGAGAGTAGTCGACCAGTTTCGGAGGCGCTTCTCTAAAAGTGAGAGAGCGCCAAAGTGCTATTAAGTTATGTTCTATAGAACCCTTTCAAGGTTGGCCAAGTTCACATTTGAACTTGGCCCAAAAAAAAAAGAATAAGTGACATAGCCTTTATAAATAGGCCAATACACATGTATACACTATAAAGAGTTCATTTATGACTTTATCCCAACAACCTCCCACTTAAATGTTGGGGTAAAGTCCTAAATGACCCTTTTACAGTGTATACATATGTATAGGCCTATTTATAAAGGCCATGTCACTTATTCTTTATTTTTGGGCCAAGTTCAATGTGAACTTGGCCAACCCTAAAAAGTCCTATGTACCATAACTCAATAAGACTTTGGGGCTCTCACTTCATTTGTAGCCCCTCCAAAAGTTAGTCGATTCCCCCCCTCTCTCTCTCTCTCTCTCTCTCTCTCTCTCCCCCCTCCCTCCCTCTCTCTCTCTCTCCCCCTCTCCCATGCAGTTGCGCCTCATCTCCTTGCTATTGCCTCCACTTCTAAGGCACACACATGAGTCCTCTACCCCTCCAGCACCACATCCAAACCCTTTCAACTGGTATCAGAGCTGAATTAGGGTTTCAGAGTTGCTACACAAGTGCTTTACAGCAAAGAAAACCTCACTTTAAGCGATAATCTTCGATTTCATCGCTAGGAACTTTGCTCGGGAGCCAAAACGATCACTTTGGGAGTCTCCACAGCTCAGAACAAGCTGTATTCAAATGTTTTGCAAGTCTAAACTGGTGTTTTACAGGTCATAACAACAATACACATGTCTAGTACCTTATGTATTGAATTGTGGAACAAGGTAGGTTTTGAACGCGTTCCAAACACATTTGCAACATACGGCACGTACCGTACGGAGTGTGCATTCCAAAAAACGTTTGGAACGTGTTCATTTAAAAGAAAAGTATGGTCTTATTTAAAAAATCTGCTTTTATCATATATGATGCATACATATAATATTTATATATAATACATACATATAATATGACACACACACATGCATAAACACATATATATATATATATATATATATATATATATATATATATATATATATATATATATATATATATATATATATATATATATATATATATATATATATATATATATATATAACATACAACACACACACATGCATATAAAATATGATACACATTACACACATACATGTATGAAATGCACATGAGATAACGTTCCATACCGTTCCATATCCTACCATTTGGTACGGCACCACGTTCCGTACGCATACCGTACGCATCGTACCAAACGTTCCATAACACCTTGTTGTGGAAAAAGAAATTGCTTATGTACATCAAACTGTGGTGTTTTCAGAGTTTTTTCAAAAATTTCTAAAGTAAAATTTGGGCCTTTTGCTCCTATTTGGTTCTAAAGGCTGCATTATAGCCTTATGTATGCACATTGAGGTCAAAAGAAATCAAAATTGTTGATTGTTAGCACAAATTTGCTTGCTGTAGGAAATTTCAAAAAAAATCAGATTTTAATTTTGTGCTCCAATCAGCTCGATTTTGCTCCATTTTGCTCCTACAGTTGTTTGAAGCAATTGTGCATTACTTTTAGAGGTGGTACCCTGATTTTGGTGCATTTTGCCCAAAATTTCAGCACATTAACCTCTTATTTGTGCAACCATGGCATCATCGTCCTCAGATATGAAGAATCTTTTTGAGATTCACTCCTTCGAGGGCATAGGATTTGATCTTTGGAAGGAGCGAATTTAGGGAATTCTCTTTCTCAAAGATTGTGATAGGGCGTTGGAAGCAAGAAAGTCGGAGGATATTTGAGATGATGCGTGGCATAATCTGAATAGAAAAGCCATCACTTACATAAAAATGGACGTGTCTGATAACATTCTTGTAGACCTTAAGGGCATTACTACATCTTCAGAGTTGTGGGTCAAGCTTAAGGCCACTTATGAGAACACCACACCTATTAATTATGTACATCTGATGAGGAAATTAGTTGGCATGGAGTTGGATGAGTCCAAGAGTGCTACAGAGCACTTGTCTCATTTTAGAGGTACTCTATCACAGTCGCAGGACTCAGGGGTTTCCTCCCTTTGATGATAAGTTGAAAGCTATTTTTCTGCTTATGACACCTCCTGATTCTTTGGAGACCTTGGTGGTCTCACTATCAAATAACCCCAATCTTACTTTTGATGGTCTAAGGGGTTCTATATTGAATGAAGAAATCAGGAGAAAAGCAAGGTGAACGAGGCACTTTTGCAAACATGGTCAGAGGCAGATCAGAGAAAAAGGGCTCTTATTCACAGAGAAGTAAGAGCTGCAAATGATACTTGGGATTTGGTTGAGTTGCCCAAAGGAAGGAAGCCCATTCCAAACAAGTGGGTGTCCAAAATCAAAACTGTTGATGGCAAACCCAAGGATAAGGCAAGGCTGGTTGCTAAGGGATATGCCCAAAAAGAGGGTATTGATTTCCAAGAGGTGTTCTCTTTAGTGGTTAAAAGACCACATTACGTGTGTTGTTTGCTCTCAGAGCTGCCTTTGATTTGGAGTTATTCCAAATGGATGTTAAAACAGCCTTTTTGCATGGTGATTTAGACGAAGAGCTGTACATGAAACAGGCAGAAGGATACGCCATTCCTGGAAAAGAGTATCTGGTATGCAAGCTGAAAAGGAGCTTATATGGGCTGAAACAGGCCCCCAAACAATGGTATAAGAAGTTTGATGCATTTATGCTCAAACATGGGTTCAAAAGAAGCCATGCAAACCACTGTTTGTACACTAAAAAGGATGAAGATGGCAGCCCAATCATTCTTGTACTGTATGTAGATGATATGCTGCTGGCTGGGAAGAAAAAGAGCACACTGAATGCTCTAAAACAGCAGCTAAACTCTGCATTCTCAATGAAAGACCTTGGGGAAGCTGAGCATATTCTTGGTATGCGAATAAAAAGGAATAGGCAGAAGTCATATCGCACATCAATTTGCTTTGTGTGTGCATGGAACATGGCATTCTTTGCTAGACATATGACACTCTGGCTCTCACAACCAAGCATAGGTGCTTTGTCAAGCAAACCAAGCTCATTGCAAAGATGTGCTAACCATATTGCTTCCTTGGAAGCCTCAGTGGCTGAAATATATTAAGACTTAGTGGCTGATAAAGCAACAATCTTTTGCAGTCTGTTGCACCATGATACAACACCTGCAAGCGTGAAAACATAGCCACTTGTAGATTTCCGTGTATCCACATCACCTTCCATGTCAGAATCATAGAATCCCTTGAGCTCTAATGGGTCCTTTCCATAACCGAGGCATTTGTTTTTAGTTCCTTTCAAATATCTCAAGATAGAGTTGACTTCCTCCCAATGAGCTCTACCAGGATTAGCCATGAACCTGCTAACAACTCCCATTGCATGAGCAATGTCTAGCCGGGTGGCAACCATAGCATACGTAAGTGAACCACAAGCTGTTGCATATGGAACACTCTTCATGTAATTGGCTGCATCATCATCTTTGGGACAGTCACCCTTGGAAAGCTTAACATCTGGCTGCAATGGTACTCCAAGAGGCTTGGCATCAACCAATTAAATCTGTCCAGCACTTTTGCAATGTACTTTTCTTGGGATAAATGCAAAGTATGCTGCGAGAAGTGCTTGAGGATGGCCTTATCACATTGGTTAAGGTCCATACATCACAGAACCCTACAGATGTTCTCACTAAGTGCTTACCCAAAGCACATCATCAGTTATGTATACAGATGGTGGGAATCACGTAGCTTAAAGGCGCCATTTATGCCTTTAAGTGGGAGGTTGTTGGGTAAAGTCCTAAAAGACCCCTTTATAATGTATACATATGTGTAGACCTCTTTATAAAGGCCATGTCACTTCTTCTTTATTTTTGGGCCAAGTTCAATGTGAACTTGGCCAACCCTAAAACGTCCTATATAACATAACTCAATAAGACTTTGGGCCTCTCACTTCATTTGTAGCCCCTCCAAAAGATTGTTGATTCTCTCTCTCTGTTCCAAGCAGTTGCACCTCATCTCCTTGCTATCGCCTCCACTTCTGAGGCACACACACATCCTCTACCCCTCTAGCACCACATCCAAACCCTTTCATTAAAGGCATAAATGGCACCTTTAAGCTACGTGACTCCCACCATCTGTATACATAACTGATGTTGTGCTTCGGGTAAGCACTTAGTGAGAACATCTGCAGGGTTCTGTGATGTATGGACCTTAACCAATGTGATAAGGTCATCCTCAAGCACTTCTCGAATGAAGTGATATTGCACATCAATATGTTTTGTGTGTGCATGGAACATGGCATTCTTTGCCAAACATATGGCACTCTGGCCGTCACAACCAAGCATAGGTGCTCTGTCAGACAAACCAAACTCACTGCAAAGACGTGCTAACCATATTGCTTCCTTGGAAGCCTCAGTGGTTGAAACATATTCAGCCTTAGTAGTAGACAAAACAACAATCTTTTGTAGTCACTGCACCACCTGCAAGAGTGAAGACATAGCCACATGTGGATTTCCGTGTATCCACATCACCTTCCATTTCAAAATCATAGAATCCTTCAGCTCTAATAGGTCCTTTCCATATCAGAGGCATTTGTTTTTAGTCCCTTCAAGTACCTCATAATGGACTTTACTGCATTCCAATGAGACTTGCTTAGATTTGCCATAAATCGGCTTACAACTCCCACTGCATGGGCAATGTCAAGCCTAGTAGCAACCATAGCATACATAAGTGAACCACAAGCTGAAGCATAAGGTACACCTTGCATATCATTGGTTGCTTCTTGTGCCTTGGGACAATCTTCCTTGGAGATTTTATCATATGGCTGTAATGGCACTCCTAGAGGCTTTGCATCAGCCATGTTAAATCTGTCTAGCACCTTTTCAATGTATTTTTCTTGAGATAAATACACTTTGCCTCCTAATCCTTACTCCAAGTACATGTTCAGCTTCCCTAAGGTCTTTCATTGAAAATGCAGATTTCAGCTACTCTTTAAGGGCATCGACAGTGCTCCTTTTCTTGGCAGCAATAAGCATATCATCAACATAGAGCACAAAAAATGATTGGGCTGCCATCTTCATTACGTTTTGTGTACAAACAATGATCTGCATGGCTTCTTTTATACCCATGTTTGAGCATAAAAGCATCAAACTTTTTGTACCATTGCCTAGAAGCTTGTTTCAGCCCATACAAGCTTCTATTGAGCTTATATACAAGATGTTCTTTCCAGGAATAACAAAACCTTCCGGTTGTTTCATGTATAGCTCTTCCTCAACATCACCATGCAAGAAAGCTGTATGTACATCCATTTGGTCCATCTCTAAATCAAGAGCAGCCACTATGGCAAAAAGTACCAGCAAAGTGGTCATCTTCACTACAAGAGAAAACGCTTCTTGGAAATCTATGCCCTTAGTTTGAGCATATCCTTTTGCAACTAGCCTTGCTTTATACTTGGGTTTCAAAGCAACAATCTTGATTTTATATACCCATTTGTTAGGAATAGCTTTCCTTCCTTTGGGCAATTCAACCAAGTCCCAAGTACTATTAGAATCCAAAGCTTTAATTTCTTCCTGCATGGCAAGCTCCCACTTATTGCTGTGCTCACATGCTTTTGCCTC
This sequence comes from Ceratopteris richardii, assembly GCA_020310875.1. Classification (NCBI taxonomy): domain Eukaryota; kingdom Viridiplantae; phylum Streptophyta; class Polypodiopsida; order Polypodiales; family Pteridaceae; genus Ceratopteris; species Ceratopteris richardii. The sequence goes on along the minus strand of CM035437.1, from coordinate 49,084,393 downwards.
TCTATATGTTAGAGGTTCTCCCTCATCAGTCAACATAATATAGTGCAACGAGGGGTCATATCTACTCACATTATGCCTAGTACGAGTAGATCGTCTCACCGAATGATCCTCATTCTTTGGTAATGGGTCTACATCAGGTGGTATAATAAAATCCTCATTTACATGCTGCTGTACATCATTTTCAGCATCTTTTTCAGCATTATTTTGTGGCTGCATACACCCTTCACGAGCCTCTTCCTGCTGTCCAACATCATCTGGCTCAAAAACCACTGGATTATCTATATTTTCAGCCATATGTGGTGCATCCTAAGGGTCTGAAATAAGCCTAACATGTGGCTGATCTTGCTGAAATGTGACCTTTTTATGGTCATGTTTCGAGGCAACATCATTTTGTAGCAGCTTTGCCTCATTAAAAACAACATCCCGACTGCGTACGACCCTTTTAAGCTGAGGTAACCATATTCTATAAAGTTTTCTCCTCAACTCAGGCCTTATGTGTACAAAAGCTTCACAGCCTAAGACGCGTAAGTGATCATATGAAGCAAGTTTGCCAAACCAAACCTCTTTAAGGATCTCACCTTTCAAAGACATGTGAGGGGATCGATTGCATATATGTACTGTAGTTTTAACACTAGTGTTGTACCAAAACAGGACACTATAGTGTCCTTTTTTCTAATAAATAAAAAAAATCACACATAATAATCAAATAAAATTTTGAAAAAACCTTAAAGCCCCATAAAGATCTATACCTAGATGCTCTATAAAAAACATATATTTTAAAAAATAACCTTTTTTGATAACTTAAAATATACAAATGATTGAATATGGTTGAGAAAAACTGTTTTTCTGTAAGCTTATATATGAGAAGAAAGAAATATCTCCATAAAAAGAATTTTCCTCCTATTGGAATCATTTTTCTAATGTTAATTTACTGTCATATAATCATTTAAGACAAGTCTTGGGAACTAGAAAAATCAGTTTTATAATAAAAAAATTAGTACAATATAGGGTGCTCATTATATAGTTATACACTTTAGCAGCCTTCTATATGATATTGATTCATAAAAACACTAAAATGGTTTGTGTTTTATCTCAAAAACCATCATATAGTAGAATAAAGGTATGCTACATGTCTTTGAACCAATAATTTTATATGTATCTCACATACCACTAAAAATCTCAATATTTCATTGAATGGCCATAATCCTCTCTATCGCGAATAAAAATTCATCCTAAAAATTTAGGTTTTCTAAATGATATAAGGTATATATTATGAATCAAAATAAATCTATAAGCATTATAAACTATTTTATATAGAAAAAACTAGCATGTTAACTTTAATCATCTAGCATATGCAATATTTCCTCATAAAATGACCTTTTCTTAGCATAGAAAAACAGTGGTATTGTTTAACTTGAAGAAACGACATAGAAATTCGACTCCTAAGGTTGTCAAAAAAATATTTCTAGTGGTAATAATATCAAATAGTATTTTGATAACAAAAAATGATGCATGTTCATACCATCACTTTGCAAAATAATTCATAGATGATAAGACTGTCATATCACAAATGAGCTTCGTTTTATGCCATAAACCTAGTAAAATTCATTACAAATCTCTAATTATCGATAGAAACATGTTGACATATATAAAATAAAAGGTTTTATTGCATTTATACTAATGAAAATAACAAGATCATGATTTTAATAAAAAAAACCTCTAACTTACATCACTATAATTTTTGCGCTAGTATTGAAATTATCATCATAAAATTAGTGAATAAATATTAAGTTTTATATCCTTTAATAAAAACTATATTTTTCTAAAAACATTCAACCCTTATGCCAACATGTTGCATAGTTATATTTATAAATGGTTCCTTATAGTAATCTAAAAAATTCATCAAACATTGTCTCTTTTTCAGGACACTAAAGTGTCCAAGCACAACACTAGTGTTAAGAGCTTGCCCACCCCAAAAGCATGAGGGAGATTATCTCTGGACAGCATGCATCTCACCCTCTCACAAAGAGTCTGATTATACCTTCCAGCCACACCATTAGAATGGTAAGCCCCCTCTTTATGCCCAAATTTTCACAAAAAAATTTTAGTTAAGCACTTGTGAACTCACCCCCATTATCCGTACGTAAGCGTAAAAACTTTTTATCTGTTTGGGTAGTAGCAAATGCATGAAATCTCTTAAACAAAGCAAACGCTTCATCTTTTGATTTGAGTAGTTGCACCCAAATCTTCCTAGAAAAATCATCAACAAAAGAAATAAAAAATAAAGCACCTCCCATAGATTTGGTGGGCATGCTACATACATCCAAATGGACAAGAACTAATATACAAGACTTACGAGAGACACCAGAGTAATAGGAACTTTTCACTTTCTTTCCATATTGACAATCATTACAAAGTTTGGATAGACCCTTTTGGCTCATATGGCCAAGTCTTTTATGCCACAATTCCATATGAGAATTAATCTCAGCCAATGGAATGAATTTGTCAAGCAAGGCCTTTCCATGCAAGCAATACAAAGTTCCCCTTTTCGTACCTTTAACAATCAGTCGCGACCCTTTGGTCATCTTCCATGAGCCTCTTTCAAATAAAACGTTGTAAACATGCATATCCATTTGCCCAACAGAGAGCAAACTCTTCTTGATTCCTCGTACATATCTCATATTACGCATGACCAGCTCATTTGTGCCATTTGTTGAAAGATGCACAGTGCCAATACCTTCAATGGGACATGCATGATTATTCCCTAGGTATACATGGCCATGGTTGCCCGCATTAAAAGTAACAAAACACTCCTTGACAGGAGTCACATGAAACGAAGCACTAGAATCAATCATCCATGTATGAGATAATGCATCATTTACAATCAATAAAGCATCAATTAGATCACTTTTAGTGATCGACATGTCCTCTACATAAACATTGCAAGAGACATCATGTGCATGAGCATCATCAGCTCACTTAGTAGCACATAGAATATCTTCCATATCTTCTCCTGTTCTCTTCATTCAATACAGAACTCCTCACACCATCAAAAGTAAGATTGGGGTTATTTGATAATGAGACCACCAAGGTCTCCCAAGAATCAAGAAGTGTCATAAGCAGAAAAATAGCTTTCGACTTATCATCGAAGGGAGGCATCCCTGAGTCCTACAACTATAATAGAGTACATGTAAAGTGAGACAAATGCTTTGCAACGCTCTTGGACTCTTCCAACTGCTTGCGAACTAACTTCCTCATCATATGTACCTATTAACCCCAATCAAAAGTAAGATTGGGGTTATTTGATAATGAGACCACCAAGGTCTCCCAAGAATCAGGAAGTGTCATAAGCAGAAAAATAGCTTTCGACTTATCATCGAAGGAAGGCATCCCTGAGCCCTACAACTATGATAGAGTACCTATAAAGTGAGACAAATGCTTTGCAGCACTCTTGGACTCGTCCGACCGCATGCCAACTAATTTCCTCATCAGTTGTACCTGATTAACAAGTGTGGTCTTCTCATAAGTGGCCTTAAGCTTCGCCCACAACTCTGAAGCTGTATTGATCCCCTTGAGGTCTACAAGAATATCATCTGACATGAACATTTTTATATAAGTGAGGGCCTTTCTATTCAGATTATGCCACGCATCATCTTACATGCCTTCCGGCTTTCTTGCTTCCAATGCCCCACCACAATATTTGAGGAAGAGAATTCCCTGAATTCGCTCCTTCCAAAGATCAAATCTTGTGCCCTTGAAGCTGCAAATCTCAAAAAGATACTTCATATCTCAGGACAATGATGCCATGGTTACACAAACAAGAGGTTAATGTGCTGAAATTTTGGGCAAAATGCACCAAAACCAGGGTACCACCTCTAAAAGTAGTGCACAATGGCTTCAAACAGTTGTAGGAGCAAAATGGAGCAAAATCGAACCGATTAGAGCACAAAATTACAATCTGAAATTTCCTGCAGAAAATTCCAGCAAGCGAATTTGTGCTAAAAACAATTTTGATTTCTTTTGACCTCAATGTCATACATAAGGCTCAGCCTTTAGAACCAAATTTCGCTTCAGAAATTTCTGATCAAAAAGCCCCAAATTTCGCTTCAGAATTTCTGAAATTCTCAAAAAAATACCACAGTTTGCTTTGCTGTATATAAGCAATTTGTTTTGCAACAAATCAATACATAAGGTGCTACCCGTTATGAGCTATTGATACTCCCAAAGTGTTCCTCTTTGCCCCGGAGCAAAGTTCTTCGCGATGAAATCTAAGATTATTGCGAAAAGTGAGGTTTTCTTTGTCGTACAACACCTGCGCAACAACTCTGAAACCCTAATTCTGCTATGATACCAGTTGAAAGAGTTGGAATATGGTGCTCGAGGTGTAGAGGACGCGTGTATGTGCCTCAGAAGTGGAGGCGCTAGGTTGAAATGGAGGGGAAGCTGATGGAGAAAGAGAGAGAGGTAGTCGACCGGCTTTGGAGGGGCTTCTCTAAAAGTGAGAGAGAGCCAAATTGTTATTAACTTATGTTATGTAGAACCCTTTTAGGGTTGGCCAAGTTCACATTGAACTAGGCCCAAAAAATAAAGAATAAGTGACATAGCATTTATAAATAGGCCTACACATGTACACACTATAAAGGGGTCATTTAGGACTTTATCCCAACATCTTACAGCATGTGTGATGCTCTATGATGGACGAGATGGAGGCTTGGCTTTCGGCCCCGTTCACGGATAGCGAGCTTCTTGATGTAGTGCATGGCATGGCTCGGGACCGCTGTCCTGGTGACGACGATGGTCTCTCGCCTAGTTTTTTTCTTCGATACTGGGGGCTCATTGGGGATGGGATCCGGCTTGCCTCCAAGGAGGTCATGGAGGAGGGCCACCTCCCTCCTTTGCTTGCCGAGGGTCTGATTTTTCTTATTCCCAAGGAAGGAGGGCAGTTGGATGATTTCAGACACTAGCGCCCGATCACGCTTCTCAACTCTGCCTACAAGACTCTTGTGAAGGCTCTGAGTTTGAGATTGAAGTCACTTCTGGAGTCCTTGATCCATCCGACTCAGACTCGATTTGTCAAGGGTCATAGTATCCTTTACAACATCTTCACCTTCTCGGAAGTAGCTCCCTGGCCAGATGCACAGTGAGCTCACTCTGGCTATTCTTCTGTTGGATTTTGAGAAAGCCTATGATCTGGTTGATTGGACCTTTCTCGAGGACAATATGCTTTGTATGGGCTTTCTTGCTCCTTGGATCAGGGGTGTTGCATCCCTCTACGGTTCTGCCAATAGCCAGGTTCTGGTTGCAGGAGGTAGGGGAGAGAGGTTCAATATCTCGAGGTCGGTTCAACAGGGTTGCCACTTGGCTCCCACTCTATTTCTTTTCTTTGTTGAGGCCATGAGCGCTTTCTTGACTGTTGAGGCCATGAGCGCTTCCTTGACTGTTGAGGACACTGGGCTGCAGGGTATCATGCTCCCGATTAGGGATGAGTTTCAGCTGGACGCTGTGTTTGTTGATGACACTTCCATTTACCTGCTCGGTTGCGAGGCCAATTTGGCCAGGTTTCAGCATGCCTTGGATAGGTTTTGCAATGCCTCGAGTGCCAAGATTAACTGGCACAAGTCATGTGGTTTCTGGATTGGTTCGGATGATCTGCCTAGGTGGCTTCCTTGTGGGCAGTTGCAGTTGATTCCCCCTCGCACGGCAGTTAGGTACCTTGGGTGCCATATTGGTCTTGATCTTGTGCCTGAGAAGCAAATATCTGACCGTCAGTTGGAAGTTGCTTCATTGGAGTTCTCCTCGTTTGTCTCTGATTGGGTGGGTTGTGGTGGCTAACCAAGTTCTCTTGGCTACGATGTGGTATGTCACCTCATGTTGGATCTTCCTGAGTTCTTGTATTAGCCAGATGCAGTGGCTAATAAGGATTTTTTTATGGTCTAGCCAGGATGGAAGCCCCACTCGGGTTAAGGTTGCTTGGCAGGTACTCATACTTCCTTTGGAGCGCAGTGGTATGGGGATCATTGACCCTACCTGCAAAAGCCTTGTTGGGCAAGTTTATCGTGCATGGTCTTCTTCCTTTAGAGCATAGTTAGTAAGGTACGATCCGTACGATTAGTACGGTACGTATTAGTACGGTACTACGTACGTACCCTATGATTTGGGGCTTCCCGTACGAGATTTGTACGTTCATAAGGTACAACTTTTTTTAATGCTAAAAATTATATATCTCATCTTTAACATGATAAAGATCATGCTTATGAATATAATGCATCAAAATAAAGGTTAAAAACTTTATTTAGCTATATTTAATCATGTGGGATATCGTTGTGACTCGTGGTATCGGCCCTCGGGGAATTGGATATCATGTATGTAGTATCTACTATCATCATTCATGTATGTAGTATGTACTATGATGTAAGTTGTACTTTGTAACTACTAACATCATTAAAAACAAAAACCATGCTAGCAAATTTCATTCATTACAAATTACAATGATCAATCATCATTCATCATTACAAAAACCATTCGTTCAAATTTCATACATCATACATGACTCATCAATGTTCAATCATCATAGTACATAAAATCAAACTTCAAGTCACATCAAACATGATCATCATGATTCATGAATCATCACCAACTGGCAAGAATACATACATAAATGATAAATCATAAATAACAAAATGACAAGTCACAAGTCCACAGTGGTAAATAGTTAAAAACAAAAATCATGCTATCAATTTTCAAACTTCATTCATGTACATACTAGTAACTACATACATCTAGATTCTACATGATACCATCATACCAAAATGATAAATCTAGCTTCAAATCATATCAAAGTTTCAAACATGATCATCGTGATTCGTGATTCATGAATCATCACCAAGAAATTAAGAATACATGAAATAACAAGATGATAAGTCACAAGTCTAGAGTGATAAATAGTAAATACTAAAAAACTAAAAGCCAATGAAAAACATCATCAATCATCATAATGTCCAATGTCAATAGAGTGTCAATAAAGTGACATCAATCACTCATCATCCATCTCATCAATATCACTATCATCACTATCTTTAGGTCTTTTTTTTTTCAGAAAAAAATCGTACGAACACGTACGAATACGTACCGTACGGTACCTTGCAAAAATACGTACGGACATATTCGTACGCGTACGAATAGCAACTATGCTTTAGAGCAAAGCCCCGCTTTGCAAGTTTATCGTGTGTGGTCTTCTTCCAAGCCCTTAGCCCTCAAATGATTTATTGCAACAATGGCTTGGCCTCTTTGCCCTTGTCACTGGTGGGCCTTGGAATCCTAAGATCATATGGATTTTTGTTGAGAGGAGGCATACGGGCTTCTCACAACGCAACGAGGACCGGTTTGCTTGCAACATCTTGAGATCTTGGGAGCAGTTTCGTCCCGTTCTTGTGCAATCTCTCCCTCTTGTACTGAAGAGCAGCTCTGGCAGCCTATTACTTGGAACCCCCTCATCCACTCGGAGAGAGGGTTCATGGTTGGTTCTTGCCCGCATGTTTCCTGGGGAGAGTTTTCCAGAGGCCCTCGGCAGAGTGTGGCTAACTCGCTCAATTTTCAAGAGTCTTCCTATAGCGTGTCAATAGGAAGATGTATGAGGATGTGTGGTGCATCTGAGGCCTCGATTCCGAGGCATTGGGGGACTGAGGCCGATCCTCAGCCACAGCGGCTTGGCTTGGGGCCTTTACTCGAACCGAGGTCTTGATTGCTGCCCGGGCTTTTCTTTGAGATTGGCAACGAGGGGCGGATGATTAGCTCGCCGGAGGAGCTTGAGATCATCGAAGACTGTACCTTTCAACGAATTCGGGTGGTTGGCATGTGTGGTTGGGACTAGCACATTGATCTTGACCCGGCAGACATTCGGACTCTTCACTGTCTCTAGGATTGTTCATTAGCCCAGCGGATTGGCGAAGGATCTTGACATTGTTTACCCGGCAATCGGGGCCCCAAACCATCACTTAGGGTGCGGCTGCTTGGGGCTCTCTCTCTGGCCAAGCCCTCAGTTACGAACATGAGGTTGACAGCACGGTTATTCTGATCCACGGAGGGTAGATTGACATCACTCACAATCTACACATCTCTCCTTGAAGGAGTGAGGGAGACCCTTATTGGAAGCTCATTAGTAGCCTCACCATGTGGTTCATTCAGTGGGCGAGACTCCGGCGCACCTTCGAGCGGTGAAGGATCCCTCAAGCCCCTTGTATTTCTTTCCTGCTCCCCGATTGGGATTGTAGCCCATTGAGCGTTTTAATTTACTAATGGAAGGATCTTTTTGTGGCCCAAAAAAAAAGAAAAATTATGTGGCCCAAACTATAGAAATCACATCAACTTAGTCAAAGTACATATATGCATGATATCCTCGAGCACCATTCCATTAATTTGCAACTATTGCAACCTTGAATAGAAAGTATCAGTGTCTTCATTACATAGACTACCTTTTTGCCTTTATCAATAGCCATATGAACCCTACTCCTTTAGCCTTTTCCTCTTTTTCTTTGGGCAATTCCATTACAAAACATTTGTTGACGCATATTTAAAGCAAAAGTGTTTCTTTTAAACTTCTCAAAATCTTTTGCGCATAGCCTAGACCTCTTGATCTTTTATTCCTTAGCTATTAAATTTGTTTTCTCCATGATTTTTTTCCTTTTAAATTTCGTTCTATTTACAGTTTTTAACGACGGCCATGTTCCCATGGGCGTAAACTCAATGCAAGAGTGATCTTCATATATTCAAAAGCATATTTTATAACTTCTCAAGCATTTTTTTATGCATGTCTTCTTACTTCCCTTTGATGGTTCCATGTAAGCCTCTAACAGACTACTCCATATTCTAAAACTAGTACAAAAGGCTAAATCTCTCAATATTAAGATTATTTCCCTATTATAGAGCAAAAAAAGGTATATTAGGAGTGCAGGAGAGGTGAAATGCAAGGTGAAATGAAGTAGTCCTATTGATATGGGTGGTCACCTGGCTTCACTATGCCGATTGTCTCATGGAATCGCCCAAAGTGAAATTGCAAGCACTAAGAGCCTCGGATAGTAACCCAGGTAACATAAATGGAGTCTACCATGTTTGAGTTTATAAAAAGATCGAGTCTCCATGTCACCAAGGTTGGAGCTTATGTACAGGAAAAGTCGTCTATGATGTTGTTGAGTATATAACTCTCGAGTCGCCAAGGACCACAAGGGCCAACAATGTGTAGTCTCCCAACATACTCTCCCAAAGTGTGGATCAAGACAAGTGGTAAGGTGCATTCGGTTCGATGTGTGTGATGCATTTAAGGTTCAAGTACCGAACCTTACTACCATTATTAGGTACACCATCATCTTGTTGTTTTCAGCCTACATAGTTCATTTATTTTGTAGCGAGTATTTTTCTTTTCATTGCTACACAGAGATGACCACATTTGTACATGGTTTTGTCTCATACGCAACATTTGGCCTTTTGGTAGCGGTTTCTCTCTCTCTCTCTCTCTCTCTCTCTCTCTCTCTCTCTCTCTCTCTCTCTCTCTCTCTCTCTCTCTCTCTCTCTCTCTCTCTCTCTCTCTCTCTCTCTCTCTCTCTCACTCTCTCCACATCAGAGAGAGATTCAGGCGATTCATGCACGCCATGACATGGAGATACGGAGACGTCAACAGCGCACCCCTATCGATTTGGACGCTCAGAGCATTTTGAGGATTGCCATGATGCCTTACCCACCGATGCATTATATCCTACACCCACTCCAGGCATTTAGTGGGTTGTGATACCATCGAGCCTCCCCTCCCTATGCATATCATGTTTGTATCTCACCCATTGAGCATATAGAGTTCATACCCATAGCACCCCACACCCTTGATGCCAGTTACTATCCACTCCTTTTATACCCGTTTGCGGTACTCACACTTTATTTTCCTTTTGGGATCAGAGTGGATTGGATCATACGGATGTATATGTTTTGTCTCATAGGCCGATTTTGGCCTCTAATAGACGTTAAAAAGTCTCTCTCTCTCTCTCTCTCTCTCTCTCTCTCTCTCTCTCTCTCTCTCTCTCTCTCTCTCTCTCTCTCTCTCTCTCTCTCTCTCTCTCTCTCTCTCTCTCTCTCTCTCTCTCTCTCTCTGTGTGTGTAGGTCTGTCCGTCGTCGAGCTCCCGTCTATCCGTCGTCGAGCCTTCCCGTCTTCCCGCAGTCAACCTCCAGGAGGTGCGCAGACCCACCGCCCCCCCATCGGCCTGACGCCTCGAGTCTGCCCGTCGTTGGCCTCCAGGAGGTGCACGAACCCTAAACCTAACAGAACCCCGCCACCCCTGCCATCGGCCTGACGCCTGCCCTGTCTTCCCGTCGTCGATCTCCAGGAGACACACGAACCCTAACCCTAGCAGAACCCCGCCGCCCCCGCCATCAGCCTGACGCTTGCCCGACGCCCCCCCAAAAATACCTCCACCCCGATCTGCACACCAACATTGCCGATCCCCCATGCCTAGTAACCCTTTTCAAAACCATACCCTAACTCGACATCATGCTCCTATATCCATACGACCCTAGCCCTAACCCTAGGATACCCAAAAAACATAAACCTAGCCCTTACTCTAGCCTAACCCTAACCCTAACCTTAGCCTTGACCCTAACCCTAACTTGACCTGAAAACCCTAACCCTAACCCTAAGCTAAAGCCTAACCTAAAAATTTGAAACCCTAATCCTAATTTGCACTTAACCCTAGTTTGAACTTAGGTGGAAACCCTAACCCTAACCTTCTCTCTCTCTCTCTCTCTCTCTCTCTCTCTCTCTCTCTCTCTCTCTCTCTCTCTCTCTCTCTCTCTCTCTCTCTCTCTCTCTCTCTCTCTCTCTCTCTCTCTCTCTCTCTAATCCTAAACCTTGAAATGGCTCCCATGGACCGGAAGGAAGTGGACGACCTTATCGCTAAAGCTCTCAAAGAGGCCAAAAAGGAAGCAGACCGCAACCTCAATATGGAGATACGAAAGATGATGGAAAAGTTCAAAGGACTCGAAGAACAAGTAATGAATAAAGTCAACGGACTGGAAGAACAAGTGAAGACTCTCACAGAAGAAAGAGACCACTGGAGGACAGCTTAGGAGCACATGAAAGAAGAGGGGGAGATCTCCAACGTGGAGATACTCAAGGAAGAAATAAAGAAGGAAATCAAAACGGAGGTAGAATCTACTCGAGAGTCATGGGTGGAAGTAGTATACAAAAGGGTTAAGAAGGAAGTTAGGGAAGACGTGCAAAAAGAAGAGCTCACACGAGTCCAGGATACACTTGAGAAGGACAGGCTTCGACACACTCGAAGACTTCACATTCGGATTACAGGCCTACCCGAAGGGGTATCACCGGAGGTAGATGCCACTGACATTTGCCGTTGACTTGGATATGAGAGCATTCCCTACACAGACGCATGGAGGGTTGGGAGGGATACATCGCGTTTGCGAGCACTCATCCTCAAGATGAGTTCCGAGGAGGCACGGACCGCCTTTTTCAGACGTCGATCAGTACTACGTGGACTACCTGGTGGCACCCTCTACATGGACGAGGACCTCACGCGTATGCAAGTGGCACACCGACGCGCTTGCATGCCACAGATACTCCAGGCACGTCGAGAGGGGAGGAAGGCTTTTTACCGTGATGGTAAGGTCTTCATAGATGGACGCCCTATCAAATAGGGCCATGCGGCCTATGAGACATCACTACACAAGGAGACACCACTCAGAGGAGGAGTGTGGAACTGCAACGGGGCACTCTGGACGCGACCAGACAGAGTCGAGGAGATCCTAGCATCACATGACTTTGCGTGCATCACAGAGACACACGAGAGCCCAGAGAGAGGTCTACCACACATTGCAGGTTTTCATTGGGAATCTGCATTCAGGACCACGACGATACAGAGTACACAGCGCGAGGATCGGGAGGAGTGGCCATCGTATTTCGACAGGAGATACAGAGCCAGATCCATATTATAGGTAGAGATGAGGAGGCACGATACATGTGGGTTCGCATGGAGATAGCACAGGGGAGCTCGATTTACATTGCTATATGCTACTTCCCACCAGGCGGATCTCGATACGCAGGACAGGATCTAGGGGACCGATCCGAGATAGAGACTCACCATACACAGCGCTTTCAGATGATATACTACAGTACAGCACACTAGGTGAAGTCTTCCTTATGGGGGACTTCAATGGCCGCACTCAGTCGCATCAGTGCGAGGCATACGACATGGATCACCCACATCTCATGAGGGCCAGAGACCCGGTTGAGATTAGCACCAGTAGAGTATCGGCACATACGGGTCATGACACCACCGGCAATGGCAGACATCTACTCGAGCTAGGCAGCCGACATCATCTCGTTATATATAACGGGATGAATCTTTGGCCAGGTTCAGGCGGATTTACTTGCTTCCCTCACGGAGGAGGTGAGAGCATAGTCGACTACATTTTGGGTACTACCTCCGGAGCTTCACTCATCCCTTCACTTAGTATTGGACGACGCCCACTCGGTGCTGACCACACATTTATCACATTCACACACTCATCTCCGATTCCATTAGACCCTCCCTCACCCACTGAGATACATACCACGATACACTTCACACACAAGCTCTCACACGTTTATGCACACCATTTACACACCCGCCTACTCTCCCTCGATCCATTCTCACCTTTGGACACACTTACATCACATATCACCTCCATCCTACAGGACTCAGCTCTCTGCAGCTTCCCACACCGCACACATATGCACCCTCCACGCACAGGATCCATGCCCCAGAACTGCTGGTATGATGCAGATTGTCGTGAGCTGCGGAAGCACCTACGGATTTTAGAGCATAGAGGAGATACTACACACACACAGGCACAGCATCGCATGCATAGCCTTACTCGCCGCAAACGGCGAGATTGGGAGGAGAGACAATATTGGGATATTTACCATTTGCTCATGAGTCGACACAGTGTAATGGCATGGCGACATTTGAGAGAGAGGAGACACCAGACACCGAGACCCGAGCACTTGGCATAGCTATGCACGGAGCATATACGAAATCCCAGACCAGCCTCCCATTCCCAGACCGCAGAGCTCACGTCCTACTACCTCTGACTTCTTCACACCCACTATGGTGGGACGCGCTATTGCCCGGCTGCAGCATGGCAGGGCCATTGATCATTTCGGTTTACAAGCAGAGCACCTCATCTATGGAGGCACGACTCTCGCACCGCTCATTGCCCATCTCTTCAACCGTGCATTGGTTGAAGGGTTCCCAGACTCATGGACTGAGCACACCATAGTGCCCATTCATAAGTCAGGTGATACTATGGATCCAGCTACATACCGGACGATCATGATTGGCCCTATATTGGCCAAGTTATATGGGGCGGTACTAGAGACAAAGTTGAGTACTCTCGCTGAGAGGAAGGGCATCAGGGCCCCACGACAAGCAAGTTTTAGACGAGATTACTCTACCATTGACCACATCTTCACTCTAAGATGCCTGATCAACCAGGCAAGGGTGAGGAAGAGGAGATTATATTGTTGCTTTGTGGACTTCCGCAAAGCATTTGACACTGTTCCCAGGGATCGACTCTTCAGACGACTCCTTGACATCGGAGCTCCGGAGGAGATGATATGGGGGATCTACGCCTTATACGAGAGAGTATCTGGTAGAGTCAGATGTCCAGGGGGCTTATCTGATCCACTTGCTAGCACTATCGGGGTGAAGCAAGGATGCCCTCTCTCACCCACCCTCTTTGGTCTCTACATTGATGAGATAGTGGACTTCATACAGCAGCAAGGGGGAGATGGCATTGAGGTACACGGGTCCACTGTCCATATTCTTTTATACGCTGACGATATTGTATTGGTTTCAGAGTCTGCAGAAGGTTTACAGCATCATCTACACGGCCTAGATGACTTTTGCAAAAACAGAGGGTTATCTGTGAACCTTGGTAAAACCAAGGTCTTGATCTTTCATACATCAGCACAGGTACGCAGGCATAGTTTGTTCACAGCAGCAGGTGGACCGATCGAGGTGGTCGGATAATATGTTTACATGGGGGTGACATTTACAGCAGCATCAGGGGTCTTCTCTATGGCTCAGGCAGCCAGTGACCGCATCACACGTGGGTACGCAGCACTAGCTTTGATGGAGAGACTGCCACAAGGCATATTTTCAGGAGCCCCGCACAAAGGGGTGGCTCTTTGTCACTTTGGTTACGCCAGCGCTCATGTATGGGGCAGCCATATGGGGACCAGGATTAGCTACATCAGTATGGACAGCATTAGAGAGGCCACATATCCTCATGATTGCCAGACTTTTCCGCAGCAAGCCTTCAGTACCACATGATATCATTAGAGCAGAGCTCGCTGCACCACCGATGCTAGTTGAGGCACTATTCCAGACAATATGCCTATTACACAGACTTCGGAGCATGGATACAGAGCGCATTGCTTATCGTGCTTTCGAGGCATCACGTGATATGGCATTAGCGGGCGACACCTCCTCATGGTATGCACAGACACGAGACTGGCTTGCCCACCATGGCTTTGACATAGACAGGCTCCCACCACTACAGTACGACTCTCATGCACCCACCTACTCGCTCTCTCATCAAGAGAGGAATAGGATCATTCGTCAGGAGATATGCCATACATACATACAGAGGACATGGGTGAGCCCTAGGGGTACATTGCCACCGAAAATGCTCTACTACCGCGAGCATTTTCTACATATATCGGGCACGGGCTTCATCAAGATTCCGAGATACATGGAGACCTACCTTCCCCACCACCTACGAGTCGTCATTGGGCAGCTCCGGGTTTCATCACATCAGCTCGAGATTGAGAGGGGTCCGTCCAGGGGAGTCCCCCGTGAGGAGAGGTGGTGCCCAGTATGCCAGACACAGGTAGAGAGTGAGGAGCATTTTGTTATCAGATGTCCAGCATACTTACACCTACGAGCACAGTTCCAGATCGAGGAGTCATTCCAGCTGTGCATGACTATGGGAGACCAGAGACGCTTGGGACGCTTTCCCACAGCAACATACGAGAGGGGAGAGCGGTCACTACAGCCCATACATCAGCCACGGGTGAGTACCCAGCAGACCATTACCCAGTTCTTTCAGCGAGTGGAGCTACATCAGAGAGGTCCATCTATAGGGCTAACGCTCCACCAGGAAGGAGCTCAGAGAGCACGGCGCCGACCATGCATGGGCGGATATCGTCGACCACAACTCTATCAGGAGGATATCTCACGCATCAGGATTGCCTACGACCACATGATGGAGCATAGGCGTACCACCACCCCCTGGGTTGTCTTCCTTCAGGAGGCACTCAGACCACCACCGATGTACCACATACTACACCCACCTCCACCCATCACCAGTAGCTAGGGCGTTTTACTCACATTTTGGATCCCCCCATGTATTAGGTGGCCACTATCTGCAGAGTCAGAGCCACGTCTCCCCAACCTTTTCCAGCCCTATATAGCTTTGTGTAGCGATATACTTTTTATTTCATTTTATCTTCTACACAGGGTTACTACACTTGTACATGGTTTTTGTCTCATAGGCCAAGTTTGGCCTCCAGAAGACGTTAATATGACTTTCTCTCTCTCTCTCTCTCTCTCTCTCTCTCTCTCTCTCTCTCTCTCTCTCTCTCTCTCTCTCTCTCTCTCTCTCTCTCTCTCTCTCTCTCTCTCTCTCTCTCTCTCTCTCTCTCTCTCTCTCTCTCTCTCTCTCTCTCTCTCCCCCCCCCCTCCCCCCCCCCCTCTCCATCATGATTGGCCACACCATGGCCAAACTATACGGTGCCATACTTGAGGGAGAGCTCAGCTCATATGCAGAGACTGAGGGGCTACGAGCAGGAGGCCAGGCCTCCAGGCAGGTTTTCGCCGAGCTTTCTCTACCATTGATCACATCTTCGTTTTGCGTTGCCTCATTGATGGATCATGGGACAAGGGTGCAGAAGAAGAGATTATATTGTTTCTTTGTGGACTTCCGCAAAGCTTTTGATACTGTGCCACAAGAGAGACTCTTTCGAAGCCTCTAGAGCTTGGGAGTACCATCAGGGATGATTTGGGCCATCTATGCACTCTATGAGCGGGCGACTGGGAGGGTACAGTGTCCGAGAGGTATATCTGAGGCCATTGCTACCACGATCGGTGTTAAGCAAGGCTGCCCACTCTCCCCCACTCTATTTGGTCTCTACATCGACGAGATTGAGGACTACATTCTCCAAGCTGGAGGAGAGGGTGCAAACCTCGCAGGTACACATGTCCACATTTTATTATATGCCAATGACATTGTATAGATGTCAGAGTCACCTGAGGGATTACAGCGCCACCTAGATGCCTTGGAGGAGTTTTGTACACAGAGGGGCTTGACATCATCGGGGCAGAGCTAGCTCCACCACCCATGGTAGTAGATGCACTATTCAAGACTATCTTCTTTATTCAGAGGATGAGGGAGCTCCCTACAGACAGACTCACACAGAGCTTTTGAGGCATCTATACAGATATCAGATTCAGGATATGAGAGAGCTTGGTACACTCAGGTTAGAGTCTGGTTTGATAGTCATGGACTTGATATGGACAGATTGCCTCCTTTTCAGTATGACCTAGACTCACCCCACATCCACCTCTCTCGTCGTGAGAGGAATGTTGTGCTCAGACAGACAGGATCTCTAGCAGCTCTACATTAGTCAGACATGGCATACACCACACATGGGATCGAGACTATCACACTCCCGAGACCAGTTCTTGGACATACTAGCGGACGGTTTTATCCAGCAACCACGCTACATGGATACTTACATGCCTCATAGCTCGAGGGTAGCGATTGGCCAGTTGAGAGTCTCATCACACCGACTAGAGATTGAGATGGGCCGAGCCGCAGACACTCCCAAAGAGCAGCGGATATGCAGGGTATGCAGAGTAGAGATGGAGGATGAGGAGCACTTTGTGTGCAGATGTAGCGCATATGATCACATCAGAGGCAGATACGAGACTCTGTTTACAGGGCAGCCCACTCTCCGAGAGATCATGGACTCTAGAGACCAACGATAGCTCGGGCGATTCTTACTAGAGATACAGAGTCACATAGATTCCCTACTGCAGCCTACTGTAGCAGCCCTCCAGCCTACTGTAGCAGCCCATACAAGAGGGAGACAGCGTCAGCTCACTGACTTCTTTATTCCACGACGTGCAGCAGCCCTCACCCCGTCAGCTCACACACCTAGAGGGGTGACTCTTCAGCAGGCTCAGACCTCTCGAGCTAGGAGACGACCCCGTGCTCTAGGATATTGGGCCCCGAGACTTCACCGACACCAGATTGAAGAGATCCAGGCCCGTGACCATCGCGCCATGGAGGAGAGACAATCCTCGATGATGGCTGACCCCGCTGCAGCCATGAGGGTGGCCCTGACTCCAACTCCACCTCCACCTATGTATCACATCTTACACCCGCCCACTAGCACAGGATGGAGCTAGTTAGCCGTTTCAGATGCATTTTCATGCTTGTTGTACTACCCTTCTGCATATAGATTATCATAGATCTCACAGTCCATACACCCCCCACTTCCATGGGTATCTCCACATGCATACTACGGAGATCTATATCAGCTTTACCAGTTTTTTCAGCACTTTTTTCTTTTCTGATTGACAGAAGATACACCCATGTACATCAATTTGTCTCATAGGGCGAGTTCGGCCTCCTAATAGATGTAAAACCCCTCTCTCTCTCTCTCTCTCTCTCTCTCTCTCTCTCTCTCTCTCTCTCTCTCTCTCTCTCTCTCTCTCTCTCTCTCTCTCTCTCTCTCTCTCTCTCACACACACACCGCACACATATACACCCTCCACGCAGAGGTTCCATGCCTCAGAACCGCTGGTATGATGCAGATTGTCGCGAGCTACGGAAGCACCTACGCATTTTAGAGCATAGAGGGGATATTACACACACACACACACACAGGCACAACGTCTCATGAAGAGCCTTACTCGCTGCAAACGGCGTGATTGGGAAGAGAGACAGTACTTGGATATTTATCATTTACTCATGAGTCGAGACAGTGCAGTGGCATGGGGACATTTGAGAGAGAGGAGACGGCAGACACCCATCCGAGACCCGAGCACTTGGCATAGCTATGCACAGAGCCTATACGAGATCCCAGACCAGCCCCCCATTCCCAGACCACAGAGCTCACGTCCTACTACATCTGACTTCTTCACACCCACTATGGTGGGACGCGCTATTGCCCGTCTACAGCATGGCAGGGCCCATGACCTTTTCGGTTTACAGACTAAGCACCTCATCTACAGAGGCACGACCCTTGCACCGCTCATTGCCCACCTCTTCAACCGTGCACCGGTTGAAGGGTTCCGTGACTCATGGACTGAGCACACCATAGTGCCCATTCATAAGTCAGGAGATACTATGGATCCAGCTACATACCGCACGATCATGATTTGCCCTATATTGGCCAAGTTATACGGGGCGGTACTGGAGACAGAGTTGAGTACTCTCGCTGAGAGGAAGGGTATCAGGGCTCCAGGACAGGAAGGCTTCAGACGAGATTACTCTACCATTGACCACATCGTCACTCTGAGATGCCTGATCGACCA
>CM035437.1:49027609-49045109 GCA_020310875.1 Ceratopteris richardii | reverse complement strand
TGTGGTCGTAGGCAATCGTGATGCGTGAGATATCCTCCTGATATAGTCGTGGTCGACGATATCCGCCCATGCGTGGTCGGCGCCGTGCTCTCTGTGCTGCTGCCTGGTGTAGCGTGAGCCCTATAGATGGACCTCTCTGATGTAGCTCAACTCGCTGAAAGAACTGCGTAATGGTCTGCTGGGTACTCACCCGTGGCTGATGTATGGGCTATAGTGACCGCTCTCGCCTCTCGTATGCTTCTATGAGAAAGCGTCCCAAGCGTCTCTGGTCTCCCATAGTCATGCACAGCTCGAATGACTCCTCGATCTGGAACTGTGCTCGTAGGTCTAAGTATGTTGGACATCTGATAACAAAATGCTCCTCACTCTCTACCTCTGTCTGGAATACTGGGCACCACCTCTCCTCACGGGGGACTCCCCTGGACGGACCCCTCTCAATCTCGAGCTGATGTGATGAAACCCGGAGCTGCCCAATGACGACTCGTAGGTGGTGGGGAAGGTAGGTATCCATGTATCTCGGAATCTCGATGAATATCGTGCCCGATATATGTAGAAAATGCTCGCGGTAGTAGAGCATTTTCGGTGGCAATATACCCCTAGGGCTCACCCATGTCCTCTGTATGTATGTATGCCATATCTCCTGACGAATGATCCTATTCCTCTCTTGATGAGAGAGCGAGTAGGTGGGTGCATGAGAGTCGTACTGTAGTGATGGTAGCCTGTCTATGTCAAAGCCATGGTGGGCAAGCCAGTCTCGTGTCTGTGCATACCATGAGGAGGTGTCGCCTGCTAATGCCATATCACGTGATGCCTCGAAAGCACGATAAGCAATGCGCTCTGTATCCATGCTCCGAAGTCTGTGTAATAGGCATACTGTCTCGAATAGTGCCTCAACTAGCATCGGTGGTGCAGCGAGCTCTGCTCTAATGATATCATGTGGTACTGAAGGCTTGCTGCGGATAAGTCTGGCAATCATGAGGATCTGTGGCCTCTCTAATGCTGTCCATACTGATGTAGCTAATCCTGGTCCCCATATGGCTGCCCCATACATGAGCGCTGGCGTAACCAAAGTGTCAAAGAGCCACCCCTTTGTGCGGGGCTCCTGAAAATATGCCTTGTGGCAGTCTCTCCATCAAAGCTAGTGCTGCGTACCCACGTGTGATGCGGTCACTGGCTGCCTGAGCCATAGAGAAGACCCCTGATGCTGCTGTAAATGTCACCCCCAAGTAAACATATGATCCGACCACCTCGATCGGTCCACCTGCTGCTGTGAACAAACTATGTCTGCGTACCTGTGCTGATGTATGAAAGATCAAGACCTTGGTTTTACCAAGGTTCACAGATAACCCTCTGTGTCTGCAAAAGTCATCTAGGCCGTGTAGACGATGCTGTAGACCTTCTGCAAACTCTGAAACCAATACAATATCATCAGCGTATAAAAGAATATGGACAATGGACCCGTGTACCTCAATGCCATCTCCCCCTTGCTGCTGTATGAAGTCCACTATCTCATCAATGTAGAGACCAAAGAGGGTGGGTGAGAGAGGGCATCCTTGCTTCGCCCCGATAGTGCTAGCAAGTGGATCAGATAAGCCCCCAGGACATCTGACTCTACCAGATACTCTCTCGTATAAGGCATAGATCCCCCATATCATCTCCTCCGGAGCTCCGATGTCAAGTAGTCGTCTGAAGAGTCGATCCCTGGGAACAGTGTCAAATGCTTTGCGGAAGTCCACAAAGCAACAATATAATCTCCTCTTCCTCACCCTGGCCTGGTCGATCAGCCTTCAGGCATCGCAGAGTGAAGATGTGGTCAATGGTAGAGTAATCTCGTCTGAAACCTGCCTGTCCTGGAGCCCTAATGCCCTTCCTCTCAGCGAGAGTACTCAACTCTGTCTCTAGTACCGCCCCATATAACTTGGCCAATATAGGGCCAATCATGATCGTCCGGTATGTAGTTGGATCCATAGTATCACCTGACTTATGAATGGGCACTATGGTGTGCTCAATCCATGAGTCTGGGAACCCTTCAACCAATGCACGGTTGAAGAGATGGGCAATGAGCGGTGCGAGAGTCGTGCCTCCATAGATGAGGTGCTCTGCCTGTAAACCGAAATGATCATGGGCCCTGCCATGCTGCAGCCGGGCAATAGCGCGTCCCACCATAGTGGGTGTGAAGAAGTCAGAGGTAGTAGGACGTGGGCTCTGCGGTCTGGGAATGGGAGGCTGGTCTGAGATCTCGTATAGGCTCCGTGCATAGCTATGCCAAGTGCTCGGGTCTAGGATAGGTGTCTGCTGTCTCCTCTCTCTCAAATGTCGCCATGCCACTACATTGTCTCGACTCATGAGCAAATGGTAAATATCCCAATACTGTCTCTCCTCCCAATCTCGCCATTTGCGGCGAGTAAGGCTCTGCATGCGACGCTGTGCCTGTGTGTGTGTGTAATATCGAGAGAGAGAAGGATGTATTTCTCAGCCAAGTTCTACACAAATCTGTGATAGTTCCCTAAACGAAATGAATGCAGACCTTCCCATTTATTGAGCGAATGGACTGTTGAGTCAAGGCAATGTGAGTATTAGATAAAGGAAGTATAGACTGCTCGCTGGTTGACAGCTACATGCCGATCAGAAGTACATTCCCCAGAATAAACAAATAAATCATATTATACTTCTAACATTTCAGAAGATTTTAAACTTACAGAGATTTCTTCTTCATAAGTTACAAACGCTTGTGTGAAAAACTCATATGCAATAGGTTCCAAATCACAGTCATTAGCTGCCTGCAAAATCCAGAAGAAGCTGACATGAAGAAGGATAATTATCTGATGCAGGCACTAAACAAACATTCCAACCAAAATGCAAACATTAAATAGTACCTCTGCACATTGTAGATACAGTCGCAAGGCCAGTTCTGGAGCTGGAACAGCTGACAGAGAATCTACAGTCTACAAAGGTCATACCTATGTCAGAATTTCAATTAATGAAAGTTGTGAGCAGATGATTCATTTAGCATGTTTACCTGTAGTAAGAACTGGAAAACCTTTTGAGGAGAGATATTAGCCTCATCTGCTTCAGTACTACTGCCTTGCTCTTGTGGAGAGAATGTAACCTTGTCCACTTCATTATTTTTGTCTTGCTCTTGTAATCGCCGAACAAGCTATATTTGTTGGATCATAAATCTGATATTGCAAAATCGTTCTCAACTGATAAAAATTAAGAAATAGAAATAAGGGCCAACCTTAAGTGCAGAAAATACAAGAGGAGGAAGAGAATAGCCAAGCCTCTTGGAACCTCCCTTTTGGAAATGTTTCTTTGCAGTTATGAGGATCTGTATTCAAAAAGTTAAAAGCCCATATGAAAACGAAAAGCTGCAGGGTGCAAGAAAATTACATTTAGCCAATATATATTTAAGATAGGTCAACTCAGCCATGAATTACTGCGGTTATCAAATTACCCAGCACACAAACCCACCTTAAACATTTCATCATTGTCCTCATTCGTCAGCATTTGCACAAGCCTCGCAACAAGGTTCTGCTCTTCCATAAAATCTTCTTCATCTAGCTGCAGAAAGGTGGCATTCAATCAATTTCAATGTTCCAAAGAGCTTTTATGCTGTACACCATAGCACCCATCCCATGAACGGGGAGATAAATAAATAAAATAAAAATCTCAAAAAAAAAATGGCACAGAAACTGGGTAAGGGCCATGAAGTTCTACCTCATCTAATGTAGGAGATCCATCACTATCCTGAACTAACTCTTTAAGAAGCTGAAAAAGAGCTTCCACCTGATTGTGTATGGAAATATAAATAGCATTCTCCAAAATATCAAACACCAACATTACGCACCTTTGCATTTCACTTACTTTGTCAGCTTCCATGATAAATGTGCCATTTTTCATGATACTTTGGATGATCACAACTGCCATGATTTTATTGGTTCCATAATCAAGATGTTCCATGATCTTTGGGTAATTTGTGAGATTTAACACAGTTACAACGTTATTATACTTCTCAAGAGGGGCGCTTAGAAGAGTAATTATCTGTTTGGTTGCTTTGCTGTCATTCACTTTCCCAACTCCATTGAGTTTCTTGACACATGCACCCTGTGCACCAGGCCTATGATCAACATGTAAAGCAATGCAGCATTTTCAAAATGCGTACAAATTATAAACAGTACCAGCACTTGATCCACATAGTCCAAACGATCAGCATGGACCCGTAAGGTGAATGTTAGAAGAGCTACATGCAAACAAACGGCTCCAACCAGTGGCATATCCTGTTGAACTTCTATTACCTGGCAAGAAAATGAGACAGGCAATGAATTGAATTCACTACAATGTTAAAAAACTCTTTGATCCTGATATTCAACAACAGTAGATGCACCTTTATCACAGCCTCACTTAATTTCGAGAATGCCTCCACTTGTGAAAATTCAGCAAGCACCTACAATGATGAAATTTCTTGTCTTTCTTTTTTCTTCTTTTTCTTGTTTTTAAGAGCAAAAATGCTAAAAAAAATGTAAGTGTACTTACCTCAGGTGCAGAGGCTGCATAAACCGAAAGTCTATCCATTAGCTGTGACATAACTGTTTTGACATCTACTGATGGCTGTTCCATTGACATTTCAAAGTAAGACATACTCAAGCAAATAAGAGGAATAAATTATTCATGACCTTAAATAGAGTACCTGAAGCTGAGAGCAAGCCCCCAGCAGTGTGTCTAAT
Organism: Ceratopteris richardii; assembly: GCA_020310875.1. Taxonomy (NCBI): domain Eukaryota; kingdom Viridiplantae; phylum Streptophyta; class Polypodiopsida; order Polypodiales; family Pteridaceae; genus Ceratopteris; species Ceratopteris richardii. Next base: position 49,040,385 of record CM035437.1, on the reverse strand, counting down.
GTCTGGAGATGATATTCATCTGGAAAGACCTGAATTATGCAATCCATGAGGTAATATTGGGCCAATTCATCCTTGCAATTGACCACCTGTAATACACTGCTCTTGTTAGCATCAATAGTTCAATATAACTCCCTTCAGTTGTTGAAATACTTTTGTCTACATATATTTGATTTGGCTAACCTGCTCCAACACACGTGGAAGGACTATATCTCTATACATGTCAAGATCAACTCCCTCCAATTGGCTTAAGACATGTAAATTTTTTCCAACCTTCAAAAACCCAATAAGTTTGGATGGTTGCACAAGGATGAAGATAAAACACCAACCCATTTGAGAAGACACCATAAGCATTCCATGATATTTGTGTCATACCAAGTCACGTAGCTCGCTCCTCTCTTTCTCCCTCTTTTCTTTCTCCTTAGCAGGGCCCTGCACAACAGAAAACTTCCAATATGGGAGCTTAACATTGAATGGATCACCATACTACAACACTGCCTGCATGTGCACAACTATCATTTAGCTCTTGAAGGCCCTTCTTTATAGGGCATATGCAGGCAAACCTAGTTCCTGATGTATGGCCCACTACTCAAGCCTTCCGTCCTGAGACTCCATTTATTGAAGCATCAAAGCTAACCTGGTGTTGCATTCGCACCCAGAGCTTGTTCATTTCAGTAAAATTTTGAAGCACAAATTCTACTGCATCCACGACAGTACCTCCCTCTCTGCATCCACAAGAACACTTGTTTGATACCCCTCCCCTCCCCCCCAGAAAAACACAAAGAACAAGGGAGAAAGGACAAAAATGGAGGTGTGGGAGTTGCCACAAAATACCACAAAGCTCAGTGATTTCGACGCACCCTTCAAACTCAGATGCTGCATCAGTCAGTTTGTCCTTGCTTATTTGAGATAGGTAGCTTCTGAGAAAAAGTCCCCGAACGGGATGTTGTATACCACGACACATCTCTACCAGATCTTTAAGCACCTCCTTTGCAGGTGCTTCTTTAGATCGTATGTATACAGAACCTACTGTACATAGAAGATACCTTGAACAACGAGCATAAGCCGTAAGAAGCAGAGAAAAAGAATCAACTTTATTCCACTTGATAAATAAATCATCATTTTAAGTTACTAAAACTTACAATCTTGGTAAAACGTTGCCCGCATGTTGAACTTCTTCATATAAATAAGCATTTGTGCAACCTCGCTTTGTCTCTTCTTTAAAGAAGACTTCCAGCATACGTAATTCATCAAATGTTTTCATATCTGTTGAAGTCAAAGATACACACTATACACACAAACGGTTATCTTCTATTGCTGCTTGGGTAACTGGACGTGAAACCATGAAAATCAACCGTTTACCCAACAATGGGTTCTTGGTCACTTTATATGTGAATAAAACCCTACAGGTAAAAATGAATGTACCATGAGCTACAGTACTCCCGGTTAGGAATACTCATAATACCCACCAAACTTATGTTATTGGATTCACGACTGTAAATCATAACACAAAACACAGAAGAGTATAGAGCTTTTTATTTAGAATTATTAAATAGAGTAGGTATAGTTTGAAAAATCTACAAGCCACATTCTCATGCATAGTATTAACCAAATATAGAAACGAGACCTCAGGTCTTCCCAAATTTTTGACATCGTACCACACAATTCACTTTAAATAAGGAAAGCGTTTACTTTTTTCTTTTTAGATCTGGAGGAGCAAAAATGCATAAATTCTGAAGTAATCTCTCTTTGAACATGAAGTTTCCTCACTGAGTGGATTTGAAACAAGGGATGGATCAGAAAAATATAGGAAGAATTCTCTAAACAATTTTCTAGTTTTGATGTTCACTTCTAAGCTCAAAACTAGAAGTTTGTAGTTCAAGACAACAACCATATGATCGCAAACAATATAGCATAAATAAACTGATACATACACATGGACATTTCCACATGTATCATAGTTCAAGGATACAAAGCTCATAATATTTTTGTGGTGAAAGCTTTGATGTTCTAAGCTCTCCAAGCATTTGGGCAGAAAATTTCAACGCATCTTGCAGGTTATTGTTATCCTGCAAAAGAAGTTCAGCAGGGAGTCAGTATATATAAAATTAAATAAAAGAAAGCAACCATATACATTAATACGACCAGCAATTATCACATTTACAACTCATTGTATGTTGTTGGCACTATGTGAAATCTTACAATAATCAGAAAAGAGGCCCATGCATAAAAACACTGCAAACAACATATACCAAAGATTGTACATTCAATCGTCAACAAAGAAGATAGTAAAACTTGAGATAGTAATTACAGAAACAGATGCAGATTCGTTTATATATCCATGCACATACCTGTACACTACATGAAACCTTTCATGTATGCATCTTGTGAGAGAGAGTTCCACTCAAAGAAACCAACCTACAAGCTAAAATGAATCTTTACTCCTCCATCTTTTCATACACAGCAATATTATGATTTATCTAGGTCAAAAGTATTAATATGTACATCTACAAAGAGAGTTTTAAAAACGAGTTTTAAAAACGGGTTTTAAAATGTTTAGTACATATGGTACTAAAAAAAATGGAAATAAAAAAGAGTATTATATTTCTTCGCAACATATTTTGTTTTATTTTTAAAATAATCCATGAATAATGTACAACTAGCATTCCCTTACATATCTAGTGCTAAAAAGACATTAAAAACTTGATCTACTACCTTATTGAAGATAGTATTTGTCATGATCCACGAATGTCGATACGTAGGTTTGCTAGCATGGATCATGGTTACAATGCTCTCAAATGATGAAGACATGCATATTAGCTACTCCTCGACTTCATTAAAGTTGAGCAATCAACTCTGTCATTTTTTTGAGGTATGCAGGGGCATTTCTCAATGTCTTTATCTCTAAACCCAAGGAGATGAGCTTTCATGCTGCATGTGGGATGCCGAACCACCATAAACACCCATGCAATAATTGCATTGCCAAGAGGTAGGTTATTTTCAAGTAGTTATGATGACATCAGGAGCTCTACCCATGATGAAAGCTAATGGATACTGAAAAGAGCTTCATGACTTTTTCTCTCTCTCTTTATGTGTCCCAAGAAGAATCCTACCTTCTATAAAGGCTGAAGTTTGAAAGATTAAAAGTGAATACTAAAAGATCAAGGCCGAACCAAAGATGCTCAAAGAAATGCTCAAGGGAAGCAAACAACGGTACTAAAGGGGGTGCACGTACTAAAATATTGCTCACATGCTAAAAAGAGGGAAAAAAACACCCAAAAAGAGCCCTCACATGATAAAAAACGTGAAGACTTGTCAAAAACATATTAGTACTTTTAGAACATTCTAGAGTACTAAACGTTTTTTATTTTCAGTTAAAAACACTTTTTTTTTTTTTTTTTTTTTTACTATGGGCCCAATGACAGAGGTCAGAGAATCTTTCCAACGCCAGAATATGTTGCACACAAAAACACACCTTCAACCAAATAAGATAGGTGAGAGAATAAAAACTAGACTTGAGAAGACAAGACTCAAAAGCATAGTACAAACTTAGTTTTAAAAACGAGTCTTAAAAACGGGTTTTAAAACATTTAGTACGTAGGTGACTCAAAAAATGAAAATAAAATACGAGTATTATATTTTGTCGTAACATTTTAAATTTTGTTTTTTAATAATCCATGAAAAATACATATCTAACATTCATTTACATATATGTGCTAAAAACACATTGAAAACTTAATCTACTACCTTATAAAAGACAATACACACCGATTCACGAGGTGTCGACCCGCCCGGGAGCTTGCAACATGCTCCATGGATCACAAGCATAATATGTTAAAGTCAAATTAATTATTAAACACAGAATCTAAATTTCAAAACGAATCAATATTCATGTCATATATATAGCATGGAATAGTGATCATCGACATTCATTACATAAAAAATAAGAATGTTTACATGAATGATGAATGTCATGAGTCATGACTCATGACTTATGACTCGTACAAAAATGGTAAAACCATAAATCTAAATCAAACATGATACATGATGCATCCATGATCCAAATGATCATTATCACACTGTCCATAAAGTACCGGCATGTTATACAAACTAAAGTCTAGGATGACTCTGCAATGTCTTCAATCGAGACATCTTCTATGGCCTCATCATCAAATGTGCTATCCCATGAAGATGACTATCAGACTCTATATGTGCGAATGTATCTGCAATTTGAGCAACCTCTCATCCCAAATCATCATCTCCACTAGAAGATGAAGCCGACTCTTTCTCCCAATCCTCTCGAGCAAGTTTGTCTGGTGGAGCATCCGCCACCCCTTCCACGATGTGCCCCACCCCCCCTTGAAACATACTTGCATGGATGAAAGCTAGTAGACAATAATTATGGATTAGCTACACATAAAAGTGTCTCTCTCTATATTCCCCAAAGGAAGAGAAAGCAAAGAGGGAAAGAGAGGGCAAGAGAGGGAAAGAGGGTGCAAGAGTATCTTGTAAGCAAGGCGGACTCAAGACCCAAGAGTAAGCAAGAATTTGAACACAATGCTCAGCTCGAGGGTACCCTAAACGTCCAAAAATGCAAGCCAAAAAAATTCAAAACAAAAAAAACCTCCCAAAAAAACATCTGGACCTCCTAAACATTTTTTATTTAGCAAAAAAATGAGTTTTTTTTAACTATGCTCAAAAGATGAAACGAGTAGCAAACAAACTAGTCTAAAATAAAATAACTTGATGGAAAACTATACAATGTGTATGTATATACAAAGTTGCATAAAAGGCCAAAATATGAGGGGAGTGTGCTTAAGAGTTCCAAAATAATGAGTGGAAGCTAGATTGTGAGATAAAATAGGTGAATTGTCATTGACGAAGGAAACCATCTTAAACCTCAGATTCCATTTGACTTCTATATCTCATGATTGGTTCAGAATTAAGAGAAACTAATGCTTCCATTGCATCCAGAACGTGCTGAAACCCTAAGATCGGCTGTCTACTTGCTAATTTCTGACATCCGGAGATCCTGTTCGGATTGTTGACATCATTGATGACATCATCCGCTCGCAACCGCCCTCAAAATCCTATATAAGGAGGCCTTGGCCACATACATACTCAGTCTTACTAGTACCAGTGTTGGGAGCTCAAGGAATCTTGACCGCCAAGTAAGTACTCTCCAAGTTCCAATTCTAGTTCTTGCCTTGTTCCTTGTTCCAATCTTCTCTAGTCTTGTATCATGGACATCTTGTCTTGTCCTCTTGTAATCTCATAGTACGAGATCTTATCTAGTTACTTCCTATATCTAGTTCATCTCCTTGAAGGGAATTCTTGTAATCGAGATATCTTGTTTCATACCTACGGTCCCAAATTGTGGGATCTCCTATATCATCTCTAGTCCAATTCCCCATACCTATCGGTCCCGGGTTGTGGGACGTCTTGTATCAGTTATATATTCTTGTATTGTTCTCCCTACGTGGGTGTTCTTGTAATCAAAAGTATAATTCCGAAATCTTGTCTAATCCTGTCAGAGAGCACAATCTAGTACTCCCCTGACATTTTGGCAAGACTAGCTTCTATTCAAGACCAAGCATCATGGAGAACACTTATGGACAGATTGTGGCATCACTTCAGAGTCTTCAACAACAAATCAAGGACCTAACTCATAGACAGACACAAGTCGAGATGGAACATCCGGTGCATGTAGGCACGCTCATCCAAGAACTACAAGAACGAGTCGGGAATCTTCAAGCAAATCAAGGAAGCATTCAAGTGAACCAACGTCCTAATTCATCCTTCATGAAGGAACCCAAGATTTGCATGCCAGAAAAGTTCGATGGTGATTGCATAAAGTTCTGAGGGTTCTTGCAACAAGTGAAACTAAAGAAGTGAACCATCTTAAACCTCAGATTCCATTTGACTTCTATATCTCATGATTGGTTCAGAATTAAGAGAAACTAATGCTTCCATTGCATCCAGAACGTGCCGAAACCCTAAGATCGACTGTCTACTTGCTAATTTCTGACATCCCGAGATCCTGTTCGGATTGTTGACATCATTGATGACATCATCTGCTCGCAACCGCCCTCAAAATCCTATATAAGGAGGCCTTGGCCACATACATACTCAGTCTTACTAGTACCAGTGTTGGGAGCTCAAGGAGTCTTGACCGCCAAGTAAGTACTCTCCAAGTTCCAATTCTAGTTCTTGCCTTGTTCCTTGTTCCAATCTTCTCTAGTCTTGTATCATGGACATCTTGTCTTGTCCTCTTGTAATCTCATAGTACGAGATCTTATCTAGTTACTTCCTATATCTAGTTCATCTCCTTGAAGGGAATTCTTGTAATCGAGATATCTTGTTTCATACCTACGGTCCCAAATTGTGGGATCTCCTATATCATCTCTAGTCCAATTCCCCATACCTATCGGTCCGGGGTTGTGGGACGTCTTGTATCAGTTATATATTCTTGTATTGTTCTCCCTACATGGGTGTTCTTGTAATCAAAAGTATAGTTCCGAAATCTTGTGTAATCCTGTCAGAGAGCACAATCTAGTACTCCCCTGACATTTTGGCAAGACTAGCTTCTATTCAAGACCAAGCATCATGGAGAATGCTTATGGACACATTGTGGCATCACTTCAGAGTCTTCAACAACAAATCAAGGACCTAACTCATAGACAGACACAAGTCGAGATGGAACATCTGGTGCATGTAGGCACGCTCATCCAAGAACTACAAGAACGAGTCGGGAATCTTCAAGCAAATCAAGGAAGCATTCAAGTGAACCAACGTCCTAATTCATCCTTCGTGAAGGAACCCAAGATTTGCATGCCAGAAAAGTTCGATGGTGATTGCATAAAGTTCTGAGGGTTCTTGCAACAAGTGAAACTAAAGAAGTGAACCATCTTAAACCTCAGATTCCATTTCACTTCTATATCTCATGATTGGTTCAGAATTAAGAGAAACTAATGCTTCCATTGCATCCAGAACGTGCCGAAACCCTAAGATCGACTGTCTACTTGCTAATTTCTGACATCCCGAGATCCTGTTCGGATTGTTGACATCATTGATGACATCATCCGCTCGCAACCGCCCTCAAAATCCTATATAAGGAGGCCTTGGCCACATACATACTCAGTCTTACTAGTACCAGTGTTGGGAGCTCAAGGAGTCTTGACCGCCAAGTAAGTACTCTCCAAGTTCCAATTCTAGTTCTTACCTTGTTCCTTGTTCCAATCTTCTCTAGTCTTGTATCATGGACATCTTGTCTTGTCCTCTTGTAATCTCATAGTACGAGATCTTATCTAGTTACTTCCTATATCTAGTTCATCTCCTTGAAGGGAATTCTTGTAATCGAGATATCTTGTTTCATACCTACGGTCCCAAATTGTGGGATCTCCTATATCATCTCTAGTCCAATTCCCCATACCTATCGGTCCCGGGTTGTGGGACGTCTTGTATCAGTTATATATTCTTGTATTGTTCTCCCTACGTGGGTGTTCTTGTAATCAAAAGTATAATTCCGAAATCTTATCTAATCTTGTCAGAGAGCACAATCTAGTACTCCCCTGACATTTTGGCAAGACTAGCTTCTATTCAAGACCAAGCATCATGGAGAACACTTATGGACACATTGTGGCATCACTTTAGAGTCTTCAACAACAAATCAAGGACCTAACTCATAGACAGACACAAGTCGAGATGGAACATCCGGTGCATGTAGGCACGCTCATCCAAGAACTACAAGAACGAGTCGGGAATCTTCAAGCAAATCAAGGAAGCATTCAAGTGAACCAACGTCCTAATTCATCCTTCATGAAGGAACCCAAGATTTGCATGCCAGAAAAGTTCGATGGTGATTGCATAAAGTTCTGAGGGTTCTTGCAATAAGTGAAACTAAAGAAGTGAACCATCTTAAACCTCAGATTCCATTTCACTTCTATATCTCATGATTGGTTCAGAATTAAGAGAAACTAATGCTTCCATTGCATCCAGAACGTGCCGAAACCCTAAGATCGACTGTCTACTTGCTAATTTCTGACATCCGGAGATCCTATTCGGATTATTGACATCATTGATGACATCATCCGCTCGCAACCGCCCTCAAAATCCTATATAAGGAGGCCTTGGCCACATACATACTCAGTCTTACTAGTACCAGTGTTGGGAGCTCAAGGAGTCTTGACCGCCAAGTAAGTACTCTCCAAGTTCCAATTCTAGTTCTTGCGTTGTTCCTTGTTCCAATCTTCTCTAGTCTTGTATCATGGACATCTTGTCTTGTCCTCTTGTAATCTCATAGTACGAGATCTTATCTAGTTACTTCCTATATCTAGTTCATCTCCTTGAAGGGAATTCTTGTAATCGAGATATCTTGTTTCATACCTACGGTCCCAAATTGTGGGATCTCCTATATCATCTCTAGTCCAATTCCCCATACCTATCGGTCCCAGGTTGTGGGCCGTCTTGTATCAGTTATATATTCTTGTATTGTTCTCCCTACGTGGGTGTTCTTGTAATCAAAAGTATAATTCCGAAATCTTGTCTAATCCTGTCAGAGAGCACAATCTAGTACTCCCCTGACATTTTGGCAAGACTAGCATCTATTCAAGACCAAGCATCATGGAGAACACTTATGGACACATTGTGGCATCACTTCAGAGTCTTCAACAACAAATCAAGGACCTAACTCATAGACAGACACAAGTCGAGATGGAACATCCGGTGCATGTAGGCACGCTCATCCAAGAACTACAAGAACGAGTCGGGAATCTTCAAGCAAATCAAGGAAGCATTCAAGTGAACCAACGTCCTAATTCATCCTTCATGAAGGAACCCAAGATTTGCATGCCAGAAAAGTTCGATGGTGATTGCATAAAGTTCTGAGGGTTCTTGCAACAAGTGAAACTAAAGAAGTGAAATTGTAGATCCGTATGCAACCTGATAGATACCCTGATGATGCATCCAAGGTCTGTTTTATTGGAGCATTGCTCTACGATCAAGCATTATCATGGTTCACCCCAATCTTGGAGAAGGATATGGCAGTACTTCATGACTATGAGGGGTTTCTTCGAGAACTCACCGCCACATTTAGAGATGCGGACACGAGTCGAGTGGCAGAAACAAAACTCCAAAAGTTACGTCAAGGTAACCACCCTGCCTCTACCTATGCATCAGAATTCAACTTGTTGATATGTAACCTGATTTTGCACGAAGATTATTTCATAAGCCAATTTAGATGGGTTTTAAGAGATGATGTGAAGGACCTTCTACTCACGATGCCAGAGGTTAAGACATTGAATGAATACATCAACCAAGCTATTCAATGTGATAAACCGCCTTTTTGAAAGGAAACAAGAAAAACAAGTAGAAGGAAGACCTCGCCAATGGAAACCCTTCCAGCCAACTCCTACAGATGAGTCTATGCCCGAACCTATGCAGATAGATGTAACTAGGTTCCAGATTCTAACACCACAAGAGAAACAAAAAAGGAGGGATAACAAGTTATGCCTCTATTGTGAAAACCCTGGCCATATTGCAGTTAATTATCCCTATAAGAGAACGCACTCTAGAGTTGCCGCCACCCTTGTAGGGCAAGGAAACGAGGAAGTCCAATTGTAAAAAGAGACTGTACAGCCATACCATGATATCCACACCCGCAGAAACATGTCTTGCCCCTGTCAAGTTAATCATGCCTAAGAAGACCCTTTCCCTTATAGCTCTAGTAGATTCAGGAGCCTCCTCGTGTTTCATTGATGAGGGATTGGTTCTGAAACATGGAGTTCCAATACTTCAGAAGAACAAACCAATAGAAGTTGAAGTAGTAGATGGACGAACTCTAACATTGGACGAACTCTAGCATCTGGGAATATAACCATGGAAACCACATCATTAAGAGTACACCTTGGTGACCATGATTCCCACATGTTTCAACGTAATATCAAGTCCGATAAATCTAGTTATCATCAGAATGCCATGGTTAAAGAAACATAATCCAGAAACTAATTGGGAAAAGAATAAAATCACCTGTCGAGATATCCAGAAGAACCCGACATATGTTGGAGCCAAAGCCTTCATACATGCAATAAGGAAGGAACCGACATATGTGATCTATGTCATACTAACTCAAGAGCCCAAGAAAGATGATTCAGTGAAGCTACCGGACTAATACCAAGGTTTTGAAGATGTTTTTGAAAAGAAGAATACAGATATCCTCCCAAAGCATAGACCTTATGATTATGCTATAGAACTTCAAGAGGGAGCACAATCACCCTTTGGACCAATCTATAGACTATCCCCAGAGAAATTTACAGAATTACGTAAGACCACTCAAAGTCTCCCGCAGGAGCCCCTATCCTATTTGTAAAGAAGAAGGACGGAACTCTTCAAATGTGTGTAGACTATCACGGGTTGAACAAAGTCACAATAAAGAAATGGTACCTCTACGACTTATATCAGCGCTCTTGGAACGTCTCGGAAAAGCAAAGTTCTTCACGAAGATTGACCTTCGAAGAGCTTACAATCTTGTCAGGGTCAGAGAAGGAGACGAATGGAAGACAGCATTTCGAACAAAGTATGGGCATTTTGAATTTGTAGTTATGCCATTTGGTCTCACAAATTCTCCAGCTGTCTTTCAACATATGATGAATGATATTTTTCGAGCGTATTTAGATGATTTTGTGGTCATATATCTCGATGATATCTTGATATTCTCCAAAAACCTAGAGGATCATGAATATCATGTAAAGATAGTCCTAGAGAAACTAAGAGAAAAAGTTTTATATGCAAAATTGGAGAAGTGCTCTTTCCATCAGACAAAAGTGGAGTTTTTATGATACATTGTATCAGAGAAAGGGATCTTCATGGACCCTAAGAAGATTGAGACAATCCTTGATTGGCACCCACCTTCATGTGTTCGAGATGTACAATGTTTTCTAGGGTCTTCCAATTTCTATAGGATATTCATCAGGGATTACTCCAAGATAGTGACACCTCTTAACAAGCTTACAGGAAACTCAAAATTTTCATGGATCGAAGAAGCAAAAAAAGCCTTTCAGACCTTGAAATCAGCATTCACTATTGCTCCAATTCTAGTTCATCCTCATTCCAGCAAGCCCTTCTTCCTAGAGACAGATGCAATCAGACTTTGCCCTAGGGGCCATTCTATCCCAATATGGAGATGATGCACACCTACATCCAGTTGCATATCATTCAAGGAAATTTTCCCCTCCAGAGATTAATTATGAAATCCATGATAAAGAAGTTCTTGCCATAGTGGACTCGTTTAATACCTGGCGTCACCATCTAGAAGGAGCAGCTCATAAAGTTACTGTGTATACAGATCACAAGAACCTAGAATATTTTATGACCACCTGTATCCTCAATAGAAGGCAATCTCAATGGAGTAACTTTTTATCCAGGTTCGACTTTGTCATCACATACCGTCCAGGATGTCAACCATGCCAGTCAGATGCCTTATCAAGAAGATCTTACCTTGCACCAAAGAAGGGTGAAGAGGCCTTTGATCAACAAGAGAGTGTATTACTCAAGCCTGAGCATCTCTAGTTTGCAGCTATCCCTTCAAGCCATCATGAAGATTCAACCTTGAATCATTTGATCCATGAAACTCTACCACGAGATGAATCATTTTGTAGCATTAAGCAAAAAACTCGAGAAGGAAAAATTCAAGAAGTAAATGAATTCCAAAAAAAGGATGGATTACTATTCTATAAGAACCTATTATATGTCCCTCCAGGAAGCCCAGAATCAAGTACTTCAACAACGTCACGACAACCTTGCAGCACGACATTTTGGAGTGAATAAAACAATAGAACTCATATCAAGGGATTTTTGGTGGCCTCAAATGTGGAAGGAAGTCAAAGAATATATCCGATCCTATGATACTTGCAATAGATCTAAGGTACCACAACATAAACCTCATGGCCTCTTGCAACCCTTACCTATTCCAGAAAGGCCATGGGCTTCATTATCTATGGATTTCATTACAGATCTACCAAAGTCCGATAAGTATGATTCCATTCTTGTTATAATTCCAACTACCAAGGCAATCACAAGTGATTTTTCTCAGATACATATTTAGGCTTCATAGATTGCCCGATGATATTGTCGGTGACCGAGGTCCACAGTTCATATCCAGCTTTTGGAACAGTCTATGCAAGCTTCTTGGTGTTCAAGTTAAATTTCTACAACCAATCATCCACAGACTCATGGACAAACAGAAGGGGTGAATCAAGTCCTAGAAGAGTATCTCCGTTGCACCATAAACTATCATCAAAATGATTGATTCAAGCTTTTATCCTTTGTAGAGTTTGCCTATAGCAACAATGTTCATACATCTACCAAGCAGACTCCCTTCTTTGCAAATTGTGGACAACATCCAAGGATGGATATACAACTCTCAAATCATGTCAAGAACCCGGTCACCACAGATAAGGCCCAGTACCTCATGGACATTCACAAAGATCTCAAGGAAGAGATCCATAAAGCTAAAGAACAATCAAAGTATGATGCAGATTAGCATCGTGTTCAGAATCCATCATATCAAATTGGCAATAAAGTGTGGTTACTCAGAAATAATTTACAAACTTCAAGACCTTGTGCAAAGCTACACCATCAAAGATTTGGTCCGTTCACCATCTTGACCAAGATTAATCCAGTCACCTTCAAGCTCTAGTTACCAAGTACCATGAGAATACATCCAATTTTCCATGTGTCCATATATCAGCTTTCACCATTGAGGGGGGAGAGGCGGAATCCTT
>CM035437.1:49017609-49020109 GCA_020310875.1 Ceratopteris richardii | reverse complement strand
AAGGACAAGGTATGAAGCATTTATGTGAATCTTGTCAACTAGGGAAGCAAGCGAGACTTCCATTCAAGAAGAGTGGCTACATAAGCCAACATCCATTGGAGTTGATACATACAGATGTGTGGGGGCCAACCAAAGAGCAATCCATTGGAGGTAACAAGTACTTTGTCACTTTTATAGATGATTGCACAAGGATGGTTTGGGTTTATTTCATCAAAAACAAATCAGATGTGTTTACATGTTTCAAAGCATTCAAGGCAATGGTAGAGAAGGAAACAGGTACATATATCAAGAAGCTAAGGTCCGATGGAGGGGGAGAATATTTCTCCAATGAGTTTTCTGATTTTTTAATGGATCAAGGCATCAAGAGGCAAGTAACATGCAGGTACACACCCCAACAAAATGGAGTAGCAGAGAGAAAGAATAAATACATTGCCGAGATCGCTAGAGCAATGCTTAATGAGATGAATGTACCTAACATGTTTTGGAGTGATGCAGCAAATACCGCCGTGTATCTAATGAATAGGGCTCCTACCTCAGGGATCCATGGCTTGACACCATATCAAGCCTATTATGGTAAGAAACTTGATCTTTCCCACTTGAAGATATTTGGATGTACTTGTTATGTACATGTGCCAAGTGAATTGAGGCACAAGCTACAACCAAAGGCAGAAAAGTGTGTGTTTCTAGGATATTCAAATGATCATAAAGGTTACAGGTGCTTCAACCCAAACACAAAGGACTTGAGGATATCAAGGGATGTAGCATTTGATGAGCTACTCCCTTGGTATAAGAAGTATGATTGTATGCAGGACTATGAAGAAGAAAAGCATGGACATGATGAAGAACAAATCGACCTAGAGCTAAGCGACCCAAGGTGTTCCATCAATGAAGATAGTTCAAGCATGAACTCACCATGGAGGGGGAGATCTTCATCAAGCTATGAAGCACAATCAATCAACAAAGGCAAAGCAACATTGGTGGAGTTGGATGAAGAAGGTAATGAAGTTGAAGATGATGAAGGACACATGATGGAGAAAGAAGCCACGTCAAAGAAAGAGATCAAGTTCCCAAGGCAAAGGAGGTTTATTCCTCCAAAAGGTGAAGAAAGGAAGTCTTCTAAAGTTAAGTATCCAACTCAAAGGTTTACTTATGATTCATACATGGCAACACATTATGCATATATGAACAAAGTAGTAGAAGATCATGAGCCCGATTGCTATGAAGATGCAAGCAGGTACACCGAATGGAAAGAGGCAATGCAAGAAGAGATCGACGCACTTGAGGAAAATCAAACATGGACTCTAGTGCCCAAGAAGGAGAACATGAAGGTAATAGGTAATAAGTGGGTGTATAAAGTAAAGAGGAATTCAGATGGATCTATTTCTAGGTTCAAAGCAAGATTGGTGGCCAAGGGTTTTGCACAAACCTATGGAGTGGACTTTGAAGAGACATTCAGCCCCGTGGCAAAGATGAGCACCATTAGGACACTCATTGCAATGGCTGCTAGCAAAGGATGGAAGCTCTTCCAATTGGATATCAAGAATGCCTTTCTCAATGGAGACTTGGAAGAAGAGGTATACATGGAGCAACCACTAGGTTTTGTTCATAAAGAGTTTCCACATCATGTTTGTAGGTTGAAGAAGGCACTTTATGGCCTAAAGCAAGCTCCAAGGGCTTGGAACCAAAGATTGATGGACTATTTGATCAAATGTGGTTACAATCAATGCAAAGCGGATCCATCTCTCTTCATCAAACAAAGAGGAGAACTTGTGGTCTACATGTGTGTGTATGTAGATGATCTTATCATTACAGGTAATGATACAAAGGGCATTGAGGAGATCAAGGCAAAGCTTGGAAAGGAGTTTAGGATCTCTGATCTTGGAGATCTTAGGTATTTTCTTGGCATTGAAGTTGTATACAAAGAAGAAGGTATTATGCTCATACAAAGGAAGTATATTCTAGACCTACTTGAGAGGTTTGGGATGCTACATTGCAAGCCTATTTCAAATCCCATGGAAGTTAATGTAAAGCTAAGCTCCATTGATGGAGAGCCATTAGAGGATGTAACTTTGTATCGATCTATTGTAGGCTCTTTCAATTATGCCACAATAACCAGGCCCGACATAGCATATGGAGTTGGAGTGTTATCACAATTTATGCATAGTCCAAGGACTACACACTTGCAAGCTGCAAGAAGAATGTTGCGATATCTCAAAGCCACTATAAATGAAGGATTGTTCTACTCATTTGATGATGATATGCAGGTCAAAGCTTATTCCGATGCCGATTGGGCCGGTTCGAAGGAAGATAGAAGGAGTACAAGTGGTTACCTAGTCATGCTAGGTAGCAAGATCATCTCATGGATTTCAAAGAAGCAACCCACGGTGGCATTATCTTCCACCGAGGCTGAGTATAGAGCTTTGGCTCAAGTCACATGTGAGCTAATGTGGATTAAGAAGTTATTTATGGAGCTTAATTTGCAGGTTGACACATATCCAAT
>CM035437.1:49002609-49005109 GCA_020310875.1 Ceratopteris richardii | reverse complement strand
CGCCCCATTGGATACCCTCATCGCCCACCTCTCCTCGATCCTCCACACATCCGCTACTCTCAGCTTCCCATACACCAACCACAGCACCGCAATCCGACACGGCTGGGGCAATGGGCATACACCCCAGAATAGGTGGTACGATGAGGAGTGTAGACGACTATACCGACATCTCAGAGCACAAGAGTATTTTGGGATCCATCACAGAGAGGGAGGCACGACGACAGATGCTAGCTCTCACACGCCGAAAGCGGCGAGCTTTTGAGGAGCGACAGGAGGCAGAGCTTTTTGACCTTCTCATGAGTAGGGATTGCGCCACTGCGTGGAGGGCCCTACACGAGCCATGCCCACCTACGCCCATACCAGATCCTCAGACCTAGCACACCTACGCCCAGAGGTTATATGACGTCCCAGGACAGCCGCCATTACCGATCCCTCCCACACCGCGTCCTGTGATATCCACCCTATTCACACCAGGCATGGTACGAGAGGCTATCCATAGGCTACAGCATGGCCGTTCAGCAGACCACACAGGACTACAGGGCGAGCACTTTATATATGCAGTCGATGTAGTTTCCCACCTGATCGCCCATCTCTTCAACCGTGCTTTGGTTGAGGGATTACCTGACTCGTGGACTATGCATACCATTGCGCCTATCCATAAGTCCGGCGATATGATGGACCCAGGGAACTACAGGACTATTATGATAGGCCACATCCTGGCCAAGATCTATGGGGCAGTACTAGAGGCAGAGCTCAGTACGCATGCTGAGGAAGCTCGGATCAGAGCACCCGGTCAGGCAGGCTTCCGTCGCACTTTTTCCACTATCGACCATATCTTCATACTTCGTTGCTTGATTGAGAGCGTGAAGGCGAGGAAGCGGAGACTATATTGTTGCTTTGTGGATTTCCGCAAAGCCTTCGACATGGTCCCTTGAGAGAGACTACTTCGGAGACTCCAGGAGTTACAGATACCATCAGACATGTTATGGGCCATCCATGCTTTGTATGCACGAGTCACAAGCAGGGTGCGCTGCCCCGGCGGCCTATCAGCAGCCTTGTTAGCACCATTGGTGTGAAACAAGGTTGCCCTCTCTCACCCACTCTCTTTGGTCTCTACATGGACGAGATCACAGACTATATACAGCGAGCAGGAGGGCTAGGAGGAGACCTCGAAGGTACATCCATACACATATTATTATATGCTGATGACATTGTCCTGCTTTCAGAGTCACAGGAGGGCCTACAGTCACATTTACAGGCGCTCGATACCTTCTACATGGAGAGAGGACTCACAGTTAACCTTGGCAAGACCAAGGTCATGATCTTCCATACCTCTAGGACAGTACGCCATCGCGCCTCTTTCACCGCAGCAGGAGGATAGATAGAGGTAGTGGACTCCTATGTCTACTTAGGTGTCACCTTCTCAGGCAGCACAGGGGTATTCTCCATGGCACAAGCAGCGAGAGAGAGATTGACGCGAGGCTACGCGGCACTTGCACGATTGGAGAGATGCTGCTTTCAGGCACACTTTCAAGAGCCCCGGACTAAGGGGTGGCTCTTTGATACTCTAGTGACACCCGCATTGATGTACGCAGCAGCAGTATGGGCACCAGGGATCACGGAGGCGATGTGGACGCGGATTGAGAGGCCCCAGGTCACCATGATCTCACGCTTGCTCCGCAGCAAGCCCTCCGTTCCTCACGACATTATACGAGCTGAGCTTGGCATGCCACCGATGCTAGTGGAGGCCCTCTTTCAACTGGTGACCTTTATTCTGAGAGTCAGAGAGCTCCCCACCAGCCGACTCACCAGGCTTGCATTTGAGAGCTCTAGACATTTGGCAGAGACAGGGCATGAGAGAGTATGGTATGCACAGACCTACCGATGGTTAGCAGACCATGGCATGAGCATTACCGATCTCCCCCATTTTTCAGTATGACCTCTCTTCCCCCTACATTGCCCTCTCTCGTTCGGAGAGGAACGGGATCATCCGTCACGACCTACTACAGATACACATCAGGGAGACATGGATAGCACCACGGGAGCCTCTTCCCACAAAGAGGCAACACTACAGAGAGCACTTCCTGACTGTGACAGCGGATGGCTTCATCCAGAGACCACGATACATGGATACATACATGGCTCCAGCAGAGAGAGTGGCCATTGGGAAGCTCAGAGTATCATCACACCAGCTCGAGATTGAGGTTGGGCGGGCGACACATACCCCCAAGGACGAGAGATTATGCAGGATATGCCGAGAGGAAGTGGAGGACGAGGAGCACTACACATGTAGATGCCAGGCATACGAGGACATCAGAGACCGCTACCCGAAGCTCTTCAGGGGGCCCAGAGAGATCAGGGCTTTATTGGAGACGGAGGACCAGCGCCCTCTAGGTCGTTTCCTAGTAGAGCTCTTGCACCGCCGTGCATCACTTCTCCAGCAGCGGATGGACATACACTTGGCCCCCCAGACTTCTATTACTGACTTTTTTAGACCCAC
>CM035437.1:48877609-48997609 GCA_020310875.1 Ceratopteris richardii | reverse complement strand
TTTACTTTGTGACTTTCATAGATTATTTCTTCAAGCATGCATAGGTATATACATTGAAAGCAAAGTCTGAAGTGTTTATGTGCTTCAAAGAGTTCCGAGTTATGGTTGAAATTTTTTCAACATATAAAATGGGAACTCTTCGTTCTGATCAAGTTGGAGACTTCTTCCACCACCGTATTTACTGAAAGTCAAAGCTCATGGGAAGTTGCGAGAAACCCTATGTTCCATGCTCTCCCTAAGCATATTGGCATGCACTATCAATATGTCAGAGAGAGGCTTTCTGAATGACTCTCTATTGGAGACTTGAGAGATCAATTTGGAGTATGTTCCAACTTAGGATAGTGTTGCATACCTTTTTACAAAAGCTCTACCTCGTGAGAAGTTCGAAGTTTTTCGCAAAGCTTTGGGCTTACTCCCTTTCGTGTATTGACCTTAGCCAACATTGGTTGACACTTCCATATACATGAGTGTCAACCCCTTAAGGGGTTTGCCACATCACTCCCAAATGGGATTTGTTAGTATATTTCCATAGTGATGTGGATGAACACACTTAAAAACACCAAGGCACTTTTCTCCCTCTTTTGGAGGTTTTTTTCCCCGACTTATATATATGCCTATAACCCTAATACACACACTATTGTACTCCAAGCTTCTTCTTCATGTTTGCTAAATTCACTTATGTTTATGTTATTTAATTCTTACCAAAGCAATGACATCAAATTCAGTAACGAAATTGCATGCAACCAAGCTCCTCAACCGTTCAATAGTAATAGAGCAATCAGTATTTCCAATTCATACATGCTCACTTGATACTACTCTCTGTTTATGACTGCCTCAGCAGCAGAAGGCTGAATACTGCTAAAGAATGTGCTGCCTCCACCTGCACATTCACGAAGCATAGCAGGAGAGTCAACAGCCACAATTTGCAGAATCTCAGACATCGGATCATAACTTCAAAGCACATAAGCCATCGAAGAATTGATTGATGCCTGCTCCATAACCTTTCCCTGAGGGAAGGCAGCCCAACTCTGTGGTGGACCTGGAGGTGCCTCTCAGGTTTCCATCAAGTACTCATGATTCAATGAAGCTTAGGCGGAAATGGAGTGTCTGTCGCCACCCATTTCTAATGCATAACACGGTGAGGAAATCAAATTAATCATCCAACACTCCCTGCCATTAACATACGTGTTCCTTAGCCGAAGGCATTTTCCAGGTATAAATGTATCCGCCAACAAAAAGGGCAATAACTGTTCAGGATACAGCCACCAAAGTGCAAGATCTTACAGTTTCTTGAAGAATTTGAATGATAGAAATGTAGATTGCGACCATGGAAATAAAAAGATCGTTTCGGATAATCATAATTCATCTTCACAAAGAAAATTAACAGTACACTGTGGGGACGTACCAGAGCCCTGTGCATGTAGAAGGCGTGATGCTGAACGAGTGCGAGAGCGTCCGCAAGCAATTTTTCCTGATCATTTGTGCTAGGGAATCCGTCGGGGATAGAATTTTGCATGTTTGCAGTAATTTCAGACAGCGCGAATCGCGATCCTTGACCACTGACTACTTGCTACGTTTAAAGCTTCGATTCTTTGGCGATACAAAACACGCTAGCAATCCATGTCTGTCAACTCACTAAAGCTGCCTGTCTGCTGCTTTGCTTTTGATGTCCACGAGTCGGGCCCTTTAGCACCTCATTTGACTTTTCTGGAATCACTTTCGGCTGTCCTCAATCTCAAAAGCTCACTCGGAATAAAATTTGACAGAGCTTCCATGTCTCTCGATCATATTCATATTTTTTGCGAGGTCGATTCTTACACTGATGAATTGGATTGGCCACATCTTCACCACAACTTGATGAAGTTAAAATGCATCACAAACAAAGTATGGCCTATCATAGGACTAGTGCCCTCGGGATCCCCCAAGTCCCACAACGCGGAGGCAGCACAAACACGTCAAGAAGTCATACCTTTGTGTGAGACCATACTAATCCTATTCACTTGTATTCTTCTTTTATTTAATTAAAGTCAAAGAGAGTAGCATTGCCGAATTCCCTTTATGTTAAAAAAAAAAAAGTATGGCCTATCATTAAAAGCAGCTTTGAATCGTTTACTCCTTCATTTTCTTAAGAAAAAGAACTCGAAAGACTTCATACCTATGTTTAAAAAGAATTATGGGAAAATGGCTTCCAATGCTAAGGAAAACTTGTTGCCAGTGTTTTCTTTTGCACTTTGAAAAGAGGGAAGAACATCCGGAATGCAAGAGTTCATATTGCATACATTGAGGAAAAACTATCTCCAAAGAGGTTGCCTCTATCTAGGACCTTCTCCTCTCCATCTTTGAGGTTAAAGAAATCATTAGTAAAGTCAAGCATGGAAAGTACCTAGGCTTGGATGGCTTATGTAATAAAGTTTTCTTAGAACTAAAAGAATTTATTGCTCCATACCCCTATTAGTATGGCATAAAGATATTAGAGTGCATGCTCTTTCTACAAATGTGAACATTGGGGTTATCACGTGCATTCACAAACATGGTAACATATGTCTTTTGAGTGATTGGAGACATATCACTTGTTTGACTTCTATATTTGAGATCTTTGCTTCTTCCTTAGCTAGAAGACTTAGTCCTCACATGCATGAAATCGTTCTAAAAGAGCAAAAAGGTTTTATTAAAGGCATATATAGATTGAATGCTATAATCTCTATTTGCGGAGAATACAATATGTTGAAAATTCAAAAGAAGATTTTTAATTTTCTAAAATTCATTTTGAAGCTTATGACAGGATAGAGTGAAGAATCATTCTCTAATCCCTTTATGACATCGATGCAAGTAAATGCTTCATCAAGTATGTGCATGTCTTGTTTACTAATGCCTTTTCTTAAATTGTTGTTATTAACGGTTTGTTGTCTCCTCCTATATAGCTTTTGTTGTAGATCCATAGACTCGTCACAATGATGGACTACGAGAGCTCATCAACATCAAGAGGAGAACCCTAAGTTTAAATTATCAATCGAAGAGAAAAAGGAGTGGTATGAAGACCACGAGCACAAGATGAAGGAGGGTATGCATGCTTATGCACCCACATGCTAACATATAACGACTTTTGCCATAGCTTCTAGGAAAGGGCTTGTATGGATGACACCCTCCACGAAGAGACACACATAGAGAAAGATGTATTTCGGTCACCTCCCAACCATGTGGAAACCAAGGTCCTCTATGAATAATCATGAAACTCCCCTCTCATATCTCTCCTCTACCATTTGTGGCAAAACTCTTTTGTCTTGCCATGTGGCATGAATGGGAACAAGCCCCCCTAAAGGGTGTTCATGCACTTTATAATGTGATGCAGAATTTCCTTCCCCTTGAAAATGTAGATGAAATGTTCTTAATGGTAGAAGAAAGTGTTGGGACTCCCATGAACTCCATGTGGAATGTACTCACAAGTAATAGTTTTTAACTAAAGTATCCTTATGCATATGCCAAGTCCATCATCTAGGTTCACATTTAAAAAAATCATTGGGAGTAGAATGAACTGCTACATCCTACCATCCAAGAAGTCCTTGGTTTTTCATCCATGAACTTTGGACTTGTTATATGGAGTAATGTAGATCAATTTCTTGATCTATATGCTCGATGTGGTGGGTCTTCTTAAGTGCAATATGCACTGTGGGTTGCAATTTGAAGACTCAATGGGGAAGAAAAATAGCATATACAATGACACAGTGAAATAAGAGAAAGAAGCTGAAATTATGGGTACAAACAGCTCAAAAGAGGATTATATAAACTTTAGGCAATCGGTAGGAGACATAAGCATACACCTTCATTCTAAGTGTTGGACTTCGGTTCCCTAAACATACATGCTCAAAATCTAGTTTTCCAACTAGCTGCTCAAGAGAAGATTGGCCAATCACTGCTTGCCCACTACTCACTCAAAGTGCCAAGCTAGCTGATTCCAAATCTACCAAGTGGAGCACTAGTGGTAAGCTAAGAGCTCTACACACACAAAGAGAAGGCAAAGCTGCAGAAGTGCATTCCTTCCTCGAGTCTCTCTCTGAGCTTCTCTCAAATTGTCTCCCCTTTGGCTGAAGGAGAGGTCTCCTTATATAGTTTTCCTGGAAGTGAAGGATAGCAAAAGGGGACAAAATTAGTTTCTTCTTTGGCAGGCTCTCTGACACTTTTGACAATGTTGGTACTCTGGAAGCTTCCTTCTTGGTCCACTTTTCCTGCGCCGTCACTATCTTCCAAATTCTGGTATTCGGCGCCGTCCACCGTCCATGAGTTCTCCGCGTGCAAGTGGCTGAAAATTTAGACTATATGGAGATCTGGAAAATATAGTCGCTTTTTCAAGTGAAAAAGTAGACTAAATCAAAAGTACACCCTTTTCTTAAAAATTAGACTACTTTTGAAGTAAGTAGACTAACTTCATAAAATTGGTGAACTTTTGAGTAAGTCGACTAACTTGTAAAATTTGACTAAAAAAATCGACTAATTGGTCAACTTAGGAAAGTTAGACAACTTAGAGATTTGGTGAACTGGGAGAATTAGACGACTTAGGAAAATAGGTAAAATGGGGGAGAATTAGACAACTTGGGAAAATAGGTGAAATGGGAATTTAGACAACTTGGGAAAATAGGTGAAATGGAAAAATAGGCAACTTGGGAAAAAAGGTGAAATGGAAATTTAGGCAACTTGGGAAAATAGGTGAAATGGGAATTAGGGAACTTGGGAAAATAGGTGAAATGGGAAATTTGGCCTTCTCTCATGAGCTAGAAAACCCTTTCTCCATTTTCTTGCTCTTCGCTGCTTCTGCTTCTCCTTTTGTTCGAAATCGAGCTAACTTGCCTTGTGCTTGGCTTCTGCATCTTGAAAAGCAAAACAAAAAAATACATTATTTTAAGGGTGTATCACAGCACCCCGCTACAAGTAACCCCTAAGAAGAGGTGTGAACCACCTCTTAGCTTTGTTTAGATGGGCTCACACATGAGTGCCATGTGGCAACCATGTGTGAAGCCATGTGGGGGGAGCTCACTTCTATGAAGATTGGAATAATAAAACCTCCACGAGGCTGGGCAGATAGAATATATCTTGAACTCCGTGACTTCACTTCGTAATCGTAGCCAGCAACCACTTCGAACAAGGTGCTGGGCATGACAAAACGAGGGGAATCCTTGGAGGCAACACCACGCGGCTCTACATTGGTATCGGAGTAGGTTCGCATGCACAATGGCGTCAACAGGCGCAGCCAGATGACTGTCAAAGCTCACGGATGGAGCCGTCAAAGTTCACCGACGAGGACAGGCACGCAGGAGCTCACAGCCCACGAGGAGCCTCTCTCCTCATCCCCTCCTCTTGGATGGGAGTAAGAGGCTTGGAGCCTCCCTTGTATATCTTGTTCCTTTTTCCTGAAGCCCCATATATGGGATAAAAGATTCCGTCGACGGCCATTTTCAGTCATTTTTGAATTTTGCAATTAAGTTCAAGCTGAAAATGGGAAGATTTTGAATTTTTTCTTAAATTTTGGAGGACAAAATTGATGCTATGGATCAAGATGTTGGAAAAATGAGGATGTATACATGTAATTTGGGCTTTGGTTATGGGATATGGGTTTTGGGTTGATTCAAAAAGCTTCAGTTTCTCAGTTTGGAGCTTCTCAAAGTCACTCTTCCATGAAGATTAGCGTTTTCACTTCCTATTTGTGACATACCCAACTTCTCCACACCATAGCTTGCTTATACGATATCCGATTTCAAAAATCTTGGTCACGTTACAAAGTTGCACTCCTAAGCTTTGTTAAAAGACCATCGATGCTGGATTTGGACGAGATTTGGTCAATCAAAATCTCTCTACATCGCTTCAGTAGGAACTAGGCGGCCACTTTCGGGCTTAGTTTTTCATCGTACGGTGTCCAAATTCACTTTTTTCACTTGGGATAGTCTTAAATCTTTGAAGTACAGGTTTTGGGCTACATTTCTTGGACTTTCGTGTTTAGAACCTCCTGGGACTAACCAGACATTTCCAATTTTTGTTTGGGCCTGGAAAGGATTCAAAATCAGTGACCTAAAGCTTCAAGGATCACTTGGATTCTGCTTTCGTAGCTTCAAATTGTAACAAGGAAGTGCTCTTGTGATATATTTCTCTTCTTCTTGCATATTTAAGCTTTACTTCCATTCATTTTCATATTCTCTGGTTAGCAAATGGGGGAAGGGAAGTAAAACATGGAATCTAAAGGCAAACAAGTAGTTGAACATACTTCTCCATCTAAAGAGCAACTAGAGGATCCTGATTCTAGAATGGAAGAAGTAGAATTAGGGCAAGAAGTAGAAGAAAACTTAGAAGAAAAAGAGCATCAACAGGAAGAGTATACATATGAAGAGCTTTTAGATGACTTTGTTACTCGTGACCAATTCATAAACTTGAAAGAGCAAACCCTTAAATTAGAGAGAGATCTTGGTAGGATTACATCTCTCATACAACAACTTAAGTCTCAAATGATCTCACTTGAGACTAGTGTCACCTCTTTCCTAGCTAGGAAGGAAAGAGAGAACCCTCCTATTCCTCTAGAGCTCACTAGGAAAGATACTTCTCTTCCTAGTAAGCACAAAGGATAGAGCTCTAGGTAAGATCCCCTCCTGAAAGACTTGAAGCCACCTACCTTTACGGGGGATGACCGAGATAAAAACAAGGATGCAATCTACACTTTTTTACAAAAGTGGCATGATTTGCATCAATTGAAGGGCACCCCACCAGAGTATCGTGTGATAGAGGCGAGTCTCTCCCTCGGCTTGCATGCTTATAAGTGGTGGATGAGTCTTAAGGAGGCAAACTCTATCCCTACTGACTGGACTCAGTTTGAGACTCTTTTTCTAAAAGAGTTTCTTTCGGAGAACAAGGAGGAGAGGAATTGGGATGAGTGGGATAGGATTACACAGAGAAGTAGGCCTCTTACGGTCTACCTATCCCACTATAGAGAGTTCATTTTGAAACTTAAGGGCTTAGATGATTTCCAGAAGACCAGTGGGTTTGTTAGGGGCTTAGATAAAGCCATAAAGAGGGAAGTTAGAAGGAATGCGCCTAAGACGTTTGAGGAGGCGATCAAGTATGCACAAATCTATGAGGACCATAATCGTCCTCAATATACTCCTATGCAGACGGATCAGCCCCTCAAGCCTCTTAGTACGACTAAATTCAAGAAGAAGTTGCCTTTTGGGAAAAACAAAGTTTTTAGTAAAAAACAAAGATCACAAGGGCCTAGGTTATCCACAGATCAGCTTGAGAGGTTCAAAAGAGAGAACCTATGCTTTAGGTGTCTGTCTCCTAGCCATTCACAGTGGAATTGTCCACTCAAGAAGGGGGAAGAAAAGAAGAAGGGACCAGAGTCTAGTACGGCCCTTGAAAAGGGCAAAAAGGCGGTCCACCTAGTACAGACCCTTCCTATTCATGGAAACTCTAGCTGTAGGGGAGTGGAGGTGATGCACGAGGATATAGAGCACACCTGTTGTTTGAATCAGTCATTGTGGTCACCGCAGTTTGGACCACATGACCTAGTTAAACTGCATGGGATTGTATACGGGACCAGGGTGCGGGTCATGATAGATGAATCTGCCACTCATAATTTTATAAACTATGCTTTGGTCAAGAAATTAATGATTCCCCAACAACCTAGTGCACATAAATACATTGTATCTATGATGCAAGGGCAAGATAAGAGGATCTGGGATACTATGGTATCCAATTTGGAAGTCAAGATGCAAGACTATACAGACTATATGGACTTCCAAATTATGAATATGGAGAGGACAGACCTTGTATTAGGAAGAGAGTGGCTATGGGGGTTGGGAGACACACTTAAACACAGCTATCAAAACAACACACTTGAATTTGAAAAGAATGGAAGTAAAGTTTGTATTCAGGGACAGAGGGATGTACCTAGTGCACCTCTCATTTCATCATTAGAGTTGTATAGTCTTTCTTATTCTCAGCATGTACAGGAGATGTTTTTATTGTATAGTCATGATATTGAGGATTGTACAGCCAGTTCATCTGATGTATATTTTCATGCTAGGAATGTAAATATGGACATGACTTTCTATTATTCTTTTTTGCAAGAGTGTGTGGTTAAAAGTTTTAAGGATCTTATGTTTGAGTATAGAGATGTTTTTCCTACTAATTTACCTAGAGGGCTACCATCTGAGAGAGGGGACATTGACCATGCCATTGATGTGGTTACTAACACTAACCCTATTTGTAGGCCACCTTATAGGCTTAGTGTTTCTCAACATGAGGAGGTTGAGAAGCAATTGCAGGATTATTTAGATAAGGGCTTCACTAAACCTAGTAACTCAACTTGATCATCACCAATGCTCCTAGTTAAAAAGAAAGACGGCTCTATGAGGCTATGTATAGATTATAGAGCACTTAATAAAGTAACTATCAAAAATAGGTTTCCAATGCCTAGATTGGAAGATCTATTTGATCAGTTACATCAAGCTAGGTATTCTACCAAGCTTGACCTTAGATCAAGATATCATCATATTAGGATAAGGGCTGAGGATGTCCCTAAGACTGCATTTAGGACTAGATATGGGCACTATGAGTTTTTGGTGATGCCTTTTGGTCTCACCAATGCTCCTGCCACTTTCATGAAGCTCATGAATAATGTTTTATGGCCCTATCTAGGACACTTTGTAGTATAATTTTTGGATGATATTCTGATCTATAGTGCATCAAAAGAGGAGCACTTGGAACACTTAAGAAAATTATTTTAAGTGCTACGAGAAAATTCACTCTTTGCTAAGGAGTCAAAGTGTGAATTTTTCAAAACAAAGGTTAGATACCTTGGACATATAGTCTCTGAGAGTGGAATCCAGATGGATCCTGAAAAAGTAAGGGCTATTATGGAATGGCCACATCCAAGGAACTTGGAAGAGCTACAGATCTTCCTAGGTTTATCAGGTTTCTATCAAAGATTCATTAAGAACTATACCAAAATTGTTGTCCCGATGACGGAACAACTTAAAGGGAAAGGGAAAGCCTTTCATTGGGGAGATGAACAAAAGCAAAGTATGGAGAAATTGAAAGTAGCAATTGCTACAGCTCCACTTTTACATATAGCAGATCCCAACAAACTATTTGTGGTTGAGACTAACACGAGTGATTTTGCCATAGGAGCCGTTCTAGTTCAGGATGGTTGACCTGTAGCTTTTGAGAGTGAGAAACTAGAACCGCCTCAGAAGAATTACTCTGTTTATGAGAAAGAGTTGTATGCAATTATCCATGCTTTGAAGAAGTGGCGTCATTATTTATATGGTGCCAAAGTCACGATAGTGTTTGATCAAGAGAGCATCAACTGGCTCTCTAATCAAACATACCTTAAAGGTCGCAAGGCCCGATGGGCAAAGACCCTTTAGTAGTTTGATTATGAGCTTAGTTATAGAAAGGGAAAGTTTAATGTAGTGGATGATTCACTTAGCCCATGCCTATGCTCAATGGACTGAGTTTTACTCAGATCACTAGTGAGCTACTTTGAGTTCATTAGAGGGAAATGTAGGCTTGATCCTGCATATTCCAAAATTTGGGAAGCCATAGAGAATGGGGATCGTGATATATGGGTTTCTAGTGAGGATGGAGTATTGGCGGGTACTCAAGAAGGATTCAAGTGGAAGAATTACAGTGTCCATGATGGATATCTGTTATATAAAGGTAAGAAGTGTGTGCCTAGAGATCTTGAGATGAGATGGCATATTTTGAATGAGTGTCATGACACACCTAGTGCATCGCCAATGCTCCTAGTTAAAAAGAAAGATGGCTCTATGAGACTATGTATAGACTATAGAGCACTTAATAAGGTAACCATCAAAGATAGATTTCCAATGCCTATTTGATCAGTTACATCAAGTTAGGTATTTTACCAAGCTTGACCTTAGATCAGGATATCATCAGATCAGGATTAGGGTAGAGGATGTCCCTAAGACTACATTTAGGACTAGATATGGGCACTATGAGTTTTTGGTGATGCCGTTTGGTCTCACCAATGCTCCTGCCACTTTCATGAAGCTCATGAATAGTGTTTTACGACCCTATCTAGGACACTTTGTAGTAGACTTTTTGGATGACATTCTGATCTATAGTGCATTAGAAGAGGAGCACTTGGAACACTTAAGAAAAGTATTTCAAGTGCTAAGGGAAAATTCACTCTTTGCTAAGGAATCAGAGTGTGAATTTTTCAAGACAGAGGTTAGATACCTTGGGCATATAGTCTCCTAGGATGGAATTCAGATGGATCCTAAAAAAGTAAGGGCTATTATGGAATGGCCACATCCAAGGAACCTCGAAGAGTTGCAGATCTTCTTAGGTTTATCAGGTTTCTATCGAAGATTCATTAAGAAATATGCCAAAATTGTTGTTCCGATGATGGAACAACTTAAAGGGAAAGGGAAAGCCCTTCATTGGGGAGACGAACATAAGCAAAGTATGGAGAAGTTGAAAGTAGCAATTGCTATGGCTCCACTTTTATATATAGCAAATCCCAACAAACCATTTGTGGTTGAGACGGACACGAGTGACTTTGCTATAGGAGCGGTTCTAGTTCAGGATGGTCGACCAGTAGCTTTTGAGAGTAAGAAACTAGAACCGGCTCAGAAGAATTACTCCGTCTATGAGAAGGAGTTGTATGCAATTGTCCATGCTTTGAAGAAGTGACGTCATTATTTATATGGTGTCAAAGTTACGCTAGTTTTTTATCAAGAGAGCATTAAGTGGCTCTCTAATCAAACAGACCTTAAAGGTTGTAAGGCCCGATGGGCAGAGACCCTTCAAGAGTTTGATTATGAGCTTAGGTATAGGAAGGGAAAGTTTAATGTAATGGCTGATTCACTTAGCTGCATGCCTATGCTCAATGGACTGAGTTTTACTCAGATCACTAGTGAGCTACTTGAGTCCATTAGAGGGAAATGTAGGCTTGATCCTACATATTCCAAGATTTGGGAAGCCATAGAGAATGGGGACCATGATATACGGGTTTCCAGTGAGGATAGAGTATCGACGAGTACTCAAGAAGGATTCAAGTGGAAGAATTATAGTGTCCATGATGGATATCTGTTATATAAAGGTAAAGTGTGTGTCCCTAGAGATATTGAGATGAGACTGCATATTTTGTATGAGTGTCATGACACACCTAGTGTGGGACACCCAGGAGTTAACAAGACTTATGATCTTGTTAAGAAGCAGTTTTATTGGCCTGGACTTCATAAGGACGTCCTAGAGTATGTGCTTAAGTGCACTAAATTCCAGGTCAATAAAGCTGAGAGATTGAGGATTGGAGGACTACTCCACCCATTGGATATTCCTAATGGGAAGTGGGAGAGTATCTCCATGGACTTTATAGTCGGATTACCTAAGACACAGAGAGGGCATGACTCGGTCTGGGTAATTGTGGATAGGTTAACCAAAATGGCTAGGTTTATTCCAACACGTACTACAGTGAAGATACGAGAGTTGGCTAGACTCTTTGTGGAGAACCTATATCGGTTATATGGTCTTCCTTTACACATAGTTTCTGATCGGGGTAGGAAGTTTACTAGCCACTTTTGGAGAGCAGTCTTCAAAAGGTTGGACACGAAACTTAGCATGAGTACGGCCGAGCATCCACAATCGGATGGGCAAACAAAAAGGGTTAACCAAATCCTAGAGGATATGCTTCAAGCATATGTGAATGAAAGGCAAACTAATTGGGAAGAGTACTTACCTATAGTAGAGTTTGCATATAATAGTGCCAAGCACTCTTCCACTGGGCATAGTCTATTTATGCTTATGTATGGGTTTCAGCCAAGAGCTCCTTATGCAGTAGGCTTGCAGAATGAGAAAGTTCAAACTGCAAAGGACTTCTTGAAAGAGATGAATGATATGCTTAGGCTTGCTAAGGACAACATTAGGAGAGCTCAGGATAGAGCTAGAGCCTATGCTGACCCTCAAAGGAGAGATATCAAGTTTGAGGTAGGAGAGCAGGTATATCTTAGAGTTCCATCTAGGTCTGAAACCATGAAGACAGGACCTTTTCCAAAACTATCTCCTAGGTATTGTGGACCTTTCCAAATACTTAAGAGAATAGGAAAGATGGCTTACCAGCTCCAACTTCTAGAGAATAGTCAAATCCATCCAATTTTTCATGTTAGCCGGCTTAAGAAAAAGCTGGGCGAATCTGACAACCTCATTCCAGACAGCGAGGTAATAGAGCCTATTTCTGTTCAATCTATTCCACATGAGCCTGAGAGCGTACTACGCACTCGAGAGAAACGGACGAGAAGTCACTTATATAAAGAGTGTAAAGTGGAAAGATAGTTCAAAAGATAGTGCCACATGGGAGCGGGTTAGCACCCTTCAAAGACTATTTCCCAACTTTAGACTACCTTCCCAAGGGTCTTCTTAAGGGGAAGGACATTGGGAAACAACACGGAGATATGACCATGTACATGAGGTGCATGGGGATATAGTGGGAGTGGTGGTTCTATTATTTCTCTCTTGCTATCAGACCTTCCAAAATCATTTTTGAGGACCAAAATGGAACTAAGGGGAAGGAAATGTTATATGGAGTAACCCCTAAGAAGAGGTGTGAACCACCTCTTAGCTTTGTTTAGATGGGCTCACACATGAGTGCCATGTGGCAACCATGTGTGAAGCCATGTGGGGGGAGCTCACTTCTATGAAGATTGGAATAATAAAACCTCCACGAGGCTAGGCGGATAGAATATATCTTGAACTCCGTGACTTCACTCAGTAATTGTAGCCGGCAAACCACTTCAAAGAAGGTGTTGCATGTGACAAAAACAAGGGGAATCCTTGGAGGCAACGCCACGCGACTCTACAAGACTGCACTCTATTGAAAGAGCTACTAATGGCACTAGTGCAAAATCTATTGTTTTCTATTCCCCTATCACATGATATTCTCATTGGGTGTGAAGCTCCTTTTGAGAAGGATGCCACATGGCATCCTTTTGGTATTAGCCCACATTTGGGAGAAGAAAGGAAGGGGGAAGTCTCTCAAGAGACTCTCAAAAGAGTAGTCAAGGCTCGATTGCGATCAAATGGTACGAAACAACACATCTCTAGGTGTCTTGTTCATGGAGGGTGTCCACCTACATATTCCATTAAATATGTATGGAATATACATTAGGTTTAGTGTATGACACCATGAATCAGAAGAAGGTTCCACTTGTCACAAGGAAGGGATCTCATACACACACACACTCACAATCAAAAAGGAGCACACACACAGTTTGAGACAAGGAAGAATGATCTTCTATTTCTTCTTCTTCTTCTTCTTCTATTACATAAAAGGAATATAAAAGAATGACCTAATACAACAATACATCTAGTGCAATATATAAAGAACAAAACATAAGGAAAATCCTCATATGCGTGAACGAGTGAGATGGAGAGAAACAAATATGCCATCACTCTGGAAAGGTAAATCTAGTAAAGCTCAATGAAGTATCCTTGACATATAGTGGTATGACCACTATACATGTCAGAGAGATGAAAAGGTGATATGTGTCATCTTGGATCATCACATGTTGAGCTTGATATCTCAACACTCCCCCTCAAGCTCAACGTCCTGTCTTGTAATCCAAGCATCTTCTAAACCTTCTTCAACTTCTCTGCTCCAAGTGCTTTAGTGAAAATATCAACAACCTGCTCATCTTTCCTCACATAAGCAAGGTCAATATCACCTGTTAATACCTTTTCTTGGATGAAATGATAATGCACTAGCATGAAAACCTGGGGCTAACTATATGCTGCTACAATTATCACAATAGATGATGATTGGCTTTTGTGCTTCCACAGCTAAATCTGCAAGTAGCATCTCTAGCCATGATCCTTAACATGCTACCTTTGTAGCACCTCTATACTCAGCCTCTATTCTTGACAAAGCAATAGCGGGTTGCTTCTTGTTGGTCCATGTAATAGCTGCACTTCCAAGTGAGAATAGATAGCCACTAGTAGATCTTCGATCTGGAATACGACCAGCTCAATCCACATCGATGTATCCATGGACCTACAAATCTACACCAGGTTCATAAAACAATGCACAATACAAAGTATAACTCACATAATGTAAAGGGTGCCTCAGAGCATATAAATGCAATTTCCTGGGAACCTGCATAAATTGACTTTCAAGTCCAACCATGTAGCTTAGATCATGCCCTGTAATTGTGAGGCATATCAAACTTCCCATAATTTTCCTGTACATAGTAGCATTTTCCAATGCTTCACCTGATGTAGCATCCAACTTCAAATTCTAATCTAATGGCATCGAGATTGGCTTACAATCAGCCATACCATACTTTTGCAGCATACTCAAGGCATATTGCCTTTGCGACATCCATATATGCGTTTCTATATGTAGAAACTCAATGCCCAAAAAATAACATAGCACACCAAGATCTTTCATGTCAAATTCTTGCATAAGGAGTTGATTTACCTCTTTAATGCTTACTTCATTTTCATCTCCTACAATCAAGTCATCAAGTTAAATAGCCTTAATCATGATGCCATAATCACCCTTCCTTGCATATAGTGAATGATCTGTATCACACATAGAAAACCCAATGGTGGTTAAGTAATGAGCAATCCTTGCATGCCAAGCACGAGAGGCTTGTTTAAGCCCATACAAAGCTTTTTGCAACCTGCAAACATATTTTGGGTGCTTTGAATCCTCATATCATTGTGGCTGGTCCATGTATACTTCTTCCTGCAAGTCACCATGTAAAAAAGCATTCTTCACATCCATCTTATGCAAAGTCCATCCTTTTGTTGTAGCTAATGCAACAACTTCGATGACAGTAGAAAATTTAGCTATAAGGCTGAACGTTTCCTCATAATCAATGCCATATGTCTGTGCATATCCTTTAGCTATCCATACTCTTTCATAAATATACCCATACTTTGTATTTATGGTCATCAATGAAGGTAACATAAAACCTGCAAGTACCCATAAATGTGGTCTTTGCAAGACTCCAAACATCTGTATGTATTATTTCTAGCACATTCTCACTAACATGCTTGTCATGCGGAAATGATGCTCTTGACTGTTTACCAAATTGACATGTTGCACATACCTTTTGCATCTCCATAACCTTGAAATTTGGTAGTCCATTGACAATCTCCTTTGACTCCATCAATTTCAGCCTTTGTAAGTTTGCATGCTCAATCTTTTTGTGCCAGATCTCTATATCAACAATAACTCTTGTACCTTTTGCAAACATAGCTGCATTCATTTCAAGAATTTTGACATTTAAGGTGAACATCCTACCCACTTTGTTTCCTTTGGCAATCAATCTTCCATCCTATTTGTATTCTTCTAAATATACCCATGAGTAGTGAACCTAACTTGTAATCCCTAGTAAACCATTTGTCCAATAGAAACCAGATTCTTTATATTTGGAACATGTAGCACATCAGCAAGATGTTTTACCTTCTCGTCCTCCATAGTCAATGCTATGTTTCTTGTATGCTTGATAGGGTGTGATGTGTCATCACATGTTTCAACATATCCAGGAAGTAGTGATTATGCAAACTACTAAACCATTCTGCATGATTGGTCATGTGATTTGAAGCACCTGAATCAACATACCAGACATTAGCATTTGATTTTGAAACATCAGTAGACATTGTATTCAACCTGCAATCACGTTCAAAGTGTCCAAACTTACTAGAATTCGAGCATCCTTTACTGTTGTTATCAAAATCATTTCTTTGCAAATTTATGTGGCCTCTTTGGCTTCCCCTATCTCAAAATTGTCCTCTACCTCCTTGTGTTTTGTTGACTTGGTCTTGGTTAATGTGTCCTCTTCCACTTCTGAAGCCTCTACCTCTTCCTCTGCCAAAATACTTGCGCAAAACTATTTTTTTGTTGGGAGTTCGAGTCCTCACCAAGATTCTTTTCTTCAATAATCAATATGGACACCAGATTAGCAAAATTCAGAATATTTTCCCTAATCTGAATAGATGTTCTGAACTACTTATATGAAGCTCCTAAACCATGAAGGCACACTTCCAGCTTATCATCATCATCTACACTCATGCTAATAGATGCAAGTGACTCACATATGCTTTCGATTTTCAGGGTGTAGTCACTTATCAACATGTCCTTTCTCTAATGTATGTAGCTCGTTCTTGAGTTGTAATTTTCATGTCTTTGTATTGGTCTTATACAATGTGACCAAATTGTTCCAAGCCTCTTTCGGAGTCTTGGAATCCTGTATGTGCCTAGTCATGCTATCCTATATGCTAACAGATAGCCAGTGCATTACCTTTCATGCTCCTTGATTCCATTCATCATATGCTCTTAAGTGGTCCACAATCTGATTCCTCTCTGGTAACTACATAGCATTTTCGTTCTTTCCTTCGATGTGATTCCAGTAGCCTTTTCCCATCGAGAACTTCAATATTCTAAATCTCCAAGCATGGAAGTTGTTCTTGTCCAACTTATCACTCATACACTAACCCAATCCATCCATGTTTGCCATTTCTGCAACAATTCACAACACTGCAAAAACACTATAAGTAGTACTTCTACTTAAACATTGTCACACTATGACATGATAGTTTGATCCTAGAAGAACATAGTTTTTGTGTATCATTAGTACATGAAATCATTTGAAATTCTAGATCTAGAATATTTGAATGTTGCAAATAGGATGCAAGTTATAGTTTTGCAAATTGACTTGGTGTTTTTGTGGACCCCACCTTAAGGGCTCGGAATGAAGGTCGAGATGGCTCTGAAATCGGGGTCATTTGTGCCAATCGCCCTTTCTCCATGCCTTCTCGCATACTCTTCACTATCGGCCTTTTGCATGAGCTCTCTACATCCATGTTGGTTCTCATGTCATGTTAGGAGGAAGGACATAAGGAAGAGATCTCTCTCTCTCTCTCACACACACACAATCAAGGAGCACACACACAAATTGAGGCAAGGAAGTGTTGGAGTTTGAGGTTTGTGGAAGCATGCAAACAACACAAGGAAGAAGAAGAAGCTTGGAGCACAACACACAATACTGAATGTATTACCAAGAGAATGTACAAAGATAAGTGACCCATGAGGGTTATAGGTGTATACACAAGCTGGGGGGAAAAACCTCTTAAAGAGGGAAAAATACACCCCGATAGTCCTAGTGTATTCACACACATCACTACCTAAATATATCAACAAATTCCCCCCTGGTAGTGATGCGATGAACAAGGAGCTGGCACTCATGTACAAGGAAGTGCCAAGCTATGTGGAATCAATCCACAAAAGGAAATAGACCCCAAGCTTTGCGGAAATCTTCAAACTTCTCCCTAAGTAGAGCCTTTGTGAAAAGTTCTACAATGTTCTCCTGTGGGGGCACATATGCCAAACTGATCTCTCCAACAAAGAACCTCTCCTTGACATAATGATAGTGCATCTCAATGTGCTTAGTGTGAGCATGGAAGACAGGGTTCCTCGCAACTGCCAATGTGCTCTAACTACTAGTGAAGATGGTGGTGGCATAATACTGACCAATGCCCAAATCAGCCATTGTGAAGAGAAGGATTTGTACATGATGAAGATGAAGTGGTGTTGCACAAACTTTGCACTATACCAGCCAAATGAACTCCAAGGATATGTAGTGGGCCCTTATAGCTTGCCAAAGGATCTATTAGACACCCTATGTACCTTAGAAGATCACTCTCAAAAAGTTGAATCAAAATATACTAGTTTGACCAATAGTCAACATGAAGAAACTTTCTATTTTGGTCATAAAAGAGGAATCTAACTAAGAAGCAATGCATCCTATTGGGAGTTATTTCATAAAAAATGATTAAGCATACTAAGAGAAATAAGTTTAGCAAGTCAGGTATGTGATCCCAACTTTTTAGGAGGTAGAAGATGCATAGATATAGGTGACTTCAAATGAATATATCTCACGATTGTGAACTCCAAATGCAATGAAATTTTGGGAATATATAGTAGACTTAGAGAGATACCTTTATCATGTTCAATCACTGAAAATTATGCACCATGATCAAAGAAACCATCTCTGCAATTTGACTAAAAAACTAAGAAATACGACAATGAACAATACACTCACATAGGCATGAAGATATGGTCACAAATGATCATGAAAACTAAGTGTACATTGAATGTAAAGTAAAATGGACTTACTAGTACATGTGTGTGCCTTGAGATCACACTCTGATATGGCATGAAGCTCAGTTAATGGTGTTGCAAACCCCGCGACTAAACCATGTGTATGTATAGTGATAAATGGAGCCAATATTTGAATTTGAATCTTGCTCACCTAAAACAATTCTCCTACCTTTTAGTGATTGATTCTCCAACTAATTCAATCACAAATACGTGGATTTTTTTTCCTTACTCATCAAGTGGATTCAACCACTTTAGATTCTTTCACTTTT
This sequence comes from Ceratopteris richardii, assembly GCA_020310875.1. Classification (NCBI taxonomy): domain Eukaryota; kingdom Viridiplantae; phylum Streptophyta; class Polypodiopsida; order Polypodiales; family Pteridaceae; genus Ceratopteris; species Ceratopteris richardii. Next base: position 48,979,174 of record CM035437.1, on the reverse strand, counting down.
ATATCAAGTAAAAACTCAAAAGTTACAAGGGCGAGTTCACAAGTGAACTCTTCAAGGCTTTAGTGTTTGCTTCAAGTTTCTATGTTTTTTGAAGACTCAAGCTAACACTCAAACTTGGCATGGACTTGTTCCAACAGCCCCCCCTCAAGTCAAGTGAGCTTGAGGTCTTTAATCTTCCAAGATTACCTCCAAACCAATCATACCTTTGAATTTTACTAAGTTTTGTTCCATCTAATGCCTTGGTTAATATGTCTACACATTGTTGATGGGTTGACACATAAGATAGCTGAATTTCCTTGCTCACAATCTTCTCTCTTACATAGTGATAGTGTACTTCAATATGTTTATTCCTTGCATGAAAAATTGGATTGGCAACCAAGTGAATGGAACTCATGTTGTCACCAGAAATACTTGGAGTTCCAATCTCCAATCCAACATCTGTAAATAGTGTCTTCATCCACATTGCTTCTTGAGTGGCTATGGCAACACCTCTGTAGTCAACTTCAGTAGATGAGAGAGCAACTATGGGTTGCTTCTTGGATGAAGATGAGACAAGTTTTGATCCTGCAAAGATAAGATATCGTGAGGTGTTCCTTTTGTCTTCCTTGGAGCCAGCCCAATCTGCATCAGAGAACATCTTTAAACTTAATCAGATACATAAGGGTAGTATAACCCTTCATTCATGGTCCCTTTGAGATATCTAAGTATCCTCTTGACAGCTTTCATGTGAGCTTTCTTGGTTGTGCACATAAATTGACTTATCACACTCACACTATAACATATATCTACTCTTGTCAATGTGGCATAGTTCAAACTACCCACAAGGCTTTGATAACCTATGACATCTTCTATGAGTTCACCTTCATGTGAGCTCAATTTATGATTAATCTCCATTGGAGTACCTACAATGCTACAATCTTACATCTTGAACTTTGTCAACAAGTCTTTAATGTACTTCCTTTGAGTAAGGAATAGACCATGATCTTTGTATACCACTTCCAATCCTAAGAAGTATGTAAGTGACCCTAAGTCACTTATCTTGAAATCTTCTTTCATCTGCTCGTTGACCTTCTTTATGCCATCTGCATCATTTCTTGTTAGTATAATATCATCCACATATACACACACATAGATGACTTTAGTATTATTCTTTTTGATGAAGAGTGATGGATTTGCCTTGCTAGGTTGAAATCCTTTGTCCTACAAGAATGAAAAAAGCTTGTGATTCCAAGACCTTGGGGCTTGTTTGAGTCCATATAGAGCTTTACTAAGTTTACACACATAATCAAGATGTACTTGATTCTCAAAACTAGGTGGTTGTGCCATATACAACTCTTTTGTTATCCATCCATTGAGAAATGCATTTTTTACATCCAATTGAAGTATCCTCTAGTTCTTGGAAGAAGCAATGCTAAGCAGGACGCTAATTGTAGACATCTTTGCCACAGGAGAGAAAGTCTCCTCATAGTCAATCCCCTGAGTTTGTGCAAAGCCTTTTGCCACAAGCCTTGCCTTATATATGTTAATGGAGCCATCTGAGTTCTTCTTCAATTTGTAAATCCATCTTGAACTTATCACTTTCATTGATGAGACTTGGGAACTAATTCCCAAGTGTTATTTTCCTCAAGAGCTTCAATTTCTTCTTCCATTGCATGCCTCCATTATGATTTCTTCTTTGCTTCCTCAAATGTTGAGGGTTCCTCTTGATTTATGTCATGTGCTAGATAGAATGAATGTTTAGTAACTAGAGAATTATCTAACCCATACCTCTTTGGTTTTCTTTTCTCCCTCATGGATCTCCTTACAGCATGATGTGATGATTCTGAGTCTTATCCAAGTTCCTACATTTTAGCTTTACCTTTAGACTTCCACATTTTGAGTTTTTCAATCTGAGTTGCTTCATCATCTTCTAAGGTATCATGCTCTTCAATTTTAGGAGGGTTGTCCTTGACAAGTTTTGGAAAATCTTCTTCAAGATCATAAGGTAAGTTGATCTTCCTGCATGAATTTTCATACCAAGAAGTATTCTCATCAAATACTACATCTCTACTCACCAAGAATCCTTTGGTTGTTGGGTTATATAATCTGTAGCCCTTTTGGTTGTTGTCATATCCAATGAATACACACCTTTCTGCTTTTGGATCCATCTTCCTTCTAAGCTATGAAGGAACATGAAAGAAACACTTATCAAGTTCTTTGTGATGGTAGGGACATAGAGGACCTTGCTAAGTAGGTTGATGTTTCCATCAGGTTGTTTTACATTTCCTATCTTCTTCACCAAATGCCTTGTATCATCACCTGTTTGCACTTCATGCTTGTTCCTTGGATCTTCTAAATCTGATAGGAGGGCCACATTTCCTACCACATGATTGGAACAACCTCAATCTATGTAGAAAACATGCTCATCAAATTTACGTTGAGGCATTTCCATATTCATGATTAGCAATGAGTCCTCTTGAGTTGAGTCTTTTGTTTAGTTATTGAAGTCTCTTCTTCCTCTATTGCTTCCTTGATAGTTTGAATGGTTGTGATTGTTGTGGTAGCTATTGAAATTGTTGGTCCTTCCTCTAGAGTAGCCATAACCTCCTCTATTATAGCCTCTGCCTCTTTGATTCCTGTAATTCCTAAAGCAATTTTGAGTTGTATGACTAGTTAATCCACAAATAGAATAGGGATTAGAGTCTTGGGATCTACCCTCGCCTTGTCTTCCTCCTCTACCTCTACCTCTACCTCTACCATGTCTTCCTCTACTTACATAGTTAGCTTGATGTGTACCTCCTTCATCACCCACTTTCTTTCCTCTTCCTTTGTTCCCTTTGGACTTGCTTTTATCAGTATACAAAGCAGAAGATTGATTATCTTTGGAGCCTTATCCATTCTTGATAAGCTTGGCCTCTTGAGTAAGCAGTTGTCCTATGAGTGTATTGAAATCTGGAAAATGCATATCCATGTATAGATCCATAGCTATGGTGAATGCTTCCCACTTGTCAACTGCCTTTAAGCCATTGATGACCTGCCTTAAAATTTGCTCTTCTTCTATTACCTCTCCAATGCTTCCCAAATGACTTGCTATGTCCTTGAGCTTTGTGACAAAATCACTCACATTTTGTTTGGGAGCTTTCTTGAGAGTTGTAAAGTCCAGCCATAGTTTATGCTTCCTGGCCTTTGTACTTCAAGAGAAGAAGGCTTCAAGTGCATTCCACACTTCTTGAGATGTTTTACAACTTCTAATGTGAGGTAACAAAAATTCTGAGATAGAGTTGAGGAGATAAGACCTTGCAAGTGCATCCTTGGAGCACCATGTGCTCAATCTTTCTTGCTCTTCTTGTGTAGGTTGGCCTTTATTCTTGAAACTTGGCATAACTTCATCTCCAACTATATAACCATATAGATTCCTGCCTTGAAGATAAGCTTCCATCCTTAATGACTAGGCTGAGTAGTTACCTCTATCCAATTTGTCAATTGAGGAATGAAATCCATCTACCATGTTGTCCAACCTTGCTCTGATACCACTGTGAAGAGAAGGATTTGTACTTGATGAATATGAAGTGGTGCTGCAGAAACTTTGCACTATACCTGTCAGATGAACTCCAGATATATGTAGTGGGACCTTTTAGCTTGCCAAAGGATGTATTAGACACCCTATGTACCTTGGAATATCACTCTCAAAAAGCTGAATCAAAACATACTAGTTTGACCAATAGTCAACATGAAGAAACTTTCTATCTTGGTCATGAATGCTTCATTATTTCACTTAGCGCTCATTCTCTGATTGCAACTGACTAGAGAGATTTTAGAGGAATCTAGTTAGGAAGCAATGCACCCTATTGGGAGTTATTTCATAAAAAAGGATTAATCATACTAAGAGAAATGAGTTTAGCAAATCAAGTTTGTGATCCCGACTTTTTAGGAGGTAGAAGATGCAGAGATATAGGTGACTACAAATGAATATATCTCATGATTCTGAACTCCAAATGCAATGAGATTTTGGGAGTATATAGTAGACCTAGAGAGCTAACTTTATCATGTTTAATAATTGAAAATGATGCACCATGCTTAGAGAAACCATCTCTGCAATCTGACTGAAAAACTGAGAAGTATGGTAGTGAACAATACACTCACATAGGCATGAAGATATGGTCACAAATCATCATGAAAAGTGAATATTGAATGTAAAGTACAACAGACTTACTAGTTGCTCACATACGATTCCGATGACCTCAGATGCCAAACCCTCTAAGCAGAAGCCATACACCTATAATGACAAGTATGTTGCCAATATCAAAGAAGAGATAGATCGTTTGGTTGAAGCTGGATTCATCTATGAAGTTGAGCACACTAAGTGGGTATCCCCCATTGTAGTGGTGCCCAAGAAGAATGGAAAGTTACGTGTATGCATTAACTTGAAGAAAGTTAACGCAACCACTATTAGAGATAGTTATCCACTTCCTATCACTGAGCATATCTTAGAAAGAGTAGCAGACAGCGAAGTATACAACTTCCTTGATGGATTCTCTGGCTACAATCAAGTGGCCATAGCTCTAGAAGATTAGCATAAGACAACCTTTTCTACAGAGTGGGGCATATTTGCCTTTCGAGTAATGCCATTTGGTCTTACCAATGCGCCAGCCACCTTTCAAAGGTTGATGTGCCACGTGTTTAAAGAATTCTTGAGGAAAAATGTGGAAGTCTATGTTGATGATCTCTATGCTCATTCCAACATAAGACAAACACATATCCTAGAGTTGAGAGCTATCTTTGACAAATGTAGAGAATATCAAGTCTACTTGAACCTAGAAAAGTGTGTTTTTATGGTTAGGCAAGGCAAGATTCTAGGACACATAGTGTCAATGAATGGCATATCTTAGACGAGGAGAAAGTTAGAGCTATTGCAGAGCTACCTAGGCCAAAGAATTTCAAGGAGGTACAAGCTTTCATGGGGCATTGTGGCTACTATCGCTGATTCATTCATATGTATGCAATCATTGCAAAGCCTCTATACTCCCTTTTGACTAGCTTTGAGTGGACCGAAGAATGTGAGGATTCCTTTAATGACCTCAAGAGAAGATTGTGCTTTGCACCAAACTTGGCTACACTAGATTGGAACAAGCCATTTCATGTTCATGTGGATGCATCCAATTATGCCATTGGATGTGTACTTGCACAACCTACTGGTGAAGGTAATATGGATCTCCCAATAGCCTATGCTAGTAGACAGTTGAATGCGGCTGAGCGGAAATATACCACAACTGAAAGAGAAGGATTAGGCATGGTATATGCTGTAAAAAAGTTTAGACACTATTTGCTTGCAAATAAGTTTTAATATTTTACTGATCATCAAGCTCTATTGTACTTGGTAAACAAGCCATGCAATACAGGTAGATTGGTAAGATGGTTCCTCTTACTAATGGAATATGACTTTGAGGTAGTGGTGAGGAAAGGTAAGCCTCACCTGAGAGCAGATCATCTCTCGAGGCTCACATCCGAAGAGGCCCCACAAGGAGTATCAGATGATCTTCCTGATGCTTACTTGTTTAATTTGGAAGTTGTACTGCAGTGGGCCAAGAAATTACAAGCATGGTAAAGATGGTTACCTAAGGCTATGTGTCCATGAGAGTGAATATCTCAAGATCTTGGAAACTACTCACCAAGGTGTAGCAGGAGGACACTTTGGACCAGACCGTTTAATTAAGGCAATCCTATTTACAGGCTTGTGGTGGCCAACACTTCACATGGATACACATACCTATGTGAAGTGGTGTGACATTTGTCAGTGAACTCAATATCCCATACGTAAAGATGAGATGCCACTGAAACCTATGATGGGTGGACGTGCATTCTCTAAGTGGGGAATAGACTTTGTAGGTCCTATTAATCCCCCAGCTCAGAGTTCCCATGCAGAGTATATCATTATTTCCACTGATTATCTGACTAAATGGGTCGAAGTGAAAGCCACAACGAAGAACGATGCTCAAACGACAGCTAAGTTCTTATTTGAGAACGTGTTCACTAGATATGGGCTACCTATAGAGCTCCTAAGTGATAGAGGAACTCACTTCTTGAATGAAGTAATTGAAAACCTTCTCCAAGTGTTCTTGGTGACACACAAGAAGTTTGCTCCCTATCACCCACAAGCTAATGGGCAAGCGCAAAGCACCAATAAGATTCTATGCAATGTGTTGACCAAATTAGTGAATAATAAACGCTCCGATTGGGACAAATAGCTACACCATGCTGTTTGGGCATATAGAGTTGCCTATAAAACGGTACTCCAAGCCACTCCCTTTCAGATGGTGTTTGGCCAAAATGCAGTGCTACCATTAGACTTCTTGATACCTACACTGAAAGTAGCACAGGAGCATGAGTGGACAGTTCATGAACTCTCTTCGAGGAGCTTTGATCTTGAATAGTTAGGCGAAACGAGACTGAGAGCAGTCACAAGGATTTATGCCGCTAAGAAAAGACAAAAGGCATACTTCGATGCCCATGTGAAGAACAAGGGATCCTAGTATACACCTTAAAGCAACATGCATGGAAGTTGGAAAAGCGTGGCTATGGACCGATGATCATTAATAGAATATCACCAAGTGGGGTAGTCCAATTAGCCACCCTAGAAGGTGACATCATACCAAGCTACATCATTGGATGCCGAGTCAAGTTATATCAAGAACCCCTCACTGAGGAAATGCTAAATCAACTTAATACGGCCAAGAAATGCGAAGAGGAAGAAAAACGAATTTGAGAAGAAGCACAGGTAGAAGCCTTAGAACACATCCAAAGAATGAAACTGAGGAGGGAGGGTATAGATCAGCCTAGAACAGATGCTTATGATGCTACGAGATATCACATGGCCATGTGTGAAGCATCATGAGTAAACTCCAATAGAATAATTGACCGACGTCCTTTTGTGACCTTGGAGTTAGGAAATGGAAATAGTGCAAGGACTCTAAAGGCCTTGATTGACTCAGGTGCAGCCACTAGTACTGTTAGGTTTTCTTATTGTCAAGAATTGAAATTAAGTGTCATTCCTATAGAAGCATACCTCATAGGATTGGGAGGTGTGGAAACCCCTTGCATGGGTGAGGTGGAGCTCCCCCTCTACATCTATGGTATTCTTATGACAGTTAAGGTGCTAGTGTGTCAAGACAAGGACCTCACTAAGCCTCTTATCCTGGGTCAAGACTGGATCAATGATCATGCAATCAACCTGAACCTAAGAAGTGGACTTCTTTAGGGCTGGGTAAATCAGAATCACATTACAATAGAATTAGAAAATGAAGCACTCAAGGAACTAGGAAAGCCACCAACTCTTGGTCCTTCCAGGAGCACACATGAGGATGATGATGCTTTCTTGTCCAAAACTATGTGATGCAGAGGGATGGTGTTCTCAATAAGGAAGCCAAGGATACAATGGCACTTCTCTCTTTTCCAAAAGTGATAGGGACACAACAACCAAAGGAGTAGTGAATGCAGAGGAAGCACAAAGCCTACGCTCAAAGCCAAAGGAGAGTACGAAGCAAGGTGTCTAAGCCATCAAAACAAGTATGGGTATAGAGAGGCAAGCTTCTTGTTGCGGCCAAGTTAAAACCACTAAATAAGCGTCATGCTACTGATCGACGACAGGGCACTAAAAAGAAGTCTTTCAAAGATTCGTCTACAAAAGTAAAGTCTATCTGGGTACCCAAGAAGTCGATGAATGCCGACCCACAATCAAGACAAATTTGGGTTTCTAAGGCTTGCTTGCGGGCTCAAGTAGCCACCCATAAGCTTCGCGAGACAAAGCTCCATTCACACACAATCACACATGCTTGAACAGGCACTAACAGGATCACTTGTAAATGGGTCCCTAAAAAGCTTCATTTCCAAGTAGATACTCATGTAGAGTCTCCCATAGCCCACAAATGGCCGACTTGTAAAGCCATGCATTATGGTTGGAGACAGAAAGCTTTTAATAAACCCCCCGAATCTGCCTCATGTTAATGTTGTAACGGGGACAAATGTCCATATCTTGTCCACTACAATGTTAACATGTGCTGCTTCTATATTCTCACAGAATCAACAAGCAAGGCAGTAGCATGGCAGAAGCAGCAAGAACAAGTTCACAGGCAGGGTCGAGCTCTCAAATAGTCGACATTGAAACCCTCCTCCTCGAGGAACAGCTGATAGAGGGACCCCAGGAGCTCAAGGCAGTTCACGTAATTCCAATTCAGGACCCTCCATAGGGGCACACCTCATAGGTCAGCAAGCATGTCCATTGGTTTAGTGATGTTGCAGGACCACTAGGAGATGGTACCTACTTATGGGAGGCTGAAGTAGTATTCAATGGCAAGTGGGGAAGATACCACTTCTTCACTCACAAGTTTGAAAAGTACCAAAATGCATAAAATATGAGATCAGTATGGAATAAAGCTGGCTTGGATAGTTACTTCAGAGCGATGTTACCCAAACCCAATTTTTTGTGCTGCTCGTACATGATCAGCACTCATGCTTAGTAGAGCCAAGGGAGGAGATAGTACCTTTGTGCTTCCTACATTAACAGAAGGACACGAATTAAAGAGGTTCAAGCTGACCATCAACTTAGTACAGGAAGCCCTGGACATGAAGGGCATGCATATTCCGACAGAGAAGGAAACCCTGATTCTTGGATGAATGAAGCACAAGGACCTCAACAAATTGAAGGATATGGTGGCCATGAATCTAACCATTGCTCTCCACCTATGCACATGTATGTAGCATTTTGCCTTCCCTACTCAAGCACGCTTTACCATGCCACCAAAGAAAATTTGGTTCAGTTTGTATTTGGTAGAAATAGAGAGTCTCACCATCAATATGCCCCATTGGGATCATCGACCAAATCCACCTCGTGCATCATTGGTGGAACAAGAAACAAAAGAATGTACGTCATGGATGTTGCACTCTTACCATGATCATTTACAGGTGTTTGGCTTATGATTTACCCATCCAATGAGCATTGGTATGGTCAAGAGTCCAGGAGTTCCAAAGAAGAGCATCAACTACCCGTCCAAAATTAAAGAAAATGAGGGGAACCGTTCAGATACCCTGCGCACAAGCAAGGGGTGCCATTCTCACACCGTAGGTGACACCGCCTCAACATAGACGTGTTTGCCCGTTCAATATTCGATTACCCAGGAAGAGTATAGAGGGACCAAAACTTTTCTTCCCTCCTATCCCTTGTGAATTGGAATTTCCACAGGGATTTACTTTGGAGGACTTAACCAATGAAGAAATCGCCAGAATGATCAATGAAGCGAATCTTGAGACTGAGCAAGACCAGACCAGAGTACAACACACGACTACGGAGACTCTATCCCCTACCCGAATCGAAGTACTAGAAGTGGATGAGGGAAAAGAAAAGAGCAACGAAGAAGAATAAGATGAAGACCAAGACCAAGAGCAAGAGGTAATTCCAGAGCTTGTGGGAGCACCGACCTACACGACACAAATCAAGAGCCTATACGAGACCATGAAGAGAGTTCAGGAGCATCACCAATTATCATTAGAGACAGGGAAATTACTGATGAGCCAAATGCTAGGAGAAGAAGGGGTAGGTGAACTATTCATCAACTCTATGAACCTTCACGCTGATGCACTTGGGCTTGATGAAGCCATTCACTCACCCATGGCTCATGCCCCGCTGGATCCGGAAAGCAGATTCATATAGATGTTTCGACACCGATTGACACCACCCACACCAAAGAATACCACAATGCACCCCTGTCCTTGACGTAATTCGATGGCGTGCACCACACTGGACTCTCCTTCTCAAGAGCTCCACGACGATATGCTCAAAGTAGAAAACCGAGCTCTGGTCGCCACACACAGTACTACGCACAGATGTTGTAGAATACGCAGAAAACGCAGTACACAGGGAGCACGAAGACAGACTTCTTAGGTTTTACAAATGCGGTCGAACTCACAGTCTGTGACTGACCAGGCCACTATATGTTTTATTAAAGAACATATACAAAGAAGTGTCCGGTGGCCATTTGGCCTTTCACATGGACACTAACGGTAACAATCTCCCACTAAAGGCCAATATGGCCAGAGTAACTATGGGAGAAAAAAGAAAGAATGATAAAGAATACCTGAGTGTAAGTATACAAACTATACCTCCCACCTGATGGGCATGTTACACAGTATACAAGTGACTGTGTAAGATCAAGAATCAAGTAACCCCCATCAAGTGACAACAGTGTCGAAAGCTATCCTGTGGTAGAGCTTTAGTCAAAGCATCTGCAGCATTATCTCGAGTGTGAACCTTCTCAAGAATAATGCTCTCAGTGGCTAAGCAATCTCTAATGAAGTGATACCTCACCTCAATGTGCTTGGTCTTTGCATGATAGACCGGATTCTTAGCCAAAGCAATGGCACTCTGACTATCACTGAGCAAGTGAGGTACATGCTGAGGCAAACCCATATCACAAGCAAGACGAGAAAGCCACAATGCTTCCTTACATGCCTCACTTGCTGCAACATACTCTACTTCTGTGGTGGAAACAGCTGTACATTCTTGAAGACGAGATCTCCAAGAGATAGCACCTCCAGCAAAATGAAAAATGTACCCTGATGTAGACTTACGATTGTCTACACAACCAGCATAGTCAGAATCTGTGTAACCAATAATGGATGCTTTCCCTCTACCTAAGCATAGACACTTGTCCTTAGTGCCACTCAGATATCTCAAAATCATTTTGACCGCTTCCCAATGTTTCTTGCCAGGATTAGACATATATCTGCTCACAACTCCCACTGCAAATGCAACGTCTGGTCTCGTAGCTACCATAGCATACATGAGACTACCAACAGCAGACTGATAGGGAATTTTGGTCATGAATTCCTTTTGCTCATCTGATTTGGGGCAGTCATCCTTGCTCAATTTCACATATGTGGGTAAAGGTGTACTCAATGCCTTTCCACCCTGCATATTGAATCGATGAAGTACTTTGGATATGTACTCACTTTGAGACAAGTATATGCATCTTTTACTCCTATCACGAGTAATGCGCATGCCAAGAATATGTTTGGCATCCCCCAAATCCTTCATATCAAATGTCTGACTCAACTTCTTTTTGAGAATTGACAAATCATAAGAGGACTTCCCAGCAAGCAACATATCATCGACGTAAAGTATCAAGCATATCAAGCTGCCATCAGAACATCTCTTTGTGTAGAGACAATGATCCTCATTGCTCCGAGAATAGCCTTGGGACTTCATAAAAGCATCAAACTTTTGGTACCATTGTCTAGGAGACTGTTTAAGTCCATACAAGCTCTTCTTGAGCTTACAAACTAGACTTTCCTTGCCAGGAACTACATAGCCCTCTGGTTGTTCCATATAGATCTCATCTGTAAGATCTCCATGCAAGAAAGCTGTTTTCACATCCATTTGGACTAGCTCTAAGTCCTCCATTGCAACGAATCCAAGCAACATGCGCAAAGTAGTCATCTTGACCACTGGGGAGAAGATTTCCTCAAAATCAACACCATGTTGTTGCTTAAAACCCTTTGCAACAAGTCATGCTTTATATTTTGGAGAAGCACTATCTGATGTGAATTTCAGCTTATATACCCATTTACATGGTAAAGCTTTCCTTCCCTTTGGCAAAGGTACTAAGTCCCAAGTACCATTCTTGTGAATAGAATCCAACTCACTCTTCATGGCACGCTCCCACTTGACATGATCCTCTGTCTGCATAGCCTCTTTGTAGCAAGAGGGCTCACCGGCATCTGTTAGCATAACAAAATCTAAACCTGGAACATATCTATCATGTGGATATGAGACACGTGCAGAACGTCTCAATGGTTGCTGAACAGGAACATGTGCAGACTGATCTGAATGGACATTCTCTTGAACATCCCTATGTGCAGCATTTTTATGCATGCTAACCGGAGGACTAGTATCCTCAAACACCACTCTTCTCACTTCAACCTCCTTAATCGGCTGTTTATGCATCTTAGACTCATTAAAAATGACATCACTACTTCTGATCACTTACCGTGTTTCAGGATACCATAAGCGATATCCAAATTGTCCTTCTCGACCATATCCAAGAAAAATGCATTTCTTTGACTTATGGTCCAACTTCTGTCTAAGATTCTTGGGTATATGAACATATGCTTCACACCCAAAAACTCGAAGATGATCATAATATGGTGGTTTCCCTGTCCATAACTCTTGTGCCACTTTCAGACCTTTGGCAGTACTAGGTGAAAGGTTAATCACATGAACTGCAGTCAATACTGCTTCTGCCCAAAAACCTTGTGAGAGGTTTGCATGATGCAACATAGAGACTACTCTATCTTGAATAGTTCTATTCATCCTCTCAGCTACACCATTCTGTACTGGGGTATAAGGAGCTGTAAACTCTCTACGAATCCCTCTACACTGACAGAAAAGGCTGAATTCATGTGAGGTATACTCACCCCCATTATCTGAACGTAAAGCCTTAAGCTTAGTTCCTTTTTCAGTCTCAACTGAAGCAAGCCATTTTCTGAAAGTAGGGAATACATCATCCTTCGATTTGATAGGATATACCCAGACTTTTCTAGTAGCATCATCTATGAAAGTAACAAAGTAAAGAGAACCACCTAAGGACCTAGTGGGCATAGGACCACACACATCTGTATGAACAAGATCTAAAGGCTGAATTGAAGAGTCAATGTGCGTTTTATGCACATTTCTGGTTTGCTTTCCATATTGACAATGCTCACAAAATGAAAAATCAGAGAAAGATAACACAGGTAAGTAGCCAGAACGAGAAAGATTTTCCATTCCACTACGAGATATATGGCCCAAACGACCATGCCAAATACAAGCCATAGGCTGTTCAGTAACAGCTAACAAGTGTTCTTTCTGTGATACAAATAAAGGGTAAAGTGAGCCAACTTTCCTTCCTTTTGCAATAACCATATTGCCCTTTGATATACGAAAGGACTGAGCATAGAAGACCACCTTGTAACCAAGGTCATCAAGTTGACCAACTGACATCAAACTGCGTGATAACTGAGGTACATGGCGTACATTATGCATAGTAAATTTTGAACCGTCAATGAACTGCACAACCACATCTCCAATCCCCACAACATCACACTGGTAAGAGTCACCAAGTCTCACGGTACCAAGAGACTTTGCTGCATAATTAGAGAACCATTCTCTATGTGGTGTCACATGGAAAGAAGCACCAGAATCTAGCAGCCAGGTGTGGGAAAGAGAATCAGCCATAAGTGCCTCAGATGGCACAGTACTATCAAGTGTCAACACATCAGCATCATCAGAAATAGCATTAATTTCTTCAATCTTCACAGTCGAAGTAGATGGTGCAGGTAACTGTTTAACATGCCCATCAACATTCTGTCCTTTACCTTTAGCATTCTTTAATGCATAACAGTCTTTTTTCATGTGTCCTTTCTTATGACAATAATGGCATTCAATATCCCTCTTCCTTGATTTACTTCTGCTCTTATTCCGTTGACCATTCTTTTCCTTGTTCTTGCTCCTGCCACGTTGTTGATTCTTTCCTTGGTAAGAATCACGAACATTATATGCATCTCCACTCTGAGTGCCAACCATAGATTTTCTACGAATCTCCTCACTCAAGAGTGCTCCACATATGTCATCATAGACGAGTTTACCACCTGGTGCACTATTGCTAATAGCAGTGCAAAATGTATCCCATGATGATGGCAGGGTGCATAACAGCAATACTGCTTTCATTTCATTGTCCATATCCATTTTCTGAGCCTGTAACTGGGAGAATATGGCATCAAACTCATTTAGATGAGCAGCAACACTATCTGTGTCCTTCATACGAAGGTCGTATAATTTTCTCATCAGATATACTTTATTTGATGCCGTCTCTTTTTCATATGTATTGCATAACTTCTTCCAAAGCTCCTCTGCACTTTCACAGTCTAATACTGTAAAGTAAACATTATCTGCTAGGTGCAAGCGAATGGTAGACCTGGCCATTTCATCTAACTCATCCCAATCATCTTCATCCATGTCAGCAGGCTTCTTTGAAATCCCATTTACTGGCTTCCATTGCCTTCTTTGAATCAGCACATCTTTAATCTGATTCTTCCATAGAGCAAAGTTTGTGCCATCAAATTTTCGGATCTCAAAATGGTCTTTGCCCTGCAAGTTATAGCTCCTCCTCGGAACGCTAGCACTAGACCCTGATCCACCGGATGTGCCTGAGACCTCTGATGCCATGATCGTAGAGAACTGAATAGAATGATAATGGAGCTAGAAGAGTCCAAACACCAACAAATAAGTGTATCAAGGAGTAAATCGACCACTATATAGTTGACTAAACCAGAAATCTAGAAAAATTTTGCCAGAGTATCCTCTGCAAAATTAGCATATGACCAGTGTCAAAGTATCATAAAACTGCAAGTACTAACATGTCTACCTGCATAGTGAATCACTGACTCCACTGCATATAATCAGTTACCCAATAGAAGCCAACTAGGCTTATCGAGCACCTATGAACAACTATCATACATCTCCTATGGCGAGGCTGGGTAAGTCTTCCACCTGCATCACCGAAGAGACCCCGACATCTGGGTGTCTCCCAGTTAAGAAAACCTCACCACGACCCTCTTTATCAAACGTAAAAGGCTTTATGCAAAGAACGTAACCGCTATATCAATGCCCACATGGACGTACATAAGCGGTATCCACTGAAGCGTACATGGTGTGTATGTGCTCAATATATGCAGTAAAATGACACTGAAAGGCTGAATACACAGCCCAAAAAACTGGCCAATAACACCTGCAAGTGTCTGTCAACTCTGATGTTTTAGGCTTTAAAAACCTGCATAAATTTGCAGCGACTGCTCCCACCAAAACTGAAAACCCCTCGAGAAACCTGTAGTTTTACGAGTGTGGCTGAAAATACAGCCCCAAAGGTTGATATTTATTGTCTGAGAAGTACAAGGAACACTCTTCTTGATGTTCTTGGACCTGTGTGAAGAGAACTACGTGCGAAAGTACTCCAAAATGGCTCCAAAAACACCCCAAAATTGCTTCAGAAATAGGCTTTAAAAGCAAAAATGAAGCTTTTGAGGGACCAAAACTTGTTCAAGGTAATGCCAACCTTAGTCTTTCCCCTTCTTCAAACACCACAAGAGTGTAGCTTAGTGGCAAGAGATTGCCGCGGTTAAGCGAGCTCTGGGGGGAACAGTACTGGGATGGGTGACCTCCCGGGAAGTACCGGGAACCTCTATATTCCTTGATCGTTGAGGTCCTCCCTCGCGCGCAGCCAACGGCGCCAACGGTGACTTCGGTGACTCGGATGACAAGGTATGCCAAGGTCTATGCCTTGGTCGCCGCCTTAGTCGACGCCTTAGTCGAAAGCCTTGGAGAAAACCTGGGAAAACCGAGCTCTGGTCGCCACACACAGTACTACGCACAGATGTTGTAGAATACGCAGAAAACGCAGTACACAGGGAGCACGAAGACAGACTTCTTAGGTTTTACAAATGCGGTCGAACTCACAGTCTGTGACTGACTAGGCCACTATATGTTTTATTAAAGAACATATACAAAGAAGTGTCCGGTGGCCATTTGGCCTTTCACATGGACACTAACGGTAACAGTCCCCACCTTTTGGACCCTCACCTCCAAACCCACCCCCTTCACCTAACATCACACAAAAAACTTCTTCTCACGACACCACCACTGAACCCATTGTCACAACCCTCTCATCTTCATTATCACATCTGGAAACCATTGAAGTTGTAAACATGACTATGGGCTATCATCTTATTCCTGATGTTACATGATTTCCCTTTCCCTATGGCACCCAACTAGGATGGGCTGCCACACCCATGTTCACAACTCTTTTCACAAACATCATGTCCAATGCACCTACTGTCCCTACATACATGGTAGCACAAACTTTTGATCGTATGGACACATCACCACCCACTGCACCTCTCTCTCCCTCCCCACTGCCACAATCTCACATTCCCCCTCCACCCACATCACCTCTTATTTCCACTACATTCACCACCCCTCCCCTCATTCCCATTCCCCCTGCATCATCCACTATCCAAGCATCTATGCATGTGCATAATATTTTTTCTACACTACATCAATGTATATATCAGTTGCAGAATGAATATCATACTTTAGAAGATCGTCACCGTGATATACTTGCGGAACAACAACAATTACAGGAGCGGCTGATGACCTTAGAAGAAGAGAACGCAGCACTCAATCAATGCTATACTACTCTAGAGCAATCCCACCAAACCTTATTGGATAATCCTTGGCAATCAGATTCTCAAGACATTCAAAAACTAGAAGCTGTAATTGAAGTTCACCAAGCTGATAATATTAGATTACATCATAATCTGGCATTACTGCGAAAGCATATGGCAACTGCTCTAGAGGAGAATAAATGACTTCAAAAGCAGAATGAAGAGAATTTGGAAGTGGCAATGGAAGGCTCTCCTCAGGAGATAGATCCAAAAAAGTTTAAAGCTATTCCCTCGGACACAATGAGAACCATCCTCGATATGTATGCTGATCTTCTTGAAGTGCATGACTCCTTGGAAACAGAACGGGACATCCTATGCCGACAACTAAGGGCACAAGAAGAACAAATGAGTGTCACAGCTTCTATATCAACTACCAAAGAGACGGACGTGCTCAAAGCACAGGTTGTAGAATTGCAGAGTAAACTACTTCAATACGAAAAACAACCCTCCCCCGTCATAGAACATGAACCTGAAGAGTTGGTACCCATTGAAGTGGACGAGTTATATGGGGAACCTTATGTACCCATGCCCATGCCCGAAGGTCAACAAACGGCTGAAGGATTAGACACACTCGAGGTCGAAGCCCCGGAATGGCTGTAGAAGCTAGAAAAGATGGGCAACACACATGACGACATAGTAGTTGTTCAAATCCAGTCAATGTCAAAGATTGAGGAGACCGTCATCAAGTTAGAATACTTCAGACTTATGTCCCATCATTGATGGATAGGAACAATTGATGATCAATATGTGCCATACTGCATACTACTAGCCGACTATAATGCTGAACTTCAATGACATAGTGGCAAGGTACCTACTTTTGCTACTCAATTTGGTCCTAACGACATACCCAAGAGTGTTGCACGTGGATCCATCTACCAACCCACTTGGCAGCTACGTCTTCTTGAAACCTATCTGGAGATGGTTCATACATGGAACAATATGCTACTCTTCATGAAATACAACCCATGTTACACTCTAGTACTTAGAAGATGCACGTGGCCAAAATTCGCAATCACTGTTAAGAATGTAAAAGGCTGTGCGAAATGGCTCAACTATGTGTACCTAGCACTGCCACGGGGACCTACCATGGTAGCTTATATGATATCAACCATCGGCCACTAGGGTACCAGACTACGGAACATCCCTGATGTTATGACCCAGATGTGTATGAAGATATTTGAATTGATGATAGTCACTTTCTGGACTTTCAAGAACATCAAAGATCCTCACTTCTCTGTAGTCGGCTTCAATGAAGGAAATCTAGACTTAGTGTACGACATGAGTACAACCCCTTCCATTAATGTAATCTATGCATGGCATGCAAGGATCAAGTACCTCCTAGCCTGTTACAAACAGACCTTTGAAGAGATGTTCATTACAGGGTTCTGGCAGTACCATTCAAAAATATTCATTCCCAGACCCTCACATCTCCTACAACTATTCGATGTGCAGAGGACTTTGCATTCTGACCAATTGTGCCTGCCACATCCGGAAGTCCCAGGACTAGTGGATTGGGATACACTACTTACAAATCTTGCAAAAGGATTAAGGCCTGAAGAGCACCATCTTGCCTAGTATGTCATCGAGTTCTATATCAAGAAACACCCTTGACAAGGGTCTGTCAGGGACGACAGATGCGAGAGAGGGGGGAGTGTTGGAAGTCAAGGGCTAACTCATCAAGGAAGTATGCACCAAGGTGAAGAGATAGGAAGCACAAGCCGACAAAGGAGCCAACGAAGAAAGGACTGATGGGAATGTATGTCGAAATTCTCAAGAGAAACGTTTAAAATAGTGATTTTCATCACTAACACTCATTGTAAATACCATGTCCTACTTTTGTAGCTCCATTTTGTGCAAGCCAAGGAGTCCTTGAGCTTGATGAGCATTAGAAGTACCTACCTATCAATTTTCATATTTTTTAGACTCTGTTTGAGCCCTCAAATAGGCCCTAGAACCTAATTTTTAACTAGGCCGAACAATAGGTCTCGACAGGACCAAAGCTAGTCAAAAACTATAAAAAGAGCTAGAAAGCTCATTTTTGGGGTTAGCTTGTTAGTGATTTGAGTTGATGTATGAAACTTCTTGAGTAATCTAAAGAACTACATTGTTCCTCTATTTGCACTTACCTTGTGTGTGCGTGTGTGTATGTGTGTGCATGCTTGTGTGTTTCTCCATCACCACTTGTGCATATCACTTGCTCGAGGTCCTCATACCATCCTCATGTCTTCCCGAATTGACATTAAAGGAGTCTCACCACTGAGCTATAGTGTGCTAAATCAATTTATGCACACACCCAGGAAACCTCACATGGAAGCTGCTAAGAGGATACTTAGATATCTCAAAGGGACTATGAATGAAGGGTTATACTACCCTTATGTATCTGATTTAAGTTTAAAGTTGTTCTCTGATGCAGATTGGGCTGGCTCCAAGGAAGACAAAAGGAACACCTCAGGATATCTTACCTTTGCAGGATCAAAACTTGTCTCATGGTCATCCAAGAAGAAACCCATGGTTGCTCTCTCATCTATTGAAGTTGAATACAGAGGTCTTTCCATAGCCACTCAAGAAGCAAGCTGGATGAAGACACTATTTACAGATGTTGGATTGGAGATTGGAACTCCAAGTATTCTTGGTGACAACATGAGTTCCATTCACTTGGCTGCCAATCCAATTTTTCATGCAAGGACTAAACATATTGAAGTACAATATGACTATGTAAGAGAGAATATTGTGAGCAAGGAAATCCAACTATCTTATGTGTCAACCCATCAACAATGTGCATACATTTTAACCAAGGCATTAGATGGAACAAAACTCAGTAAATTCAAAGGTATGATTGGTTTGCAAATAATTTTGGAAGATTGAAGACCTCAAGCTCACTTGACTTGAGGGGGAGTTGTTGGAGCAAGTCCATGGTTGAAGACCTCAAGCTCACTTGACTTGAGGGGGAAGTTGTTGGAACAAGTCCATGGCAAGTCTAAGTATTAGCTTAAGTCTTAAAAAGACATAGAAACTTGAAGCAAATGCTAAAGCCTTGAAGAGTTCACTTGTGAACTCACCCTTGTAACTTTTGAGTTTTTAGTTGATGTAAAAGTGAAAGCATCTAAAGTGGTTGAATTGTTGATATATTTAGGTAGTGATGTGTGTGAACACACTAGGACCATCGGGGCACTTTTTTCCCTCTTTAGGAGGTTTTTTTCCCCCGGCTTGTATATATGCCTATTGCCCTAATGGGCTAGGTATCTTTGTACATTCTCTAGCAATACATTCAGTATTGTGTGTTGTGCTCCAAGCTTCTTCTTCTTCCTTGTGCTGTTCGCGTGCTTCCGCAGACATCTTACTCCAACAATTGGTATCAGAGCAGGTCGTCGCTTCATCTAGGGTGCCGTCGACACTCCTCCGTTTGCAGTCTTAGAATCGTACGAATCTCTGAACGCACTATCACAATGCTTGTGCAGGCTATTTTGTCTTTTTGTGCCAAAGGTATATACTTGTTTCTGTTTGCCAGTATAAGCATCTCGAAGTCTGCTATAGGTTTAGCAGAACTTGTATGGGCAGTTCCGTTCAACTTTTTGAGATACAGTCAATTTTTTGCATCAAGGTATTTTAGTCACCGGCCATGGTTGAAAGCAGTGATGTATTCCGTATGTTGGCTGTTGAGGATAAGTTGGATGGTACCAACTACCCATTATGGGCTTATATGATGCGACATGTATTGGTTGCAAAAGGATTGTGGAACATTGTGCAGGGTGTTGAAAGACGTCCTGTTACACCTGTAACAACACGTACTACGAATACAGGTGCTGGAGCTGATGAAGATGGTGTCGAAGATGATATTGTGCAGATTCCTGTTCGTGCTGCTATTTCTACTGCACCTACTGCAGAGCAGATTCGTTGGGATGGCAGAGATGCCCAGGCACATGCATTGATAGCTTTGTCTGTCAAACATGCCATTATTCCTCATATTCACTCTTGCAGAACAACTAAGGATGCTTGGGATACACTTACCACATTGTACCAAGCTAGGAATGAGGCTCGTGTTGCTTACCTCTGAAAATAGTTGGAGAGTGAGCACATGAATGAAGGTGATTCTATGGACAATTTCCTAACAAAGATCAAAGACTTGAAGGAACAGTTGATTTCTGCTGATGAGGTTATACTAGATAGCTCACTTGTGCAGACCGTTCTGAATGGTCTTCCTGATTCATATCAGAGTTTTGCTTCTACTCTTTGGTTGATGATGAAAGGCAATCCAAATGCCTTGTCATTTGAGGAGTTAGTCTCTGTTCTGTTGTAGGAAGATCAGTCCAGGCAGAACAGGTCCATTATGCATGTTGCAGATCAAGCTTTCTTGGCTAGTCAAAAGGGCAAAGGAAAATGGAGTTCTTCTACTAGTAAGCAGAAATCTGCAAATGCTGCACATTCGAAGAACCAAGACAAAGATGAGAAAAAAATCAGAAAAGCAGAAATTGTTTTGTAAGTACTGTAAAGGGAATGATCATATCATAAAGAACTGTCCAAAACTGGTTGCAAAAGAGGCAAAGAAGAAAGAGGCTGGAATGGTTATTGCAGAAGCCTCTACACCAAAAATGGAGTCTGCTAATCTTGTGCAGGAAGAAGAATGGGCATTCACTACTGTTTGTAGTTTTGACCCATCTTCTCATGAGCAGTGCATGTCTGCACTAGACTCAGATGTTTGGTACTTTGATAGTGGGGCGTCCAAACATATTACCTCGCAACGTAGTTTCTTCTCTTCACTCGAGCTTGCCCCTACAGGGAATACTGTTACATGCGCCAACAACTCCTCTTATCCTGTTATGGGAGTTGGTAAGATCATTTTGACTACTGCCGATGGTAGTTCTTTCACTTTGTCAGATGCTTTATTTGTGCCAGGGATCAAGAAGAATCTGTTATCAGTTTCTGCATTAGCCAAGATTGGCTTGGTTGTGAAATTTATTGATGACAGATGTACCATTCATGATCTGTCAAATGGCGATGTTATTATTGCTTCTAGCATTTTATGTCGTGGGATGTATAAGCTCATAGATTATGAAAGATCTGAAAATGATTTGGCATGTGCAGTAAATGATTCTCAAGCTATGTCAGATGCAAAGCTTTGGCATGCACGCTTTGGTCATCTAAATTTTTGCTAGTTTGCTATGCCTGCAGAAATCTGAAATGGTGTCCTCTTTGCCCAAACTTGAGGCACCTGGAAAACATGTTTGTGAAGGCTGTATTTTGGGCAAAATGCAGTGTTCCTCCTTTCCAAAAGATGGTTCAGTTCGGGCTACACAAAAATTGAAGCTTGTACATAGTGATGTCTGTGGTCCTATGCAGACACCCTCTTTTGGAAATTACCTTTACTTCGTGACTTTCATTGATGATTTTTCCAGGCATGCATGGGTATATCCACTCAAAGCAAAGTCCGAAGTGTTCATGTGCTTTAAACAGTTTTTGGTTTTGGCTAAAAAAATCCGTCAGCATGTAAAATGGGCACCCTCCATTCTGATCGAGGGGGGGAATATATGTCTTCTGATTTTAATGCATTTTTGGCTGAACGTGGGATAAAATGCTAGTGTACAGTGCCTTATACACCTCAACAGAATGGAGTTGCTGAAAGAAAGTACAGGTCACTCATGGAGATGGCGAGGTGCATGGTCAAAAGTTAGGCTTTACCACATAGTTTCTAGCTTGAGGTTGTCATGTGTGCAACATATGTACTGAACAGGTGTCCCACTAAAGCACTGCAGTCTATCACTCCATATGAGGCTTGGTATGACCCCAAGCCATCTGTTGCTCATCTACGTGTTTTTGGTTGTTTGGCATATGCACTAGTGCCTGAACAACATCGCAGAAAATTGGATGATAAGGCAGTAAAATGTATTTTTGTTGGGTACAGTTCTAAAAGTAAAGGCTATCGTCTGTATCATCCACAGACTAAATGCATTCTGGTTAGCCGTGATGTTGTCTTTGTGGAAGATGCTATTCAGCCATTGCTTTCATGTACTAAGGAGACATCTGTTAGCTCCAAAGACATGTATGATAGTTTGATGCCTCTTTTTATAGGTGGACAGTCTAGTGCTGGTCCTAATGAGACAACTTCTCAGCCTTTTCAGGTTTCATATGATGATGTAGATCATTCCATTTCTGATGCAGATTTACATGATGCACTTGTTGATGAGAGAGCTGCTATTGAGCAGGCAAAAACTATGCCAAAATGGCTGGTGCAGACTTTGCGTGGCAACAAATTAGATGCACCTTTGTCATATCGTACTCGTTCAGGCTCTCATAGTGCCTCCTTTGC
The DNA here is from genome assembly GCA_020310875.1 of Ceratopteris richardii. NCBI lineage: Eukaryota > Viridiplantae > Streptophyta > Polypodiopsida > Polypodiales > Pteridaceae > Ceratopteris > Ceratopteris richardii. The sequence continues at coordinate 48,956,583 of CM035437.1, read as the reverse complement.
ATCAGATTGCTATGCTATGGCTGCGTCTAGCCTCTGTGATGAGAATGAGCCCGTTTCTTTTGATGAAGCACAAAATTCAGAAAATTGGATGGCTGCTATGCAATCTGAATATGATGCTATAATGAAGAATGGTACATGGTCTTTATGTGACTTGCCTCCTGGCAAGAAGGCCATTGGCACTAAGTGGGTATACAAGCTGAAGCGTAAACCTGATGGTACAGTTGACAGGTATAAGGCTAGGCTTGTTGCAAAGGGTTATGCATAGGAAAGAGGCATTGATTTTGATGAGACCTTTGCACCTACATGCCGTATGACTACAGTTCGGAGCATTTGTGCACTTGCAGCCCATCATGGTTGGAATGTACATCAGTTGGACATTAAAATAGCATTTCTGAATGGTGACTTGCATGAAGAAGTGTATGTTTTTCAGCCCCGTGGCTTTGTGCAGAAAGGGCATGAAAACCAGGTGTGCAAGTTAAAGAAGGCATTATATGGTTTAAAGCAAGCACCACGTGCTTGATATGAGAAGATACATGCCTATCTGGTTGCACATGGTTTTGAGAACAATCCAACTGAAAGCACCTTATATGTTAAGCGTGCTAATGATGTGCTTCTGATAATTGTTGTCTATGTTGACGACATGCTGCTCACTGGTCCTATTGAGAAGCATATTGCTGATTTCAAGGCTGATTTGCATGCCTCATTTGAGATGTCTGATTTGGGGCATTTGCATCACTATTCGGGCATTCAGTTTATGCAAGTTGATGGTGGAATGGCTTTGTGTCAAACAAAATATATTCACACATTATTGTAGCGTTTTGGCGTTGAAGACTGTAAGCCTATTGCCACTCCTATGGAGACAGGTTTACGATTGAGTCTTCATGATGCTGGAGATGCATTTGATGCTGTTCTCTATCAGCAGGCTATTGGATGCTTGATTTACTTATGCATTACTCGGCCAGATATCCAGTTTGTTGTCTCACAGATGAGTAGGTTTATGCATTGCCCCGAAGTCACGCATTGGAAGGTGGTTAAGCGCATCTTTTGCTACTTGAGTGGTACTTGGCTACTTGGGTTGTTTTATCCCAAGCGGGGGGATCACTACCGCCAGATTTGGATGCTTTTTTTGACTTAGATTGGGCTGGTTGTTATGACACTCGTGTGTCCACCAGTGGTTATTGCTTCATGCTTGGTAGCTCATGTATATCTTGGTTGAGCAAGAAGCAGCCTACTGTGGCCACTTCCAATTGTGAGGCTGAGTATAGGGCAGCTTTCACAGCGACTGTTGAGTGTGTGTGGCTCAGACACCTTATGGCTGATTTGGGTGTTGGCCAGTCTTCTGCCACCACCATCTTCACTGACAGTGAGAGCGCATTGGCAGTTGCGAGGAACCCTGTGTTCCATGCTTGCACTAAGCACATTGAGGTGCATTATCACTATGTCAAGGAGAGGTTCTCTGCTAGGGAGACCAACTTGGCATATGTGCCCACGCAGGAGAACATAGCAGACCTTTTCACGAAGGCTCTGCCTAGGGAGAAGTTTGAAGCTTTCCGCAAAGCTTTGGGCTTACTTCCTTTTGTGGAGTGATTTCCACATAGCTTGGCACTTCCTTATACATGAGTGCCAACTCCTTGTTCACCGCATCACTCCCAGGGGGGATTTGTTGATATATTTAGGTAGTGATGTGTGTGAACACACTAGGACTATCGGGGCACTTTTTTCCCCCTTTAGGAGGTTTTTTTCCCCCGGCTTGTATATACGTCTATTGCCCTAATGGGATAGGTATCTTTGAATCTCTAGTACTACATTCAATATTGTGTGTTGTGCTCCAAGCTTCTTCTTCTTCCTTGTGCTGTTCACGTGCTTTCACAGACGTCTAACTCCAACATGAATCCATTTGATGAGTAGGAAAAAAAACTCCATGAATTTGTGATTGAATTAGTTGGAGAATCAATTACTATAAGGTAGGAGAGTTGTTTTAGTTGAGCAAGATTCATATTCAAATCTTGGCTCCAATCATCACTATATATACACATGGTTTAGTAGGGGGGTTTGCAACACCATTAGCTGAACTTCATGCCATATCAAAGTGTGATCTCAAGGCACACACATGTACCAGTAAGTCCATTGTACTTTACATTCAATATACACTTGTTTTCATGATCATTTATGACCATATCTTCATGCCTATGTGAGTGTACTGTTTACTCCCATACTTCTCAGTTTTTTAGTCACATTGCAGAGATGTTTTCTCTGAGTATGGTGCATCATTTTTAGTGATTGAACATGATAAAGTTAGCTCTCTAAGTCTACTATATAATCCCAAAATTTCATTGCGTTTGAATTTCACAATCGTGAGATGTATTCATTTGAAGTCACCTATATCTCTGGATCTTCTACCTCTTGAATTCAATTGTAATCACATAATGAGCATTGAGTGAAATACTGAAGCATTCATGACCAAAACAGAAAGTTTCTTCATGTTGACTATTGTTCAAACTAGTCAGTTTTGATTTAGCTTTTTGAGAGTGATGTTCCAAGGTACATAGGGTGTCTAATACATCCTTTGGAAAGCTAAAAGGGCCCACTACATATCCCTAGAGTTCATTTGGCTGGTATAGTGCAAAGTTTCTACAACACCATTTCATCTTCATCAAGTACAAATCCTTCTCTTCACAACCATGTTATCATTGTCGAAGTGAAAGGAGAAGAAAGAGAAGAAGAGTTAGCCATCCAAGAAGGAAAGTAAGTCTTCTAATCTTAAATCTTCTAGTCCTTCTATTAATGCTTCCTCTACCGCCAAAGAAAAGTCTTCGACTACATCTGATTCAAAGAAAGGAGTATACCATTACTATAAGAAACTAGTTCATTTCATAGAAGAATGCAAAACAAGTATTTTCAATGAAAAGAAGAAAGCATCAGGTAATAGTACTGAAGATGATCCAAAACTTAAATCTTCAAAGATAGATTCATATGCATGTGTTACTATTGAAGAGATAGCTTTTGATCAGGCAACATTAAATGCAATATCAAATAATCCTTGGGTTTTTTATTTTGGAGCTACTAAGCATATTATAGGTTGCAAAAAGATATTTTGTTCTCTTACTAACTGTTCATGTAGAAGAGTGAACATTGTAGATGTTCATGATTTGGATGTTATAGGTGTTGGAGAAGTAAACCTTAAGTCCAAAGCAAGTGGAAACTTCATAATAAAAGCAATATATGCACTATCGAAAGCATGCAGGCTATCTAGCGACCTGCATTAGTTTATGAGAAGTCATTATGTAAACCACCTCACAACACATGGCTACATGGGTTATACCTCAATCATGGAAAGGGATATTGGTCTCAGTTTATTGGGATCCTAATTAATTTCCATACTAATGTGTTATCCTTTTGTAGTAGATCATCTACACACTTATTCAGATCATCACGAAGACTAAAGGAACTTTTGAGGCTGGCACAAGCATGCCAGTAGTTAATTTTGGCAATTTGTTAGCAGAGTCCTTCCCTATAATGAAACCACCTGAATTTCAAGACTTCATGGGACCAATGCCGATTCAAGACCCTCCCCTTGGGAGAACGGAAAAAAGTACATATCAACTCCCATTGGTTCCAACGATTGGAAGGACCTCTCGTGGATGCAAACTATATTTATGATGCAATGCTTTGCTTTAGTGGAGACATATGGGGAAGATATTAGTTCTTCTCACGAGAGCTCGAAGGCCTTCAGAATTCAGAGGAATTACAACCTCTTTGGGCTAGGGCTAGATTCACAGAGTATTTTAGTGCACTCCTACCTAAACCAAGTTTCTATCGATGCTTTTATTTGGTGACTACTCTTGAACCCCTAGTTAGGAAGGAACTACTAGGGAAATTTATTTTGCCCTCGCTCGTTAATGATCTCCTTTATAAGAATTTTATCTCTCGAACGGTCTCATCAAAGCCACCCTCAAGATCCATGGCACTCATACTCCAACAAAAAGAGAGGCTCATTCCTGAGCTAAGGAAAAGGGGTGATGTTTTGAAATGGGAAGACATTTCTGCCATCACACCAGAGTTATCAAAGACATTACGTATCTGTATGCAACATTTTGCTTTCCCCGATCAAGATCGTTTCACGATACCCCAAAAGCGCATTTGGTTCAGGTTGTACTTAGCAAATATAAGCCCCCAAACAATTGATCTTGCTAGCTAGATTCAAGATCAATTATACTTAGCACAACAAAGATGGGCTCGAAAGCATGTCATCCATGGTTGTTGTGCCCTCACAAGAATAGTATACATGTGTTTGGCTTATGACATACCAATCGAGCATGCTATGACCAGTGATGAGCTCAAGCAGTTTAAAGGAACCTCAAAGAAAGCCCGCAAATCAAGTAAGGCAAGGGCAAGAAAATGTATGAGGAGCACTATACTGTGCTTATAGGTCCCTGGATCACCTTCACCACAACCATCCCCTCAAAGTCTCCCATAGAACCTCGTGCACCTGTACCTCCAATCCGTATTCCATTATCGTATCCCATAGTAACTGAAGGAACTACTAGTGCCGTGCTCAGCCCGAAAGCCACCACCTCAAAAGTCAGAGAGCCCCCCACCACCATTGGTGTGGATGCATTCACTTTTTCGATACCTAACCTAGAGGCAGAACCCATTAATACCACATTCAATTTTAAAATGCAAGATGCTTTTCTAGCAAATTTCAGTTTTTAGAAGGACAATTTTTCTCACAAGAATACGAGCGGCCCAATTATCCCACTTCACCACCTAAACAACAACGAGAACAAGTAGTGTCAAGTTCAGAAGAGGAAGATCGAACCGTAACCGATGATGATGATGATGGTGATGATGAAGCCAACCAAAACAATCAAGATTCTCAGGATGATGACCAACATGAACAACAAGAGCAGCAGACCGAAGCCCAAGGAGATACTAGCACCTATGAAGAGGACACTTTTGAAGCCGCAGAATACACGCTGGCAATTCAAAAACAATATCGCAACATGCAAGCCGCATGGGCATGCTAACAGTTATCAGAAGAGCAAAGTCAAGAAATATTACAACAAGAGCTAGCCAGCGGAGGATTCAAAGCATCCTTTGAAGAAGGCTTTAACAAATTAGTCAAATCAATAGGAGGCTTAGAGGCACTCCATTTCTTGAAGAGGAAGCCATTGCTGCAATTCAACCCTCGACGCATATGATTGATGTCAAAGCCCGGCTTGAGTCCTCATAGATGCCCTGTCCTCCCATCATCCAGAACAAGCATGGGTAGTCTCTGAACCCCCACTCGAGTCACTGCCGATAGAAGAAACTCGACTCCCCGCCACAACTTTCAACAGCCATACCTATAACTGCCATGGAAATCACCTCCACATCTGTTGCAACTCTTCCCTCTCCTGTACATCCAACTTCCCAAGTACACCCAAGTTCCCCTCAATTAGCCCAATTCATAGCGGGTGCTGGAGTAGAAGCAAGAGTTCCTCCAGTACCTCAACCTCTACTAGAAACCTTTAGACCTAGTCCCTCCACCCTAACTCCCCCCATTCCATTTAATCCGTTCCTCACCCCTTCCCTTTCTTCCTTCCCTGTTCCTCCACAATCCATTTTTCTAGTTCCTCAACCTATGACCTTTTCACTCGTATCCCCTCCTAGTCCAACCACATCCCCTCTATCTTCTCCTCTACACCAAGTAATCTGCGACACCCAACATGTAATCTTCTCCTCGATGTTTGTAAGTCAAGTGTCCACACCCACTCATGCACCCATAGTCACACCACTTTTCACCATTAGTTTACTCCATAACACATCCAGTGACATGGATATTTCACCACCGACTGCACCATCGCTCACATCCACAATTTCACCACACCACATCAACACATCACATTTCTCGACACTCACCACCACATTCACTACCCTGACCCCATTTTCCCTTCCCCTTGCATCTATCACCGCAACAACATCATCTTCACACACTACATCAATGTTATTAACACCCATTGTGGACACCGCATTTAGTCAATTGATTGCATGTATGAATTAAGTCAGGGATGAATAAGCCTCCCTCGCAAGCAACTACCAAGCCTTGCAACACACCACCACACAATTGCAAGCCCAATTAAACTCATTAACCATTGAAAATGATTCTCTTAATGCACGTCACCATGAACTCCGTGATGCTTATCACTCGATGGAGTTGGAATTTGAGCAAAAGATTAAGGAAGCTGTGATTGAATTAGAAACAAACACTTAAGAGTCTAGATTGTACGTAATGCCATGCTAACCAAGAACATGGGGCTCTTAAGAAGACACCTTGTAGCTGCGAAAGAAGAGAACCAAAGATTACAAGAACAAAATCAGGAAAACTTTGAAGCCACCATGGATAGACCCGATGAACCACTCAATCCAAGCAGATTTAAATCCGTTCCCTCCGAGACCATGCATCTACTCATGCATGTCTACTTGAAGATTATGATCGGATCAATGAAGATTATCAACAGATAAAGAGTGAAAATGCCACATTACGACTACAGGCACTTGTGCAGCAACACCGCGTTCAAGAATTCATACCACTAGAAATCATGGAAGAACCCACAACATTACGGGCGTGTGTGCTAGACCTCCAGGCTCAGATTATAGCTCAATCAAAACCTCCAGAACGTGACTCCCCACCGAAGATCCCCACATTTCAATCCCAATAGAGGTGACTTATGAAGAAGAATATGAACCACAACTGGCCCCAAGTGAACGAGTCACGATAGAAGGACAAGTTAAGTTTGAGTTACCTACTCCTGCATGGATGAAGTTGGTGGAAGAACTAGGGAAGACCCACTCAACATGGGTTGAAGCTCAACTCCATGTGATGACCTTCATAGAAGAACACATACTACAATCACCTTATTTTGCATAGTTGGCACCACAAAGGTACATACCCATCAATGGGCTTCAATACAAACCTTATTTTCTATACATGGCAGAATACCAGTTGGCGATTGAAAAGGAAATGAGAAAGAAACCTACTCATGCCACCTAGTTCAAACCAGAAGACTTACCCTCGAAGGAAAAAAAAAGTAAAATCTTTCAGCCCAATTGGTGCAAAGAGCTACAAGAAATGTTGATATATTTAGATAGTGATGTGTGTGAACACTCTAGGACCGCTAAGGCACTTTTTTCCCTCTTTAGGAGGTTTTTTTCCCTCGGCTTGTATATATGCATATTGCCCTAATGGGCTACTTATCTTTTCTCTAGTAATACATTCAGTATTGTGTGTTGTGCTCCAAGCTTCTTCTTCTTCCTTGTGCTGTTCGCGTTCTTCTGCAGACGTCTAACTCCAACAATTGGTATAAGAGCAGGTCGTCGCTTCATCTAGGGTGCCGTCGACACTCCTCCAGTTGTAGTCTTAGAATCACACGAATTTTGGTGAGCATACTCAGCATGTTTTCGAGATCAAAACGACTTCATTTTGTGGTGCCAAAATCGTGATCTGAGCTCGTTTTGGCCTCCGAACGCACTATCGTAGTGCTTGTGTAGGCTAGTTTGTCTTTTTGTACCAAAGGTATATACTAGTTTCTGTTCATCAGTATAAGTGTCTCAAAGTCTGCTACAGGTCTAGTGGAATTCGTCTAGGCACTTTTGTTCAACTTTTTGAGATAGAGTCAATTTTCTGCATCAAGGTATTTTAGTCACTGGCCATGGCTGAAAAGAAGTGATGTATTTTGTATGTTGGCCATTGAGGATAAGTTGGATGGTACCAACTACCCATTATGGGCTTATATGATGCGACATGTATTGGTTGCAAAAGGACTGTGGAACATTGTGCAAGGTGTTGAAAAATGTCCTATCACACCTACAACTGTTACAACTGCGAGTACTGAAGCTCAAGCAGAAGGTGTCGAAGATGATGATATTCTGCATATTCCTATTCGTGCTATGGTTTCTACTGCACCTACTACAGAGCAAATTTGTTGGGATGGTAGAGATGCCCATGCACATGCATTGATAGCTTTGTTTGTCAAATGTGCGATTATTCCTCACATTCACTCTTGTAGAATAGCTAAGGATGCTTGGGATACACTTACCACATTGTACCAAGATAGGAATGAGGCTCGTGTTGCTTACCTCCGAAAACAGTTTGAGAGTGAGCACATGAATGAAGGTGATTCTATGGACAATTTTCTAACAAAGATCAAAGACTTGAAGGAACATTTGATTTCTGCTGATGAGGTTATACCAGATAGCTCACTTGTGCAGACCGTTCTGAATGGTCTTCCTGATTCATATCAGATTTTTGCTTCTACTCTTCGGTTGATGATGAAAGGCAATCCAAATGCCTTGTCATTTGAGGAGTTAGTCTCTGCTATGTTGCAGGAAGATCAGTCCAGGCAGAACAAGTCCATTATGCATGTTGCAGATCAAGCTTTCTTGGCTAGTCAGAAGGGCAAGGGAAAATGGAGCTCTTCAATTAATAAGCAGAAATCTGCAAATGCTGCACATTTGAAGAAGGAAGATAAAGATGAGAAGAAATCAGAAAAGCAGAAATTGTTTTGCAAGTACTATAAAGGGAATGATCATATCATAAAGAACTGTCCAAAACTAGCTGCTAAAGAGGCGAAGAAAGAGGATGGAATGGTTGTTGCAGAGGCCTCTACACCAAAAACAGAGTCTGCTAATCTTGTGTAGGAAGAAGAATCGGTGTTTACTACTGTCTGCAGTTTTGAACCATCTTCTCATGAGCAGTGCATGTCTGCAGTAGACTCAGATGTTTGGTATTTTGATAGTGGGGCGACCAAACATATTACCTTGCAGCACAATTTCTTCTCTTCACTCGAGCCTGCCCCTACATGGAATACTGTTACATGCGCCAACAACTCCTCTTATCCTGTTATGGGAGTTGGTAAGATCATTTTGACTACTGCTGGTGGTAGTTCTTTCACTTTGTCAGATGCTTTATTTGTGCCAGGGATCAAGAAGAACCTATTATCAGTTTCTACATTAGCCAAGATTGGCTTGGTTGTGAAATTTGTTGATGACAAGTGTACAATTCATGATCTGTCAAATGGTGATGTGATTATTGCTTTTGGCATTTTATGTCATGGGCTATATAAGCTCATAAACTATGAAAGATCTCTGAATGATTCGGCATGTTGCAGTACATGATTCTCAAGCTATGTCAGATGCAAAGCTTTGGCATGCACACTTTGGTCATGTGAATTTTGCTAGTTTGCTACACCTGTAGAAATCTGAAATGGTTTCCTCTTTGCCCAAACTTGAGGCACCTGGAAAACATGTTTGTGAAGGCTATATTTTGGGCAAAATGCAGCGTTCCTCATTTCCAAAAGATGATTCAGTTCGGGCTACTTAGAAATTGCAACTTGTACATAGTGATGTCTGTGGTCCTATGCAGACACCTTCTTTTGGAAATTATCTTTACTTCGTGACTTTCATCGATGATTTTTCCAGGCATGCATGGGTATATCCATTGAAGGCAAAGTCCGAAGTGTTCATCTGCTTCAAACAATTTTTGGTTTTGGCTAAAAATCTGTCAGCATGTAAAATGGGCACCCTCCGTTCTGATCGAGGGGGGAATATATGTCTTCTGATTTTAATGCATTTCTGGATGAATGTGGGATAAAACACTAGTGTACAATGCGGTATACACCTCAACAGAATGGAGTTGCTGAATGAAAGAACATGTCACTCATGGAGATGGTGAGGTGTATGGTCAAAAGTCAAGCTTTACCACATAGTTTCTGGCTTGAGGTTGTCATGTGTGCAACATATGTACTTAATAGGTGTCCAACTAAAGCACTGCAATCTATCACTCCATATGAGGTTTGGCATGATCGCAAGCCATCTGTCACTCATCTGCGTGTTTTTGGTTGTCTGGCATATGCATTAGTGCCTGGACAACATCACAGAAAATTGGATGATAAAGCAGTAAAATGTATTTTTGTTGGGTACAATTCTGAAGTAAAGGCTATCGTCTGTATCATCCACATAATAAAAGCATTCTGGTTAGCCGTGATATTGTTTTTGTGGAAGATGCTATTTAGCCATTGCTTTCATGTACGAAGGAGACATCTGTGAGCTCCAATGACATGTATGATACTTTGCTGCCTCTTTTTACTGGTGGACAGTCTAGCACTGGTCCTAATGAGGCAACTTCTCAGCCTTTGTAGGTTTCAGGTGATGAAGCAGATCATTCCATTTTTGATGCAGATTTACATGATGCACTTGTTGATGAGAGAGCTGATATTAAGCAGGCAAAAACTATGCCAAAATGGCTGGTGCAGACTTTGTGTGACAACAAATTAGATGCACCTTTATCATATCGTACTCCATCAGGCTCTCATAGTATCTCTTTTGCATCAGATTGCTATGCTATGGCTGCATCTAGTCTTTGTGATGAGACTGAGCCTGTTTGGTTTGATGAAGCACAAAATTCAAAAAATTGGATGGCTGCTATGCAATTTGAATATGATGCTATAATGAAGAATGGTACTTGGTCTTTATGTAACTTGCCTCCTGGCAAGAAGGCCATTGCAGGCACTAAGTGGGTATACAAGCTGAACTGTAAACCTGATGGTGCAGTTGATAGGTATAAGGCTAGGCTTGTTGCAAAGGGTTATGCGCAAGAAAGAGGCATTGATTTTGATGTAACCTTTGCACCTACATGCCGTATGACTACTGTTCGGAGCATCTGTGCACTTGCAGCTCATCATGGTTGGAATGTACATCAGTTGGACATTAAAACTGCATTTCTGAATGGCGACTTGCATGAAGAAGTGTATGTTTTTCAACCCCGTGGCTTTGTGTAGAAAGGGCATGAAAACTAGGTGTGCAGGTTAAAGAAGGCATTATATGGTTTAAAGCAAGCACCACGTGCTTGGTATGAGAAGATACATGGCTATCTTATTGCACATGGTTTTGAGAACAGTCCAACTAAAAGCACCTTATATTTTAAGCGTGCTAATGATGTGCTTCTGATCATTGTTGTCTATGTTGATGACATGCTGCTCAGTGGTCCTATTGAGAAGCATATTGCTGATTTTAAGGCTGATTTACATGCCTCATTTGAGATGTCTGATTTGAGGCATTTGCATCACTATTTGGGCATTCAGTTTATGCAACTTGATGGTGGAATGGCTTTGTGTCAAACAAAATATATTGACATATTATTGCAGCGTTTTGGCCTTGAGGACTGTAAAATTATTGCCACTCCTATGGAGACAGGTTTACGATTGAGTCTTCATGATGCTTGAGATGCATTTGATGCTATTCTCTATCAACAAGTTGTTGCATGCTTGATTTACTTATGCATTACTCTGCCAGATATTCAATTTGCTGTCTCACAGATGAGCAAGTTTATGCATTGCCGAGGAGTCAAGCATTGGCAGGCGGTTAAGCGCATCTTTCGCTACTTGAGTGGTACTCGACTGCTTGGGTTGTTTTATCCCAAGGGGGGGATCACTACCACCAGATTTGCATGCTTTTTCTGACTCTGATTGGGCTGGTTGCTATGACACTCGTGTGTCCACTAGTGGCTTTTGCTTCATGCTTGGTAGCTCATGTATATCTTGGTTGAGCAAGAAGAAGCCTATTGTGGCCACTTCTAGTTGTGAGGCTAAGTATAGGGCAGCTTTCATAGCCAGTGTTGAGTGTGTGTGTGGCTCAAATGCCTTATGACTGATTTGGGTGTTGGTCAGTCTTCTGCCACCACCATCTTCACTGATAGTCAGAGCTTATTGGCAATTGTGAGGAACCCTTTGTTCCATGCTTGCACTAAGCACATTGAGGTGCATTATCATTATGTCAGGGAGAGGTTCTCTACTGGGGAGATCAGCTTGGCATATGTGCCCACACAAGAGAACATTGCACACCTTTTCACGAAGGCTATGCCTAGGGAGAAGTTTGAAGCTTTTCACAAAGCTTTGGGCTTACTTCCTTTTGTGGAGTGATCTCCACATAGCTTTGGCACTTCCTTATTTCCTTATACATGAGTGCCAGCTACTTGTTCACTACATCACTCCCGGGAGATTTGTTGATATATTTAGGTAGTGATGTGTGTGAACACTCTAGGACCACCGGGGCACTTTTTTCCCTCTTTAGGAGGTTTTTTCCCCCCATCTTGTATATATGCCTATTGCCCTAATGGGCTACTTATCGTTGTACATTCTCTAGTAATACATTCAGTATTGTGTGTTGTGCTCCAAGCTTCTTCTTCTTCCTTGTGCTGTTCGCGTGCTTTTGCTGACGTCTAGCTCCAACAAGAATATCAAGAAATGATGCATACATGGACCAATGCCCCACTACATTTAAAGTACAATCCATGCTACAGTCTAGTGCCACGACATCGCTCCCAGACTACATTTGCTTTAAAGTTGAAAATAATAAGAAGTGCTAGGATTGGCTAAATTATCCTTATTTAGCACCACCGCACGGCCCTCCAATAGTAGGCTACATTATGGCAACAATCTACCACTGGCTCCCCAGACCTCATCGCATGACTGACATAGCCGCACAGATGATCATTAAAATTTTTGACATGATGCAAATAGTGTTTTAAATCTTTTGCAGAGTCAAGGCACCTCATGTCAATACCCCAGGTTTTGAACATGGCAATGGAGACCTTGCATATGATATGAGCACCGCACCATCAATAAGGGCGTGTTACGCTTGGCACTATCGGATAAAATATTTGCCTGCCTGCTACAAAATGACATTTGAAGAAATGTTTATGATTGGATTTTGGGAATATCACTCTGAAGTCTTCATCAGCCGACCGACACATCTAGTGCAGTTGTCCCGCGAATAGCTCCCTAAGACATGTTCCCTAATCTTAGGTCCATTCATAGTCTACGTTACCTATCGAGTATTCTAACTATAAGTTCTTTTTTATTTTTGAGTTTTGAATGTTTGAAATGTTGGGTTTTAGGTCAGAGTGTTTTTTGAAGTCAAATTTTCCTAAGTATTGTTTGTGGTTCAAATGTGACCTGTCTCAAAAAACTCATGATACACAATACTTAAGCCTTTGACTGTACACGATACTCAACTCTCATGACTAGATGATACATGATACATTGGCAAAATGAAACACAACACTCAAGGGTCATGATATATGATACACGATCTTGGTATTGGTGTCACATGGTACTTGAGTATCACGCATCCTTATGTGCCAAAATAATATCTTCAAGTCTCAATTTTTGGCCACTAGCTCTCTTTGTAGGGTGAGTTTTAGGCTGTATGATCCTCAATGATACTGATCCCTATTTTCCCTCTCCACACAATACCTTCTCTTTTTCAAATGAATCTTGAGATGTGGTTTGTGGTTTTAGACACTGACCCACATCAATGATCTTTGGTAAATGCAAAATTTTGGGTTTTTAGAGTTTTAAGGGTCCTAACCTACTCCAATGCTCTATTTCACTAAATCCTAAACCCTAATTTTTGTTATTGTTGGTGTTGATGTGAAAGGGAAAATGGACACCAGACACTTGTATATGATCCTCAGTAAAACATATAATGGCCTAGTCAGCCATAGACTAGAAGTTTGACCAAATTTGAACACCTACAAAATCTATCTTCATGCTCCCTGTGTACTATGTTTTTCTATGTATTTTGTAGCCTCTGTATGGACTAGTGTGTGCGGTGCCTGGAGCTCAGTTTTGTACTCTGAGGGCATCATCCTAGAGCTCTTGAGAAGGAGAGGCTTTCTCCAAGGCTTACAACTAAGGTAGTAACCAAGGCATAGACCTTGTGTAGCTCAGTGATGAGTAGCACCTCCTTTAATGTCAATCCGGGAAGAAATGAGGATGGTGTGAAGACCTCGAGCAAGTGAAGGCACAAATGTGTGAGTGAGAAGCACACTAACATGCACACACATACACACACACGCGCACGCACGGCAAGAACAAAGAGAGTAAGACAATGGAATCAATTCTATTGCATCCAAGTTCTTGTGAAGAGATGGATAGCTATGTGCTTGAAGATGAAGAGGTGTTGCAAAATCCTTGATCTACACCAGCCAAATGAACTCCAAAAGTATATGGTGGGCCCTTTTAGCTTGCCAATGGATGTATTAAACACCCTATGTACCTTGGAAGATCATTCTCAAAAAGATAGATCAAAACAGATAAGTTGGAGTTAGCTCAGAGAAGAAAACTTGCTATTCTTGGTTCATACACCTGTCCAGTGTTTTACATAATTCTCTGAGCACAACAGCAATTAGCTCAATTCCTCTTGGGGAAGTCTAGGCAACTTAAAGAGCTAACTTTCAAGAGTAATCTCATCAAAGATAATGAACCACACACTGAGAATGAGTTTTAACAAGTGATGACATCATCCCGATTTTCACGGGCTGCTATAGAAATAGACCAGTGAGCAGAAAAATCAACATAACTCAAAATGTAGAAATCCAATGATTATGAAAATTTTTATGGTTATACTAGACAGTAGGTTGAATCCAACAAGCTTTAAATCACTGAATTTGGATAAGTAACCACTGAGAAATGGCTCTGACAAGATGAGTGAAAAAGTCGGGTACCTGACAGAGAAGTGAAGATGAACAGACCCTGTTGACTTCAAATGAACATAACTGAAGATTGAAACATCCAAATGACATGAAAATTTGTGAGCATATAGTAGACTTATAGAGCTAACTTTACCAAGTTAAATCACTGAAAATGATGCACCAAGCTCAGAGAAAACATCTCTGCAAGCTCACTGAGAAAACTGAGAGTAATGGCAGTGAGTAGTACACTTCACAAGAACATGGAAAGATGAACTCAAATAATCATGAAAATGAAAGTATATTGCTTGTACAATACAATGACTTACTGATACATATGTATGCCTTGTAATCACACCTTGATATGGCATAAAGCTCAGCTCTTGGAGGTCTTCACATAGGTCTCTCTAACCACGACTAAAACTGCCATCTATTTATAGTTGAGTTTGGGAGGCTAACTTCCCTCAATCACTCTCCAATCAATCAATGATTGATTTGATTCTCTACCTACCACAAATCACGAATTCGTGGCTCCTCTTTCCATTCTTGATCAAGTGGGCTCAACCACTTAAGATTCTCTTACTTTTACATTAAGTAAACTCTTCAAAAGTTACAAGAGGTAGTTCACAAGTGAACTTTACATAGTCTTCTTTTTAAAGCTTCTTCTAAGACTTTGAGACTCAAGCCAATACTTAGGCTTGTCATAGACTTGCTCCAACAGTTCTCATACAAGCTCAAAACTACAAGAAGCTCCCTAAAAAATGAGCTCTCTAGCTCTATTTATAGTTTTTGACTAGCTTTGGCCCTGTCCAGACCTAGTGTCCGGCCTAGTTAAAAATTAGGTTCCAGGGCTTATTTGAGGGCTCAAACGAGATCTAAAAAATATGAAAATTGGCAAGTGACTACTTCTAAGGCTCCCCAAACTCGAGGACTTCTCGGCTTGTACAAAATGGAGCTACAAAAAGGTGAAATGATATTTACAAAGGTTTTTAGTGATAAGAATCACTTTTAAATGGTGTAGGGGTTTGGAAAAAAATAAAGGGTTGCCTTAGTGCTAGATCTGCATGTATGCCCGTATTTGCTTCTTCCCGTATACTGCCAAACACTCTCCCCACCCTAGCGTCTGTCACCTCTGACAGACCTTTGATCTGCGGTTTGATCAATATAGTCCTGGAGAATGTCAGCTGCCACATCATGTTCTTTGATTCGTAGCCCTCGGATCAGGTCTCTCTGAAGGGTATCCCAATTGACTATGCCCGGTATGTCCGGTTGTGGTGTTGTGTAGAGTTCTGAGTGCATTGTTTGTTCGCATGCAAAGAGGTGTAACAAATGGGTGGGCCTTGGCGCGAACACCTCTGAGTGTGCTTCCCAGAACCCTGTGGTGAACATATCATCGAAAGTTTGCTTCTAGCAGGCAGGGAGATATCTGATGCGTGCGTGCCATGCATAAGCAACTCGTATGCTCGGGGTGGTGCTCATATCGTATAGCAGGCCATAATTACCATTAACAAACCCGGGAATCGGAGGTTGAATATGACATACATTGCGGAAAGTTTTGAGCACAACCTGCATCATATCGAATATCTTGAGCATCATTTGGGCAGCTACATCTGGCATGGGGTGGAGGCATGGCATCCAATGTCTGATGGTTGCTATCATGTATGATACTATGGGGGTGCCGGTTGGGCGTGCAATGGCGGGGTAATTGAGCCATTCTTTACAGTTTACATTGTTCTGAACCTTGATGGCGAAGGCTTTCCATGATCTTCTTCTTTGTACATGCCCATAACAAGGGTTATACTTCAAATGCATGGGAGCGTGATCCCATGTTCTAAGCATTTCCGGGTATGTTTCAAGTAATCTTTGCCTCCAAGTAGGTTGGAATATAGCCCCTTTTCTGGCTGCCTCTGGTATATCGTCTGGTTCGAACTGGGTAGCGAAAGTAGGGCACTTGTTGGTGACTCTTTTGATCTCTGCGTTGTAGTCGGCCAACAATACAAAATATGGTTTATATTGTAATTCGGAGCTCGTGATGAGTCGTCTAGGAGCAAGGTGCCTGAAATACTCAGATTGAAGTATGGTTTCCTCAATGGCCTTCATTGCTAGCATCTGAGTGGAGACACGTTCCTAATGAGTTTTCCCCATTTCTTCTACTTGTTTCATCCAGGCTGATGGAGGTTCCTCATAGGTATCTTGCCCTTCCTCCGTGATTCGTCCTTCTGGAAGTGGTTGAGGCTCATAGTTCTCTTCAAATGCTTCCTCCACTGGAATAATAACTGCTTCTTCTTCTATGGGTTGCTCAGGTGGGGAAGGAGGTCGTTCATATTGTAACAACTTGATTTTCAACTCTGCAATCTGTTGCCGTAGCTCGAGTACCTCACTGTTCGTTGAAGGTTCAGGTTCTGGCGAAGTAGCGGCATCGACCGTCTCTTTAGGTGTGGGTGGGTGTGTTGTCGGTACTTCGGATCCTTGTAGTTGCTTTATTTGGTCTGCCAACTGATCATGGGCTTCCAAGAGGGTTGCATAACCTTCTAAAACCTGTTGAATTTGCTCTGAGGGGATAGCCTGGAATTTTGCAGGGTCTATAGGTGCTTCCGAGGCGTTTTCCATGGCCGCTTCTAGGTTCTCCTGGTTTTGTTGTTGTAGCCTTTGGTTCTCTTCTTGAGCCGCTGCTAGATGGCGGCGTAGTAGGGCCATGTTGCGCTGAAGTCTCGCATTGCGGCCCATTTGATCTCGGAGCTATTCCTCTATAGTCTTACTTGATTCCGTATACCTGGCTTCCATCTGTGCATTTGATTGTTTGAGAGCGGAAATTTTGTTTTGTGACGCCGTATTGCTGAAATCCAAGGCATTGACACGCTCCTGGAGTTGCGCCGAGAGATTGCAAAGCTCGTTGTTATGCTCTTCCAGTAATTTATACTCTTGTTTAATTTGTGTGGCCGCGTCGAACATTGTGTCTAGTGCATGACTAAATGATGTGAATGTGGGGTTAGGGGTGGAAGATGCAAGGGGACGGGGGATGGGTAAGGGCAAAGTGGATGATGTGCCTATGAGTGAAGTGAATTGTGATGCTGTTGGAACAAATGAGGTGGTGGGTGCTTCGGTGGATGGTGAAATGTCCATGGGATCGGACGTGATAGTGTGTGAAGTGGGAATTGTGAATACAGGAATGGTGGGTGGTGTGTTAGTGGTGGCAGTGAATGTGGGGAAGTTGGGTTGGGGAAGGGACTTTTTATTATAATTCTCAACTTGTTGGAGTATATTTACAAGGTTTGTCCAGAATGAAGGTTGGGTGACTTGGGTAGATTCTGAGGGGGTTACAAGGGAAGTGGTGGATAGGGTTTGGGAGAGAGGAAATGTGTTTGTGAATGGAAAAGGATGGGATAAGGTTTGGCTAGTGGCAAGTGGTTGTCCAAGGGCAGGGAGATAGGAAGGGTGACCTATTATGGTTTGATCGATGGCAGGATGACCTGTGTGGGGTTCAAAAATTTGGGCAGAAGTGATGGGTGTGGGTAAAGGGAAGGATGTAAAACCGGAGGTATGTACAATGGTTTCACCATGGGTGGATATCGGTTGGGCGGAAAGATTAGTGGAGAAGGGCTCTGAGGGCTGGATGGAGGGTGACGGTGGAGATGTTACCTGTGTATTTACATCTTGTTCATCAGTGGGACTTGGGCTAGTCATGTGAACATCCTCTGGAATTCTGGTAGGCAATGCGGTAGAGACTTCCATTTGAATCATTTTTCCCCGCCGTGGTCGTGTATCAATCCTTCGTTGATCATAGGCAGGGTTCTCCTGATAGACCATTGTCCTCATTGCTTCCCCGATCCCACATGTGTCCGCCAACAGATTCAATGATTCAACAAAATGTGAGTCTACATTCTCGGCTTGCAGCATTTGGTTCACTAGGGCTCTATTCGCCTCTTCTGTCATCTTATGTCTTCTCTGTACCTGTTTGATTGTCTTGTATAGCCGTTTGAGTTGTGCCGTGTAGGTAGGGGCCTCCTCTTCACTCTCCTCTGGTTCATTTCCCCGTTCTTCTTGCTGATTTTGTGTGCTTGGATCATGAGGATTGTGCCTCTTCTCCCCAATGTACCCTGCTTGCCTCGCCCTGTGGTTGTTCTCTTCGGAATGATGATCCCGGATCGGCATTGTCAGGAGAACCTTCACTATCAGATAAGTGGGCCGTCTGCAGGAATCTTTCAAAATCAAAATTGGGATCCTCGGTTAATGTGGCCATAGATGCGAACTCGGCATCAGTAGGTAGTGGAGGGGCAGATGGAGTGGGTTGTATCCTATCGCCTGATTGAGTTCCTTGGATATGTATCGTGAAAGGTGCTACGTGTGCTTCTTCTCTAAGGGAAGCTTCGGTTGTGGCCTCGTGAGGGATCATGACCTGGGAGAGTGATCCACGCATTCGTTTCACAGGTTGATTCCCTGACTTCCGCCCCTTGAAAAACTCCAGTTGTGAGTATTTAAGGGCCCTGGCAATCGGCACGTCATATGCAAGGCATCTATAAATAACTCTGGTAATTGCACAGCAGCCATGTAATGTATGTTTCCTCACACCCCGCTTGCCTGCTTCATACAATTGGTCCAGAATCCATACAGGCATCTTAATGGGAAAGCTTCTAGTCTCTACTAGATATAATCCATACCATATCTTCTTGTGAGGTTGGGTAAAGCGCTCTTGTGCTAGAAAGGCAAAGTGTTGAAGACACATTCGCAGGGGTATGGCGATGTTAGGGGTGAGGGCACACATTTCCTTCAACTTCTTGATTCTGTTGCTCTTCATTGACTTTGGTATCAAGGGATCGTGATCGGAAGGCACATGGGTGCCATACATCTGAAGGGCTTCCCTGATTATAGTAGTATTTAACTCAAATTTCTTCATTTCCTCCTGGTTCGATAAGGAGGGTACCTAGAATGTGCCTGAATGATCTTTATCTCCTATCGGCTTCAGTGTGGCAATCAGGTAGTAGCACCTAAGAAAATCCGGTTTCGGCAAAGCCGCACTAAAGTAGTCTTGTAATCCCGCTTTCTGCCATATATCCTGAAGGGGAGCTGCATTTTGTAATGTTTCGAATTCTCTTGAAAAGAACTGGAATGTCCACCATACTCCTCCGAATTCCAATTTGGACTCCCAAATATGATCAGCGTCGCCCAAGTCACCTGGCATCTCATTGAACCAATGCGAGTGCCCTTTCACTCTTTGTGTCAGTCCACTTGGTGGATCCAGAATGGGAATTCTTCTTACATGCAGAAGTTCTTCAGGTCTTGCTGTCAAGGGAGCTTCCACAGGCATGGTATCCCAATTAATTTGAGTGCTAGTGCCTGCCTGGGAGCTTGTTCCTGCTGTTGCTGCCATGAGACTCCTTGCAGTAGTTGATGCTTATATGCTGGAAGAAGAAAGCACATTAGTGTTGCATAGGAAACAGGATATAACAGTGTTCCCTCCACAATACTAATATGACAATCCCGATGGTTAGTGGTTAGAGGTGAAGTGTTTGTGATAGATGTGAGTGGTTATTAGAGGTTAGTGTTATCCTAGATGCACACTTTGGTTATGCAATGGACTTAGGATGCACCTATTTCAGAGTGGATGGATTTACAAAATTGGGTCAGGGGGTTTGATACATGGTTTAAGTCTCCAAACTTTGATAGGGGATTCGTAGCTCTTAGAGCTAAGGACAGGTAGAGATTTATGAACTAGAGTGTGATGGATTTGGGACCTTTTGGGCATCCATTTCCAGACATTCCTTGGTTTGACTGAGTGTGGTTCAGGGTGGTATTTAGGTAGAGTTCCTGCGTTATTAGTGGAGAGGACTTGTGAGTGTTGAATTATGCCAGTAACTAGAGTTGGAGCTATTTGGGCTCATAAACAGGCCTTGGGCACCCATATGTGTCTAGCATTGGGACTAGCCTTCATTAACTGTTTAGGGACCCAAATAGACGTGGTGCTCCTAGGAGGTTGCCTAGGGTACTCCTTCACTTGTGTCCGTGATGATGTGGCTTGTTTGTTGCCTCCTCGAGAGTCTGCTATTAGAGTTGTGGGTTTTCGATCCTTGCGTATCCAGATCTGCTTCGCACCACGAGGTACTCCGTGTTGCACTGGTTGGCGCTCCTGCCTCTTGATCAACGGCCTCCTTCGTGTTGTATGATGTTTGGTCTGCATGTTTAGAATCTCCTTTGGCCCAGCTGCGAACTCCTCATTGACTCCTGTACCTTTGGTAAGATTGACAATCCTCTGCACCATAGAACTTTGGACAAGAACAACATCATTATCTTTATGTGGATTCCTGGAGGGACCAGGAGTTGGTGCCTGTTCTATTGGTTTGAGTGCTTGATTTTCTAATTCAATCGTAAGACGGCTTTGGCCTACCCAAGCCTGAAGAAGTCCACTTCTTAGGTTGAGGTTGACTGCGTGATCATAGATCCAGTCTTGGCCCAAGACCAGAGGTTCGGTAAGATCCTCGTCTTCACATACTAGCACTTTTGCTGGCATGAGGACCTCTTGTATGTAGAGGGGAAGTTCCACCTCTCCCATGCAAGGGGTTTCAACACCTCCTAATCCTATCAGATATGCTTCTAGGGGTTTTACCTCCAATTGCAGCTGTTGGCAATAAGAAAGCCGAACTGCACTAGTGGCTGCACCTGAATCAATTAAAGCTCTTATGGTCCTTGCGCTGCCTCCTTGTCCAACTTCTAGGGTCACAAAAGGTCGTCGATCCACTATCCTATGGGCACGTTCACCTGAAGCCTCACACATGGCCATGTGATAGCCTGGAGACTCTTGAGTGTCAAATCATAGGCTGATCTCTCCCTTGCCTCCTCAATTTCATTCGTCGGATGCGCTCTAAGGCCTCTGCCTGTGCTTCTTCTCGAATTCGTTTTTCCTCCTCTTTACGTTTCTTGGCAGTGTTGAGCCGAGTTAACATCTCTTCAGTCAAGGGTTCTTGGTATAACTTGACTCTACATCCACTTATGTAGCTAGGGAGAATATCGCCCTCCAAAGTGGCTAGTTGTATTGCCCCACTAGTTGAAATCCTATTTATAATCATAGGTCCATAGCCTCTCTTCTCTAATTTTCGTGCATGCTGCTTCAATGTGTAGACTAGGACTAGGTCTCCTGCTTTCAAGCCTTTATCCTTCACATGTGTATCAAAGTATGCCTTTTGCCTCTTCTTCGCTGCATAGATTCCTGCTGCAGCTCTCAATCGTGTCTTGCCTAGACGTTCAAGATCAAAGATTCGAGAGGAGAGTTCATGGCCTGTCCAGTCATGCTCTTGTGCTACTTTCAATGTAGGTATCAAGAAGTCCAAGGGTAGCACTGCATTCTGACCGAACACCATCTAAAAAGTTTTATAGGCCACTCGGTATGCCCAAACAGCATGGTGTAGCTGTTTGTCCCAATCAGAGCGTTTATTGTTCACTAATTTTGTCAATACATTGCATAAGATCTTATTTGTACTCTCAGCCTGGCCATTAGCTTGTGGATGATAGGGGGCAGACTTCTTATCTATCACCAAGAATTCTTGGAGAAGGTTTTCTATGACTTCATTCAAGAAGTGTGTGCCTCTATCACTCACCAACTCTATTGGCAATCCGTACCTCGTGAACACATTTTCAAATAAGAACTTTGCTGTTGTTTGAGCATCATTTTTTGTAGTGGCTTTCACTTCTACCCACTTGGTTAGATAGTCTGTGGCCACGATGATATACTCAGCATGTGAGCCCTTAGCTGGGGGATTAATAGGACCTACAAAGTCTATTCCCCACTTAGAGAATGCACGTCCGCCCATCATAGGCTTCAGTGGCATCTCATCTTTGCGTATAGGATACTGGGTTCGCTGACAAATCTCACACCTCTTCACGTAGGTATGTGCATCCATGTGAAGGGTGGGCCACCAAAATCCTGCAAATAGAATTGCTTTGATCACCCTATCTGGACCAAAGTGTCCTCCTGCTACACCCTGGTGAGCAGTTTCCAAGATCTTTAGATATTCACTCTCATGAACACATAGTCTCAGGTATCCATCTTTTCCACGCTTATATAGATTATCACCAATGAGTGAGTAATCTAGGGCTTCTTGTTCTAGACTTCTTTGCCTCGTCAGAGTCATGTCTGGAGGGAATGTTTTTGTCTTCAGGAAGGATACTAGAGGTTCACTCCAATCCGGCACTATGGACACTTGATAAAGAGTGGCATGTTCCACAGGTGGTTTAGTGCAGCAGATTGGGCATTCCTTGCACAACTTCTGGACATCAGCTTCTATAGTCGGCCAATGCACTCCTAGTCTTCTCAGGGTCTGTAGGGTTTGTTGTTTAGAGTAATGTTGCTCTAATGCACCTACATGTGCTAATTGCAACCACTTAGGGTACTCGTCCTCTTCTACACAACAAGCCAAGATCCCTTGATCTGTGTGCTTGTACATACTTCTAGCCAGGATGTGGTACTTTTGGGCTTTTACTACCCCTACAATCTTCAGTTTTAAACTTGATCAACAAATTCTTCAAATACCTTTCTTGAGTTACATACACTCCATGTTGAGTGTCTGAGATCTCCATGTCCAAGAAATATGACAAGTCTCCTAAGCCACTAATCTTAAACTCTTTCTCCATTTGCTTCTTTAGACTTTGTATTCCCTTCTCATATGTACGTGTAATAATTATATCATCAATATATATACACATGTAAATGAATCCCTCATCACTTGCTTTAACAAGCAAGCTACTATCTGCTTTAAATACTTGAAAACCAAGTTCCTTCAAGAACTTCACAAGTCTATAATTCCATGCCCTTAGGGCCTGCTTCAAACCACACAAAGCTCTCTTAAGATTACATACATGATCTGGATATCTTTCATCTCTGAATCTTTGTGGTTACTCCATGAAAACATCATCTACAATATAACCATTTAGAAAAGCATTCTTCACATCTAATTGACATAATTTCCAACCTTTACATGCAGCAATAGCTATGAGTGTCCTGATGGTTGTCATCTTTGCCACAAGACTATAGGTCTCATCATAATCTATTCCATATGTCTAAGCAAACCCTTTCACAACAAGTCTAGCTTTATACCTAGACATACTTCCATCTGCATACCTCTTTGTCTTGTAGACCCATTTGCATCCAATAATCTTCTGACTATTTGATTTAGGAACCAAATCCCATGTCTCATTCTCCATCAATGCATCATACTCTTCCTACATAGCTTTCTCCCAATTTTCCTTACCTTTTGCCTCTTCATATGTAGAAGGGTCTTCATCTGCCTTTACCATATAAGCATAATCTTTAGTAGCCAAAAAAGAAGTGTCATAACTCTACCTTGTAGGTTGCCATTTGTGTCTTGATGACCTTCTGAGTTCTCCACTTCTTGAGGTTTCTGGTTCATCACGGATCAAACCTTGGCACTTCTTCAACTTCAACATGTGCTTCATTGTTCTCCCCTTCATCAAATATTTGAACCTTTGATTTACCTTTCTTCTGATTCACAACTTCTTCATCACCTGCATGAATATTGATTGTACCTGCATACCAAGTACCTTGCTCATGAAATGTAACATCCTTTGATACAAGAAATTGTTTTGTGGATGGACTCCACAACCTATATCCCATTTGCTTATCATCATATCCAATGAACACATACTTTTCAGCTTTAGGTTCCAATTTGTGCCTTAATTGACATGGCACATATGCATATGCCAAACATCCAAATACTTTGCAATGATCTAGAGTAAGTCTCTTACCCCACCATGCCTCATATGGTGTCATACCCTGCAAAGCCTTACATGGTAATCTATTGACCAAATATGTGGCTATATTTACAGCCTCAACCCACAAATAATTGGGACAATTTTTCTCCTTCATCATGGATCTTGCAAACTCAACAAAAGTTCTATTTCTCCTTTCTGCTACACCATTTTGTTGAGGAGAGTACCTGCAAGTAACTTCCCTTTTTATACCTGCATTCCACAAGTAATCACTGAACTCATTAGAGAAACACTCTCCCCCTCCATCTGACCTTAGTCTCTTCAACTTTTGACCTGTAATTCTTTTTGCATACACATGATAATGCTTTTAAGTATTAAATACCTCTGACTTATCTTTGATCACATAGACAATGATCCATCTAGTAGCATCATCAACATAAATCACATAATATCTTGAACCATTGATACTAAAATCCTTTGATGTTCCCCACACATCTGTGTGTACCATCTCAAGCTTCTCTTAATACATAAAACCATGCTTGGAATAAGATTGCTTATGAGCCTTACCTAATTGACATGCCTCACATCTATATGTCATATGTTGACCTGCAACATTGGGCAATCCAAGCACTGAACCATTGTTAACCATATCTTTAATACCTCTTTCATTGAAATGTCCAAGCCTTTTATGCCAAAGATCTAACTCAGAGATCTTATGTCCTTCATAAGTGAACAAGGCATGGCCAACATTACCTTGAATTTTCAATGTGAAAAGTCTTCCTTCTTTCTTCCCTGAAACAATTTGTTTATACCCATTGCTAGGGTCTTCCACAATAACTCCTTCATTTGTGAACCTTACTTCATAACCTTTTTCAACAATCTGTCTGATAAGCCTTCACTGATCCTATTGACTTCACATTATGCTTTGTATTGTCACATGTTTGAACTACTTGATTAGTTACCTTATTCTCCAAATTAGTCATCAAAGCTATGTTGCCACTCAGGTGATTGCTACACCCTAAGTCAATGTAGAAGACTCTTTGGTCTTCACTTTGCCTTTCACAAGATGCATTCATTATCAAGGTTGAATCCTCCTTCTTATCTGAAGCATAATTGTAGTAGGTATTGTTGTAGGATTGACTTTGGAATCCTCTACCTGCATTTCTTCCAAATTAGCCTCTACTACCTCTACCTCTAAAATTACCTCTTTGATTTCTGCCACCTCTTCCTCTTGAATTAAAGTTCTAATTATATCCACCATTGTTCTGAGTATTATGCCAACAATCATGAGCTAAATGATTTGTCTTACCACAAATCGAGCAAGATTTGGCTCCATCTTTATTACTTCTGCCTCTTCCTCTACCTTTGCCACCTCCTCTTCCTCTTAAGAAGTTAGCCTGACTAGTTGTACCTTCATCTTCATTTGCTTGTTGCTTCCCTTTGCTATTCTTCTTCTCATCCTTTGAATACATTGCTTCACCTGTACTTTCACCTTTGACATCCTACTCAAAGGTTAGCATGTGTCCTAGCAACTGATTTAAATCAAGAGTAAAATGATCTAGTGACAATTCAGTAGACAAAATAAATGGCTTTCATTTATCCTCACCTCTCAAACTTGTGAGGATTTGCCTTACCAATTTATCCTCCTCAATATCTTCATCAACTGCTCCTAATGCATCTGCAATGTCCTTCATCCTTGTTACATAATCAGAAATGGATTGAGAGGCCTTCTTCTTGAATGTGGTAAATTCTGCCCACAAAGATGCCTTCCTTGGCTTTGTAGTGTTTTGGAAATGCTCCTCCAAAGCATTCCATATATCACTTGCACTTTCAAGACCTCTAATGTGATGTAGTAAGTAGTCATTGACTCTCATGTAGATAATGCTCCTAGCTTGAGCATCTCTCTTCATCCAATTCTTCAAATCTGATAGTTCATCCCTAGTTGGGATCTCTAAATTGAGGCTTTTCTTCTTCACTTGTGATATAACCTATCAGGTCTTTGCTCATAAGATGAGCTTCCATCCTCATTGACCATGCTGGATAGTTTTCTCTATCCAATTTCTCTATCTGAAGAGAATCTCCCATCATTTCTTCACCTGTGTATTAAATTCTTCAACCTTTATAAGGAATAAGTGTACCTTTATTTTGAATGAAGTTCCTTCTGGTCTTCTTGATATCTTCTGGCCTCCTTCTCAAGCTTTACTCTCAAGCTTTCACCTTTTGAATCTTCAAATGCTGAATTCTTTATGACTGCAGCAGTCGGGTCCTCCTTTCTTCAAATTTGATGCTTCTTGCTCTGATACCACTGACAGAGAGTGTTAACCTCCAAAAGAATAAGCTATTCTTGAAGTTAGAGCACCTCTATATCAAGAATAACTCAAAACCTTTACCAATTTGGAGGATCAATGCTCAATTACCAAATTCTTGAAAAAACTGTGAAGTGAGTTGATACTCAGAAAGTATGTTGCACATATCTTACTCATTGACTAATCAAATGTGTAAGGTTTTTTATAAAACTTTGCACAAGGTGTTGAATATAGTTTTTGCAATTTCTCCAAGTTAAATCATCTCAAAAGACTCAGTAGATCTTGAGAAATGATCTTAACAATTCACCTATGTCTAAAACTATACTTCTTTACAATCGACTTTGACACATGTAACTTTAAACACACAGTCCTCCCAAATTACAACCCATTTATTCAAATGCTTTTAGCCATAGGTAGCTTACCTTCCAATTTATCAAAACTTTACACTATGGAATGAGAACTGACTAAAACTTTAGCATCAAATTTTGCACCTGTTGCAACTTCACTTCTTCACAATTACACATGTAAATGTTCCTACATTCAATTCTCTCAGCCTGATCACAATTAGAAGCTGAAAACTTGTACAGATGTCAATCAACTATAGAATTATACTTGTACAAAAGAATTTCACAAAAGATTCAACACAGAAGGAGAACTCTTAGAAATATCGGGCGCAACTTTTCTTCTATTCAGGAAATTTTTACATCTGGATGAGAGATTGATCTACTTCACTTCTAAAGTGTCTAATGAGTTCTAATTCTTCTAAAATCTTGTTCTCACATACTCTCTCATATTTTCCCTGACATTTTTACTTGTATATATAGGCAAACATATACAAGCTCATAACCAAACAAAGGTATAAGTGAGCTAGCTCTAAATTAATGTACATATGTATACAAGTCTTCATCTTCTGAACATGTGCTTTCTTCATGCTTCATAAATTGATCTTTTCTTCAAACCTTGACTTCAATCCTTCATCAAAACTTCAATTGGTGATTGACTTGCACCAACATTTGTAAAGCATTTTTTGGATTTAGCTCTACTCTTCTTCAGAGCTTTGGGTTTGATCGATCATCATCATCGACCCTCGTTTGAGCATCTTCTTGAGACAACACCTATAGGACAAAGTGTCATTAAAAATGATTAGTGCTGATCATCCACATACCGATGGTCAGACCAAGCAGTTCGACCAAATTCTAGAGGACATGTTGAGAGCATACGTGTCTAAGATACATAGAGGTTGGGATAGTTATTTGCCACTAGTAGAGTTTGCTTATAACAATAGGCCTCACAAGGTGACAGGAATGTCTCCTTTTGAGATGAACCATGGCATGAGTCCCAATGCTCCTAGTACCGTAGGAATGCCAAAGAAATGTCCTAGTGCTTCGGATTCTTAGCAAACCTCCAAGCAAATTTAGAAATAGCTAAAGCCAAGATGCAGCAAGCCGCTAATAGGGCAAAAGAGTATGCTGATAGGAAGAGATCTCCTAGATCCTTTGAGAAAGGAGACAGATTCTTTCTTCAGTACCAGTTAGATCTAATTCTCTATCCACAGGGAAGTGTAGTAAGCTTTCACTAAGGTTTTGTGGACCTTGGAAGATAGTTATGAAGCTAAGTGATGCTGCATACCGATTATAGCTTCCTCCAGATTGTAGAGTCCATCTAGTGTTTCGTGTTAGTAAACTTAGAAAGTATATTTCCAGGGAGGATAATCTAATAGAGGTTATTGTTTCTTTGCAGGAAAGTAATAGCACAAATCATTATCTAGATAGGATACTAGATTGGATATAGAAGCGATTGCAAAATCGTGTCATCCAGGAGTATCTAGTATCCTACAGAGGATTACCACTTACTGAATCTACTTGGGAATCAAAAGCTCTAGTTCCCAAGTACTTTCCCTCATTGATCATTGAGCACAATGATCTTTAGAAGGGAGAGAGAGCGTGAGACATTGGTCCACGGGGATCATATTGGTCCATAGGGATCATTCCATGTGTGTGTGGGATAAGGTCCAGCCATAGCCAAGGTCCCAAGCTCGAGGGATACCCTAAGGTACTCAATAGTAATGGGATGAGTGTTTCATGATGGCCACATGGTGGCACTAGACCATTCCAGATCAATGCTATCTTTAGAATACAAGAGGGTATAAATGGATGAGAAGAGAGTGGCACACACGTCATTCATAAGTCTTATTTCTCAGATAATTTTCTCACAACTGACCCCACTGCATATAATCAGTTAACCGAAGGAAGCCAACTTGGCTTATCGAGCACCTATGAACAACTAGCATACATCTCCTATAACGAGGTTGGGTAAGTCTTCCACTTGCATCATCGAAGAGACCCCAACATTTGGGTGTCTCCTAGTTAAGAAAACCTCACCATGAACCTCTTTATCAACATCAAAAGCTTTATGCAAAAACATCACAGCTATATCAATGACCACATGGACATACATAAGTCGTATCCACAAAAGCATGCACAGTGTGTATGTGTTCAATATATGTAGTATAATGGCACTTAAAGGCTGAATTCACAACTCAAACACTTTTCAACAACACCTACAAGTGTATATCAACTCTATTCTTTTGGCTAAAAAGCTTGCATAAACTTGTGGTGGTTGCTCCCTCCATAACTAAAAACTTTCAAGAAACCTATGGATTTACTAGTGTGGCTGAACAACACAACCCCAAAGGTGAATATTCATTGTCATAGAAGTACAAAAAAGCACTCTTGTTGATGTTCTTGAACCCATGTAAAGAGAACTATGTGCAAAAGTACTCCAAGTTTGCTCCAAGGATTACCCCAAAAATGCTTCAAAACAGACTTTGAAAGCAAACAATGAAGCTTTTAGGGACCAAAACGTGTTCAAAGTAATGTTAACCTAAGTCTTTCCCCTTCTTCAGACACCACAAGAGTGTAGCTTAGTGGCAAGAGAGCTTGTTGATTAAGTGGGCTCTAGGGGGAACAAATTAGGATGGGTAACCTCTCGAGAAGTGTTGGGAATCTCCGTCTTCCTTGATCATTGAGGTCCTCCCTCACGTGCAACCACTAGTGCCAATGGTGACTTCGGTGACTCGGATGACAAGGTATGCCAAGGTCTATGCCTTGGTCACCACCTTATTCATAAGCCTTGGACAAAGCCTCTGCTTCTCGAGAGCTTTAGGATGATACCCTCAGAGTACAAAACTGAGCTCTAGGCACCACACATAGTAGTCCACACAGAGGCTATAGAATACATAGAAAAACACAGTACACCGGGAGCACAAAGATAGATTTCATAGGTGTTGATCATTGAGGTCCTCCTTCGTGTGCATCCAACAACACTAATAGTGACTTCACTGACTCGGATGACAAGGTATGCCAAGGTCTTCCTTAATCGTTGAGGTCCTCTCTTGCATGTAGCCAATGGTACCAATGGTGACTTTGGTGACTCGGATGACAAGGTATGCCAAGGTGTTGGCAGTATACGGGAAGAAGCAAATACGGGCATACATGTAGATCTAGCACTAAGGCAACCCTTTATTTTTTTCCAAACCCCTACACCATTTAAAAGTGATTCTTATCACTAAAAACCCTTGTAAATATCATTTCACCTTTTTGTAGCTCCATTTTGTACAAGCCGAGGAGTCCTCGAGCTTGGGGAGCCTTAGAAGTAGTCGCCTGCCAATTTTCATATTTTTTAGATCTCGTTTGAGCCCTCAAATAAGCCCTGGAACCTAATTTTTAACTAGGCCGGACACTAGGTCTGGACAGGGCCAAAGCTAGTCAAAAACTATAAATAGAGCTAGAGAGCTCATTTTTGAGGGAGCTTCTTGTAGTTTTGAGCTTGTATGAGAACTTGGATGCAATAGAATTGATTCCATTGTCTTACTCTCTTTGTTCTTGCCGTGTGTGCGCGTGTGTGTGTATGTGTGTGCATGTTAGTGTGCTTCTCAGTCACACATTTGTGCCTTCACTTGCTCGAGGTCTTCACACCATCCTCATGTCTTCCCGGATTGACATTAAAGGAGGTGCTACTCATCACTGAGCTACACCAAATTTTGGCGCCATTGCCGAGAATTCGAGCTTTGAGGACGAGCGTGTGATGGTAAGATGTAGAGAGGACGCGTTGGAATGGTAAGTAGTAGGTAAATTTTTGGTTTTCTTCTCCATCTCCATCTCCACCTCCATCTCCACCTCCACCTCCTTCTCCACTACATATTCCCTCTTCCTTGTCATTCTCCTCATTTGTTGTGTGCGAGTTTGAGAGAGAGCGAGCGCGTGCATTTGTGTTGTGTGTTTTTTGCATGTTTCTTGCAGGTACCAGCTCCATCACCATCTCCAGCAAGCCCAGCAGGTACAGAATCTTTCTGCACAGGCCCCGAGGCATCGAACTCGAGCTATCGCGACACTTCAAAAACTTCGGCTAATCACGTTTCTGAGTGCACCACGACGCTGCGCAGGCTGAGAGCACCTAGGATCACAAGACAGAACCACAAAATTCACCATAGCTCGACCTATCGCGACACCTCGAGGTATCGCGACACTCACGACTTATCGCGACACCTCGGACTATCGCAACACACCGACCCCACCTATCGCGACACTCCCAAGTATCATGACACTCCCAAGTGTCGCGACACTCCCACCTATCGCGACACACCGACCCCACCTATCGCGACACTCCCAAGTATCGCGACACACCGACCCCACCTATCGCAACACTCCCAAGTATCACGACACCTCGACCTATCGCGACACTCCCAAGTATCACGACACCTCGACCTATCGCGACACTCCCAAGTATCACGACACTTCGACCTATCGCGACACTCCCACCTATCGCGACACTTCCACCTATCGCGACACCTCGACCCGACCTATCGCGATACATGGGCGTAACGCATAAAATTTGAAGTGAATTAAATGAGTGAATTGAGGTACAATTGGGCTTAGTTTTGGGACACATTGGGATGATATTAGAGCCTTAGGAGTGGGCAAAAGACCTAGAAACCAGGGAGGAAATTCTTGGACCCTGAGAGCCTGTTTTGACCCCTAAGTGCCTGAATGGTCATAACTTTGCCATACGAACTCCGATTGAGGAGATTTTGGTCTCGTTGGAAAGCTTGTTGAGAATCCTACGGGGACCTTGACTGGTTTTTGTAAGAATCATACGTGGAGTTTTAGAACATGTATTTTTAAGTTGGCCTTTAGGTGGGACTAAGTGGTCATAAGGATTTGGGGGTACAGTGAGTTACTCCAGGGGGGCCTGTAAATGTTGATGTGTATCTTTCAACCCCTTGTGGTAATAGCTATATTGACTTGGGAACTTTTGCAGGAACATTGTGTGCAAGCAAGGCATTCCAAGGAAAGCTAGCAAGGGTGAGTACCAAGCTTGGGAGAAGGCTTCCTGGGCTTGTGCAGCAGTCTGAGCAACCAGAGAATTGAGGTTGGAAGTTCTCTCAACCCTCCTTTGTCAATTCCTAGCCTAGGCTAAGCACGACTTAGGTGTGGTGATTAATTAGGGGTACGGTAGGCATGATTCAAGTCCAAGAGAACTAATCAACTAAGTGCAAGCATCAAGTAGGACTTAAGTGAGAAAACCTTAAGGGACAAAAGTAAACTTGAATCGATCACTTATCAAGTGCGAAATTCATTTAAGTATTCCTGACGACGTTGATATCAGACAAGATCATAAACACAATAATCCACTAAAAAGAACAAAGTGATTGGTGGAAAATAACCTGCAACGTGGGTATACTTGGGACCAAGGGGGTAGATAAACCAAGCATATGAACCTTAGGTCAGGCAGACACTTAGGCCGAGACAGACAAAGCCTCAGATCTTCTGAAGCTAGTGTCAATCACACTGCTAGGTCTTGGGCCCAGCAGTTGAGTGATTACCCATACACTCCACGATCAGAAACCAGTGATTCTGAAATGTCCTATCACATGGAGAGACCAGTAGGTAGTTCAGGGGTGGCTTATCTAGAAAAGCCAGAGGGACCTTACAAGACTCAATTGGAATACATCAGGACTAATCGTCTAGGTGCTCACATCTACGAAGACGGACTGAGAAGATCTGTGGTCCAGATTAAGAACTCCGATCAACCCCATGGACTAGAACACCCAGTAGTGAAGTTTGAGAATGGAGCATACCTAGATAAAGAAGGGACTATATATGTAGTCACCACTCTTCCTGATAGAACTGATGAGTTTGGAAATGTGATTGCGGAGAACGACAAGGGTGATATAGAGCAAGGGAATTTAGAGAGAGAGCCAAGAACTCCCCGTGGTAAATCTGTCTTGACCAGAATCATGACTCCATAGTGGATTCCACAGGATAATAAAAGCATAGATTTGCTTTTAAATCGAGAAACTGATGAGGCTTTTTGGAGGTATAAACCTGCTCAACCTCAGGAAGTAGGTGCTCTCACAATCTATGAGTTTAAAAACCCTGATAGCCCAGGCAAAGTAACCTACCTAGACAATACATCAGAGAGGATCTTCGTGGTCACCGAGCATGGCAGACATGCCTACACATGGAAGGGTGAATTTGTTTTTCCCCAGCCTCGGACTAATGTGTCATACAGTCACCAAGGAGCTAGGACCTCCCAAGCTCATGGAGCTCAAAGAGATAGAAGTAGAGACAAACCTGAGGTAAGTTTTGCCAACTCCCTGGGAAGAGAAAGAACGGGAACGGAAAGGAATAGGGTGGAACCTGAGGGACATAGAACCCCATGGAATCAAAGGAATGCTGACGATTTTCCTTTGCCAAGAACAAGAGAACACACTAGAACCCTAAGACCAACTCAACTGGTAAAGTCCATGAAGAACTACTTCGCTGGCACTGGAGACCCTTATGACCATGTGGCAGAATTTAGGCAAGTCTTGAAAGCTGAACAGGTAGAGGATCTATTCACACAATATAATGCTTTTGGTCTAACCCTTAGGAACACTGCCCTTACGTGGTTTCAACCACTCAACAAGAGGCATTTCAGAAACGTAGACCAGCTCCTAGAAGCATTTATCATTGAGTTTTCTAAGAGTGGTATAAGGCACAACACTTCCTCACTAATTCATAGCTTCAAGCAAAAACCTCAAGAGACGGTCAGACTAGCAGGAAGACGGTTTAGGCAATACCTAGAGAGATGCCCGATGCCGGAGTTACCCACACCAGCCAAGCAAGTGGCCTTGTTCTTAGATGGATTGTTGAGCACCAAGCTCAGGTCATATGTGTATCTGAAGGACCCCAGAACGATAGAAGAGTGCGTGCGCATGTGCATAGACATTGAGGACAATCTAGGTGAGGAGTTAGAACTATCTAAAAATCTATAAAGATTCTGATAGCTCTAGTAGCCTCACAACTGGTCAATCCACATCCATTGAGGAACTTGCAGAGAAGGTAGCTCAAAAACTAGGTGTCTCTAGCAAACAAATTCCGAGATTTGCCCTAGGTAAGCGGTGCTACACTTGTGGAGGTGACCATATGGCAAATGTATGTCCCATTATGGCCCAACCCCAGGTGAATCCTAGTAGCCAGTACTGCACCATAGAGCGAAGGTACACCAACCACACTGCACAAGACTGCCCATATAACAAACAAACTGTTAGGCAAAATTACCCTCAGCCATATCCACAACAGGGTAGATATCAGAATGAGTACCCATCACAACAGTACAACAGACCACAACAAACTTATCAACCACCTTATCAAGGGCAGCAGAGACCTCAACTAGTCCTAGTGCAGCAACCCCTTGCTCCACCCAATGTGATCCCAGTGAAATATGCATCTGCTGAAGAAAATATGAACAGAACCATAGTCCCAATCACCCCATTGCTATCAGACAGTGATCCAAGTGACCATAGTTTTGACTCCACACATATTGATAGCCCACAGGCTTACTACATTCAGTCACCCGAGCATAACGAGTCATACTATTATGAGGACCCAAGTGAAAATAGTGGGGAGCCTGAGTATGCTAATGTCATGTACACAAACCCCAACTCTAGACCTCAATCTAGGCAGGTACGACCCCCATTTCCTAGAGGACCATGCTTTAGATGTCAGGGAGATCACCTTATACGTGATTGTCCACTGCCTACCCCTACACAACCCCAACCAGTGACAATTCAGGGTTTCTATCAAGACTACAAAAAAGAGCATCTTCTACGAGATTGCCCAAAGAACCCTAATAACATGCCTAAAATCACTCCTATCAATGTCGTTGGGTTAGTAGTAGACTCCACAGGAGTGTGACTTCCACTGCACCTGTGCAAGTGATCACAAGAGCCCAAGCACTACAGCAAAACCAAGGTGTTGGTCAGGAAAAGAGCCCCGAGGTGAGTGAAACAAAGAGCATAACCAAAAAGAGGACTAGAGCCTGGAAGGATAGTCGTGAAAGAATGAAAAGGCAATGGGCAAAAAAGATGAGTGAACTCGAAGAAAGCTTGAGAGAAACCAAAGCAAAGATAAGTGAACTCGCATATCAAAACCACTCTCACACCACCCCTCCACCACCTTTCCCTTTACCCGCCAATCCATCTTCTTCCATTCCCCAACCTTTCAATACACCACCCTTAACCCACCCACCACGCAGAGTAGGATCCGTCCTAGCCGATCCCACTCCTGAGGACCTAAACATGATGCTTAGAGCATATCAGGCCAGAATCCAAGAAGGGCCAAATGTAACTGATCATGAAAAGTGTTACCCTAGAGCAGAACTAGAACTAGAACGAACCAAAATTTGTGCTAAGATGGTGGAATTGGCTCAGACTATGTTTGAAGCCAGTCGCCTCTTTAACATCTCTAGTTCAGCTAAGACGAAGTTACACTTTGATGGACTGCTAGAACGAATAGAGAGGCTAATTGCACAATCAGAAAAGGAACCTGCCTCTCAAAATAAGGGCAAGGCAAGTGAGAATGTGAGCCTACCTCCCCAAGAAGCCTACGTGCCTAACTCTACGGAGCCAGACACATCATCTTCTATGAATCGGTTCACACCAAAATTCCTACGAGAGATTCAAGAAGACAAATGGGCTAAAGAAAGTGAAGTCCCTCCTCCCATTGAACTTGTGGATGATGCACACGATCAATTCCCACAGGACATCCCATCCATTTATGAGGAGCATGAGAGCACCCACTCTCAAGAGAGATTAGACTTTGAGTCTAATTCTCTACAAGAATTACCACATT
Source organism: Ceratopteris richardii (assembly GCA_020310875.1). Taxonomy (NCBI): domain Eukaryota; kingdom Viridiplantae; phylum Streptophyta; class Polypodiopsida; order Polypodiales; family Pteridaceae; genus Ceratopteris; species Ceratopteris richardii. The sequence continues at coordinate 48,920,875 of CM035437.1, read as the reverse complement.
TCACAGGCCCATGGGAAACCAAGTCTACTTGTCTGAGAGCACCCACCGTCATGATAAAAAATGAAGATTCTATCATACCTAGGAATACAGAGGTAGTAAAGAACACTAAAGTGTAGTTCAATCTCACTTTAGAAGAGCTACTCAAAGTTAAGCCAGAAGTGTGGAAATAGGTAGCCAAACAAGTGCCAGACATAGCGAAATTGCGCTCCCAAGTAGGATCTCATAGAACAGTGCCTGAAATACCATTGGATAAGATAGGAGACATGAGTGAAGGAGAAGAAGGAAATACCTATCTCCCAGTTATCCATCAAGGTTACACAACCAAGGCGATTTTGGACTCAGGTGCAGGAGTTGCAATTGCTACAACTTCCCTTTGGAAGCGATGGGGCAAGCCAGCACTCTGACCGACGAGAAGGAATAACTCTCACTACATGTGGGGTTGAGTTTGAGCATACTTTTGCTATATGCGACTTTAGCAAGAACCAAGCCTACGAGATGATTTTGGGAAGGCGATTTATGCGGCAATTGCAAGTAGTCCAGGATTGGGGAACCAATTCCTTGTATTTGCAACATCTAGGTGTTACAACCAAAGTCAATCTCAAGGATTACTCTCATAGGGACGTACCGCCTATTCAATGGAATCCCATCCATAGAGCCAAAGAGGAGACTGAGTCTGTGCATTCCATAGGATCCGGATCCTCGTGGATGCATGAAGACACCCACTTATGGATGTGTAAGGTAGCAGTAGAAGAAGAGAAGAGAGAGAAAGCCAGAGAGGTAGGTGCAAAAGAAAACCATAGATCAATTCAAGACCCAGCCTATGCACTTGTAGTCTTTCCTGATGAGGAATTTGAACCCCATGGCTGGGCAGAAATCCTAGCAACAATGGACGTAGCCACCAATGAGGAACAATGGACACCCCACTGTGATGAAGATGGCTATGACATTTCAGTCTTCTCCATAGAGCCAATCATGGGAGAGGCAGTGTTAGAAGAGTGTGAACCTAGCCCTGATGCATTTGAGGATGCAAGTGACTCTGATCTAGAGTCAATCATTATGGACCCACCCTTTGCATCAGATGAAGAATACTTCTATGAAGTAGAATTTCAACCCCAGAGGCACGGAGAGCTTACAAATGACGTAAGATTAGCCACACATGTGACCCCGAAGGAAGAAGGAAAGAAAAGAAAGAAGAGAGCAGTCACAACAGAAGAGGAAGAATCTTTGTTTGAGGTCCCGGAAAATTTTAAGAAATATGAGATAGCTGACAGGAGAGTCATGATCAGAATGCCTAAACGGGAGGCACAATCAGGAGAGGCCTATGATAACAAAGAAACCACCAAAAAATAGTGGTAGCCCTAGAAGAGGGAGAGGAGAGATGTACTTATATAGGACATGACCTGACAGAAGAAGAAGAGCGGGAACTGATAGCCTTGCTAAGAGAATACAAGGATGTATTCGCATGGAGCTACAAGGACCTGAAGGGCGTTGACCCCGACATATGCTCACACACTATTCCCATGACCGCAGATGCCAAACCCTCTAAGCAAAAGCCCTACACATACAACGATAACTATGCTGCTAAGATCAAAGAGGAGATAGATAGACTGGTTGAAGCCGAATTCATCTATGAAATTGAGCACACTGAATGGGTATCCCCCATTGTAGTGGTGCCCAAGAAGAACGGCAAATTACGAGTATGCATTAACTTGAAGAAGGTTAATGCAGCAACTATCAGAGATAGTTATCCGCTTCCTATCACTGAGCATCTATTAGAAAGGGTAGCAGGCAAGGACGTGTACAGCTTCCTGGATGGGTTTTCGGGCTACAATCAAGTAGCCATTGCTCCAGAGGATCAGCATAAGATGGCTTTTGCCACGGAGTGGGGCATATTTGCCTTTCGGGTAATGCCATTCAGGCTTACTAATGCCCCTGCTACCTTTCAAAGATTGATGTGTCACGTGTTTAAAGAATTCTTGAGGAAGAATTTGGTAGCACCTACTCCAATGGAAGTGAATCACAAATTGAGCAGATATGGAGGAGAAGAATTCAAGGACATGAAGCTATATGAAAGTTTGGTTGGTAGTCTGATCTATGCTACATTAACTAGGCTTGAATTGCCATATACAGTAGGAGTGTTGTCTCAATTCATGCATTGTCCTAGGAAAGAACATTGGATTGCAGGACAAAGGGTGTTGAGGTACATTAAAGGTACACTCAAAGAAGGTTTGTATTATGGTTTTACATCAGATACAAACATCAAGATATATAGTGATACAGATTGGGCAAGTAATCCTGATGATAGGGGATCAACATATGGATACTTGTGTTATGTGGGAGATAAGCTAATCTCTTGGTGTTCTAAAAAGCAACACACAATTGCTTTATCATCTACAAAAGCAGAGTATAAAGGTATGGTTGAAGCTCCAAAGGAAGTCATATGGCTAAAGACTCTCATGAAGAGTTTTGACATCATTCAGAGTACACCTACTATTCATGGAGATAACATGAGTTCACTATATTTAGCTACTAATCCAGTTTTTCATGCTAGGACTAAACATATTGAGATTTAGTATCATTTCCTAAGAGAGAAGGTGATGGATAATGAGATTGAAGTCATACATACTTCAACAAAAGATCAGATAGCTGATATGCTAACCAAAAGCTTGGATGGACCAAAGCTACAGAGATTCAAAGACATCGCATGTATAAAGAAGATAGAGAAAACCTCAATTGATGATTGAGGGGGAGCTGTTGGTGCAAGTCAATTACCAATTGAAGTTTTGATGAAGGATTGAAGTCAAGGTTTGAAGAAAAGATCAATTTATGAAGCATGAAGAAAGCGCATGTTCAGAAGATGAAGACTTGTATACATATGTACATTAATTTAGAGCTAGCTCACTTATACCTTTGTTTGGTTATGAGATTGTACAAGTAAAAATGTCGGGGCAAATATGAGAGAGTATGTGAGAACAAGATTTTAGAAGAATTAGAAGTCATTAGACACTTTAGAAGTGAAGTAGATCAATCTCTCATCCAGATGTAAAAATTTCCTGAATAGAAGAAAAGTTGCACCCGATATTTTTGAGAGTTCTCCTTCTGTGTTGAATCTTTTGAGAAATGATTTTGTACAAGTCTAACTATGTTGATTGACATCTATACAAGTTTTCAGCTTCTAATTGAGTGTAGGAACATTTACATGTGTAAATGTGAAGAAGTGAAGTTGCAGCAGGCTCAAAATTCGATGCTAATGTTTTGGTCAGTTCTCCTTCTATAGTGTAAAGTTTTGAGCAGGCAAGCACTCATTCTTTAAGTTGGAAGGTAAGTTACCTATGGCTAAAATCATTTGAATAAACGGGTTGTATTTTGGGAGGACTGTGTGTTTAAAGTTACAAGTGTCAAAGTCGACTGCAAAGAAGTACAGTTTTAGACATAGGTGAATTGTTAAGATTATTTCTCAAGATCTACTGAGTCTTTTGAGATGATTTAACTTGGAGAAGGTGCACAAACTATAGACAACACCTTATGCAAGGTTTTATAAAAAACTTTACACATTTGATCAGTCAATGAGTAAGATATGTGCAACAGACTTTCTGAGTATCAACTCACTTCACAGTTTGTTCAAGATTTTGGTAATTGAGCATTGATCCTCCAAATTGGTAAAGGTTTTGAGTTATTCTTGATATAGAGGTTGTAGCTCAAGTGTAAGCACCACCTCCTTTACTTGTCAATCCGCGGAGACGTGAGGACCGGTATGAAGACCACGAGCAAGTGAAGGCACAAGTGCGTGAGTGAAAGCACACAAACATGCACACACATACACACACACGCGCACAAAGTAAGATCAAAGAGAGGAACAATGGAAAGCTTAGATTGCAAAAGAGTTCTCTTACAAAAGTTCTATTCTCTAACAAGCTAACCCCCAAAAATGAGCTCTCTAGCTCTTTTTATAGTTTTTTGACTAGTTTTGGCCCTGTCCAGACCTAGTGTCCGGCCTAGTTAAACATTAGGTTCCAGGGCTTATTTGAGGGCTCAAACGAAGTCTAAAAATTATGAAAATTGGTATGATGGTACTTCTAATACTCCTCAAGCTCGAGGACTCCTCGGCTTGAACAAAATGGAGTTAATAAAAATAGATAATGGTATTTACAATGGTTTTTAGTGATGAAAATCACTATTTTTGTAGGGAATTCTTCTGAAAATTTGACATACACTTCTTGGAGCTCCCTACTTGCTCCCTTTCCTTGTGTGTCCACCTTTTGATGTGCTTCCATGCTTTGTCCTTGACTTTGAGCTTCAACACTCCCCCCCCTCTCGAGTCTGTCGTCCCTGACAGACCCTTGTTGGAAGGGCTGTTCCATGTAGTGCTTTGAGAGGTGGTGTCCATCTGTTGTATGAGCTGGTTCCTTGGATTCCAGCAAGAATGTGTCGTTGTGAGCTTTCAAAACTACAAGTTGCTCAAAAGAGGTTGTCAAGAGTGATTTGGAGCAACTACTGGCTTCAATTTGCTTCCGAGATATGGATGTTGTTCCCATAACGTCCGCTAGCTCTTCCAAAGATGATGTTGAGAGCAGTCATGCCAACTACTCATAACCCATAATGAATGATGGGTAAGTGTGTTCGTGCCTGGGTTGAAAAAAAGTATGTGCCTTGTGCACGGCCTGGTAATGTAGCCCTACGCATGCTTACTTGGAAAATGCATTGAAAGAAGTATGGTGCAAAAATTGCGGGTCTTGAGCTAAGTGCTCACGGGTATGCTGACGAAGAGGTTTCCTAAACTATCATGGTTATGGTGTTTCCAGAGTAAAGATACTTACCATGGAGAAGGTTGATGGATGTTTGTCTCTTCGTGTTGTACACTCGGCCTTTGGGATGGAACCTTGTTGATGAATGTCCATGTTGATTGTCCACTGATGAGATCTTTTGAGTGGTGGATCCCCTCTCCTCTTTTCAAAGCAACATTTGTCACTAACAATGTGCATTTATGAGCTTGGGCTCATGCACGTTCACTTCCCTATATTGACACTCAGAGGAATATTGGACACATGCCGGTTTCTAAGAGATTACCATGCTGATTGACATAGACCATTCACCAGTGCTACTGTTCCATACTGGTTCAGGAAATACTGAGAATTGAATTGCTTTATATTCCTTGGCAAGCAACATCGGGTAACTACACCAAGCTGAGTTTCACATATTCTCTTTAGCTCACCATATGCAGAAGTCTTCTCCTCCAGAACTACCTTGTGCAGATATCTCCTTGGATGCTCTGGTACATGAAGTAGTTAAGCATCACCCAAGTTGCGGACCTTCAAGCTCTTCATTCCTACCATGGTAAGAGAAAATCATAGTTGTAGATGCCATGTTCATGCCAAATGCTTGTCCTCTACCAGATAAGGCAGCAATAATCTCACTGCTGGCCGAGACACACTTCTATCCAAATTGATAAATGCCTAGTAATCAACAGTTCCACCTTCAACTAAGCATGACTCATTCATGTTTCATAAGCCAAACCTGGGAACAAGCTCTCTCCCACTTTTCTTTCTACCTTTTTTTTTTTTTTTTTTTTTTTGAGGAAAAGGATATCACAAAACAAGACACAAAAGTTAGTATCAATAGAAATGTTTGACATATGTCACTGTGCTCTTGTGCATGGGATTCTCAAGTGTGTCTATGCACGGCCGTGTAATGTGGCCCTATATTAATGCATACTTTGGAAATGCATGACCTGAATGGTGCAAAAGACAGGGTTGTGCAAGGAGCACATGGTTGTTGCTCGTTCGAGGCTTTCGATATTATTTGTGGATGTTGATGCCGACCTTGGTGGAGGTATCCTTTGAGTCTCGAACTGATGTAATCCTCCTTATTGGAGTCCATTTTAGAACATCATTTGGCACTGTAGAGGTCACTTCAGGCGTCTTCCTCTTTGGATGCGTTCTGAACTGTGGTATCCAGTGTGGTTGGCGCTTTGGTTCGATGGAGGCTGCTTGTACTTTTGGCTTCCAAACCCATATCCTTTGTGCACGTCTTCCTACTTTTCTTGAAGAGCTGATTTGATCTTCTTCCGGTCTCTGTACGTGGTTCTTACCTTCTTCTCTTTTTGGCTTCTTGGTTGAGACCTTTCGCATGTGGGAGAACATAGGTTGTTGTGGATGTAAGAGCTTCTTAGGTACCCACATTTGCAATTGCCCTTGTTGAGCTGCAGCTAACTTCTTAGGCACCCAAACTTGTTGGATACCTTGTGATTGAGCTTGTCCGAGCTGCTTTCTTCGTCTTCTGACTTGGTTGGCTTGCCTGGATGGAATTTGTGGGGGCAAGGTTGGTGGTTGCTCTCCTTTGCGTACCCATATCTGCTTCATGCTCTGAACTGCTTTTTTATCGAATGGTGTCTTTCTAATTGTTGTAGCAGTTGTCGTGAACGGTTGTGTTTGCTTGTGTGGTGGACTCACAACTGTGGTTACTTGATTCTTTGGAGAAGAAGAAAGATCCACACGCCTTCGAACCTGGTCTTCCACGATTGACTCCTTCTGCATCATAGAGCTTTTGACACATACAACATCTTCTTTCATATGATTAGTCTTGGAAGAACTAAGAGAGTGTGTGGTGCCATGATTTAGGAGCATGCAGTTCTCTAATTCTATTGTAATGCATTGTTCATGTACCCAAACTTGAAGAATTTGACTTCTTAGGTTTAAGTTAACTGCATGGTCATAGATCCAATCTTGACCCAAGACAAGTGGTTCTGTAAGGTTCTCATCTTGACATACTAGCGCTTTGACTCTCATTGGAACATCTTGAAGGTAGATGGGAAGTTCCACCTCGCCCAAACAAGGGGTTTCCACACCTCCCAATCCTATGAGATAAGCTTCTATGGGATTGATGTTCAACTGCAAGTCTTGGCAGTAGGAAAGTCTAACTGCACTACTTGCTGCACCTGAGTCAATCAATGCTTTCACCGTCCTTGCACCCTTCCCTTGTCCTATCTCTATGGTCACAAAGGGTCTTCGGTCAATGACCTGAGAAGTCGTTATGCCTGACTTTTGACACATATCCATGTGATATTTTGGGGCTTTTGAGTTGACTTCTAGGCCTAATCGCCTTAACTTATTTCGCCTAATACGCTCTCTGGCCTCTACCTGTGCTTCTTCTCTCACTCTTAACTCTTCTTCTTTTCGCTTCTTAGCAGTGTTGAGTCTCATTAGCATATCCTCAGTAAGAGGTTCTTGATATAGCTTGACTCTACAGCCACTAATATAGTTTGGCAAGATATCTCCTTCTAGAGTGGCCAACTGAACTGCACCACTAGTGGAAATTCTATTAATGATCATGGGTCCGTATCCTCTTTTTTCCAACTTACGGGCATGTTGTTTTAGTGTGTATACCAACACTAGATCTCCCTCTTTCAATCCCTTATCCTTGATGCGTGCATCAAAGTATGCCTTTTGCCTCTTCTTTGCAGCGTAGATGCCTGCTGCCGCTCGTAGCCGCGTCTCACCCAAGCGTTCGAGATCAAAGATCCTAGAGGACAATTCATGCCCATTCCACTCATACTCTTGTGCTACTTTTAAGGCAGGGATTAAGAAATCTAATGGTAGCACAGCGTTCTGTCCGAAGACCATCTGAAATGGGGTGGCGTTGAGTACCGTTTTGTAGGCAACTCGATAAGCCCAAACAGCATGATGAAGTTGTTTGTCCCAATCAGAGCGTTTATTATTTACCAGTTTTGTCAATACGTTACAGAGGATCTTATTGGTACTCTCGGCTTGTCCGTTGGCTTGTGGATGATAGGGGGCGGATTTCTTATGTATCACCAAGAATTCTTGGAGAAGATTTTCAATGACTTCATTCAAGAAGTGTGTGCCTCTATCGCTCACCAACTCTATTGGTAGTCCATATCTCGTGAACACATTCTCGAATAAGAACTTAGCCGTAGTCTGAGCATCATTCTTTGTTGTGGCTTTGACTTCTACCCACTTTGTAAGGTAATCTGTGGCTACAATGATGTACTCTGCATGGGAGTTTCTAGCTGGGGGGTTAATAGGACCTATGAAGTCTATGCCCCACTTTGAAAATGCACGTCCTCCCATCATTGGCCTCAAGGGCATCTCGTCTTTTCTCACTGGATATTGTGCACGTTGGCATGTGTCACATTTCTTCACATAGGTATGTGCGTCCATATGAAGAGTGGGCCACCAAAGTCCTGAGAATAGAATGGTCTTGATCACTCGGTCAGGACCAAAATGTCAACCTGCAACACCGCTGTGTGCAGTCTCTAAGACCCTTAAATAGTCTGATTCATGAACGCATAGTCTTAAGTAACCATCTTTGCCTCTTCGGTATAGGTTGTCCCCTACTAAGGCGTAGCCTTGAGCCTCTTGCTCCATGCTTCTTCTTCTTGCTAGACTAGCCTCTTTGGGTAATCTTCCCGATCTCATAAACTCTACCAATGGAGCACTCCAACCTGGAATTAATGACACTTGATAAAGGGTCGCATGCTCCACTGGGGGTCTCTCTCTGCACCTTGGACAATTCTTAATCCACTCATGTATTTCTTTGTCCATGCTAGGCCAATACACTCCTAAACGCTTTAGATTCTGCAATGTTCGTTGTTTAGAATAGTGATTTCCTAGCATTACTTCATGGGCTTGTTGCAACCAACTACTATGTTCATCATCCTCCACACAACAAGCTAATACACCCTCAGTATCTTGTTTGTACATGCTTCCTGCTAATATGTGATATTTTTGTGATTTTACAATTTCTTCTTGTGATGTTTTCACATTCTTATTTGCAGGGCCAAAGGTGAGGACTGGTACCAACTTATTTGCCCATTTAGGAACAACTTCTAAATTGAACAGATAAGCATCGGGTAATTCGTCAGACACTCCTTGCGGTGACTCTCCTGAAGTGATGCGAGAAAGGTGATCTGCCCGAAGGTGGGTTCTACCTTTCTTGACAACAACTTCAAAGTCATATTCCATTAGTAAGAGGAACCATCTTACTAAGCGTCCAGTATTGCAAGGTTTATTGACCAAATATAACAAAGCTTGATGATCAGTGAAAAACTTGAACTTGTTGGCCAATAAATAGTGTCTAAACTTCTTCACAGCATATACCATGCGTAAGCCCTCTCGCTCAGTTGTGGTATAGTTCCGTTCAGCTGCGGTGAGCTGTCTACTAGCATATGCTATGGGCAAATCTAAGTTTCCTTCACTTGTGGGTTGTGCTAGCACACATCCTATGGCATGATTGGATGCATCCACATGGACATGGAATGGTTTATTCCAATCAGGAGTGGTGAGTATTGGTGCCGTGCACAAACGTTTCTTCAGCTCGTTGAAAGAATTCTCGCATTCGTCGTTCCACTCAAAATTAGACAACAAGGCATAAAGGGGTCTAGCTATGATCGCATACATGTGGATAAACCTACGGTAGTATCCACAATGGCCCATAAAGGCTTGTACCTCTTTAATATTCCTTGGCCTTGGTAGCTCCGCTATGGCTCGTACCTTATCTTCATCTGTTGAGATTCCATTCTTAGAAACAATATGACCTAAGATTTTACCTTGACGCACCATAAACACACACTTTTCTGGGTTCAGACACACTCGATATTCTCTACACTTGTTGAAGATTTGTCTGAGCTCAGGGATGTGAAACCTTCTTTCTTGGGAATGAGCACATAAATCATCCACATACACTTCTAAGCTCTTTCGCAAGAACTCTTTGAAGACATGACACATGAGCCTTTGGAATGTTGCAGGTGCATTGGTGAGCCCAAATGGCATCACACGAAATGCAAAGATTCCCCACTCTGTAGCAAAAGCTGTTTTGTGTTGATCTTCTGGGGCAATGGCTACTTGATTGTAACCTGAAAATCTATCAAGGAAGCTATAGACTTCCTTGCCCGCAACACGCTCCAATAGGTGTTCTGTGATTGGAAGTGGATAACTATCTCTAATTGTAGCGGCATTAACTTTTTTAAGGTTAATACACACTCGCAACTTCCCGTTCTTCTTGGGTACCACAACAATGGGGGACACCCATTCGGTATGCTCAATCTCATAGATGAATCCAGCTTCAATCAACCTATCAATTTCTTCTTTTATTTTGGCTGCATAGGTATCATTATATGTGTAGGGCTTCTGTTTGGTGGGCTTAGCATCAGCAGTCATGGGGATAGTATGAGAGCAAATTCTTGGATCTACCCCTTTCAAATCTCTATAGTGCCATGCAAACACATCCCTATATTCCCTTAATAGAGCTATGAGCTCCATTTCTTCTCTTGCACTTAGGTCATCTCCTATATATGTGCATCTCTCTTCGTTCTCTTCAATGGTCACTACAATCTTCTTGGTCTTTTCTTTATTATCATATGATTCTCCTATGATGGCCTCTCTCTTAGGCATTCGTACCAAAATTTTGCGGTCGTCAACTTCATATTTCTTGAAGTTTTCTGGTACTTCAAACAATGATTCCTCCTCTTCTTGTTTCACTGCTTTTCTTTTCTTTTTCTTTTGACTACTCTCACTTCCATCCTTTGAGTTTACTGTTTTAATACTTGTGAGAGGTTCTTCTTCTTTCTGGGTGAACACTCCTATATCTTCTAGATAGTGTTGCTCTGAGTTAAAGCAACTATCCATCACAATAGACTCCAGATCATCGTCATTCTCTTCTTCCTCTATGACATCACTAGGGTCACATTCTTCTAGCAAGGGTTGACACATGAAAACTGAGATATCATAACCCTCCTCATCACAATGAGGTGTCCACTGTTCCTCATTGACAGCAATGTCCATGGTGGCTAAGATTTCTGGCCAGCCATGAGGCTCAAACTCCTCATCTGGAAAGATCATCGGTGTGTAGGCTGGGTCTCTAACTAGTCTATCTCCTAACGAAGTTCCTTCTTCTCTTGCCTTTAAACGTTTTTCCTCTTCCTTTGCGACCTTGCACATCCACAAATGAGTATCTTCATGCAGCCATGATGGATCAGGTGAACTTTCAGAATGCACAGAGATGGAATCTTCTTTCGCTTTGTGGATAGAATTCCACTGTAGGGGTGGTACATCTCTGAAGGTGTAATCCTTCAAATTGACCTTGGTGGTGACCCCTAAGTGCTATAAGTACAAGGAGTTAGTTCCCCAATCCTGTACTATTTGCAATTGTCGTAGGAAGGGTCTTCCTAGGATCATCTCATAGACATTATTTTTCTCAAAGTCACATATAGCAAATGTGTGCTCAAACTCTACACCACAAGTGGTTAGAGTGATCCCTTCTAGCAATCCTAGAGGTCTTTCAAAATGACCATCAGCCATTTGAAGCTTCATTCTAGTTGGCCTTAATGTGGGCTTGCCCCATTGCTTCCACAAGGAGGTGGTTGCAATAGCAACACCAGCACCTGAATCTATGATTGCTTTGGTTGTGTAACCTTGGTAAGTGATTGGAAGATAAGTATTACCTTCTTCACCCTCACACATGTCCCCTATTTTGTCTAGAGGTATCTCTGGTACCCTTTGCTTGGAGCCTGCTTTTGGCATGTTGGAATCAAGTTCTGGAACCTGATCCTTCACATGATTCCAAAGCTCAGGTTTTGCTTTGAGCAGCTCTTCTACAGTGAGATGACACTGAACCTTATTGTTCTTCACGACATCCGTGTTCCTTGAAACCACTGAGTCTTCATTTCTTACTAGTATTGTGGGAGCTCTAATCTGGAGAGATTCAGATTCCCATGGGCCGGGAAATTGAGGCAATTCTTCTAAGGTATTAGATTCAAAATCTAACCTTTCGTCTTCTTGTTGTTCTGCTTCATCTTCGTAAATAGATGGGATGTCTTGGGGAAATTGATCATGAAGATCATCAATCTCAGGAATAGGAGGGGAATTACCCTTCTCCTTGGCCCATTTCTCTTCTTGTATTTCCCGCAAGAATTCTTGAGAGTACTGTTGAATTGAAGGAGGTATTCCTGGATCCGTGGAATTAGGAACATAAGCTCCCATTGGTGGTGAGCTTCCTCTTTCAATAACTGGTTGAGCCTGTGGAGGTAAAGAAACTTGTGGTTTGTTTACCAACTGCTCTAATCTTTCTAGTAAGCCCTGGAAATGCAAATCTGATTTGATAGAGTTTGTCTGATTGAACTTTTGACTAGTCTCAAGTATGGCTTGAGCTTGTTCTACCATTTTCATGCACATTTTCATCCGTTCAATCTCTAAGTCCGCTCTAGGGTAACTCTTGTCTAGGTTTGCAGCTGTAGGCCCTTCTTGAAGTCGAGCCTGGTAGGCCTTGAACATCATGTCCAAGCCTTCTGGGGTTGGATCTGCAAGAACAGACCCTGGTTGTGGTCTATTTACAATGGGTGGTGGGGTGGGATGAGGTGGAGTGGATGGAGTTTCGGCATGCGAGGGGCTTTGAGATGCAATGTCTTCTATTTTTGTTTTCGCTTCTTTTAAGCTTTCTTCTAGTTCCGATAACTTTTTATTCCACTTGCGATTGGCCTTCTCTCTGGTATCCTTCCATGTTCTTGTTTTCCTCTTACTAGGCTCTCCCGACTCACTCGACTCTGATTGTTCTACTGGTTTATCCTGTTTTAAGGCTTGTGCTCTAGTGACAGCTTGTATAGGAGCCACATTGCTACTACTTGAACTTGAATCTGCCACTAACCCTACCACATTAATGGGTGTAATCTTGGGTGCACTAGAGGGGTTTCTTGGACAATCTCTGGGGAGATGGTCTTTGCCACAATCAGGACAAAAAGCCTGTATTGTGATAGTCTGTCCTTGACTCGGAGATGGTGGGTGGGGACAGTCACGAATGAAATGATCACCTTGACATCTAAAACAAGATCCTCTAGGGGCTTGTGATCTCATTTGTCTCAACTGGGGCCTAGGGTTAGGATTTGTGTACATGACATTGGAGTATTCTGGCTCCCAATTTTGCTCCATAGGTGGTGCCTCATATTGATACGAGTAAATCTCGCTATGTTCAGGTGACTCTGTGTAATACGCATGTGGACTACCTTCATGGGAGTAGTCTGAACTATGAGCATGAGAGTCATTATCTGGTATCCACGGGGTTAGGGGCACCAATGCTCTATTTGGATTTTCCTCTCCCACAGCATATTTGACTGGAATCACGTTGGCTGGAGCTGGTGGTTGGTTTCCCAAGACAGGTTGTGGCCTATATGGTACCTGATATTGCTGTTGTGGTCTATAATATGGCTGTTGGTATTGGTTCTGATACCTACCTTGTGGGTAAGGTTGCTGATAATTCTGTCTAACAGCCTGCCTATTGTAGGGACAATCTTGAGCCGTGTGGTTTGTGTATTTTCTCTCAATAGTGCAATATGGAGCATTCCTTTCTCTAATGTTTTGGTTTTGCATTGGGCATACATTAGCCATGTGGTCGCCCCCACAAGTATAACACCGATTCACTGGAGTGACTCTCTGTGTTTGTCTATTTTGGACTCCCAGCTTCTTGGCAACTTGCTCAGCTATCTCCTCTATTTCCGTGGAGATTTTTGGAGTATGACTAGTAGAACTATCTGAATCCTTATAGAGTTTGGATAATCCTAACTCCTCACCCAAGTTATCTTCTATGTCAATGCATGTCCGCACGCACTCTTCTATGGATCTAGGCTCTTTCAAATATACATATGATCTTAACTTTGTGCTCAGTAAGCCATCTAAGAACAAAGCCACCTGTTTGGTTGGTGTGGGTAACTCGGGAGCAGGGCATCTTTCTAGGTACTGTCTGAACGTTCTACCTGCTAGTCGCACTGTTTCTTGGGGTGTCTGCTTGAAACTGTGGATCAGGGATGAAGTGTTATGCCTGATACCACTCTTGGAAAATTCTACAATGAATTAGTCTAGCAGTTGACCTATATTGCGATAGTTGCGACTACTCAATGGTTGAAACCAAGCTAAGGCAGTGCCCTTAAGGGTCAAACCAAATGCCTCGTACTGGGTGAACCAGTCCTCAATTTGTTCGGCTCTCAGCACTTGTTTGTACTCGGCCACATGATCATAAGGATCCCCTGTCCCATCGAAATAGTTCTTCATTGCCTTGATCACTTGAATGGGTCTAAGGGTTCTTGGGTACTCTCGGGGTCTAGGCAATGGAAAATCCTGTTCATCTCTTTGTTGCCTATGTGCTTGATGTCTCTCTCTTTCAGGTCTTTCATTTTCAAATCTTGACCTATTCCTGCCCATGGTGTGTGCAAAACTTACCTCAGGTCTCTCTCTAGTTCTTTCTCTCTGGGCTTCATGAGCGAGGGATGATCCTACTCCTTGGAGGCCATAGGAAACATTGGATCTTGGTGGGGGGAAAATCAATTCATTCTTCCAAGTATATGCATGTCTATCATGTTCTGTTACCAAGAAAATTTTCTCTGATGTGTTATCCAGGTAGACAACTTTGCCTGGTATCTCTGGATCCTTGAACTCGTAGATGATGACTATGCCCAATTGGCTAGGTTGTTCTGGCTTGAATCTCCAAAAGGCTTCCTCTGTTTCTCTATTCAAAAATAGTTCTATGCTTTTGTTGTCTTGAGGGATCCAGTCTGGAGTGATCACTCGGGTCAAAACTGACTTGCCTCTAGGAGTCTGGGGTCCTTGTCCTATATTTCCTTGTTCTAGGTCTCCTATCTCATTCTCATGAATGATATTTCCAAACTCATCGGTCCTATCTGGTTGGTTGGTAACCACATACATGGTTCCTTCCTTATCAATGTATGAACCCTCTTCGAACTTGACCACCGGGTGTTCAAGTCCAAAGGATTGATCTGGATTTTTGAGTTGGACCACTGATCGCCTCAGACCATCCTCATAGATGCGAGCACCTAATTGGTTGGTCCGAATATATTCCAATTGTGTCTTATAGGGACCTTCCGGTGTTTGTAGATGGGCAGTCCCTGAGCCACCTGCAGGTTTTCCCATGCTAAAAGACATTTCTGAATCACTTGTGTCTGAACTTAGTAAAAGATCACCACTTAGTTGTTGTGTCCAAGACTTGGATGTATGGTTGACACTAGCCTCAGAAGATCTAATGCTTTGTTTATCCTTGCCTAAGTGTCTACCAGATCTCAGGTTCATAAGATTTAGTCAAGAGTCCAAATTTTCCCCTTGGTATGGTTCAAAAATTCTTTGGAGTCCCCTTGGTTCCCTAGTCCCACTTGAGGGTCAACTTCAAATTATCCTATCTCAAAATCAACGCGTTATTCTTGAAAAAAACAGTTGAGGCCGTGTAGGATTTGAAACGAGCTTTCCAACGAGCTATAGAGCTCAAAAAATGGACTTTGGATGAAAAAGTTATGCCAATTCAGGCTCCTAGGGGTCAAAACAGTCAAACAGGACCTTTTGAAAAAATCACGATTTTGAGTAGAAAATCGTGTTTTGAAAATCGCGATTTTGATCACAAAATCGTGTTTCTGAAAATCGCGATTTTGATCACAAAATCGTGTTTCTGAAAATCGCGATGTTGATCACAAAATCGTGTTTATGAAAATCGCGTTTTTTGACATGAAAATCGCGATGTTGAGCATAAAATCGTGTTTTTGAAAATCGCGATCTTGACTCAGAGAATCGTGATTCACAAAATCGTGTTTTTTGCTGAAAATCGTGATTTGTGAGAATCGCGATTTTGAGCCCACTGAAAATCGTATTTTCTCAGAATCGTGTTTTTGGCATGAAAATTGCGATGTTGAGCACAAAATCGTGTTTTTGAAAATCGCGATTTTGACTCAGAGAATCGCGATTCACAAAAAATCGTGTTTTTTCACAAAATCGTATTTTTTTCAGAATCGTGTTTTTTTATATGAAAATCGCGATTTTGAGCACAAAATCGTGTTTTTGAAAATCGCGATTTTGAGAATGACCACAGAATCGTGATTTTTTCAGCCAACTTTTAGGCGGGAAAACAGAAAATCGTGATTTTTCAAAAATTTTGAATTTTCACAGAATCGCGATTTTCATCACAAAATCGCGTTTTTTGGCGGGAAATTCAAATTTCTGAGCGCCGACTATGGCGAGCTCCCTATGAGCAGAAAATCATAAAAAAAACATAGCGCTTGCTCTCCCTTGCTTCTCCTAACTCCTTCCCACACAATAATGCATGAAAAATGGTATGAAGATGATGAAAATGCACAAAAAAACTAGAATTTTCTATGAAGAAGAAGGTGAAAGAAGGTGGAGATGATGATGATGATGAAGATGAAGAGGAAAAAACAGAAAATGAACTGAAATGACAGTTTTTTTACCTTCCAACGTCGCAAATCTACGATCTTACCATCACAACGCTCGTCCTCGAAGCTCTCTCCCCGGCAACGGCGCCAAAATTTGGTGTAGCTCAAGCGTAAGCACCACCTCCTTTACTTGTCAATCCGCGGAGACGTGAGGACCGGTATGAAGACCACGAGCAAGTGAAGGCACAAGTGCGTGAGTGAAAGCACACAAATATGCACACACATACACACACACGCGCACAAAGTAAGATCAAAGAGAGGAACAATGGAAAGCTTAGATTGCAAAAGAGTTCTCTTACAAAAGTTCTATTCTCTAACAAGCTAACCCCCAAAAATGAGCTCTCTAGCTCTTTTTATAGTTTTTTTACTAGTTTTGGCCCTGTCCAGACCTAGTGTCCGGCCTAGTTAAAAATTAGGTTCCAGGGCTTATTTGAGGGCTCAAACGAAGTCTAAAAATTATGAAAATTGGTATGATGGTACTTCTAATACTCCTCAAGCTCGAGGACTCCTCGGCTTGAACAAAATGGAGTTACTAAAAATAGATAATGGTATTTACAATGGTTTTTAGTGATGAAAATCACTATTTTTGTAGGGAATTCTTCTGAAAATTTGACATACACTTCTTGGAGCTCCCTACTTGCTCCCTTTCCTTGTGTGTCCACCTTTTGATGTGCTTCCATGCTTTGTCCTTGACTTTGAGCTTCAACAGAGGTGATCTAACTTCAAGAATAGCTTATTCATTTGGAGATTAACACTCTCCATCAACAAACACTCTCTAGAAAGAGCTTTTAGAGGGAAACCCACAACAACAAAAATCTTTGAATTTGGATCGTGGATGACCAAGATATGGCCAAATGAGATAGCGTGTGGCTAATTTAGCAAGCTCTTGACTATGGAAGCCTTGGATAGATTCAAAATCAATCTCTTCTTCAATATAGTGCACGTAAATTCATCTTCTATAGTATTCTCCCTTCATGAACTAGTGCCTGAGGGCATGATATATTCCACATACACTCTTGTGAGGCACTGAAGGCAAAGATATGTAAAGCTAGGTATGCTTACCTCTTCCACAAGAAGGAAGAGAAGAGAGATTCCTTCTCACGAATGACATGTGTGGCATGATGGATGCCCATGGACTTTGAATGTCACTATATGCGTGCATGAGGTTTTCCTCTAGCACCTTGCTTGGGGGGGGGGGGGTCCTATGGACTCCCTTGCTTCCCTCCAAGACCTTTTGCTCCAAGAAATCTCTGCATATGAATCCATGACAACCACAATCTAGGATGAAGACAATGAGGACATATATGATCTCATGCAAAAAGCAATGAATACCAAAAAAATGCATGCGAAAAGAACCTCTCTTTTGGCCCAATCTTCCAAAATTAGCTCTGAAGCTCTGATACCAAGTGTGACAAAACTATCTCAAAAATAATACTTGTGAATGATGTGTGTGGAACTCTCCTCCCATCCATTTATACCCTCTTGTATTCTAAAAATAGCAATGATTTGGAATGGTCTAGTACTAGCATGTGACCATCATGCAACACTCATCCCCATTACTATTGAATACCTTAGGGTATCCCCCGAGCTTGGGACCTTGGCTATGGCTGGCCCTTGTCCCACACACACATTGAATGATCCCTGTGGACTAATGTTGGAGATCAGTGATTGCCTATGCAGGTTTACATGTTAGTACCTACAATTTTATGAGCATTTCACACTAGGCATATGCTCATTTTGCAGAGGAGTATATGGAATCTTCAATTCAGCCTTTATATCTTGTTCATGCAGATGTGTGTGGTCCTATGCCTACAAGGTCACTAAGTGGTTCTCTTTACTTTGTCACTTTCATAGATGATGTTACTAGAAAAGTCTAGGTATATCCTATCAAAGCAAAGGATGAGGTATTCCGTACTTTCAAAAAATGGTACAGATGAGTATGCCAACACCAAACCTTTCCAAGCTCTGATTCTTGCAACACAAGGGCATCACCCATATATGTGGGAGGTCAAAAAAATAAAAAATGATGCTCCTTGCCTTCAAGAAGTGTTTTGGCCTATAAACCTTTCACACATATGTAGGGAAGTGAAGCAAAAGGTCATGGGAAAGTTGATCAACGAGATATTAGTCATAATAAAAATGTATGAGGAACCTTTTTAAGCTTTTATGGACACCTACCATGAAACATATAATAGATTCAAAATATCCAGATTTTCAAGAGAGGCATGCTCATTAAGCATCCAAATTGTGGTAAATGGAAATTCCACCAAAGTTGGATGATACAAATGTGGCAACTTAATAAATTTGGCCATCTTCTACCGCCTTCAACAATCCGTAAGTGAGAGTATTCAACAAGACCTACAATAAAAAATCTGCACAACCAAAACCATTTGTTGTGATACCTTTTGGGTGTTTGTAAGGGATGTGGAAACCACCCTTGAGGGAGAGTCACAAAACCCACCACCAATGGGCATATCATACTCCATATTTTTTGTTATTGAAGGACAAAGAAACATCATGGGATAAACAACTCATAATGACTAGAGCATTATGAAGGAAATCTAGTGTTTGACAACATCTTCCATTGAATGTGAAGTAGTAATTGGCTACATCCAATCTTAGAGAGTAGTAGTAGCCTACAAGAGTAACACCTCTACCTTCATCATGTAGTAACATGAGCACGAAAAGCTTCAAAGCATATGCAATTCCTATCATATCGAGGATCAAGCACACACTTTCCAATCACTAGACATCATGACCACAAGTCTTTAAATAATGTTCAAAACAATAATATGTGCATATACATGTAGAGAAATCATACAAAATAGGTGAAACTCCTAGTATCTTCATGATGTGCGATATGAGCATCATCCCAGTGTAACAAGGCCATTTTTTGCTCAACAAGTTGAACACCGGTCATTCTCTTCTCAATAGCTCATTACCATACGTTGGTAGCCATATGCTAAAATCATTTGTCCACTATTCAGTATTGAAGATGGTGTCTCCAACAAAATTGGATATGTAAACTATTGGCACACTCCAAGTGAGAAACAGAACAAGAGGGCTTCATAGCTCAATGCATCACAATCAGCTCACACATCGCAAATATTGAGTGCATGGTTTGCATATTCATGGAGTTCACACTCAAGCATGGTACCTTTCACCTTCTCCATTGAGGAGTGTGCACCAATATATGCATGGAGTGACACAAGAAATAGGAAAAGATATGTAAAATAAGTATGTATGCATGTTTTTTCACTCAAAGTAGCTCACGTCTAACTCTGACATGTGCTAGCATGAACACAAGACAAATTTGAACATCCAAAACAACAAGGATTGATTAATAATATTTCATACATAGGTTATTTTGAAAAATTCATCCCTCCTTTTGGTATCACATCAAGCAACCTAAGATGCCATCTTCTTTGCACCTAAGCTCAAATCTATTGATCTTTAGTAGCCGATAGTTATGGATGCAAGTGTCTCCACAAAAATGGCATGCACCACTTCCTCGAACTATGTGCAAAGGTCAACCACCAATACGACTTAGAGTGCCACCCAACTCATGCCTTTTGAAACCCTACATTTAAACAAAGGATGCTAGATATTGTAGATTACAAACAAGAAGATTGGATTGTTTGGTTGTCGAGATTCTCCCTTCAAGACCTTGACCAAACTTGAGACCTGCATAAACACATGGACGAACTACCTTCCAACATGGTTGTTGGCACTCTCACCTCTAATTGGTTCAAAATAAAGCACAAGTTAGCCCATTAGGAGGCAAAAAATGATTCCAACAGAGTTTCTATCCATCGATAGAGAAGGCAAAAGAAAATGTCAAGTCAAGAAATTACTATGTAACAACAAACTTATCACAAGAAAATCTATCTTCTCAGCTTCCAGAATAGCATATGAGTAGCATTCCTTTTTGAAAAAGCCATTTGTCAATTCCAGACTTCTATGGTCAAGGAGTACATGGTCAGAGCAACCACACCTTCATTGATGCCTCAAGGGTTGCAACATTGATCTCCAAATATTTCTTTACTAGGGGGGTTGTAGTGTAAGTCATGTAAATCATAGCTTCAAAATAGGGATTTGAAATTGAACTTGAGGTTAGAGGTTAAAACAATGATGCTAGACCAAGCTCGACCCCAAATAGACAAGGAGGTAGGCAAGGGGAATAATGCGACACTGCAAACTCAGGAGAATGGAGCCATCGATAGCGCACATGACCTAGTAGATGATCAAACTCAAGAGGACTCATTGCTTCTCATGAATATGACCATGAAGCAAGGTAAAGGAGATGAACATGTATTCTATATAGACTCAGGTTGCTCAAATCATGTAGCAGGGAATGTAGCTCTACTCTTAGACTTTCAGGATCCAAAAAATAGACATGAATTCCAAATAGAAGATGACAAAAGGCATCCAGTGGAGAAGATAGGAAATGTAAAGACTTCAGATGGTAATATGAACCTATTGAGCAAGGCATTATATGTGCCAACTATTGGAGAGATGGTGGAGAGATTCTAGAGATGAAGTGGTGCTACAAAAACCTGCTTCACACTAGCCAAGTACAAAACATGGAGAGTGTAGTCGACCCTTTAAGCTTCCTAATGATCACAAATAATCACTTATTTGCTTCGGAACAAGATCCTCTAATAAATTGATCAAAAGAGATGAGTAGAAGGTTGAACCAAGATCATAGACTTGCTATTTTAGTCTCTACACATGTTGAGTAGAATGAACAGTGCTCTCAACCTGCTAGCAAATAGCCAAATTCCTTTTCGTGATATCTAACTAACTTAGATAGCTACCAATCATAAGTTATTTCAATAAAAAATATGGACTACGCATTGAGAATGATGCTTAGCAAGTTAGAGGACTTGCTCAAATTTTCGAGGTGCTTTAGTGTGTAGACCAGAGAGTATAGATATGAAGATATCTCTCAATTGAAAAAAAAAACAATTAAATTTTGTAGCTATGAACTGGACGGTATGATGATTCTATAGCACTTCAAATCACATCAAATGATCGACCATGCGCTAAGAACAAGCTCTGAGAAGTTCATTGTTCGGAGATGATAATAACAGAGAAGTGAAGTATGTCGGAGCAATTGGACAAGCCTTCACATTTGGCTTCACTTGAAGAATCATATGAAGAAACATGTGATGAGTCACATGAACAATTGCTTGTAATAGAAAGATCATTTACCATAAGTAAATGATTAACTTATTAAAGAAACTTGTAAAGCCAATAATTTTGTGGAGTTAGGAGAAACAAAAGTTACGAATTCCAGTTGGTAGCATCACTCCTAACTTGGAGGAACACTTCTAGGTGGAGCTTCATTTGAATTTCAAATTCAAAATTTGAGGAAAACTCATTAGAAAATGACTTGTAAAACTCGCAGGCTATATGCCTCTTCTAAGAACTCATTTTCTGATCTTTTGTAGAAGTTGAGGATCATACATTATATATCACTCATCACACTATCATTGTGCATCATTGCAATGCCAATGAGGTTGTAAAATCATGTGATATAATATATACATTTCATTGATCACATCTGTCTTCATCTCTGCTATGTCCACTCAGAATAGTGTACTTTGAATGCTCATATCTCCATGACATCTCAATCATTTTCCATGATCTATATCTTGTTGGAACGAGCTCAAGGTGCACTTTCAGCGGTAAAAGTTTCAAAAGATTTTCTGCAGCCAATGTGGAGAAATCTGCACCGAAGTGTTCTCTGGTAATTCTTTCTGTAGCTCCTAAAAAATCGAGGGTAAGCATCTACTTGCTAAAGTGATTGCTCAGTGTATGGTGTATCATTTTAAGCGATTCCACTTGGAATCATTAGTTATCTAAGCTACTTAGATACCATCAAAAGTAATCTAAGCTACTTAGATACCATCAAAAGTAATCTTCCTAATTGCTACTGTACTATGAGCACTGAGCAAAATATTCAACATGTGTCAAGACCAAAATAACAAGTTTTTGATCACTAGCTATTTGCAAAGTTATCTGTTTTGATCTAATTGTTTGAAGCATCATCTCGAAAGTACATAGGTACTTGCTTAGAGGGCCTACTACATAGCCTTGAAGTAAAATAGGGCAGGTACAAAGCAGGTTTTGGCAGTACCACCTCACTTCCTTGAGGTGTCCATCCATCTCTTCCAACAGTGGTATCAGAGCAATTTGAGGTAAAATGGGAGATGGTTTCCCTTATTTTATTGACAAATTGGACAAGAACAATTATCGAGCATGGTCCTTGAGGATGAAGACATATTTACAAGGAAGGAGTCTCTATGGATACATATCAGGAGATGAGGAGATGCCCATTTTCAGAAGCAAAGGACAACCTACAAGAGGAGAGCTTGAAATACTCAACTCATGGTGTGCCAAAGATGCTCTAGCAAGGTCATACTTACTTAACTCTATCTCTCACTTCCTTCTTCCACACATTAGGAATTGTAAAACATCCCAAGAGACTTGGGATACATTGTCTTCATACTTTTCTTCCAATACAAGAGCTAGAAAAAATCAATTGTGGATTGCGTTTACCACTCAAAGGAAGCAACCCAAGGAGAATGTTTCAGAGTTTGTGACCAAAATCACAGATGTGACTGATCAATTGGCAAGTATAGGAGAGGAGATTGAAGAGGAGCAAATAGTGAGACAAATAGTCAATGGCTCAAGGCAGATGACAAATGGGAAGCCTTCCCAATTGCTATGGACTTATACATGGACATGCATATTCCAGATATTACCACACTCATGGGACAACTCTTTACCCATGAATCCAAGCTCAACAAAAATGGAGAACCATCAAGAGGTAACAACTCTTCTACCCTATACATAGATAAAGGAAAGAATAAAGAGAAACTTATACATGGACATGCATATTCCAGATCTTACCACACTCATGGGACAGCTCTTTACCCATGAATCCAAGCTCAATAAAAATGGGGAACCATCAAGAGGTAACAACTCTTCTACCCTATACATAGATAAAGGAAAGCAGAAAGTAGAGGATGGAGGTACTACTTCTCAAGCTAACTATGGAGGGAGAGGTAGGAACTCAAGAGGAAGGCGTAGAGGAGGTAAGCAAGGCAAGGGGAGACATTTCAACTCATCCCCATGCAACATATGTGGATTGTCTAATCACACTATAGATGAGTGCTATAGGAACTTCAAGAATCAGAGAGGTGGCTACTCACAATCAAGAGGAAGGTTCAACCATAATCAAAGCTACAACCATGGCTACAACAACAATTACAATGATAACTATCAAGGAGGATACAAATCAAGAAAGAACTTCAACAATTATACAGAGGATCAAGATGATTATCTTCTCATTATGAATATGAATTCAAAACAAGTTATGAATGACGAGCACCTCTTCTATATTGACTCAGGTTGTTCAAACCATGTAGCAGGCTGTAGCTCAGTGATGAGTAGCACCTCCTTTAATGTCAATCCGGGGAGACGTGAGGATGGTATGAAGACCTCGAGCAAGTGGCGACACAAATGCGTGAGTGAGAAGCACACTAGCATGCACACACATACACACACACGCGCACACAAGGCAAGACAAAGATTGAGAATCAATGGAGCTTTTAGATTACTTTCAAAATGCTCTTACAAGTTCGTTTCAATTACAATCTAACCTCAAAAATGAGCTCTCTAGCTCTTTTTATAGTTTTTGACTAGCTTTTGGCCCTGTCTAGACCTAGTGTCCGGCCTAGTTAAAAATTAGGTTCCAGGGCCAATTTGAGGGCTCAAACGGAGTCTAAAAAATACGAAAATTGATATGTAGGTACTTCTAAGGCTCCTCAAGCTCAAGGACTCCTTGGCTTGCACAAAATGGAGCAGCTACAAAAATATGAAATGGTATTTACAATGATTGTTAGTGATAAGAATCACTGTTAAAAGATGTAGATTGGAAAAATTGAAGGGCCTATCTGCCAGATTTGCGTCGACTGCTTTGTCTACTTACTCCTTCACCTTGTTCTGACTCTCTCCGTTGGCTTCCTTGTCTCGTCAATCCTTGGGTTCCCTGGCTTCCTTGTCTAGTCAGTCCTTGGGTGCCCATACTGCTCTCAACACCCCCCCCTCTCTCGCGTCTGTCGTCCCTGACAGACCCTTGTTGCTGGGGGTGTTGGATGTAATATTCCACAACCTGAGTGGCAAGCTGATGTTCTTGTAAGCGTAGTCCTCTGGCCAAATCTGTCATCATACGATCCCAATCGATTGGTCCTGGAACGTCCGGATGTGGCAGACGTAACTGATCTGCATGGATCGCTTGTTCTACTGCGAATAGATGTAGCAAATGTGTGGGTCTGGGAATGAAAATTTCGGAATTGTATTCCCAGAAGCCCGTAGAGAACATTTCTTCAAATGTTTGCTTGAAGCATGCGGGCAAGTACTTGATTCGTGCATGCCAAGCAAAGATAACAGTGACCGAGGGGGTTTGGCTCATGTCGTAGACTAAATCCTTGTTGCCTTGAGCGAATCCAGGAGCGGAGATGTATGGAGCTTGGACATTCCGAAAGGTTTTGAAGAGAATGGTCATGAGCTCAAATATTTTCATACACATTTTCGCTGCTATATCAGGTACATTGTTTAGGCGTGCGGACCAGTGCCGAATGGTTGATATCATGTAGGCTACGGTTGGAGGTCCTCGAGGTGGAGCAAAATACGGGTAGTTAACCCAAGCCGAGCACTCTTTATTGTTGCGTACCTTGATTGCAAATGCTTGCCAGGATCTACGACGTACCACTGGACAATAGCATGGATTATACTTGATATAGAGTGGCATGGTAGCCCAGGTACTCATCATCTCAGGGTAATCGGTGAGTAGACGCACACGCCAATTAGGTTGGAAAATCGAGCCAGCACGTGCATCGGTCGGTAAATCCCCTATCTCAAATTGAGTAGCGAATGTGGGCTCCTTCCCTGTATGTCTTTTGATTTCTGCATTATAATCATGTAGTAAGACAAAATAAGGCATGTATTGCGATTCTGATGTTGTGATTAACCGTTGATGGGATAATTGTTGAAAGTAGGAAGACCGAAGGACCGTTTCTTCCAGATTCGTGAGAGATTGCATTTGCACGGCCACACGATCATCATGTGTCTTACCCACTTTCTCGACCCTTCTGACCCAATCTGGAACTTGAATTTCTAACGTGTCTTGTCCTTCTTCTGTAGTTCGACCACCAGGCGTCGGCATAGGCTCGTATGGCTCTTCGTAGCTGTCCTCGACGGGGATTTCCACTACTGTTTCAGGTTCTGGTTCTTCAATGGGCGAGGGGGGTCGTTCATATGGTAGGAGGCGTGCTTGGAGTTCTGCCACCTGTTTCCGAAGGGTCTCCATTTCTTCTGTAGATTGTTGCAAGATTACCGGCTCCTGTTGAGCAGGATGTACACTGGCTAACTGTTTCTTTAGATCGGCACATTCAGTCTCTAGTTTTTCATATGACTCCAGGAAATTTGCATGCTCCTCAAGTAGGATGCGGATGTCTTCTGATGGAACTGCTCTATATCGGGTAGGGCTAATGGTTGCTCCTACGGTTCCTTCCATAGCCGCTTCAAAGTTGTCTTGATTTTGTTGTTGAAGTCGTTTGTTCTCCTCTAGTGCTGCGGCCATATGCTTCCTTAATAGCCCAATGTTGCGTCTGAGTGTGGCATTAGATATCATTTGCGCTTGAAGCACTGTTTCTAGCTCCTTAACTGCTTGGTCATCTACAGTTGATGCCTTTGATTCCAATTCGGAGTGAGCCTGCTGTAGTGTGGTATGCTCGTCTAGGAGCGTCAGGTAGTCAGCCTCAATAGTGGTGACTCTAGCTTGGAGACGTTGAGATTCTGCCTGGAGGGTCGCATTGCGTTCTTCTAAGTGATGGAAGTCTTGTTGTAGCTGATGTGCACACTGAAGTAATGTGTCGAACGTACTATTTACATTATGAGATGCAAGGGAAATAGTTTGAAATGCAGAGGAGGTGGGATTGGGTAGGGGTGTAGTGAATGCTGTGTGTGCCACTGATGTGAGTGGTGAGGTGGGGGGCAAGGGAGGGGAAGGTGGGGAAATCGTGGGGAGAGGTGCTGTGGTTGGTGAAATGTCCATTGGATCAGACAAGGTGGTGTGTGCAGGGGCTACCATATAGGTGGGTATGGTAGGTGAAGTGAGTGTGGTGTCCGTGTAAATTGATGTCGTTGCGAACATCGGAGGAAGGTGCCTTTGAAACATGGGAGAGCAGAAGAACTGCTCCACAAAGGACGGGTATTGGGGTGGTGAGGTCCGGTTGAAAGAGGTGTAGGGGCCAGCTGGGAAGTGAGGGTTATGGAATGGAGGTACTCGTATTGGGGGATAGGTCGGGAAACACAGGGTTCCTTCCGTGGGCGCTGGGTTTCCAACTGCGCTGGTAATTATGGGATGGCCAGTCATGGGTTCAGCGGATAGATGGGACGAAGTGTACAAGGGATTGGTGACGAAGGAGAAGAGGGTGTCTTGTGAGGTGGGTTCTCGAAATGAGAATGATTTGAATGAGGATGGATTATAAGTGGAGGTAGAGGTGATGACTGTCGTTTCCTCCAAGGTGGGAGGTGGTGGTGGGGGCGGAGAAGGTGGTGATGGAGGATGCTGGGGTGAGATGGGTGATGTCTGAACGAAGGTTTCAGCGGAGAGGTCAGTGGTGGTTATGGGGGTGGCTGTGGTCTCAATGGGTACTTCCGGTTCTGTGACGGGTATCCTGATAGTCTTACCTGCTCGTGGTAATGTGTCCACTCTGCGTTTGTCATACCTTACGGACTGGCGGACTGCGGTGTGGACAGCCTCTGGAACTCCTACGGAGTCTGACACTAATTTGAGGGTGTCAATGAAATGTTGGTCCACTCCTTCATCTGATAGCATTTCTTGCATCAAAGCTTGACCTGATACCAGAGAGAGCTGATGCCTTTCTTGTACTGCTTTGATAGTGTCGTATAGCCTTCGTAGTTGAGCTGTATATGCAGGTGCACCAACAAGTTCTGGCACTTCTTGTTGCTCCTCTTGTTGCTCTTGATCATACTCCTCCTCCTCATCCTCCTGTTCTTCATCTCTGTCATCTTCTTCCTCCACTTCCACAGGTGTGACAGGTGCTTGGGAGGTTGTGGCCTGCGTTTGTACATTTTCCGCTTGTTGTGCCTCTTCTGTCTCCAGCTCTACATCTTGTAATAGTTGTTCGAAGTCTTCATTAGTGAGTTCTTCCAAAGCTGCACCACTAGGAAATTCGAGATCCGTTGGGATGGGAGGAAATATCAAAGTGGAACCATCGGTGCTGCGTCTTGGAAGTCGGAGTGTGAATGGTCGGACTCTTCGGGGTGGCGGGGTGACTTCTGGTGTTAGGGTGGCTCCACGTGGCTGAGCACATGGGACTTGGACCGTGCCTCTCATCTTCTTAGAAGGGGGTCCAGTGGATGTCCTGCCTCGAAACTGCTCTACCCGATTCCACATCAGGGCTCGTTGGATTGGGATGTCATAAGCCAAACACCTATAGATGATTCTTGTCAGAGCACAGCAACCATATAAAACCTGTTTCCGCGGCCAGCGTTTGTGAGCTAAGTGTATCTGATCAATTATCCAGTGGGGTAGGTTGATGGTGAGGCTCTGTGTCTCTGCCAGATACAGGCTAAACCAAATCTTTTTGTGCGGCATGGTGAATCTATCCTGCGCCGGGAAAGCAAAGTGTTGCATGCACATGCGAAGGTGTATTGCAATATTAGGCGTCATGGATACCATGTCTTTTAGTTTGGTGAGACTTCGATTCTTCATGTAGTCCGGTACTAGGGTTTCCTTCTCTGTAGGAATATGCATGCCGCGCATGTCCAGAGCTTCTCTCACCAAATTGTTTGATAGCCTAAACCTCTTGAGCTCATTCCCCTTTGTCAGAGATGGAATCACAAATGAGCTTGCACCTTTTGGGTTCGGATTTGGAGTCAAGGTGTTGATGAGATAGTAGCATCGCATGAAGTCAGGTTTTGGGAGTCGGGCACTGAAATAGGCACTCAATCCGGCTTTTTCCCATATCGGACGTAGACCTTCCGCATTTTGTAACTTCTCAAATTCTCTTGTAAAGAAATGGTATCTGCCTTGCTTTCCATTGTAGTCCAATTCTGATTCCCATAGATACGTTCCTTCCCCCAATGGTCCTGCTACCTCGGTAAACCAATGTGAAGTCTTTCCCACGGGCATGGTGTGGCCACGCGGAGGGTCCGCAATAGGTATGATTTTGACGGCCTGCAACTCTTCTGGTCTTTCAACTGTCTCAGGCAAAACGGGTAAACTGTCCAAGTCTACCACTTGCGGGTTTGTTTCTGTGTGAGAGCTAGTTCCTGCGGCCTCCGCCATGTTGAGAATGTTGCAGCTGATTCTGTGAGAATATATGAATAAACGTTAACATTGCAATGGACACAAAAATGACATGGTGTCCCTTGTTACAATATTAACTTAAAGTTCTGGAGTGGTTAGGAGTTAATAAGTGCTCGGTGCTGGTGTGTGTAGTTAGGAGTTAGGTAGACCTAAGAGCTAAGCGAAATGATGTGATAAGAGTGAAGCGGTTAGTAGGTGGTCATGAATTTACAATAGGGTCAGGGGGTTTGTTACAAGTCTTGGGCTGCCAAATGCAGTGGATGGGTTTTACTCGTGGTTCCGTAGAGATTCTCGAGAGCTTTATAGGTGTGTTAGCTTTAACCTGAGGCCTTTTAGGGGCCCATTTACAACTGATTCTGTTCGTGTTCATGTGCCTTGGTGTTGAAAATGAGTGGATGTAGGCTGTGCGAGTGAATGGATCATGCTGTGTAGGGTGTGTTCTTGGTATAGCTATCTGAGCCCGCAAACAAGCCTTAGGCACCCAAATTTGTCTTGATTGTGGGCTAGCCTTCATCGACCTTTTGGGCACCCAAATAGATTTCACGTTAGCAGCAGAATTTCCGAAAGACTTCTTATTAGTGACGTGTTGTTGGTTACTAATAAGAGGCTTTGTCCGTGCGGTTGGCGTGGTTGCAACCGGGTGTTCGCCTTTTCGCACCCACACTTGGTTCACTTGTTGGGACATTCTGCTGCGCAGGTTCTTTTGATGTCCGGCATAGGTAGTACTCTGCTTCTTTTGCCTTTGCTCCACCTTTGGTTGTTGCCTCCTTCTGGCCTTTGGAAAAGAAGGGAGTTCCGTTGCATCCCTGACTCCTTTTTTGCAAATATCATTCCTCTGCAACACAGGGTTTTGAACAAGAACAGCATGGTCATCTTCATGTGTACCCCTGGAGGGACCAGGAGTCTGTGCCTTTCCTAGTTCCTTGAGTGTTCCTTTATCCAACTCTATTGTAATTCGACTATGATTGACCCATATGTGAAGAAGTTGACTGCTTGGTCATAGATCCAGTCTTGACCCAAGACAAGAGGTTCAGTGAGATCCTCATCTTGACACACTAGTGCTTTAACTGTCATTGCCTCATCATGAATGTAGAGGGGAAGTTCCACCTCGCCCATGCAAGGGGTTTCCACGCCTCCCAATCCTATGAGATATGCTTCCACAGGATTGACAGTTAACTGTAACTCTTGACAGTAAGACACTCTAACAGCACTAGTGGCGGCACCTGAGTCAATCAAGGCTTTTACAGTCCTTGCACTCTTTTCTTGTCCTATTTCTAGGGTTACGAAAGGACGTCGATCAATTATCCTAGGTGAGCTGGTTCCTGCAACTTCACACATTGCCATATGATATCCTTGGTCTGCATAGTCATCTGTCCTAGGCTGCTCTCTACCTTGCCTTCGTAATTTCATCCTTCTGATGCGTTCTAAAGCTTCTGCTTGAGCTTCTTCTCTAATTCGCTTCTCTTCCTCTTTGCGTTTCTTAGCAGTGTTGAGTCGGCTGAGCATTTCCTCCGTGAGGGGTTCCTGATACAACTTGACTCTGCATCCGCTAATATAATTAGGGAGAACATTACCCTCTAACGTGGCTAATTGTACTGCTCCACTCGTGGAGATCCTATTGATGATCATAGGTCCGTAGCCTCTCTTTTCTAGCTTCCTCGCGTGTTGTTTTAGTGTATAGACTAAGACTAGATCTCCTGCTTTCAAACCCTTATCCTTCACGTGGGCATCAAAGTATGCCTTCTGTCTCTTCTTGGCAGCATATATGCCTGCAGCAGCTCGCAGTCTTGTTTCTCCTAATCGTTCAAGGTCAAAAATTCTAGAGGAGAGCTCATGACCTGTCCATTCGTGCTCTTGTGCTACTCTCAATGTAGGGATCAGGAAGTCCAAGGGTAGCACAGCATTTTGACCAAATACCATCTGAAAGGGAGTGGCTTGGAGTACCGTTTTGTAGGCCACTCGGTATGCCCAAACAGCATGGTGTAGCTGTTTGTCCCAATCAGAACGTTTAGTGTTCACCAATTTCGTCAGTACATTGCATAAAATCTTATTAGTGCTCTCAGCTTGTCCATTAGCTTGAGGGTGATAAGGGGCAGACTTCTTGTGTATTACCAAGAATTCTTGGAGTAGATTTTCAATTACTTCATTCAAGAAATGAGTGCCTCTATCACTTACAAGCTCTATAGGTAGCCCATATCTCGTGAATACATTCTCAAACAAGAATTTGGCAGTTGTTTGAGCATCGTTCTTGGTTGTAGCTTTTACCTCTACCCACTTGGTGAGATAATCTGTTGCCACAATGATGTATTCCGCATGAGAACCCTTAGCTGGGGGATTAATAGGACCTACAAAGTCTATTCCCCACTTAGAGAATGCACGTCCACCCATCATAGGTTTCAGTGGCATCTCGTCTTTGCGTATAGGATACTGAGTCCTTTGACAGACATCACACCGTTTCACATAGGTATGTGCATCCATGTGAAGGGTAGGCCACCAGAAGCCTGCAAACAATATTGCCTTGATCACCCGATCTGGTCCAAAGTGTCCTCCTGCTACACCTTGGTGAGCAGTTTCCAAGATCTTAAGATATTCACTCTCATGGACACACAGTCTCAGGTAACCATCCTTACCACGTTTATATAGATTATCACCAACAAGTGAATAATCCTGGGCTTCTTGTTCCAAACTCCTTTTTCTAGCTAGAGTCATGTCTGGAGGGAATGTGTTTGTCCTCAAGAATGATACTAGGGGTTCACTCCAATCTGGCGCAATGGATACTTGATAGAGAGTGGCATGTTCCACAGGTGGTTTATTGCAACAGATTGGGCATTCCTTGCACAACTTTTGGACGTCCGCTTCCATAGTTGGCCAATGCACTCCGAATCTCTTTAGAGTCTGCAACGTTCGTTGCTTTGAATGGTGTTGCTCTAGTGCACCTACATGTGCTAGTTGCAACCATTTAGCGTACTCATCCTCTTCTACGCAACAAGCCAAGATCCCTTGATTTGTGTGCTTGTACATGCTTCCTGCCATGATGTGATATTTTTGGGCTTTTACTATCTCTCTATTCCGTGTGTTCACCACTGGATGATTAGGCCCGTATGTCAATACTGGTACTATTGGCTTGGCCCACTGCGGCACCACTTCCAAATTAAACAAGTAAGCATCAGGAAGGTCATCTGACACTCCTTGTGGGGCTTCTCCCGATGTGAGCCTAGAGAGATGATCTGCTCTCAAGTGGGTTCTACCTTTTCTTACCACAACCTCAAAGTCATATTCCATTAGCAAGAGAAACCATCTTACTAATCTACCTGTATTGCATGGCTTGTTTACTAAGTACAACAATGCCTGATGGTCTGTAAAAAATTTAAACTTATTTGCAAGCAAATAATGTCTAAACTTTTTAACCGCATATACCATACCTAATCCTTCGTGCTCTGTAGTGGTGTAATTCCGTTCAGCCGCATTCAATTGTCTACTGGCATAGGCAATTGGAAGGTCCATATTACCTTCACCAGTAGGTTGTGCAAGCACACATCCAATAGCATAATTGGATGCATCCACATGAACATGGAATGGCTTATTCCAATCTGGTGTGGTCAAGATTGGTGCTGAACATAATCTTCGTTTAAGCTCTTGGAAGGAATTCTCACATTCATCCGTCCACTCAAAGTTTGTCAGAAGTCCGTACATGGGCTTTGCAATGACAGCATACATGTGTATAAATCGTCGATAATAGCCACAATGCCCCATGAAAGCTTGTACTTCCTTGACATTCTTTGGCCTAGGTAGCTCTGCTATGGCTCTCACTTTCTCCTCGTCAGTAGATATGCCATTCTTTGATACTATGTGTCCTAGAATCTTACCTTGCCTTACCATAAAAACGCACTTTTCTGGGTTCAGGCAGACTTGGTACTCTCTACATTTGTCAAAGATTTGTTTGAGTTCAGGAATATGGGTTTGTCTAATGTTGGAATGAGCACAAAGATCATCAACATAGACTTCTAAACTCTTCCTCAGGAATTCCTTAAACACATGACACATCAGCCTCTGGAAGGTAGCTGGTGCATTGGTAAGCCCAAATGGCATTACTCTAAAAGCAAAAATGCCCCATTCTGTGGCAAAGGCTGTCTTGTGCTGATCCTCTGGAGCTATGGCTACTTGATTGTAGCCAGAAAATCCATCAAGGAAGCTGTACACTTCCTTGCCTGCCACTCTTTCTAAGAGATGTTCTGTGATGGGAAGCGGATAGTTATCTCGAATCGTGGCGGCATTAACCTTTTTCAAGTTAATGCACACACGCAGCTTGCCATTCTTCTTGGGCACCACCACTATGGGGGATACCCATTCGGTGTGCTCAATTTCGTAGATAAATCCAGCTTCAACCAGTCTATCTATCTCTTCTTTGATCTTAGCTGCGTAATTATCGTTATATGTATAAGGCTTTTGCTTAGAGGGTTTGGCATCTGAGGTCATGGGGATGGTGTGCGAGCATATGTCCGGGTCAACCCCTTTCAAATCCTTGTAACTCCAAGCGAATACATCTCTGTATTCTCTTAGCAAGGCAATCAATTCATGCTCTTCTTCTTCTGTCAGGTCATGGCCTATATACGTGCATCTCTCCTCTCCTTCTTCTATGGCCACTACTATTTTCTTGGTGGTTTCTTTGTTATCATAGGCCTCTCCTGATTGTGCCTCTCGTTTAGGCATTCTTATCATGACTCTTCTGTCATCTATCTCATACTTCTTAAAATTTTCTGGGACCTCAAACAAAGATTCTTCCTCTTCTGGTAAGGCTTCTCTCTTCTTTCGTTTCTTTCCCTCTTCCTTAGGGGTCATATGTGTTGCTAATCTTATATCATTTGTAACCTCTCCATGCCTTTGGGGTTGAAATTCTACTTCATAGAAGTATTCTTCATCTGATGCAAATGGTGGGTCCATAATGATTGACTCTAGATCGGAGTCACTTGCATCCTCAAATGCATCAGGGCTAGGTTCGCATTCTTCTAAAACTGCCTCTCCCATGATTGGCTCTATGGAGAAGACTGAAATATCATAGCCATCCTCATCACAGTGAGGTGTCCATTGTTCTTCGTTGATGGCTACGTCCATTGTTGCTAAGATTTCTGCCCAACCATGAGGTTCAAATTCTTCGTCTGGAAAAACTACAGGTGCATAGGCTGGGTCTTGGATTGATCTATGGGTTTCTTTCGCACCTACCTCTCTGGCTTTCTCTCTCTTCTCTTCTTCTACTGCTACCTTGCACATCCATAAGTGGGTGTCTTCATGCATCCACGAGGATCCAGACCCTATGGAATGCACCGATTCTGTGTCATCTTTGGCTCTATGGATGGGATTCCATTGGATAGGAGGTACGTCTCTGTGAGAAAAATCCTTGAGATTGACTTTGGTTGTAACACCCAAGTGTTGCAGATACAAAGAATTGGTTCCCCAATCCTGTACCACTTGCAACTGTCGCATGAATGGTCTCCCCAAAATCATCTCATAGGCATGATTTTTGCTGAAGTCACATATAGCAAAACTATGCTCAAACTCGACACCACAAGTGGTGAGAGTTATTCCTTCTAGCAATCCTAGGGGTC
The DNA here is from genome assembly GCA_020310875.1 of Ceratopteris richardii. Classification (NCBI taxonomy): domain Eukaryota; kingdom Viridiplantae; phylum Streptophyta; class Polypodiopsida; order Polypodiales; family Pteridaceae; genus Ceratopteris; species Ceratopteris richardii. Next base: position 48,886,629 of record CM035437.1, on the reverse strand, counting down.
TCTCTATGTGACCATCGGCCATTTGCAATTTCATTCTCGTTGGCCTGAGTGCCGGCTTGCCCCAACGCTTCCAAAGGGAAGTGGTGGCAATTGCAACTCCTGCACCTGAGTCCAAAATTGCCTTAGTGGTGTAGTCCTGGTAGGTAATGGGAAGATAGGTGTTCCCTTCTTCACCTTCACACATATCTCCTATCTTATCCAAGGGAATTTCTGGCACTGTCCTATGGGATCCTACCTTGGAACGAGGTTTTGCAACTTCAGCTACCTGACTGTCTACATATTTTCGCATGTTTGGTCTATCCTCAGTCAGTTCTTCCAAAGTGAGATTGCGTTGCACCTTGGTGTTCGTTACTACCTCCGTGTTCCTTGGTATGACTGAGTCGTCGTTCCTTACCATGACTGTGGGTGCTCTCATACATGTGGACTTTGCTTCCCATGGGCCTGTGAAGTGAGGTAGCTCTTGTATGGAGTTAGACTCGAAGTCCAATCTCTCGTGAGACTGAGCACTCTCATGTTCCCCGTAAATAGATGGGATGTCTTGTGGGAATTGATCGTGTGCATCATCCACAAGTTCAAAAGGAGGAGCGACTTCACTTTCGTTATCCCATTTATCTTCTTGAATCTCTCGTAGGAAGTCTGGTGCAAACCTATTCATAGAAGAAGAAGTGTCTGGCTCCGTAGAATTAGGCACATAAGCAACCTGGGAAGGAGGGCTTATTCTATCGTTGGCTCTCTCCTTGTTCCCATAGGTGGCTGGAGCACAAGCTTCTTGGGGAGGATTACTTATTCTATTACTTTTCCGAACAGGCTCATGCGCTCTCTGAGAAGGAGTGTGGGTCACCTGTGGAGGTACATAAGCTTTCGGGGGAGGCTCATGTGACTTCTGGGGGGGAAGATAAGCTTCTTGAGGAGGCACATGGGCTTCCTGAAGAGGCTGGCTTATCAGTTCTCTTACCCTCTCCTTTCGTTGAGGGGCAGGTTCCTTCTCTGATTGTGCAATTAACTTCTCTATTCTTTCCAGCAGTCCATCAAAGTGTAACTGCGTCTTAGCTGAACTAGAAATGTTAAATAGGCGGCTGGCCTCAAACATGGTCTGAGCCAATTCCACCATTTTGGCACAAATCTTAGTTCGTTCAAGCTCTAGCTCGGCTCTAGGGTAGCACTTTTCATGATCGGTGATGGTTGGCCCTTCTTGGATTCTGGCCTGATATGCCTTAAGCATCATATTAAGGTCCTCGGGAGTGGGGTCAGCTAGGACTGATCCTACTCTAGGGGGTGGTGGGATTTGATGAGGCGGTGGGGAAAGTGGTGGGTTGGATGGAGGTGGGAGTGGTGGAGGCGGGGTAATGTGAGAGGGAGTTGGAGCTGTGAGTTCAGTTATCCTCGCTTTGGTTTCTCTTATGCTTTCTTCAAGTTCGTTTATCTTTTTTGCCCATTGTCTTTTCATTCTTTCTCGACTATCTTTCCACGCTCTAGCCCTTTTCTTTGTCACGCTCTCGGTTTCACTAGCCTCTGGGCCCTTTTCCTGGCTTGCCTCTTGGTTTTGCTGCAATGCCTGAGCTCTAGTAACCACCTGCACTGGTGCAGTAGAAGTGACACTTCCTGAGGGATCCACAACCAACCCAATCACATTGATAGGAGTGATTTTTGGCATATTATTGGGGTTCTTAGGGCAATCTCGTAAGAGATGTTCTTTTCCACAATCTTGGCAGAAACCTTGGATAGTCACTGACTGGGGTTGTGTAGGTGGAGGCAAGGGACAATCATGAATGAGATGATCTCCTTGGCATCTGTAGCACGGTCCTCTTGGGAATGGAGGTCTTACTTGCCTAGGTTGAGGCCTGGGGTTGGGGTTTGCATACATGACGTTCGTGTAATCTAACTCCCAACTAGGTTCACTTGGTTCTTCACTATAGTAAGACTCACCATGTTCTAGAGACTGCATGTAGTAAGCCTGGGGACTATCGACATGTGTAGAATCAAAGCTATGGTCACTTGGGTCACTTTCTGAGATCAATGGGGTTACTGGTACTATGGCCCTATTCAGGTTTTCTTCTGCAACAGCATACTTTACTGGAATCACGTTAGCGGGGTTTGGGGGCTGTTGAGCTAGCACCGGTTGGGGTCTCTGTTGGGCCTGATATTGTGGTTGGTAGGTTTGTTGGGGTCTAGCATATTGTGGTGGTGGATTTTGGTTTTGGTATCTGCCTTGTTGGTAGGGCTGCGGGTAGGGTTGCCTAACTGCCTGCTTGTTGTATGGGCAATCTTGTGCGGTGTGATTGGTGTATCTCCGTTCTATGGTGCAGTACTGGCTACTAGGGTTTACTTGGGGTTGAGCCATAATAGGGCAGACATTCGCCATGTGGTCGCCACCACAAGTATAGCATCTTTTCACAGGGGCAAACCTAGGAATTTGTTTGCTAGAGACGCCTAGTTTTTGTGCCACTTTCTCTGCGAGTTCCTCAATTGATGTGGATTGCGTGGAAGAGTGACTAGAAGCACTATCTGAATCTTTGTAGATTTTGGAAAGCTCTAGTTCCTCCCCTAGGTTATCTTCAATGTCAATGCACATGCGTACACACTCTTCTATAGTCCTAGGGTCCTTCAGATACACATAGGATCTCAATTTCGTACTCAGCAATCCATCAAGGAATAAGGCTACTTGTTTAGCAGATGTGGGTAGCTCCGAAATAGGGCACCTTTCCAGGTATTGTCTAAATCTTCTTCCTGCAAGTCTCACAGTCTCTTGAGGGGTTTGTTTGAAGCTGTGGATCAATGAGGAGGTATTGTGTCTTATGCCGCTCTTAGAGAACTCTACAATGAATGCCTCTAGGAGTTGGTCTATGCTCCTGAACTGACGCTCATCTAATGGCTGAAACCATGTAAGTGCCGTGTTCCTAAGGGTTAGACCGAAGGCATTGTACTGCGTGAACAGATCTTCCACTTGTTCAGCTCTCAAGACTTGCTTGAACTCTGCCACATGATCATAGGGATCTCCTGTGCCGTCAAAGTAATTCTTCATGGACTTAACTAGCTGGGTGGGTCTCAAAGTTCTTGTATGCTCTCTAGGCCTCGGCAGAGGGAATCCATCTACATTTCTTTGGTTCCTGTGGGCTCTATGCATCTCAGGTTCTACCCTATTCGTCTCTGTTCTCGTTCTTTCTCCGCCTACAGGGTTGGCGAAACTTACTTCTGGTCTATCCCTACTTCTGTCTCTTTGCGTACCATGAGCTTGGGAAGTTCCAGCCCCAGGGTGACCATAGGATACATTTGATCTTGGTTGGGGGAAAATAAATTCACCCTTCCAAGTGTAGGCATGCCTATCATTTTCTGTCACCACAAAGATCCGTTCTGAAGCATGATCTAAGTAGGTCACTCTGCCTGGGCTATCTGGATCCTTAAACTCATAGATCATGATATTTCCTATGTCTGTTGGCTGATTAGACTTATACCTCCAAAAGGCTTCATCAGTTTCTCGATTGAGGAGTAACTCTATGCTCTTGTTGTCTTGGGGAACCCATTCAGGCGTGATAATCCTAGTGAGAACTGATTTACCTCGAGGGGTTCTAGGTTCCGCACCCATGTTCCCTTGTTCCAGGTCACCTAAGTCCGCTTCTGAGATTACATTCCCAAAGTCATCGGTCCTATCAGGGTGACTAGTGACTACATATATAGTTCCTTCTTTGTCCAGGTATGCACCATTTTCAAACTTGACAGCTGGGTGCTCTAGTCCAATGGATTGATCAGGGTTTTTAATCTGGACCACAGATCTTCCTAGGCCGTCCTCATAGATGCTAGCACCTAGTCGGTTGGTCCTAAGGTACTCCAGCTGCGTTTTGTAAGGGCCTTCTACCCTGTACAAATAAGGCACTCCTGAACTTCCCGTAGGTCTGTCCATGCCTTGAGACATTTCTGACTCACTGGTCTCAGAGCTAGGGTAGTTCGAGTGGTGGCTCAACTGCTGGGCCCAGGACCTAGCAGTGTGGTTGACGCTAGCCTCTGAAGATCTAAGGCTTTGTCTTTCCCTTGCTAAATGTCGTCCTGATCTAAGGTTCATATGCCTATCTAAGTAGTCCAAGTCTTTGCCCAGAGTACAACCTCGTTGCCGCTCAATTGGTATCAGTCACTTGATTCTTTTTAGTTATTCTATCACGTTTGAGTTCTTGTCTGATATCACGTCGTCGGAATACTTGAGTGTTCTTCGTACTTTCAGGTTGATCGTTCCACGTTAGGTTCTTTCCTTTATGTTGCCGACCGTACAGAAATTAGATTTTTATCTTGAACTTGAGTTTTTAGGTAGTCTTCAACTTGATGACTACTGCCTATCGTCGCTCTGACTTACTCCTACCTCTCGTCGTTCTTAGCCTAAGCTATGAATTGACAGAGGGGGTTAAAAGTGTCCAACCTTTTGTTTCCTGCTCGGTTGCCCTTGAGTGCCCAGGAAATGTGTTCCCAAGCTCGCACTTACACTTGCTTATAACGCCTCTCGATGCTCTGTAAGAGTTTCAAAGTTAGCTTTGAAATTTACATTCCAAAGACAGAACCAATTATTTTCATTCATGTAGCACAAACACAAACTTCCATAGTGATTTTCAAGAAAACAAACCTAAGGACCCCTGACATTGATCCCCCTGGGTATGGTCAACTTCAAAATACCCTATCTAAAAATCAATGCACTATCTTTATAAAAAACAGTTGAGGGCGTGTAGTATATGCTACGAGCTTTCCAACAAGCCCTAGAGCTCAAAAAATGGATCTCGTATGAAAAAGTTGTGACCGTTCAGGGTTCTAGGGTTACGACAGGGTTCAAACAGGATCACTGTGCAACAGGTTTTTCCCAAGTTGTTTTCCTAAGGCTTCCCCATGTGCTCAAGAGCATAATATTTGTGCCCAAAATTAGCCCAACTTTTCAATTAACAAACCCTAAAAAATTTGGCTAAAATTGGCTGTCAATCGCGATGGATAGGGCTGTCAATCGCGATGGACACTCAGTCAATCGCGATGGACAGTCAGTCAATCGCGATGGACAGAGAGTTGAGTCAATCGCGATGGACAGGCAGTCGGTCGCGATGGACAGAGACTTCAGTCAATCGCGATGGACAGGCAGTCGGTCGCGATGGACAGAGACTTCAGTCAATCGCGATGGACAGGAGGTTGAGTCAATCGCGATGGACAGGCAGTCGGTCGCGATGGACAGAGACTTCAGTCAATCGCGATGGACAGGAGGTTGAGTCAATCGCGATGGACAGGCAGTCGGTCGCGATGGACTGGCAGTCAATCGCGATGGACAGAGCTGTCAATCGCGATGGACAGGGCTGTCAATCGTGATGGACTGAAATTTTGCAAGATTTTCAAAAATTTTAGTGGGAATGTGGTGTGCAGGGTCTCTAGTCCACTGTGGTGCACTCAGATTTACCAACAAGTGAAAATTTCTGTCAATCGCGATGGACAGAAGGCGGCGACTGCGAGACAGTTTCGTCGAGTTCCGTACCTGCGCGGAAGGCTGGAGATGGTGATGTGACCTGTACCTGCAAGATAGCTCAAGAAACATGCAAAAACGGCACATGCAATTTCGCTCTCTCGCTCTCTCTCACAAGTGAAATGAGGGAAATGAGGTGGAGGTGGGGATATAGTCAAAAAACTGAAATTTTCGCGATGATGGAGATGGACGTGGGAGATGGTGATGATGATGATGGAAATGAAGATGGTAAAGAAAGTAAAAGAAAATCGATGAGAGTGAAGAAAATACCTACAGCTCCAACGCGTCAACTCTACGTCTTACCATCACACGCTCGTCCTCAAAGCTCGATCCCCGGCAACGGCGCCAAAATTTGGTGTAGCTCAGTGATGAGTAGCACCTCCTTTAATGTCAATCCGGGGAGACGTGAGGATGGTATGAAGACCTCGAGCAAGTGGCGACACAAATGCGTGAGTGAGAAGCACACTAGCATGCACACACATACACACACACCCGCACACAAGGCAAGACAAAGATTGAGAATCAATGGAGCTTTTAGATTACTTTCAAAATGCTCTTACAAGTTCGTTTCAATTACAATCTAACCTCAAAAATGAGCTCTCTAGCTCTTTTTATAGTTTTTGACTAGCTTTTGGCCCTGTCTAGACCTAGTGTCCGGCCTAGTTAAAAATTAGGTTCCAGGGCCAATTTGAGGGCTCAAACGGAGTCTAAAAAATACGAAAATTGATATGTAGGTACTTCTAAGGCTCCTCAAGCTCAAGGACTCCTTGGCTTGCACAAAATGGAGCTACAAAAATATGAAATGGTATTTACAATGATTGTTAGTGATAAGAATCACTGTTAAAAGATGTAGATTGGAAAAATTGAAGGGCCTATCTGCCAGATTTGCGTCGACTGCTTTGTCTACTTACTCCTTCACCTTGTTCTGACTCTCTCCGTTGGCTTCCTTGTCTCGTCAATCCTTGGGTTCCCTGGCTTCCTTGTCTAGTCAGTCCTTGGGTGCCCATACTGCTCTCAACACAGGCAATGTAGCTCTTCTCTCAGACCTTGAGGAACCCAAGGGAAAGCACCAAGTGCAAACAAGTGATGACACCAAGCATTCAGTGGTCAAGGTAGGAAATGCCAAAACTTCTGGTGAAAATAGAAATCTGTTGAGTAGGGTTCTTTATGTACCTAAAATTACCAAGAATTTGATGAGTGTTGGACAGATAGTGGAAAAAGGTTTGCAGGTTAGGTTCAACAAATATGGAGCCTTTGTGGAGGACCCCCAACATGGATTCAAGAGAATTGCCAAGGGTAAAAAAACAAGTAGACTATTTACATTTGAACTTGAACACACTAGAAACATTGCACTTTATAATTACAAGGATCAAACACTATCCGAGCTTGAGATTTTTCATAAAAGATTAGGGTATATTGGTGGCCTTGAAGCAAATATGTAGAGATCAATGTGTGCTTGGGATACCTAATGTATCCAAGAAACACATGATCTATAAATGTGGTGCTTGTCAGTTTGGTAAATCACACAGGTTACCCTTTACAAAGAAAGGCTATATGCATGAGGATTATTTGGAACTTGTCCACACAGATGTGTGGGGACCAAGCAAGGACCCTTCAATTTCAGGCTCAAGGTATTACGTGTCATTCATTGATGATTTTAGTAGGTGGACTATCTTATACTTTATGAAACATAAAGATGAAGTGCTCAGTTTCTTTAAGAGGTATCTTGCACTTGTGGAAAATCAAACAGGAAGAAGCCTCAAGAGGTTAAGGTCGGATGGAGGAGGCGAGTACTTCTCCAATGAATTTGATGCATTCTTGTAGGATAGAGGTATCAAAAGGGAGATTACAACAAGGTACACCCTTGAGAAAAATGGGGTAGCAGAGAGGAAAAATAGGTTGATTGTGGAAATAACTAGATCAATGCTTAATGAAAAAAGGTTACCAAATTATTTATGGGCAGAAATTATATCCTCTGCCACTTATCTTATTAATAGGAATCACTTGATGGGATGACCCCATATGAAGCATGGCATGGTAGAAGGCCATCACTTGATCATTGTAGAATATTTGGATGTGTTGCTTATGTGCATGTTCCATCTCAAATCAGAGGTAAGCTAGACCCTAAGGTAGAGAAGTGCATATTCATAGGGTATGATTTAAATAAAAAAGGATACATGTTTTATAATCCATCCAACAAAGGATTTATGGTCATTAGAGATGTTGTGTTTGATGAGAATGATTCTTGGTTTGAAAGTGAATGCAAGAAAGTCAAATCGCCATATGACTTGGAAGAGGAATTTCCAAGCCTCACCTAGGAGGAGACAACACAAATTGAAGACATCAAATTAGATGATGAAGACACCATCAACTTAGAAGAATTCAAAGCATGGAAATCAAAGGGCAAAGCCAAAATGAAGAGATTGGAAGACTTACCTGAATCTTCCAACCAAGTCCTAAGGAGATGACAAAGGGAGAGCAAGAAGCCAATCATATATGGGTATGATACTTCATTAGTTACTAAGAATTCCATTTATCTTGCTAATGACTTGTCATTTGAAGAGCCTTCTTCATATGAAGAAGCAAAGACCAAGGCAGAATGGAAGGAAGTTATGGACGAAGAAATAAAAGCACTCCAAGAGAATGATACTTGGGAGCTGGTACCCAAGAAGGCATCAATGAGGGTAATTGGCTCTAGATGGATTTACAAAATCAAGAGAAACTTTGATGGATCCATAAATAGGTATAAAGCTAGACTTGTGGCTAAGGGTTTTGCAGAAACCCAAGGAGTTGATTATGAAGAGACATTTTCACCTGTGGCTAAAATGCCAACCATCAGAATGTTGGTAAGTGTGGCTGCATCTAGGAATTGCAATATGTATCAATTGGATGTGAAAAATGATTTCCTTAATGGCTCGATTTCAGAGGAGGTTTACATGGCTCAACCTACTGGCTATGAAGACCCAAGCAAGGTAAATTATGTGTGCGAATCGAACAAAAATCTTTATGGTTTGAAGCAAGCACCTACGGCATGGAACCATAGGTTAACTACATACCTTCAAGATCAAGGATTCATGATGAGCAAAGCAAATTCTTCTTTGTTTGTCAAGAGAAGCAATTTAGAGATGATATATTTATGTACAGACAGACAGACAAAGACAGAGATAGACAAACAGACAGACAGATAGACAGACAGACAGATAGACAGACAAACATGTAGATAGACATACAAACAAACACATAGATAGATAGATAGATAGATAGATAGATAGATAGATAGATAGATAGATAGATAGATAGATAGACAAATAGACAAATAGATAGATAGATAGATAGATAGATAGATAGATAGATAGATAGATAGATAGATAGATAGATAGATAGATAGATAGATAGATAGATAGATAGATAGATAGATAGATAGATAGATAGATAGATAGATAGATAGATAGATAGATAGATAGATAACTAAACAAACAATTAGATAGATAGATAGATAGATAGATAGATAGATAGATAGATAGATAGATAGATAGATAGA
>CM035437.1:48870109-48872609 GCA_020310875.1 Ceratopteris richardii | reverse complement strand
TGGCAGATTTTATTGAGGACTGGTATCAAAATGACAGTGAGAGCATTGATATTTCTAAAAATGAGGAATATCTTCGAGAGGAATGTCTAAAGCATGTATATTAAGAAATTTGCTTAACACGAATAAGTGCAAGCTTACTTATTCTCAATCTTCAAAATCGTTTTGGATGGAGTAATGTATCTGTTTCAACACTATTAAGATATACTTTTTAATTTTTTATCTATTTATATATATACATGCATACACATATACATATAAATACATATATACATAGATATACACATATATACATATAAACATACACACATATACATACATACACATGTTATGAAACTAAGGTCAAATTATACATACCTGTATCGAATGAAGATATTCTATCCATCTATCTTTTTGTTCTGACACATCTGCTTCTCCTATACTAGTCGACCTAATACCTGTGTTGCTAAATCTTTTATGAACTTTGCATACAAATATTAAGTATCAATTAGCTATGGAGGTATTAGCTCAGTTGGGAAATAGGAGACGCAAATTTATCTGGAAGATTTTGAAGGATGGAAGAACAATTTTAAAGGATGGGCTGAAAGAAAGCATCCATTCAGTGCAAGTTCTTGTTCTTACCTTAGCTAAGGTAAGAATAAGAAATTGCATTGAATGGACGCTTTCTATCCACCTATTCTTTAAAACTATTTGTCCATCTTTCAAAATCTTCCAAATAAATTTACTTCTCCTATTTTCTAAACTACCTAATACCTCCATTGCTAAATGATACTTTATATTTGTAAAAAAATATGTAAGTTTTAGTTAGCAAGGAGGTAATTGATTGATTATAAAATGGGAGACAACCAAACGACTTAGTGCTCTAGATATCTATGTAAAATTCTGCATACCACAATAAACAAAAAGAAAATTAGAAACAAATTCAAATATATACACCTACACATACATGCATACATACATATACATACATACACATACATACATACACATACATACATACACATACATACATACATACATACACATACATACACATACATACACACATACACATACATACATATATGCATACAGATACATACATATATGCATACATATGCATACATATATGCATAAATATACATACATACATAACATATACACACATACATACATATACACATACACATACGTATACAAATGCACATGCATATATACATCCACATACACATACACATAAGCATACACATCTCCTTGATATAAGGAAGAAGAAGGTAAAATCCCAAAAAAGGTATTGAGACATTTTCCATTGGCTCCATGGATTAGACATATGTTTCAAAGCCCAAAATTATCAAAGCTTTTGACATGGGGACATGATCATAAAAGTATTGATGGAATAATCAGAATTCGAACATATAGTGCAACTTTTCAACATATTGTTTCTGTGGCCTGATTTTGCACAAAAACCATAGAATCGAAAGTTAGGAATTGCATTAGATGGGTTTAATCTATTTTTCATGAAATCTAGTAAATTTTCAGCATGGCCAGTGGTAGTCATAAACTACAATCTTCCGCCATATCTTAGCATCAAAAAGGAAACATTTAATGCTTTCACTTTTAATCCCAAGAGAAAGACAAGTTAAAGATATGAATATATATCTTGCTCCTCTCATTGATGATCTCAAAGAGTTATGGAGAGGCATTAATGCCATTGATGTATCGAAAAGCATCAATGAAAGATATATTATGGTCCGTGGTATTGTGGCTTGGACTATTCATGGTTTTCCAAGATATGGTGTTTGTTTAGGTATTGATATAATTTTTTTATTTAATATGCATACAAATATATGTGAGTTAATCTAGAATCATTTTCATGATGCATGAATATCTAAGCATTAATAAAGCTTGTCCATATTGTGTTGATTGGTTAAGATCAATTTATAGTAAGAATCTCAATAAAAATATTTATCTTTGATATTGATGATTCTTGCTTGATGATCATCCATTAAGATGTAAAAGAGAAGCGATACATTTTAATGGGAAGCTTGACACAGATCAGTGTCCAAAACCAATGATGCTTATGGATTGGTATTGAAAATGGACAGATGGGCCTCTTACAGATCTAGAATAAAAAATCTTCAGTGATGATGAAGATAATGAGAATGTGAAGAGAGATAAAGAAAAATTGATACTTGTAGAGAATATATCAATATACTATTCTTTGGAGTATTGGAGAGAGTTAAAGGTCTCTCATCTTCTTGATCCTATGCATATATTCAAGAATATTGGTTATTCATTATGGCAACATCTTCTTGGATTAAAAGACACCATAGCATCAAGGAATGATTCAAAGGGCCAAAACTCAAAACCAAAGTTATGGCCAGTTTTTGATAGACATCGACAGAAAACCACTTACGCACCTGCTCCTTGGGTACTTATGACAAAAGACATGTAGACTATCAACAATAGGATTCAATTGATTCAGACTCCTACAATATATGGAGCATCTTTCCAGAACATGTTT
>CM035437.1:48577609-48865109 GCA_020310875.1 Ceratopteris richardii | reverse complement strand
GTAATCACTCTAGAGTGGACTCCCCAAGACAACAAAAGCATAGAACTATTCTTGAATAGAGAAACGGAGGAAGCCTTTTGGAGATTCAGGCCTGATTGACCTAGCCCAGTAGTCACCATCTATGAGTTCAAGGATTTGGAGACACCTGGCAAAGTTGTCTATCTAGATCATGCATCAAAGAAAATGTACTTGGTAATAGAGCAAGATAGGCATGCATACACTTGGCTAAGTGAATCAAGTTTCCCTCCACCAAGATCTCGTGTTTCCCATGGTATCCAAGGAGCAGGATCATCCAAGGCTCATGAAACCCAGAGAGACATAACCAAAGAGAAACATGAGGTAAGCTTTGCACACATGGTGGGTAGAGACAGATCAGAACATGAGGGTGAAAGACCTGAAAGAGAGAGACATTGAGCACATAGGCATCAAAGAGACGATCATGATTTTCCATTGCCTAGACCCCAAGAGCACCCAAGAACCCTTAGACCCTCTCAAGTGGTTACGGCAATGAAGAATTACTTTGATGGGTTCAGAGATCCTTATGATCATGTGGCCGAGTTCAAACAAGTGTTAAGAGTTGAGAAAGTTGAGGACTTGTTCACTCAATTCGAGGCATTTGGTTTAACTCTCAAGGGTACTACCTTAGCTTGGTTCCAACCCCTGAACAGTTGCAATTATCGGAACATAGAGCAACTGCTAGAGAAATGCATTGTAGAATTTTCCAAGAGTGGCATCAGGCATAACACATCATCCTTGATCCACAGCTTCAAGCAGACACCCCAAGAAACACTACGACTACCAATAACCCAACTAGTCTCAGATCATGACTCTCATGCTCATAGTTTTGACTACTCTCATGAAGATAGTCCACAAGCTTATTACACAGAGTCACCAGAGCATAGTGAGGCTTATTCCTATCAATATGAGACACCACTTATGGAGCAAAATTGGTAGCTAAAATACTCCAATGTCATGTACACGAATCCTAATTCGAGGCCTCAATCGAGACAAGTAAGACCACTAACCCCTAGAGGACCATGTTTTAGATGTCAGGGAGACCATTTCATTCGTGAATGTCCCCACCCATCTACTCTGGGACAAGGACAAAACATCACAATACAAGGCTTTTGTCCTGAGTGCGGTAAGGAACATCTTCCGAGAGAGTGTCCCAGGAATCCCTCTAGCATGGCGAAGGTTACAACCATTAATGTGGTAGGCATAGTGGCAGATTCAAGTTCAAGTAGCAGTAACCAGGCTCCTATACAGGTAGCTACTAGGGCACAAGCATTAAAACAGGATAAACTAGCTGATTAATTAGAGCCAAGTGAATTAGGAGAGCTAGTAAGAGGAAAACAAGAACTTGGAAGGATACTAGAGAGAAAGTTAATTGTAAGTGGAATAAAAACTTATCTGAACTAGAAGAAAGCTTGAGAGACACAAAAACAAAAATAGAAGACATTGAATCTTAAAGCCCCTCACATGCCGAAGCTCCATCAAATCCACCTCATCCCACCCCCCCACCCATTGTAAATAACCCTCAACCAGGTTCTATTCTTGCAGATCCAACCCCAGAAGGCTTGGACATGATGTTCAAGGCCTACTAAGCTTGACTTCAAGAAGGGCCAATAGCTACAAACCTAGACAAGAGTTACCCTAGAGCAGATTTAGAGATTGAATGGACAAAAATGTGCATGAAAATAGTAGAGCTAGCTCAGGCTATGCTTGAGACCAGTCTCAATCAGACAAACTCTGTCAAGCCAGATTTGCATTTCTAGGGCTTACTAGAAAGATTAGAGCAGTTGGTAAACAAGCCCTAGGTTTCTTTACGTCCACAAGCTCAACCAGTTGTTGAAAGAGAAATCTCACCACCAACGAAAGTTTACATTCCTGATTCCATAGATGAGGGAGCACCTCTTTCAATTCAACAATACTCTCAAGAGTTCTTGCGGGAAATACAAGAAGAGAAATGGGGCAAGGAGAAGGGTAATCCCCCTCCTATTCCTAAAATTGATGATCTTCACGATCAATTTCCCCAAGACATTCCATCTATTTATGGAGACCAAGCAGAGCAACAAGAAGATGAATGCTTAGATTTTGAATCTAATTCTTTACAAGAGTTGCCACAATTCACAAGCCGATGGGAATCTGAACCTCTTCATATCAGAGCTCCCACAATATTGGTAAGACATGAAGACTTAGTGGTTCCAAGGGACACTGATGTTGTGAAGAATACTAAGGTCCAATGTCATCTCACCGTACAAGAGCTACTCAATGCCAAAAGCAGGCTCTAAGCAGAAAGTACCAGAGATACCTCTAGACAAAATAGGAGACATGAGTGAAGGTGAAGAAGGTAATAATTATCTTCCGATCACCTACCAAGGTTACACAACCAAAGCAATCGTAGATTCAAGTGTTGGTGTTGCTATTGCGATCAGCTCCTTTTGGAAGCGATGGGGCAAACCCACATTAAGACCAACTACAATGAAGCTTCAAATGGAAGATGGTCATTTTGAAAGACCTCTAGGATTGCTCAAAGGGATAAATCTAGCCACTTGTGGTGTAGAGTTTGAACACACATTTGCTATATGCGACTTTTTGAGAAAAATAATATCCTTGAGATGATCCAAGGAAGACCCTTCCTACGACAATTGTGAATAGTACAGGATTAGGGAAGCAACTCCTTGTACTTACAGCACTTAGGGATCACCACGAAGGTCAATCTAAAGGATTATACCTTCAGAGATGTACCACCCCTATAGTGGAATCCCATCCACAAAGCAAAAGAAGATTCTATCTCTGTGCATTCTAGAAGTTCACGTTGGATGCATGAAGATACTCACTTGTGGATGTGCAAGGTTGCAGAGGAAGAGGAAAGATGCCTAAAAGCGAGAGAAGAAGGAACTTCTCAAGGAGAAAGACCAATTAAAGACCCAACCTATACACCGATGATCTTTCCAGATGAGGAATTTGAGCCTCATGGCTGGACAGAAATCTTAGCTACCATGGACATTGCGGTCAGTGAAGAACAATGGACACCTCATTGTGATGAGGAGGGTTATGATATTTCAGTGTTCATGTGTGAGTCCTTGGAAGAATGTGACCTTGGTGATCTGATAGAAGAAGAAGAAAACGACGATGATCTAGAGTCCATTGTAATGGATAGTTGCTTTAATTCAAAAAAGCACTATCTAGAAGATGTAGGAGTATTTAACCAACAAGAAGAAGAACCTCTCACAAGCATTAAAATGGTAAATTCAAAGGATGGAAGTGAAGGTAGTAAAAAGAAAAAGAAAAGAAAAGCAGTGAAACAAGAAGAGGAGGAATCATTGTTTGAAGTACGAGAAAAGTTCAAGAAGTATGAAGTTGAAGACCGAAAAATTTTGGTACGAATGCCTAAGAGAGAGGCCATCATAGGAGAAGCATATGATAATAAAGAAAAGACCAAAAAAATTTTTTTAACCATTGAGGATAACAAAGAGAGATGTACGTACATAGGAGATGACCTAAGTGCAAAAGAAGAAGCAGAGCTTGTAGCTCTATTAAGGGAATATAGGGATGTGTTTGCATGGAACTATAGAGACTTGAAGGGAGTAGATCCGAAAATTTGCTCTCATACTATCCCCATGACTGCTGATGCCAAACCCACCAAACAAAAACCCTACACATATAATGACACTTATGCAGCTAAAATAAAAGAAGAAATCGACAGGCTGATTGAAGCTGGATTTATCTATGAGATTGAGCATACTGAATGGGTGTCCCCCATTGTAGTGGTGCCCAAGAAGAATGGAAACTTGCGAGTGTGTATTAACCTTAAGAAAGTTAACACGGCTATAATAAGAGATAGTTATCCACTTCCAATCACAGAACATTTATTGGAGCAAGGAAGTTTATAGCTTTCTTGATGGATGTTCAAGTTACAACCAAGTAGCCATTGCCCCAGAAGATCAACACAAAACGGCCTTCGCCATAGAGTGGGGAATCTTTGCATTTCGTGTGATACCATTTGGGCTCACCAATGCACCTACATCATTCCAAAGGCTCATGTGTCATGTCTTCAAAGAGTTCTTGCGAAAGAGTTTAGAAGTATATGTGGATGATTTGTGTGCTCATTACCAAGAAACAAGATACCACATCCCTGAGCTCAGACAGATCTTCAACAAGTGTAGAGAATATCGAGTGTGTCTGAACCTAGGAAAGTGTGTGTTCATGGTATGACAAGGGAAGATCTTAGGTCATATCATTTCTAAGAACGGAATATCAACAGATGAGGACAAGGTAAGAGCCATAGCAGAGTTGCCGAGGCCAAGGAATGTTAAAGAGGTACAAGCCTTTATGCACCATTGTGGATATTACCGTAGGTTCATCCACATGTATGCGATCATAGCTAAACCTCTTTATGCCTTGTTGACAAATTTTGAGTGGAACAATGAATGCGAAAATTCCTTCAATGAACGGAAGAGACATTTGTGCATATCACCAATATTGACCACTCTTGATTGGAATAAACCATTCCATGTCCATGTAGATGCATCCAATCATGCAATAGGATGTGTGCTAGCACAACCCACAGGTGAAGGAAATTTAGATTTGCCTATAGCATATGCTAGTAGACAACTAAATGTGGCTGAACAAAACTATACAACAACAAAAAGAGAAGGCTTAGGCATGGTATACGCTATGAAGAAGTTTAGAGACTATCTATTGGCCAACAAGTTCAAGTTTTTCACTCATCATCAAGCTTTATTATACTTGGTCAATAAACCTTGCAATATAGGACGCTTAGTAAGATGGTTTCTCTTACTAATGGAATATGAATTTGAAGTGGTTGTTCGGAAATGTAGAACCCACCTTAGGGCTGATCACCTTTCTTGCATCACTTCAGGCAAGTCATTGCAAGGAGTGTCTGATGAATTGCCTGATGCTTATCTCTTCAATTTAGAAGTTGTTCCTAAATGGGCAAATAAGTTGGTACCTGTCTTGACCTTCGGACCTGCAAATAAGAATGTAAAAACAAACAGAGAAGAAATTGTAAAATCACAAAGATATCAAATATTGTTAGGAAGCATGTACAAACAAGATATAGAGGGTGTATTAGCTTGTTGTCTCAAAGACGATGAACATAGCAGTTAACTGCAACAAGCCCATGAAGGATTGCTAGGAAACCACTATTCTAAATAACGAACATTGCAAAATCTAAAATGTTTAGGAGTGTATTGGCCTAGTATGGATAGAGAAATGCATGAGTGGATTCAAAATTGTCTAGTGTGCAAAGAGAGACCCCTAGTGGAGCATGCCACCCTTTATCACATGTCATTAGTTCTAGATTGGAGTGCTCCATTGGTAGAATTTATGAGATCGGGAACATTACCCCATGAGGTTAGTCTAGCAAGAAAACAAAGCATGGAGCAAGAGGCTAAAGACTATGCCTTAGTAGGAGACAACCTATATACGAGAGGCAAAGATGGATACTCAAGCCTATGTGTTCATGAATCAGACTACTTGAAAGTCTTAGAAACTACCCATAGCGGCGTTGCAGGTGGACACTTCTGTCTTGATCGAGTAATTAAGACCATTCTATTCTCAGGACTTTGGTGGCCCACTCTTCATATGGATGCACATACTTATGTGAAGAAATGTGACACATGCCAACGTGCACAATATCCGGTAAGAAAAGATGAGATGCCTTTGAGACCAATGATGGGAGGACGTGCATTCTCGAAGTGAGGAATAGATTTGGTTGGTCCTATTAACCCCCCAGCTAGAAACTCTCATGCCGAATAGATTATTGTAGCCATAGATTACCTTACAAAGTGGGTAGAAGTAAAAGCCACGACAAAGAATGATGCTCAAATGATGGCTAAGTTCTTATTTGAGAATGTGTTCACCAGATACGGACTACCAATAGAGTTAGTAAGCGATAGAGGTACACACTTCTTGAATGAAGTCATTGAAAATCTCCTCCAAGAATTCTTGGGATACATAAGAAGTCCGCTCCCTATCATCCACAAGCTAACGGACAAGCCGAGAGCACAAATAAGATCCTATGTAAGGTGTTGACAAAACTGGTAAATAATAAACACTCTGATTGGGACAAACAACTTCATCATGCTGTTTGGGCTTATCAAGTTGCCTACAAAACGGTACTCAATGCCACATCATTTCAGATTGTCTTCGGATAGAATGCTATGCTACCATTATACTTCCTAATCCCAGCTTTAAAGGTAGCACAAGAGCACGAGTGGAATGGACACGAGTTGTCCTCTAGGATCTTTGATCTAGAACCCTCAGGTGAGACGAGGCTACGAGCATCAACAGGCATTTATGCTACAAAGAAATGGCAAAAGGCATACTTTGATGCCCATGTAAGGGATAAAGGATTGAAAGAAGTGTTGATGATGCAGCAAAGACTCAAACCTTGTCAAGCCTGCGGAATTCGCTATGCCATTGAAGTTGGATAAGCTAGAGTGATATTAGAACACCTCTATAATCAGCAATAGCTTAGCAAAGTTACTGTCACTCAACATATAAGACTGTGTTTTGAATTTACTGAAAATTCCACTCGAACTTCACCGAACTGTCATCGGATAGTCACCGTAATTATACCGAAATCTTACCGGAATCAACTGCAATTCTATTTGTAATTACTTCAAGTGAATATACAAGAAGTAAGGAAGTGATGCGTGAACTTCCTTTACTGAATGAACTCTTTCTGAAGTTTAAGGAAAAACTTCACCAGTTCTGAGTGCCTCTTTCCGGTCAGACTTTGTACTGTGTGTACATATCCATTTCACTGAAATCTTTGATGAACTGATAGTAGAGAAGTCTAGCTACAAGTTAAGCTATCTCTCATACAAAACTTTACATTATTCTGCGAGATCTACTTCGTTGTTCTACCGGAAAACATGTTTACTGAAAGAACTGTAACTGACCAAAAAATACATTTACTGAGAAAGTTGTAACTGTTAACTAACTTTATACCGTAACATGAAAATACTTAGATTTCTTCTCATACAAAGAATGCATGCAACTTCCACATGAACATGTGTTTTCTATTAGAGAAGATGTGTACAAAACTAGCTTGGCCTCTTCTTGCACAAGCTATAGAAACTCTCCTATACTGAGTAGTTTCTTCTAACCATCTCTCTCAGATGAATACCTGACATTTCAGGTTTCTGTTATTCATCTTTACATACGCAATCTCTGGCATCTTCTAGACCTATTCTTGATTTCTATATGCGCTCTATTCATACGACGCGCTCTACTCACACTCACTCATGCTCTATCTTTTTCTTCTTCCTATCTCATATATATACAGTTTTGATCCGGTGTAACAAACTCTAATTCTGGAAGTTTCTACGCTGTACATTATAGTCGTGAATTCGTCCCTTCACTAAGGCTTTGATTTTTCTGAATACTTGATTCTGCTTCTCTTTATCTTTCTTTATCTTTATGTCTGTCTGTATGTCAAATTCATGAGTGATTCTTCAACAGCTCCCCCTCAATCACTAATTTGCATCTTCCTGTCTTTCATATATTTGTCTTTCTTTTATACCTGCCATTTCTTTGAATCTGCTTGTCTTTGTTCCATCCAAACTCTTTGTCAAAATATTTACAATCTGATCTTTCGTCGGAGTGTATACAATTTCTAGCTCCTTCTCCATCACCTTTTCCCTCAGGAAATGATACTGAATCTCTATGTGCTTTGTTCTTGCATGAAATACTGGATTTGCTGCAAGATACAACGAGCTCATATTATCTCCATGTATGATAGGTATACCTTGATCAATACCCATGCTTTTAAACAAGGTCTGCATCCATATTACTTCTTTAGCTGCTTCTACAAGTCCTTTATATTCGGCTTCTGTTGACGATAAAGCCACTGTGTGTTGTTTCTTCGAACACCAGCTCACTAGCTTATCTCCTAGGTATATCATATACCCATGTGTTGATCTTCTGTCATCTTGACTTCCTGCCCAGTCTGAGTCACTGAATGCTCTCAACTTTATATCTCACGTAAAAGGATAATATAATCCTTCCTTTATAGTTCTTTTGATATATCTAAGAACTCTTTGTCCTGCAACCCAATGCTGATCCTTCGGACAATGCATGAACTTTGAGAGAACTCCCACTGCATAACTAAGATCATGTCTTGTTAGTGTAGCATAAATTAAGCTTCCTACTAACGACTGATACTTCCTCATATCTTCAAACTCTGCTCCATCATATTTACTGAGTTTATAATTTACTTCAAGCGGTGTTGAAGCTTCTCTGCAATTCTCCATATTAAACTTCTTCAATAAGTTTAAAAGATACCTTTCTTGCGAAACATATACACCATGATCTGTGTATGTGATTTCCATTCCAAGAAAGTATGATAACTTTCCTAGATCACTGATCTTAAACTGCTTTTCAAGCAATCTCTTTACTTCTTTAATTCCTTCATCTGAGGTCCCTGTGATTATAATGTCATCTACATAAATACAAATGTAGATCATACCTTCTTCTGTTTTCTTGATGAGTAGACTTGCATCTACCTTCGAACTTTGGTATCCAAGGTCATTGAGATACTTCACAAGTCTGTAATTCCAAGCTCTTGGAGCTTGCTTCAATCGATAAAGTGCTTTTCTTAATCTGCAAACAAAATTTTGGTATCTGGAACTTACAAACCCTTCAGGTTGTTCCATATAGACTTCATCTGATATATATCCATTCAGAAATGCATTCTTTATATCTAGCTGACTTAGCTTCCATCCTTTTGATGCTGCTATAGCAATCACTGTCCTTATGGTTGACATCTTTGCCACCAGACTAAACGTCTCATCATAATCTATGCCATGCGTCTGAGCATAGCCCTTGACAACCAGTCTAGCTTTGTATCTGGCTATCCTTCCATCTGCAAGTTTCTTAACTTTGAAAACCCATTTATTTCCAATTACTTTCTTACCATTTGGTTTAGGAACAAGTTCCCATGTCTTGTTCTCTTCCAGTGCGCTAAACTCTTCTTCCATTGCTTCTTCCCATTGCTTCTTGCCTTTAGCTTCATCATAGTTCTGAGGTTCTTCATCATCTTTGACCATATATGCATAATTTTTCTGAGTTATGTACGAAGTATCATAAGAATACCTTTCTGGTTGTCTTCTAGTCGTGCTTGAACTTCTTGGTTCACATTCTTCATAAGTGTCTGAATACACTTCTTCATCAAATATAGGAATTTCTTCATTCCTTCTTGTTAATCCATTTCTGGACGTACTTGCTTCAATATAGTCTTCATCTCTATTCACCTGCACAATTGATTTTCCTTTCTCTTTTCTTCTTACCTCTTCTTCAAATTCTTCAATTGTATGACTTTGATTTGCATACCAACTTTTCTGTTCATCAAATGTAACATCTCTGGAAACAGTAAACTGTTTTGTTAGAGGACTCCATAACCTGTAACCCATCTGCTTTTCATCATATCCGACGAACACATATTTCTCTACTTTTGGTTCAAGCTTATGTCTGAGTTGTGATGGTACATAAGCATAAGCTACTGATCCAAACACTTTTCAATGATCAAGTGTTGGTTTCTTTCCCCACCAAGCTTCATAAGGGGTCATTCCATCTAAAGCTATACATGGTAATCTGTTTACCAAGTATGTAGCTGTATTTACAGCTTCAGCCCAAAGATAATTTGGACAATCTTTTTCTTTGAGCATAGCTCGTGCAAACTCAACTAGAGTTCGGTTTCTTCTTTTTGCCACACCATTTTGTTGTGGTGTATACCTGCAGGTTATTTCTCTCTTAATACCTGCATTCCAAAGATAATCATTGAACTCTTGGGAAAAATATTCTCCCCCTCCATCAGACCTCAGTCTCTTAAGCTTTCGTCCTATGAGTCTTTCAGCATATGCATGAAAATGCTTGAAGGTTTCAAATACTTCCGATCTTTCTTTCAAAACATATAACGTTATCCATCTTGTAGCATCATCAATGAATAAAACATAATACCTTGACCCACTGATTGATCCTTCTTTTGTTGGACCCCATACATCTGTATGAATGAGTTCGAGTACTCCATCATGTTTGAATCCTTTCTTCTGAAAAGGTAACCTGTGGGCTTTTCCCATCTGACATGCTTCGCACTTATGAATCATATGTTGGTTCTATACATTCGGTAATCCCAGTACTGACTGATTTGAAATCATAGCTTTAATTCCTTTTTCATTAAAATGACCTAATCTCTTATGCCAGAGATCAAGTTCTGTAATCACCTTTTCACCATGTGTGAGCAACGCTTGACCAATGTTCCCTTGTACTCTTAAAGTAAAGAGTCTACCTTCTTTCTTACCAGAGACGATCTGATTATATCCATTCTTGAGATCTTCTACAAATACTCCTTCATTTGTAAATCTGACCTGAAAACCTTTCTCAACTATCTGTCCCACACTAATCAAATTTTTTGGTATTGTCGGAACATACAAAACATTGGTTAGCAAATTTGCTCCACTCTTACATTTCACTTTTCCAATTGAATGTACACTATGTCTCGTATTGTCACTTGTTTGAACAGTATGACTGGAACTACCCTTTTCCAATTCAGACATCAGTTCTATATTTCCTGACAAATGATTGGAACATCCAGAATCAATGTAAAATACCTTTAGATCTTCGTTATCTAATGTGCCGATTGAGTTCATCATCAATGATGTATGACTTTCATTCTATGTGTCATTTGCATAGTTGTTATAGGTGGTGTTGTAGGATTGATTCTGTCCCCAACTTCTTGCTCCACCTCTACCATAGCCTCCTCTTTGATTTTGTCTACCTCTTTGATATCTTCCGCTTTTGCCTCTGCTATTGTTATTCTGATTCTGACTTGATCCTTGGGAATTATGCCAGCAGTCATGAGCCAGATGATTACTTAATCCACAAATCCAGCAAGCCTTCTTGTTGATATTCTGACTACCTCTTCCTCTTCCAAAACCTCTTGCTCTTCCTCTGTCGGTGCCTTTACCTCTTGCATAATAAGCCTGAGAACTCGACTCTTCTTCATCTTTTGACTTACCTTTATCTCCTTTCTTCTTGTTCTTCATGTACATTGCAGAACTTTGTCCTTTATCTCCATCTCCTTTCAGGTCTTGCTCATATGTGAGCATCAAACCAAGGAACTGATTTAAATCTGGTACAAAATGATTTAAAGAAAGTTCAGTTGAGAGTACGAAAGGTTTCCACCTTTCATCTCCTCTCAAACCTGTGAGCACTTGCGCTATCAATCTGTGATCTTTGATATCTTCATTTATGGATCCAAAACTATCTGCTAGATCCTTCATCTTAGTAACATAGTCACTAATGCTTTGATTCGACTACTTTTTGAACGTTATGAATTCGGACCATAAGCAAGCCTTCCTAGCTTTTGTAGTATTTTGGAAATGATCTTCCAATGCACTCCATATGTCCTCCGCTTTCTCCAGACCTCTAATGTGCGGTAGTAGATGATCTGTAACGGTATTATAAATGTAAGCTCTTGCCGTTGCATATTTCTTCTACCACAGCTTCAAGGCTTCTAATTCTTCTTCCTTTGGTTGTCTACTGTCTTCAAAAGTCGGCTTCTTTTCTTCTCCGATCACATACATCATTAAGTCCTTACTCATAAGTAAGGCTTCCATGCGCATTACCCATGCAGGATAATTATCTCTGTCCAATTTGTCAATTGAAACATGATCTGCCATAATCTTTTTGTTTCTGTTTCTTCTGGTGAGTGTATCGTTAAAGAATTTTACCTCTTGTAAACCTTTACCTTGAAAATGACTTCGGAATACTTCTTGATACTGTTTGCTGTTGATCTCCTCAGCATTCACCTTTCTTTATGAAAGTTTTTCGAATTCTCTTGTGTCTTTACTTCGGTTTGCTCTTTGAGAATCTTTTTGCTCTACCGGAAAACACGTTTACTGAAAGAACTGTAACTGACCAAAAAATACGTTTACTGAGAAAGTTGTAACTATTAACTAACTTTATACTGTAACATGAAAATACTTAGATTTCTTCTCATACGATGAATGCGCGCAACTTCCACATGAACATGTGTTTTCTATTAGAGAAGATGTGTACAAAACTAGCTTGGCCTCTTCTTACACAAGCTATAGAAACTCTCCTATACTGAGTAGTTTCTTCTTACCATCTATCTCAGATGAATACCTGACATTTCAGGTTTCTGTTATTCATCTTTACATACGCAATCTCTGGCATCTTCTAGACCTATTCTTGATTTCTATATGCGCTCTATTCATACGACGCGCTCTACTCACACTCACTCATGCTCTATCTTTTTCTTCTTCCTATCTCATATATATACAATTTTGATCCGGTGTAACAAACTCTAATTCTGGAAGTTTCTACGCTGTACATTATAGTCGTGAATTTGTCCCTTCACTAAGGCTTTGATTTTTTTGAATACTTGATTCTGCTTCTCTTTATCTTTCTTTATCTTTATGTCTGTTTGTATGTCAAATTCGTGAGTGATTCTTCAACAAGAAGGAGATCTAGTGCTAGTATATACACTAAAGCAACATGCCCGTAAATTGGAGAAACAAGGATATGGACCCATGATCATTAATAGAATTTCCACTAGTGGTACGATTCAACTGGCCACTTTGGAAGGTGACATCTTGCCAAACTATATTAGTGGATGCCAAGTCAAACTATATCAAAGGCCTCTTATAGAGGATATGTTAATGAGACTCAACACTGCTAAGAAGCGAAAAGAAGAAGAGTTGAGGGTCAGAGAAGAAGCACATGTAGAGGATAGAGAGCACATTAGGCAAAATAAGTTAAGGTGACTAGGCATAGATGTCAATCCAAAAGCCCCCAAATATCAAATGGACATGTGCCAAAAATCGGGCATAATTACTTCTCGCATAATCGATTGACACCTCTTTGTGAATGTAGAGGTAGGACGAGGAAAGAGTGTAAGGACTGTGAGAGCCTTGGTTGAATCAGGTGCAGCAACTAGTGAAGTTAGTCTTTCATATTGCCAAGACCTATAATTGAACATCAAGCCCATAGAAGCTTATCTCATTGGTTTGGGAGGTGTGGGAACCCCTTGTTTGGGTGAGGTGGAGCTTCCCATCTACCTTCAAGTTGTTCCAATGGAAGTCAAAATGCTAGTATGTCACGATAAGGATCTTGCAGAGCCATTTGTCTTAGGTCAAGATTGGATTTACGACCATGCAATCAACTTAAACCTCAGAAGCCAACTTCTTCAAGTTTGGGTATAGGAACAATGCATTAGAGAATTGCATGCTCATAAATCTACATGTCACACATTCTCTTAGTTCTAGGACTAATCTTAGCAAAAAAGATGTCGTATGTGTCAAAAGCTCTATATTCCAAAAGGACTCAATTATGGAAGGATAGTTGCAAAGGCAAGCAGACCCTCCTTATTTTTTGAAGAGTAAAGCATCCACAATAGTTCAACCTTAGGAGCAAGCGAAACAATTCAAGACAATCAGTATATCAAATAGACAAAGAGCCTTCAAGAGTAAAGTAGTTCTAGGCATAAAGCAGATCTGGGTACAAAAAGGAGAGCAACCACCAGCCTTGCCAACACAATTCCCACTCAGGCTAGCCAACCATCTGAAGACAAGAAAGAAGCACCTAGGACCAGCTCAACCAGAAGATCTCCAGCAAATTTGGATACCTAAGAAATTAGTGGCATAAAGCAGATCTGGGTACAAAAAGGAGAGCAACCACCAGGCTTGCCAACACAATTCCCACTCAGGCCAGCCAACCATCTGAAGACAAGAAAGAAGCACCTAGGACCAGCTCAACCAGAAGATCTCCAGCAAATTTGGGTACCTAAGAAATTAGTGGCAGCTCAACAAGGGTGATTACACATGTGGGTGCCCAAATGACTCTTACATGCACAAAGGTCTATGCTCTCTACCATGCAAAAGGTCTCAACAAAGAACCCAAGAGAGAAAAAGGTAAGAACCGAGCATAGAGACTAAAAGAAGATAAACTCAACCCTTCGGCAAAAGTAAGAAGACAATCATCAAGGATATGGGTTTAATCCAAAAGCATCAGTAGCACCCACAAAACCAAAGAGCCAACCACGAGGGATAAAAGATTCAAGCAACCATCCACAGATGCACAAACCAAAGTTGATCTCTACGCAATCAAACACTGTTCTCAAATGGATCCCTAAAGGGAGGAATGGTCAGTTGTCATTTAACCATCGACTTATCACAAAATTTCAAGATCCATTGGCTGCCTCCAACAAAGACTGCATCAACGTCCACCATCAACATTGAGAGCCTCGACGTGCAAGAACCATGTGCCTTTGGCATAACCTTGTCTTTTGCACCATTTAGATCATGCATTTCCATAGTATGCATTAATATAGGGCCACCTTACAAGGCCATGCATAGACATAATTGAGGATCCTAGGCACATGCGACACATGTGACAAATGTAAAATATTTTATTGATGCTAGCACCTTTTTTCTTGTTTTATGCCATTGTTCAAAGTGAGAGAGAGAGAGTGAGAGAGAGAGAGAGAAAAAAGAGAAACAAAAAAGAGGTAGACAAAATAGGACCAAGTGCACAAAGACTCTCATTAGGGAACCATCACCAAGGACATCCGCCAACAAGAAAGACAAGCTAATGATTAGTCATGGTGATGGGAGTACAACATGAAGAGATAAACATCGACCGACCTTTCACCATGGTAAAGATTGCTTACTTTGGTAACATTACAACCATGATAGTTTAGGACCCCAAGTATTCATACATAGGGCCACATTACAAGGCCATGCACAAGGCACATATTTTCTTCAACCCATGCACTAATGCACTTACCCATCATTAATTATGGGTTACAAGTACTTGAAATAAAAACTATAAAAACTATGATTGGAAGATCCAAGGGATATCCATGCTACAACATCGGTACCTACGACGTAATTCACGGTCAATAGTTGCTCAAAATCAACATTGACAACCTCGACACATTTATGTTGGAATCCAAGGAAGAGCAACATGCAAAGGGAAAAACACTTCCATGTGCTAGCAGTTACAAATTGAAGAAAAGGACAATGGACCCTGCTACAGGTGGAAGACAGACTGCTCTAGTGGAGGCATGAGGAACTCTACCTCTCAAAGTACTACATGGAACAACCACTACAACAAGAGTCTATCAAGGATGACATACTCAAGAGGGGGGGAGTGTTGACAGTCAAGGTCAAGAACAAGCATAGAAGCACATCAAAGAAGGGGACACACAAGAAGAAGGAGCATGTAGGGAGCTCCAAGAAGCACATGTCAAATTGTCAGAAGAAATCCCTATAAAAATAGTGATTTTTATCACTAAAAACCATTGTAAATACCAGTTTCCATTTTTGTATTGTATGCATATGCATGTGCATTATGTATGCATATGCATGTGCATTATGTATGCATATGCATGTGCATTATGTATGCATATGTATGCATATGTGTGTGTGTATGCATGTAAGTATGTATGTATGAATATGCATATGCATATGCATTATGTGTGTATGTGTCTATGTGTATATGTGTGTGTCTGTATGTGTGTGTGTGTCTATGTGTGTATGTGTGTGTATGCATGTGTATGTGTGTGTAAATTTGTGTGTATATGTGTGTGTATGTGTGTGTATGTGTGTGTATGTGTGTGTATGTGTATGCATGTATCTATGCATATGCATGTGTATTATGTATGCATATGTATACATATGTGTGTGTGTGTGTATGCTTGTAAATATGTATGTATGCATATTTATGCATGTATGTGTATGTGTGTGCATGTCTCTCTATGTGTGTGTATGCATATATGTGTGTGTATGTGTATGTGTGTGTGTCTATGTGTGTATGTGTATGTGTATGTGTATGTGTATGTGTATGTGTATGTGTATGTGTATGTGTGTATGTGTATATGTGTATATGTGTATGTGTGTATGCGTGTGTATGTGTGTCTATGCATGTAAGCATGTATGTATGCATATGCATGCGCATTATGTATGTATATGTATGCATGTGTGTGTATGTGTGTGTATGCATGTAAGTATGTATGTATGCATATGCATATGCATTATGTATGCATATGCATTATGTATGCATATGCATTATGTATGCATATGCATTATGTATGCATATGTATGCATGTATGTATGTGTGTGTATGTCTCTCTACATGTGTGTGTATGCATATTTATGTGTGTATGTGTATGTGTGTATGTATGTGTATGTGTGGGTATGCATGTAAACATGTATGTATGCATATGCATGTGCATTATGTATGCATATGTATGCATGTGTGTGCATGTGTATGTGTGTGTATGCATGTAAGCATGTATGTATGCATATGCATGTGCATTATGTATGCATGTGTGTGTATGTGTGTGTATGCATGTAAGTATGTATGTATGCATATGCATATGAATTATGTATGCATATGTATGCATGTATGTGTATGTGTGTGTGTATGTCTCTTTATGTGTGTGTGTATGCATATATATGTGTGTATGTGTATGTGTGTGTATGCATTTAAGCATGTATGTATGCATATGCATGTGCATTATGTATGCATATGTATGCATGTGTGTGCATGCATGTAATATGTATATATGCATATGCATATGCATTATGTATGCATTTGTATGCATGTATGTGTATGTGTGTGTATATCTCTCTATGTGTGTGTATGCATATATATATGTGTGTATGTGTGTATGTGTTTGTATGC
The DNA here is from genome assembly GCA_020310875.1 of Ceratopteris richardii. Taxonomy (NCBI): domain Eukaryota; kingdom Viridiplantae; phylum Streptophyta; class Polypodiopsida; order Polypodiales; family Pteridaceae; genus Ceratopteris; species Ceratopteris richardii. The sequence continues at coordinate 48,848,369 of CM035437.1, read as the reverse complement.
ATTTAAGCATGTATGTATGCATATGCATGTGCATTATGTATGCATATGCATGTGCATTATGTATGCATATGCATGTGCATTATGTATGCATATGCATGTGCATTATGTATGCATATGCATGTGCATTATGTATGCATATGTATGCATGTGTGTGTATGCATGTGTGTGTATGCATGAAAGTATGTATGTATGCATATGCATATGCATTATGTATGCATATGTATGCATGTATGTATATGTGTGTGTATGTCTCTCTACATGTGTGTGTATGCATATATGTGTGTGTATGTGTCTATTTGTGTGTGTATGTAATGTGTGTATGTGTGTGTGTGTGTGTCTATGTGTGTATGTGTGTGTGTGTCTATGTGTGTATGTGTGTGTATGTGTGTATATATGTGTCTATATGCATATGTATGTGTGTGTGTAAATGTGTGTGGATGTGTGTGTGTGTGTGTAAGTGTGTATGTGTCTATGTGTGTGTATGTGTATGTGTATGTGTGTGTGTCTATGTGTGTGTGTCTATGTGTGTATGCATGTGTCTATGTGTGTATATATGTGTGTGTATATGCATTTGTATGTGTGTATGTAAATTAGTGTGTATATGTGCGTGTGTAAATATGTGTGTATGTATGTGTATGTGTCTATGTGTGTATGTGTGTGTATCTATGTGTGTATGTGTGTCTGTGTGCATATAAGTGTGTATGTATATATATATGTGTGTATGCATGTGTATGTGTGTGGATGTGTGTTTGTGTGTGTGTGTGTAAGTGTGTATGTGTGTTTGTGCGTGTGTGTGTAAGTGTGTATGTGTGTAATATGTGTGTGTGTGTGTATGTGTGTGTGCCTATGTGTGTATGTGTGTGTGTGTGTCTATGTGTGTATGTGAGTGTGTGTATATGTGTATGTGTGTGTGTCTATGTGTGTATATGTGTGTGTGTATGCATATGTATGTGTATGTGTGTGTGTGTGTAAATCTATGTGTGTATGTGTGTGTGTGTGTGCATACCTTGCTTCACGGGATGTGCGTGTCAATCTCTCTCTCTCTCTCTCTCTCTCGCAATTTGTGCCGAGAGAAATCGATTTTTTTTTACATTCTAGAGTGTCACTTATGCAACACTCTAGAAGACCAAGACGTTGTGTATGTGACAATACAACATTGCAGGCAGTTTGCCAAGGTCGTTAAAAGCATCCCTGTTTAGCGACGCTCTTTGTGACACATGTTTTTAGCATCGCATAAGCAACACTGGATTCGCTTATGCGACGACATGTCTTTATTTTTTAATAAAAAATAGGCTCGTTGCTTATGCGATGTTAGCGTTGCATAAGCGAAGATCTCCGCTTTTTTTTTTCAATTCGGGGGCATCGCTATGCCCCTATTTCTAGTAGTGCTATGTGTGTTTGTGTCTGTATCTATGTGTGTATGTGTGTGTCTATGTGTGCATATACGTGTGTATGTGTATATATGTGTGTGTATGCATGTGTATGTATGTGTGGAAATGTGCGTATATATGTGTATGTGTATGTGTCTATGTGTGTGTATGTGTGTGTGTGACTATCTGTGTATGTGTGTGTGTGTGTCTTTGTGTGTATGTGTATATATGTGCGTGTGTATGCATGTGTATGTGTGTGTGTAAATCTATGTGTATGTGTGTGTGTATGTGTGTGTATGTGTCTATGTGTGTGTGTCTATGTGTGTGTGTCTATGTGTGTATGTGTGTGTGTGTCTATGTGTGTGTGTGTGTGTGCATGTTTGTATGTGTGTGTATATGTGTATGTGTGTGTATGTGTCTATGTGCATACATATGTGTGTGTATGTGTCTATGTATGTGTGTGTCTGTGTGTATGTGTGTGTCCCTATGTGTGTATGTGTGTGTTTATGTGTGTAAATGTGTGTCTATGTGTGTGTGTGTCTATATGTGTATGTGTGTGTATGTGTGTATGTCTATATGTGTGTGTGTCTATGTGTGTATATATGTGTGTGTATGCATGTATATGTGTGTGTGTAAATCTATGTGTGTAAATTTGTGTGTATGTGTGTGTGTAAATCTGTGTATGTGTGTGTATGTGTATATGTGTGTGTGTCTGTGTCTATGTGTGTATATGTGTGTGTCCATGTGTGTATGTGTGTGTCTTTGTTTGTGTGTGTCTATGTGCATATGTGTGTGTAAATGTGTGTGTATGTGTGGGTGTATGTGTGTGTGTGTGTCTATGTGTGTGTATGCATGTGTATGTGTGTGTAAATCTGTGTTTGTGTGTGCATGTGTCTATGTGTGTATGTGTGTATGTGTGTGTCGATGTGTGTGTGTATGCATGTGTATGTGTGTGTAAATCTGTGTTTGTGTGTGCATGTGTCTATGTGTGTGTCTATGTGTGTGTGTCTATGTGTGTGTGTCTATACCTGTATGTGTGTGTGTAAATGTGTATGTATGTGTGTGTATGTGTGTGAGTATGTGTGTGAGTATGTGTGTGTGTGTATCTATGTGTGTATGTGTGTCTGTGTCTATGTGTGTATGTGTGTCTGTGACTATGTGTGTATATGCACATGTCTATGTGTGTGTGTGTCTATATGTGTATATGTGTGTCCATGTGGGTATATATGTGTGTTTATGCATGTGTATGTGCATGTGTAAATCTTTGTGTATGTGTGTGTGTATGTATGTGTATGTGGGTGTGTCTATGTGTGTATATGTGTGTGTCTATGTGTGTATGTGTGTGTCTGTGTGTATGTGTCTCTATGTGTGTATGTGTGTGTGTGTAAATGTGTGTATATGTGTGTGTATGTATGTGTGTATGTGCATGTGTATGTGTCTATGTGCATATATATGTGTGTGTATGCATGTGTATGTGGGTGTAAATTTGTGTATGTGTGTGCATGTATCTATGTGTGTGTGTCTATGTGTGTATGTGTGTATGTGTGTGTGTCTATGTGTATATGTGTGTGTGCTTCTATTTGTGTCTATGTGTGTTTATGTGTGTATATGTGTGTGTATGCATGTGTATATTTGTGTGTAAATCTATATGTGTATGTGTGTGTGAGTGTACCGTCTTGCTTCTTGCTTCTGTTGCTAGCTCTCTGGTGTGTGCACGTGCTTGATCTCTCTCTCTCTCTCATATCTCAATCCTGGCACAAATGTGCCGAGAGAAATCATTTTTTTTATTTACATTCCAGAGCATCGCTTATGCGATGCTCTGAAATGTCACATGTCACTTATGCGACGCTCTTCAATTTGCCAATATTGGTAGGAGCATCTCTAGATAGCGACCATAATATTTAGCATCACATAAGCGAGAGTTTGCCTTGCTTATGTGATGATGCTTCTTTTTTTAATATCTAAAGAAGAGTTTCGTCGCTTATGCAACGCTCCCATTGCATAAGCGACGAAACTTGCTTTTTTTCAATGGGGGGCATTGGTATGCCTCCCTTTTTCTAGTAATGCGTCCATCTCTTGTCTATAGCGGTCGTGCAGAGGGGATCCACACAATCATGTAGGCAACTCAAAACATGATAAATGTATGATAGAAAGATCAAATCTTTTTGGCTCTAGCTAAATATGTTGAAAGCTTGATGGTTTTTGCATATGAAATTTATGATGCGCTTAGCATCATAAACAATAGGCTCTAACCATGAAAACTTTTCGATATCCCCGAAAAGTAAGTCAAGAAAATGAGCTTAGCATCACAAATAATAGGCTCTAACTATGGAAACTTTCCAATATCCTCAAAAACTAAGTCAAGAGAATGAGTTGTGCAAGGGGTCCAAAGAATTGTGGGAAACTCTCTCTTAAGTAATTCCCCATCCTTTTATAATAGAGGCATTATTTGCGATAATTTGTACCACTTTAGATGCTTCAAGATAAATTCCCAAGTGATCCTTGTACCTACCTCTCAATCTACAACTCTCAAGAAATATGTGCCTAAGCAAGATGAAACCATAATGTCGATGATATGGGGACGTCTCATGTCACTCCAACCATAAAATAAAATAGAACATCCATATACTTGCCAACCCAATTTTATGGAACTTAAGAGGACTTCTATTCTCTCTTTCTCTTCCACAAGCATAGGCCCATGCAATCTATGTAATCCACTGCATGCCAATTCTCACATGAACCTACTTGAGCAATTGCTTTGACCATTCTCTTTCATTCATCTCTACACATGATACATTGAAAGAGAGGTTGCAATCTAAGATACAATGCTCAATTTCAATACCAACAAATTTTTGTCGTTGCTTTTACAATCCAATAGATAAGAAAGACAAATGAAGTTCTCTTTGCTTAGGACTTTGGGAGGACTTGCCTATTGGGTCATCACTATCATGCTCTTAACATTGGGAAGATGTTCTACTTCTCAATGTGCTACTACTAGGTCCTACCCCTCTCATGGCCACCTTGGCTTCCTCCAATAAATCGTGGAAGCGATCGTCAAATCACCTTGATAGGTCAATGAAGTTGTTTTGTGAAAGATTATTCACTTTTTGCACTGCTTCTGCAATCTCTGAGAGGAATTGGCTTGTACATGCCCCAATTCCCATCCTTCCCAATCCCGACATGTGATGGATGAGATGCATTATGGTGTTGCAATATGTCTTGCCACAACACTTGCACACTCATCTTTATGTGCCAGAACTCGAGCCTACCACACTTGCAAGAGAGTGCCTGTAGGTATGATCCCTCCAAATACTAGAAATTCCACAAGGCATGGTGACCAAGTGATGATGAAGAGGACACTAAACACTATGTAGTTACTAGTATGGCCTCATAACTTGTCACAATCATGATGCTATCCTGGATCATTTGAGTCATGCAATAAGTTCCCCATAATGTTAGGACTTACTCTAGGAACCTCACAGTAAGGGCTGACCACTCTTTAGTAACACTTATTGCCATCAAGCCTTATTCTAGGAGCCTCACAGGAAGGGTGTGGCCATTTGACGTTATTTGCTCCATCATTTATGTATGGGCTTTAGGCCCTCCATCATGTATCTAGTCATAGTCATAGTCATAGTTTGGGAGACTAGTCAAGATGCTGTCTTTGTTGATTCAAGGCAGGCGATCAATTAGTACCACATCATCGTTGAGATGTAAATGCTTCACGCTTTTGTAAATTCAGCCTTCACTTTTCATGTTTCTCTCAAACTTCAACATGAAAGTATATATATATATATATATGAGAAAAGTATGCCACTCAAAGATTATAGTGAATGTATAGTGGACCATACTAGGTTGTAGGTAGAATACCCCATTTATGCTTAGATGATACTTTCATCAACCATTACTAACATATTTGAATTTATATTAGCTAAGGGATTCCCACCATAAGTGGACCGCATATGTTGTTATCCCTATCCACAAGAAGAAAGATTTCATGGATCATAGTACATATAGGACAATGATGATTGTTCATGCTTTGAACAAGTTATATATGATAGTCATGATGGTTGAACTTAGAAGAAATAGATAATAAATTGTAACATTGTGTCAAGTTGGTTTTTGTAGAGGAGGCAATTAGGACCATAGTTCCAATGTTCCTTCTACTTCAAGGGAGTTCTTCCTTAGGGAAGTATACCCTATGACATGTCTATGTATACGTATATTATATATATATATATATATATATATATATATATATATATATATATATATATATATATATATATATATATATATATATATATATATATAATGTAGATAGACAACTTTAGTAGTGAAACATTGAATTCATAGTAATGAGAAATTTACTTTACAAGACCATATATGAGAAAACTCAACTACTTAAGACTCCAAATGATATCAATAAGTAAAAAAAATCCCCTAAGCATTACAAAGGGAGTAAGTAGCCACTCTAGAAACTAGAACTTGACCACACAAAAATCAGCAATAAAGTGCCATTTTCCAAGTGAAATGCAACATTCTACTATGATACATTAGCAAAGGCTTACCCAATCGCCCTATCATGATATCTTCCACACAATATAGAAGTCAAAACTTTGTATAATTACCATAGAGTAGCCTCGATAAAATTGGAGAGAGCCGTAATAGGGTGCAGAGGGTAGGCAAGAAGTATATACTTGGAGAGTGCAACTAAAACAGAGACCAACAACAATATGAGATGCTTTTGAATGATGATGGTTCCAAATCAACATGCCAAAGCTAGAAAGTTTGGTGGAGTAGTGGGCTAATTGTGACAATGACCAGTTTGGTGGAGTAGTGGGATAATTCTGGCACTGACATCCAATACAAGGAATATGGGGAGCATAGTGACTGTTAACGTGACACATTTTCATCAATATGTGATAGTGCATTTCGTTTGAATGGGCATCAAGTGCACACCGTCATCTAAACAATGTTAATCTCGGCATTATTTCTGATGTTGTTTCTGACACTCGTAACAATGTTCACAAACGTGTCACTAATTGAGCATTGCATATGCAATGCTCACTTGCGTTGTTTATGCAATGCCATAGAGCATCGCTTATGTGATGATTTGCATGATTGCATACACGATGCTTTTACATCACTTATACGATAGTGATGTTTTATCAAAATTAAAAAACATTGGATCGCTCTTCAATTGTCATTTTATGCACATCTGATCGAAGATCTCTCCAACGTTTAGATCTGCGCTGCCCTTATGAGCTCTAGAAACCTCTTTCTAAATCTCTTTCTTTTCTAAACTCTCTTTTATTGTCTCTCTCTCTCTCTCTCTCCCCTTCTACCTCTTTCTCTTTCAATTTCTATCTCTCTCTCTTTTTCTCTTTTTTCTTCTCTCTTTTGATCTCTCTCTCTCTCTCTCTCTTTATTAGAGGTTATTCAAGAAGTTCACCAAGCATAAAATATGGCTAATTATTGTAAGTACCATTTTCATTGTTTGTATATCCTTTAAATTGTTTAATTTTCATTAATTAACATACTCATACTTACTCATTCATATGCATATGCAAATGGAGATGCATGCCATGCACATGCATGCTCATACATATATACATACATATACATACACATGCACACACACACACACACACACACACACACACATATATATATATATATATATATATATATATATATATGTGTGTGTGTGTGTGTGTGTGTGTGTGTGTGTGTGTGTGTGTGTGCCATGCAAGTGCACATGCTTGAGTTCATCAAATACCTTTTCAAACAAGAAGGAAGCTTGTGTTATGCATAAAAAGATTCATTTGGAAGTATAAATGCACAAACAATCATTCATTTCCTTGTATGAAGTGGAAATAATGGTTCATAGATGCAATCAAGTGCTTGATGAATTTTCCAATGCATCTATGCTTTGCCATTTTTCTTTCATTGATTGCTCAGAACCCATATAAACATTATCAAAAGAGAAGACTTATGCTATGCTCAATTAAATGCAATCTATTTGAGACTTACTCAATCATCTCCAGCATAAATGGGAAATTCTTGTGGTTCTAGTATGCAGCTTGCAAGTGAAGGATCTGTGCTCGATTTCCACATGGCCTTGCCTACAAATCCAAAGGAACTCTTTTTACTACACTCTCTAAGAAGGGAGCGTCGAGTAGTGATAAAATTTTTTGTAATGATTCTCTGACTTGTCTTCAAGAGAAACTGTAGGGGCTCCTAGTAGGAGCATATCCATAGAGCCTTGACTGCACAAATTCAAATCCATCGACCTGCATTCTAGATAAAACAAATCTATCTTCTTTCTTTTGCCAAAATCAGTTTCAAAAGAAGATGAAGTTTGTGTAAATCTAAGTGACAAATTGGATTCTGAAAGAAAAATCCATCATTTCTCATCTGTATGAATGTAGAGGAGAATATGAAAAATCCTATCAAGGTTTCCATGAAACTTTGAAGATGATGATGGACCCAAGGTCTCCATGGAAGCTTCATGGCTTTGATACCAATGTAAGAGACTGGAAATTATCACCACCATGTGCTAGAGGGATGAATCTCCTCCTGACCATATTCCACTATATATAGCTCTCTCCAAGGGACTACCTACTAGAGCAGGTCGATACTAACCATCCAAGTGTTGGCCATGTAACCGCATGTGCACTGAGTGTCCAGTTAATTGTCGTTAACTCAAGTGGATGATTCTAGAAAGTTCTAGGGCTCTTTGGGCAAAACTCTCTACCCATGCTCCCCATGAGGGTTGAACCCAATACCTCCTCCTTTACACCCTTGAGACTTAACCAGTAGGTTAAGTGGATCACTTATTCACAAGACCATATGACCTTCTACGCAAGTCTAGTCTCGAGATATTTGTTCATACACATGAGTGACCAAACAATGTTCAATTTTAGATATGTCTAAATTGGCCAGACCCTTAGATCATAGAACTTACTTTATTATAGGTTCTCCTTCTTAGGAACGGAGATCGCAACCATGATTGCCACAAGATCTAGAATCACCCTTTTCTTAAGGAGATTGCAAAGAAAATTAAGAAAGGTCTCACCAAGCTGCATGCTAGGAAAGAAAGAGTCAGACTGACAATCCTTATCACAAAAGATTATCTTAAAAAAACTAGTGGCAGCCTATCTCCTCCCCCAGCTTAATACCTTTTAAGTTTCTCGCATGTGAACCAAATTCCAAACCATTATATTGATTGGTTCACTTTGATAATCCTTGACTAAATCTTGAGAGAATTTCTAGTCCATATACAAGCATTATGAATCCTCCCATCAAGATACATGAAGATACCATCATAGTGTTCCTTCCAAATACAAAGTTCCTCGATGAAATCCAGCATATGTTTCTCACATTTATTACAAAGGGGTTGAATGGAAGAGCAAGCTCTTCCCCTTCCACAAAAGACCTTCTAAAAATGAAAGAACTCCTCAGGTTGCCCCTCTCAAAGGAGGTCTACTTCACTTGTTGCAACATACTCTACTTCTATGGTGGACACATCTATACATTCTTGAAGACAAGATCTCCAAGAGATAGCACCTCCAGTAAAATGAAAAATGTACCTTGATGTAGACTTATGACTGTCTATACAACTAGCATAATCAGAATCTATGTAACCAATAACGGATGCTTTCCCTCTACCTAAGCATAGACACTTATCCTTAGTGCCACACAGAAATCTCAAAATCATCTTGACCATTTCCCAATGCTTCTTCCCAGGATTAAACATATATTTGCTCACAAATCTCATTGCAAATGCAATGTCTGGCCTCGTAGATACTATATCATACACGAGACAACTAACAACAGAATGATAAGGAATCTTGGTCATAAATTCCTTATCTAATTTTGGGAAATCATCCTTGCTCAATTTTACATATGTGGGTAAAGGTGCACTCAATGCTTTCCACCGTGCATATTGAACCTGTGAAGTACTTTGGATATGTACTCACTTTGATACAAGTATATGCATCTTTTACTCCTATCACGAGTAATGTGGATGGCAAGAATATTTTTTATAATTGACAATTCATAAGAGGACTTCCCAATAATCAACATATCATCGACATAAAGTATCCAACATATCAAGCTACCATCTGAGCATCTCTTTGTGTAGAGACAATGATCCACATTACTTGGAGGATAGCCTTGAGACCATAAATGCATCAAACTTTTGGTACCATTGTCTAGGGACTGTTTAAGTCCATATAAGCTCTTCTTGAGCTTACAAACTAGACTTTCTTTGCTAGGAATTGCATAACCCTTTGGTTGTTCCATATAGATCTCATCTCTAATATCTCCATGCAAGAAAGTAGTTTTCACATTCATTTGGACTCGCTCTAAGTCCTCCATTGCAACAAATCCAAGCAACATGCATAGGGTAGTCATCTTGACTACTCGAGAGAAGATTTCCTCAAAATCAATGCCGTGTTATTGCTCAAAACCCTTTGCAACAAGTCATGCTTTATACTTTGAGAAGTACTATCTGATGTGAATTTCAGCTTATATATCCTTTTACATGGTAAAGCTTCTGTGCCCTTTGGTAAAGGTACTAAATCCCAAGTACCATTCTTGTGAATACAATCCAATTCACTCCTCATTGCATGCTCCCACTTGACATGATCTTTTGTCTAGATAGCCTCTTTGTAGCAAGAAGGCTCACTAGAATCTATTAGCATAACAAAATCCAAACATAGAAGATATCTATTAGGTGGATGTGAGACACGTGCAGAGAGTCTCAATGATTATTGGATAGGAACATTTGCAGACTCATCTGATTGGAAATTTTCTTGACCATCCCTCTATGCAACATTTTTATGCATGTGAACTGAAGGAATAGTATCCTCAAACACCAATCTTCTCACTTTAATCTCCTTAATGGGTTGTTTATGCATCTTAGACTCATTGGAAATGACATCACTACTTCTAATCACTAACCATGAATCTAGGATCCCATAAGCGATATCCAAATTTTTCTTCTCGATCATATCAAAGAAAAATGAATTTCTTTGACTTATGGTCTAGCTTTTGTCTAGGATTCTTGGGTATATGAACATATGATTCACACTTAAAAACTCGAAGATGATCGTAATATGGTAGCTTCCCTATCCATAAATCTTGTGCCACTTTCAAACCTTTCGTAGTACTACGTGAAAGATTAATACTACAGTCAATACCTTTCACATGAACTGCAATCAATACTACTTCTGCTCAAAATCCTTGTGAAAGGTTTGCATGATTAGCATAATAACTACTCTATCCTGAATAGTTCCATTCATCCTTTCAACTACACCATTCTATACTAGGCTATAAGGAGTTGTAAACTCTCTACAAATTCCTATAGACTCATAGAAAAGGCTTTTATGTGAGGTAACCCCCATCATTTGAATGTAAATCATTAAGCTTAGTTCCTTTTTCAATCTCAATTGAGGTAAACCATTTTTTTAAAATAGGGAATATCTCTTCCTTTGATTTGATAGGATAGACACAGACTTTTCTAGTAGTATCATCTATGAAAGTGGCAAAGTAAAGAGAACCACCTAATGACCTTGTGGGCATAAGAGCACACACATTTGTATGAACGAGATCTAAAGGCTGAATTGAAGAGTCAATGTGCATCTTATGCACATTTTCTAGTTTGCTTTCCATATTGACAATGATCACAAAATGAAAACCACAGAAATATAACACACGTAAGTAGGTAGAATGAAAAATATTTTCCATTCAACTACGAGATATGTGGCCCAAACGGCCACAGAAATATAACACACGTAAGTAGGTAGAATGAAAAATATTTTCCATTCCACTACGAGATATGTCCTTCAATAATAGCTAACAAGTGTTCTTTCTATGATAAAAATAAAGGATAAAGTGATCCAACTTTTCTTCCTTTTGCAATAACCATGTTGCTCTTTGGTACATGGTGTACAATATGCACAGTAAATTTTGAACCATCAATGAACTGCACAACCACCTCTCCAAATCCCAACAACGTCGCATTGGTAAGAGTCACCAAGTCTCAGAGTACCAAGAGACTTTGCTACATAAGTAAGGAACCATTCTCTATGTGGTGTCACATGGAAAGAAGCACTAGAATCTAGCAGCCATGTATGGGAAAGAGAATCGGCCATAAGAGCCTCAGTAGACAGAGTACTATCAAGTTTCAACACATCAACATTATTAGAAATATCATTGATTTCTTCAATCTTCATAGTCAAAGTAGATGGTGCAAGCAGATATTCAACATGACCATCAACATTCTGCCCTTTATCTTAAGCATTCTTTAGTGCACATCAATCTTTCTTCATGTGTCCTTTCTTATGACAATAATGGCATTTGATATCCCTCTTCCTTGATTTACTTCTACTCTTATTCCCTTAACCATTCTTTTACTTGTTCTTTCTCCTGCCATGTTGTTGATTCTCTTCTTGGTAAGAAGCATGAAAATTATATGCATCTCCACTATTGGAGTTTGAGCTCTGTGGAAGCCCGCGAAAAGCACAAGGAAGAAGAAGAAGCTTAAAGCACAACACACAATATTGAATGTATTACCACTAGAATGTACAAAGGTAAGTAGCCCATTAGGGTAATAGGTATATATACAAGCCAGGGAAAAAAAACCTCCTAAAGAGGGAAAAAAGTGCCCCGACGGTCCTAGAGTCTTCACACACATCACTACCTAAATATATCAACAAATCCCCCCTATGAGTGATGCAGTGAACAAGGAGCTGGCACTCATGTATAAGGAAGTGCCAAGCTATGTGAAATCAATCCACAAAAGGAATTAAGGCCAAAGCTTTGCGAAAAGATTCAAACTTCTCCCTAGGCAGAGCCTTTGTGAAAAGGTCTACAATGTTCTCCTATCTGGGCACATATCCCAAAGTAATCTCTCCAACAGAGAACCTCTCCCTAACATAATGATATTGCACCTCAATGTGCTTAGTGCAAGCATGAAACACAGGGTTCCTCACAACTACCAATGCGCTTTGACTATCAATGAAGATGGTGGCGGCAGAAGAGTGACCAACCCCAAATCAGGGCGTCTGAACCAGACACACTCAACAGTCACTATGAAAGCTGCCCTATACTGAGGCTCACAACTAAAAGTGGCCACAATAGGTTGCTTCTTGCTCAACCAAGATATACATGAGCTACCAAGCATGAAGCAAAAGCCACTGGTGGACACACGAGTGTCATAGCAACCAACCCAGCCAGAGTAAAAAAAAGCATATAAATCTGGCAAAAGTCATCCCCCCTTGGGATAGAACAATCCAAGTAGCCAGGTACCACTCAAGTAGCAAAAGATGTGCCTAACTACCTGCCAATGCTTGAAACCTGGGAAATGCATAAATATGTTCATCTATGAGACAAAAAACTGAATATCTCACTAAGTAATGCATAAGTTAATTAAGCATCCAATAGCCTACTGATAGAAAACAACACCAAATCATCTCTAGCATCATAAAGAATCAATCATAAACCTGTCTCCATAGGAGTGGAAATAGGTGTGCAGTCAGCAGGGCCAAAATTCTGTAAAAATGTATCAATTATTTTGTTTGACACAAAGCTATTTGTTGAGCCCATAAAAGTCATATTGGTCAAAGTCTACCGTAGTCAAAGTCAAAAGGTGAAAGTCAAACTGTTCAAAGTCAACAATATCAAGGTCAAAGTCAATAGGTGCAAAGTTAAAGTGCTAAAGTGCAGGTGTCAAAGTGCACAATTAATTATCCACAAAGGGTGAATTGGAGAAAGTGGGTTGCAGGTTGTAGAGGTATTTCTCTAATTTCCCTAAGGTTCAAAGTGTTTTGGAAGTGTTTTGGAAGGTTCAGGTGATCCCTCTCTTATGTGCAAAAGTGAAGACTTGAAAAGGAAATGTAAAGGTATGTGAAGGGGCAGCGTACACAGAAGTGAAACTATGCCCCCCCAATTAAAAAAATTGTTTTAGTCTAAAGTCACTACAGGACAAAACAGGGATTCGTTGGCTGCCACTTGGAGAGACAATCTTGGGACATCAAAGTGAGCACCAAGATACTCTTGCAGTTAGGAGCGTACGTGAATCAACAGTCAACTCAACGCAAGGACTATTCTTGGGCCATTCTAGTGTAAGCAGAAGAAGCATAGTCTAAGTGGAGCAAGAGAGAGAAGTGCAAGAGACACAGAGTGTGCGACGCAGAGAAGGAAGTGCAAGGTATGTAGAGTGACTAAGGAAGTGTGCAGAGAAGTGCTAAGCTAGTCCCCCAAGGATCCCAAAGTCTCATTGCAGTGTGCGCGTGCCGACAGAAGGTGTCCAGCCCTCCCCCTTATTGGAAGCTTGGTGCAAGGTGTGCACAAGTGCAGGCTTGGAGAAGGTGGAGGTTGGGTGCAGAGGAGTCTGACAGCAACAAGACTTCACAAGATTTGGGTATTTGGTATTTTGTAATTGAGCACTCTGTGGGATTTTGCACATAAGCATTGAAGTGTATTGTGCTTCACCTTGTATTTGTCTTATTATAATCAATCGGCAGAGGCTTCCATTGTGTGTCTTTCTTCTTTTGTTTCCCTTTTCTCCTACAAACACTCAAATCCCTTCTTGTCCAAGAATCCCCCAACAAAATTTGGCACGCATAGTGGGACATCCAAGGAGATTTGAGCATAGGAGAAGATATATTGCAGACTTCTAAGGAGATTTGAGCATAGGAGAAGATATATTGTAGTTGGAGAGCAATATTCCAGTGTCGACAGTACTACTTCAGTGGACTAAAAGGTACATATTCTTATCAATTATCTCATGCTAAGAGGACTATGAACAGCCCATGATCGCAACCCGGTCCCAAACATTGAGGGTCACCTGCAAGCAAACAAGAAGGAAGGCTGTTAGAAGATCATCTAGTCCACTTTTATCAACTTCATTAGTAAGGAGCATGGCTGGTCAGGTAGACTTGGAAACCTTACTATCAAGATTAAATATAAAATTTCCTTCTTTCAAAGGCCTAGCTCAGGAAGATCCTGACAAGCATATTAGAAGGTTTTTGGCACTATGCAAAACTAGAGGCTTAATGGGTAGGGAGGATGCCTTTTTGATACTCTTCCTTGCCACACTAGAAGGATTAGAAGATAAATGGTTCAGCAAGTTTGCTGAGAACCATTTTACAACTTGGGACCTAATGAAAGATGCATTCAAAAATCAATAGCATGGAAATACTGTAGAGATCATCAGAGGAATTAGAGAATTTGAGATTGGGTCCAGGTGAAAAGTTCCCAGAGTTTGTGACTAGGGCCAAGGCACTAATGGCTAAATTACCAGACCCACCACATGATTTTTTTGTTAAGAAATGGTTAGCTAAGCCACTTCCAATGGCCACCCAATGCATAATCAAGGAATTAGTGTTGCCTACAGCCTCCATAGAGGAATTCATCAACACAGCTACAAGATTGGAACAGATAAGGCAACAATATGGAGCAACTTCTTCTCAACTACCATATTCTACAGAATTGGAGGATCCAATAATCCAGCTAAGGAAGGAGCTGGAGGGATTAAAAAGGAACAAGCCCCACAAAGAGGAGGAGAATGTTGTTACTCAGTTGCAAAGGGAGATTGAAGCATTAAAGCTCCAAAAGGAGGAGGCCCAAGCAAAGGGGGTGGCATCAAGAGTGGACTTTGGTGTTCCATGTGCAGCAAGCAAGGGCATATAGTAAGTGAATGTCCTCTGTTAAGTGTGACTTGCCAATTATGCAGGAAAGATGGTCATGAGGCCCAGGAATGCCAATCAAGGGGAATACCTGCAACAACATATTGGACACAAGGAGGACCCCTACCACCAGCAAATGTAATGGCGGCCGCACCCAATCAAGGTAACACTTACAACCCTAGAGAGAGGAATAACTTTGCAAATGGGCCTAGAAGGCCAATCATTTGTTTCAGATGTGGAGAATGTGGGCACTATCAAAGTAGGTGCACTCTACCAGAAAATGCCCCTCCTTGCAAAAGCTGCCTAGAGGCCAGAGACCACTATACAAATTGTTGTCCTAAGAATCAAGCCTCTTCATCGGGGCCCCATATTCAAATGATTTCTGTGCACAAAGAAGAAATGTTAGATCAGGTCAATGAGCCATCACCATCTACCAGGGTGGTGCAGTTAGAAGAAATAGAATCTTTTACAGTGCATACAAGAAATAAAGGAAAGGCTCAAGTAGATATAGCTCAACAACCAAGAATTGATGGATTGAACAAAGACAAAGAGACATCTGAAGACAAGGCCACTGCATGTGCAGATACAAGGCAAAAAGGAGATCCCATATGTACCAGTGATGCCATTGGGCATGCATTCACCAGGGCTCAGGAGGAGTTTGGTAAGTCAATTGGAGCCCATGCTCTTAAGGAAATAGAGGCTTCAAAACTTCTCAAATCCATGAAAAAGGAGGTTAGTAATTTTTATTTAATAAAGATGGATGGGAAATTCAGGTCAGAACTATTGCAGAAATTGATGAGGCTTCCACTACAAGTTTGGTAGCAAAGACTAATGTTTTACATAAAGGAAAAATTGTAGGGGAAGCACCCCTTACAGATTATAAAGGTCCTCGGCTGACAGTATCTATCAAAGGTCATGAATTTCAAGGAGTTATTGTGGATGGTGGTTCTAGCATTAACTTGATGTCTGAACATACAATGGAAAAGATTGGACTCCACCCTTCAAGGCCTGCAAATTTCACTGTTACTTTGGTAGATCAGAGCAAAGTAAGGCCCTTGGGAGTGATCCCAAAAGTTCCACTTGAAGTACAAGGTAATCTATTCATTCTGCATTTTGTGGTTTTAAGATTGCCTCAGGTTGAAGGAGGATTTCCACTCTTAATTGGAAGACCATGGCTGAGACATGCAAGTGTCATTCATGATTGGGGCAAGGACACTATGTGGGTACAAAAGAAAGGGCAAGAGCTGACACAGATTCATTTAGAAGAGGTCCCGGATAATCAAGGAAACACCAGCATGATGCAAACAGTTGGCATTTGCATGGAACCAGAATCAGAGGACCAACCCCAAATAGATTTCGAGGAAGAAGAGGATATTCTAAATTGGCTCCAGGCAAGCAACTCATCCTCTTGTTTTGGAATTTTTCTTAATAATTCTTGCACGACTGAAGGTTATGATGAAGATGAGGAAAAAGTCCAGGTTGATGGATTGGGAGAGCCCATCACAGACCACAGAAGGGGCAGGAAGACACCCCTCAAATACAACTTGGAAGAGGATATGACAACCACAGATAAGGAAGTTACTAAAGCCAAAGGCAAGGTAAAAGATTCTAGTGAAGAGTGTTCTTTCCCAATTCAATAAATACCTGCAGGATGGATGCAAGAAAAGGAGGAACACATTGAAATCCAAAATACCCCTGCTTATGGAGCAATGCACGAAAAGCTAATGGAAGAACACAAGGACGGAGATGAGCACGAAGATAATATGGTAGAGAGAAATCTTGTCAAAGAAATACAATTAGGCACTCAAGACAATAATCGGCCAGTTTTGGTGGCCACTTGGTTGTGGAGCCACCCAGGGCTCCTCGAAAAGGTAAGCTCATTCTTGACCCATTATACAGATGTTTTTGCCTGTCATTATAAAGACTTAGAAGGAGTGCCTGCCAATTATGGAGAGCATAGAATCCCTCTAGTTGAGGGAGCCAAACCAATATGAGGGAAGAGTTATAGACTCAACCCAAAATATGCCGAAGCTGTTTATGTAGAAATATAGAAGATGGAGGATGCAGGAATCATTATTCCTGTGGAACACTCAGAGTGGCTCTCACCTATGGTTATAGTGCCAAAGAAGAATTCCAATAAAATCAGAATTTGCATTGACTTTAGAGCACTCAACAAGGTGACAATCCCAAATGGATTCCCAATGCCATTTGCAGAGCAGGTAATTGAAGAAGTGGCTGGACATGCATTATATAGCTTTATGGATGGCTTCAATGGCTATAATCAAATATCAATACACCCAGAGGATCGTGAAAAGACTGCTTTTATCACACCTTGGGGAACATATGTGTATGTAAAAATACCATTTGGGCTCAAAAATGCTCCAGCCACCTTTAGCAGAACGGTCAATCTCATTTTTGGCCCCTTATTGATGGAATCACTTAGAATCTTCATGGATGACTTCTCTTCGTTTTTAGGTTCTCACAAGGAGACTCCTTTAGATTGTTTGGACCATCAGTTGCGACAGCAGCAGAATGTTTTTAAGAGATGCAGGGAGACTAAGCTAAATCTCAACCCAAACAAATGTCATTTCCTTGTGACAAAAGGAACTCTCTTACGACATGTGGTATCGGCTAAAGGTATGGCCCCAGATCCTGACAAAATCATTTCTATATTAAAGTTGCCTAAACCTAAATCTCCTAAAGAGATTCAGAGTTTCTTGGGGCATACTGGATACCATAGAAGGTTTATAAAAATGTATGCACAGATAGCCAGACCGCTGGCTAGACTTATAGGTAAAGAAATACCTTTTTAATGGGAAGAAGAGGAGGAAAAAGCATATCAAACATTACGGCCAAGGTTAGTGTCTGCTCCCATTTTGATCATACCTGAGTGGTCAAAAATCTTTCATATACATGTAGATGCCAGTGCCTATGCAGTGGGGGCAGTTTTGACCCAACTGAGTGAAGAATTTAAGGTGGACAGACCAATTCAATATGCCAGTAGAATTTTGACCAAGGCTGAAAGGAATTACAACACTACAAAAAGGGAAGCTCTAGCCATGGTTGTTGCTGTCCAAAAATTTCGTCATTACTTACTGGGAGTAAAATTTGTTATTATAACAGATCACCAACCACTAAAATACTTGATCAACAAACCACAAGCCACTAGTAGAATATGGAGGTGGTTATTCTTGTTCCAAGAGTTTGATTTTTCTGTAGTCCATAAACCAAGTAAAGAAAATGTTATGGCGGATCACCTATCCAACATCAATATGATGGATCAAGCTAGTGAAGTCAATGACGATTTTCTAGATGCAAATATGTTCGCTGTACAAGCTCAAGGTTGGTATTATGATATCAAAAATTTCATTAAAACTGGAGTGTATCCAGAGAAGGCTAATGTTGTGCAAAGAAAGAGACTGCTAATCAAGAGCAGAGCTTATACTTTCATTGAAGATAATTATATAGACAGGGAAAGGACAACAGGTTTAGGAAGTGCTTGGAAGAAGAAGAAGTGAGGGAAGTCCTTCAATCGGCACATGAAGGAACAGGTGGTGGGCACCTTCCAGGGCATATCATGAGTCAGAGGATCCTTGATGCTGGTTTATGGTGGCCTACATTATTCAAAGATGCGGATGACTGGGGAAAAGCATGTGATGTTTGCCAGAGGTGTGGACCTAAACCCACCAAGCAGAGGCATAATCCATTGATTATTTCCACTTCTTTGCAACCATTTGAAAAGTAGGGGTTAGATTTTTTAGGGCCTATCTACCCTCCATTGATTCCAAAAAGAGAGAAATATCTATTGATCGCCACAATTTATGCGACAAAGTGGGCTGAAGCTATTGCATCCCCTGACTGCACTGCCCAAACTATTGCTGATTTCATTTACAGTAGCATCATTTGTAGGTTTGGATGTCCTCTTGAAATTTTTACAGACCAGGGTACTCATTTTGTGAATAAGGTCCTACAGGAAATTCTCAACAGGTATAGAATCCTACATAGGACCTCTTGTGCCTACTATCCAAGAGCTAATGGACAGGCTGAATCAACAAATAAAGTATTAATTTCCATGTTAAGGAAGGAATGTATGTTACAACCCACCTCCTGGGGCATTGCTTATCAAGGTACCCTATGGGCATACAGGTTAGCTTACAAAGAGGCCACGGGATATTCCCCATTCCAACTGGTTTACGGTCTATTGCCGATTGAGCCATTTAAATTTTTACATGGATCACCTAAAGTAGCATTCATGCAGGGAAAGAAAGATTGTGATGTCTCTCAGAGGCTTGGAACACTACATAAAGTGGAGGAGATTTGTCTACTAGCAACAAAACAATTGATAGAGACTCAGAGGAAAAGGAAGGAGGCACATGATCGAAATCTGTGGAACAGCCACATAGAACCAGGCATGTTACTTCTTCTCCATAGACCTCATATTCAAGCACAAGTGAGAGGAAAATGGCTCCCACACTGGGAAGGACTTTATCGAGTTAAAACAATGCTGAATTGGGGTGCTGTGGAGTTAGAGACACTGAAAGGAGAGGCCTTGCCGCTGGTCAACATTTCAAGGCTCAAGGCCTACCATCAACAAACTTGAAGAAGTATGAATCACCTGGAACTGCAAACTTTGTCCAGGTTGTACATAGCCCTCTTATTTTCTAAGCTCTATGTGCTTTTGAGGGAGGAAATTGCCATACACTTGCAGGATATTTTTGGAGAATTTTTTTAGATTTTTTTGGCAAATTTTCTCTATTTTTCTTTCATTTTTGATATTTTTTCCCCAAAAAAAAGCCCCCCTTAGGGACTTTTTTTCTAAAAAAAAAATCGAGCTACCCCCCCTGCCGCCCTCTGCCGTAGACCTCCACACCCGCCCACCCTTCCCACCCACAACCCCCTCTACCCCCCCTTCCCCGCCCCTCCCCCCCCTTCTCCCCCCTCTTTGCCCCCCCCCTGCCCCCCCCGCCGCCCTCCGCCCACAGACCTCCGCACCCACCCACCCGCCCCCACCCGCAAACCCCCCTACCCCCCCTCCCCCCCCTCCCCCTGCACCCGCCTACCCGCGCCCGCCCACCCGCAACCCCCGCCCTCCCCCCCCCCCCCCCCCCTCCCCTCATCACTATAAATATAACCTCCCTATTCCACCTTCCCCCGCTCGCATGGAGCGTCGTCATCACGCAATTTCTACATTTTTCTATTTTTTATTTTATTTTATTTTATTTATTTTCTTCCTTTTATGATTTATTTTCTTTTTATTTTTATTTTATTTTATTTTCCTTTATTTTATTTTATTTTTTCTCTATTTTCTTTTATTTTATTTTGTTCTTTCTTTATTTTTATTTTAATTTTTTATTTATTTTTATTTATTTTTATTTTTATTTTAATTTTTGTTTTTATTTTGTTTCATTTTAATTAATTTTTCTCTAATACATTTCTTTAACCCTTTCTTTCTTTCTTTCTTTTTCTTTTTGTGAGTTGTCATTCTTTCATTCTTTTCCTTATTCCCCCCTCTACCCTTGATGATTTTGAAAATTTTGATTTTGAGGATTTTGAAAAGCTATTTGTGAAGCTTGAGGATACATGTTTTGATACATTTGAGGATTTTGCACATGAGGATGAGGATTTTCCATTGAAGGATTATGCATTGGAGGAACTTGATATGCTTGAGTAGGAGCTACTTGTGGATTTTGATTGGTAGCTATAACATGTTGATTAGGCTCTTGAAAAGTCATTGGGTTCATTTGATTTTGGAAAGTTTTGGTGTAATTAGATTGTAAAGCATCTATAGTCTTGGCCAAATTGGATTGTGTAGCAATAAGACTTTCCATTTGCTTAGTGAGAATATCCACTTGAGATTGTTCAACTACACTTTTATTTGGCTCTACTTTAAAACCTTGAGTAGGCTCCATCATTTGAGGAATAGGAGTAGAGTCAAAAAGCATAGCATGGGATTGTTCTCTAAATTGCTCCTTAATTTGTGGAAGGCTAGCTTGAGGAAGACTAGTTTGCTCATAAATCATGGATTGTCTTTGATGTCTATGGGCTACAGCCTCTACTACTTTACGCACTTTTCGCCAATTGTCAGTAAGACCATAGCGCTTATCTGGTTCTTCTAATCGCCGTTCAACTTCCCTACGAGTTTCAGGATGAAGAAGCTTAAGAAAATTGATCACAAGATCAGGTTCCAAAGTTATCTTATCCTCATCAGGAATTTGTTCATAGCGTCTAATATACTCATTTTGTAAGTGAGTAATAGAGCTACTAGGCTTTGGAGAATTGACCCATCGTAAGAATCCATCTCGATTATGTTGGCTATAATCTTCAAGATAGAATTCTTTGAGCATCTCCTTTCTAAAATCACTCCAAGGAAGACTATCATATTGAGTGACACGGTTTATGATAGAGCTATCAACAATTCGTTCAAAGAATGATATCAAAAGATCTTCAGGAAGACCAAAAATCATAGCTTGCTCTTCAAACAAATCTAAGTAGCTTGTGATGTTGATGCCATTGAATTTTCCCTTCTCTCTCAACATAGAAGAGACTATTCTTTGGCCTTGTTTCTCAACAATAAGGGATTTGAATCCTTCCTCCATCTTATGTGAATAAGCAAGTGATGCACGATGTTCTAGATCTCTCACAAATGTGTTTACTTCGCGACGAAGATGTGCACGATACTGTGAGAAATCCAGTGCAACACTCAAGAATGATGATGATGATGTGATGAGGATGAAAAATATGAAACAAAGGATATGGATCACAACCTCCCAACAAGATCAGAAGCAAATGCCACGAAGCGTTTTACGTCGGGTTCAAATGTGGAGGTGATCGCAATCCGGGTGGATCGGGTCCGGTCGTGGCACACACAGGGTGTATGAAGCTAATGAATGTTGGAAGCTTTAAGGACATGAAAGTGAAATTAATGTTGAGTATGGAGAAGAGAGAGATGTTGAAATGATTATGGAAATAGGAATGTAGGAGTGCAAGTTAGATATATGAACATGAATGATAAGAATGAAAGAGAACCATACATACGAATGAAATTTGGAAGGAAGAATGGTCCATTGAAGGAGCTTCTTAAACACTTCCTAATTCCAATCCATATGCATAGTCTTCTTTGGATGATATGTATGCATGACGAGAATAGATGGAACCCTTACACATAAACCAGTTTCGAAAGGAAGAATGGTCCAATATTGGAGCTTCTTATACACTTTCAGAAACTAATCAATATGTATGGGTATGTATGGATTATATGCATGCAAGTGAATTATGATGATAGAGTTTACTCACAAGCTCAAAGAAACATCCTCACTGGTTCAACGCAATACTGCGGAGCCTTCTCACACATAGAAGAAATAGAAGACATGTAAAAATACTTAAGAGACTGAGAGAGGAGACAAGTGACAAGTGACAAGTGACATGAATTAAAAGGATTTGAATTAAGTTACATGTAAAATATCGTCGTGGTACGTCATGCTAAGCAGTCTACTGATCAAAGGTGGTTCCGACCCTCAAACCATGACAGTTCAACCGAATGTCACACGTAAGAAGGTGAGTTCCACTCCAGTGACCCTATGTCTGTCTAGGCTCGTAACGTCTAACTAAAGAAGTCTAAGACTCATTAAAATCAGCTCTAACTCACTCACACGCTCCACCGAGGGTGAGTCAAGATAGAGATGCTGGTTTCAAGAGCCTATCCTAGATTGGAGTTCTAACTTAAATTTGAAACTAGGTTCTATACTCATACTAGCTCACCTTGGATCCTCACTCGCTCAACCGAGGGTGATCGTCTCAAGGAAACCGTAAGCTAGCATGAGCCCTATGGATGCCTAACAATGATGCTCTAGGAGTTTGGAGGGGGGTTTATATAGTTTTTTGAATGAATTTGGGCCCTTGGATCTAGAGAAATCAACTCTCAACTCTAGGATCACTACTTTCGATTACAACCATTTGATTAATCAAATCAATGGCTTGGAATTGTTCTTTCTATCAAATCTAGTGTAAAGGAGTGAAATTTAGGCGCCCTCATTCTCCACCATTGGATCTAGGGATGATCTCGACCGTCGGATCAGTGCTGACATCAATTCGGATAAGATAAGCCACTATTTTTGGAGAAATGCTGCATTATTGATCTTTGATTGTAAAAAAGGTCTTCTTTCATGGAAAAAAATTCGTGGATCCTCCTTCCTTTATGCTTTAGTGCATCTCCACCCTTGAATATGAGCTCATCTTGACCGTACAACATGGTTCAATCATATTTTGACATGTGGCAGACATTCAAGCCTTCAATTTTCTTATTCTAGAAAACTGCGGTGACCTTGAAAACTGGACTTTGTGCTCTTTGACCCTCCAAAAAGTCTTTGATGAAGATGAAACATTGTAGGACTATGTTTCCAAAGATCTCCTTCAGGAATATGCAGAAATAACTCCCATCTGAATCTCCCTTGTACAAGTTTGACTACATTTGGAAGCTTGCAAGGTGGCATTAAGGTCTCTAGGAAGCTCTGATGGCCTTGAAAATTTGTACAAATATGTAGCCACATATGATCTTTATACATGCCAAACCATATGGCTAACATAAATTTCTATACAAGAATTTGTAGGGTCAAACTAGAAAAACTACATTTTTACAAAATGAACATAGCATATCAATGTGCTAAAAAATCCATTTTCTGCTGAAATTTGGGCTATAGACTGCCTTTGACAATCTTTACAAGTATATGGATTTTCATCTAATTTGGTGACAATGAAATGTTTGCCCTAATTTCCTAACTTTGACCAACTTTGACCGCTACCATGGAATTTCTTGATTTCTTTGAAACTTTGTATGTGAGCTTCCTTTGACATCCTTGATGCATCTTGGACTTCTCGGGGAATTCCGGCTACCTTCACCAAATATGTTTTTTGTAGGCCTTCACAAGTGAGAGAGGAGAGAAAATCTCGACGACAACGCGGCCCCACGTCCCACACGTGATGACGTTCCCCCACCTTCAGTGGACCCTCCCTTCCTAGACTTACTCCGAGATGCGAGCACAGTGGCCCTGGATGGAGCAGATGCAACATGCCTATCACTCGATTCAGTTACAGCGACTGCCGCACTACATCGCCAGTATGCCTCTCTGATCGAGCGCATACATGCTTCACCTGCTGCATAGTGGCAGACTTCTCTAGCCACTACGAGGACACTTCAGCAGGAGCGGGACAGGTTCCAGGATGCGTCCGATTCTGCGAATCGAGCTCTTTTGGAGATGTAGCAGCGGGCTTCTTTGGGCATCTGTGACAGCCCTGCTTATCAATTGGTTCATCGCGAGCGCGACCATCTGCGCCGTTATAGGAGCATGGTTGCTGCTTGTACGGAGCAGGCAACTATCATCCCCCCATTATCGCCGGACCCGCCTCCCCAGTTTCGAGATGCTCCCCATGAGGGGGGTTCTCCCTAGTCCCCAGGACACCAGCCCGACCTCGCCCACTAGTGGCTGTTTCTACTTCCTATGTAGCCGCCTCTCATCCCTTTTTGGTCCCTCTGCCTCATTTTGGCTCTTCGAGGCTTACCTCTTCGCATTCATCTAGTTCGACATCCTTCTTTTTCCTTTAACCTTCTTTCGATTAGAGGCTCTCTTCGGTACTTCACGCCATTTCCATGACACTTTCATGTATTTTAGGCCTTTTCGAGGCTATCGTTGTATCTCATTTTGCTATATATATATATATATATATATATATATATATATATATATATATATATATATATATATATATATATATATATATATATATATATATATATATATATATATATATATATATATATATATATATATATATATATATAGGATTTTGCTTCTCGGTTATCACTGTGATCTCTTGTCTTGTTATTGATTGTGTATTTCTGCTGTTGTAAGTATTTCTATTTCACTGCCAGTGTTTGATTTATTCTGTACAGTTTCTGCTTTTTCTTTTCCATTTACATTTCCTCTTCCCTTTTCCCCTACCCTTATCCCAGTCCCCCTTCCAGTCCCCCCTCCCCTCCCACCCGCCATCCACTACCCTTTTCATGCCACCCCAACCCCACAACTACAACCCTACAACCTCCATATTCTTTTCCCCTGCCCTTTTTCAACTTCATTCCCTCTACTCTAAAACATCCCCTTCCCTGTCACTCATTTTCACTACCATTTTCTCCACATTGTGGTTTTTCAAGAATGCTATTCTAGAGGAGCTGATATTCTCACAAGAATCAAATGTCCTCTCTGCCTTGCCAGAGTTTTGGCTGTAACTCTCCGGGACAGAGAGTAGATTAGGTGATGGGCAATTGTTGAGCCCATAAAAGTCATATTGGTCAAAGTCAACTGTAGTCAAAGTTAAAAGTTCAAAGTCAAACTATTCAAAGTCAACAATGTCAAGGTCAAAGTCAACAGGTGCAAAGTCAAAGTTCTAAAGTGCAGGTCTCAAAGTGCACAGGTAGTGCACAATTAATTGTCCACAAAGGGTGAATTGGAGAAAGCGGGTTGCAGGTTGCAGAGGTATTTCTCTAATTTCCCTAAGGTTCAAAGTGTTTTGGAAGTGTTTTGGAAGGTTCAGGTGATCCCTCTCTTATGTGCAAAAGTGAAGACTTGAAAGGAAAATGTGAAGGTATGTGAAGGGGCAGCGTACGCAGAAGTGAAACTATGCCCCCCCAATTAAAAATTTTGTTTTAGTCTAAAGTCACTACAGGACAAAACAGGGATTTGTTGGCTGCCACTTGGAGAGACAATCTTGGGACATCAAAGTGAGCACCAAGATACTCTTGCAGTTAGGAGCATACGTGAATTGACACTCAACTCAAGGCAAGGACTATTCTTGGGCCATTCTAGTGTAAGCAGAAGAAGCATAGTCTAAGTGGAGCAAGAGAGAGAAGTGCAAGAGACACAGAGTGTGCGACGCAGAGAAGGAAGTGCAAGGTATGTAGAGTGACTAAGGAAGTGTGCAGAGAAGTGCTAAGCTAGTCCCCCAAGGATCCCAAAGTCTCATTGCAGTGTGCGCGTGCCGACAGAAGGTGTCCAGCCCTCCCCCTTATTGGAAGCTTGGTGCAAGGTGTGCACAAGTGCAGGCTTGGAGAAGGTGAAGGTTGGGTGCAGAGGAGTCCGGCAGCAATAAGACTTCACAAGACTTTGGGTATTTGGTATTTTGTAATTGAGCACTCTGTGGGATTTTTCACATAAGCATTGAAGTGTATTGTGCTTCACCTTATATTTGTCTTATTATAATCAATCGGTAAAGGCTTCCAGTGTGTGTCTTTCTTCTTTTATTTCCCTTTTCTCCTACAAACACTCAAATCCCTTCTTGCCCAAGAATCCCCCAACACTATTCCCCCATCAACTTGCATAAAATGAATGCCCAAATAATGATGCAAATGCCTCAAATTTGACATCTAGAAAATATGTAGATCAGCCTTAAAATCAGCAATATGCTTCTCATAAGGACCAATGAGTAGCATGTCATCAACATACACAACAATGATCTGCATTTGCACACTTAACATATAAGGTGCTCTCAGTTGGAGTATTCTCAAAACCATGTGCAATCAGATAGGCATGTATCTTTTCATACCAAGCATGTGGTGCTTGCTTCAAACCATATAATGCCTTTTTCATCCTGCACACTTGTTTTTCATGCCCTTTTTGCACAAAGCCACAAGGCTGAAAAACATACACTTCTTCATGCAAGTCACCATTTAGAAATGTAGATTTTATGTCTAATTGATGTACGTTCCAACCATGATGAGCCACAAGTGCACAGATGCTATGAACAGTAGTCATTTGGCATGTAGGGGCAAAATTCTGATCAAAATCAATGCCTCTTTCCTGAGCATAAGCCTTTGCAACAAGCCTAGCCTACCTGTCAACTATTCCATCAGGCTTATGCTTCAGCTTGTATACCCACTTAGTGCCAATGGCCTTCTTACCAGGAGACAAGTCACATAAAGACCATGCACCTGTTGATATATTTCAATAGTAATGTGTGTGAACACATTAGGACCACCAGGGCACTTTTTTCCCTCTTTAGGGTTTTTTTTTTCCCAGCTTGTATATGTGCCTATAGCCCTAACGTGTTACTTATTTTTGTACATTCTAGTGGTAATACATTTAGTATTCTGTGCTGTGCTCCAAGCTTCTCCTTCTTCCTTGTGATGTTTGCATGCTTCCACAGACGTATAACTCCAACAATTGGTATCAAAGCAGGTGGCTACTTTATCTAGGGCATCATCAACACTCCTCCATTTAGAGTCTCAGAATCACTTAAAATTTGGTGTGCATAATTAAGGTGATTAGGAGATTAAAATGGCTTTGCTTTGTGGTGCCAAAACCGCGATCTGAGCTTGTTTTGGCCTTTGAACACATTATCATAGCCCTTGTGTAGGTTTTGTCTTTTTGTGTCAAAGATATATACAAGTTTCGGTTCGCTAGTATAAGCATCTTAAAGACTTCTACAGGTCTAGCAGAACTTGTTTGGGTAGCTCTATTCAACTTTTTCAGATACAATCATTTTTTTGCATCAAGGTATTTTAGTAAGTGGCCTTGGCTGAAACCAGTGATGTAATCCATATGTTGGTTGTTGAGGATAAGTTGGATGGTACCAATTATCCATTGTGGGATTATATGATGCATCATGTACTGGTCCCAAAGGGATTGTGGAATATTGTGCAGGGTGTTGAAAAACGTTCTATTACACCTGTGAATACAGGTACTGAAGCTGATTGCAAATGATGTCGAAGATGGTGATATTCTACAGATTCCTATTCGTGCTACTATTTTTGCTGCACCTACTATAGAGCAAATTCTTTGGGATGGCAGAGATGCTCAAGCACATGCATTGATAGCATTTTCTATCAAACGTGCCATTATTCCTCACATTCGCTCTTGTAGGACAGCTAAGGATGCTATCGAGACACTTACCACATTGTACCAGGCTAGGAATGAGGCTTGTGTTGCTTACCTCCAAAAACATTTGGAGACTGAGCACATGAATAAAGGTGATTCTATGGATAGTTTTTAGAAAAAGATTAAGGATTTGAAGGAACAATTGTTTTCTGCTAATGAAGTCCTTCCTCACAGTTCACTTGCACATATTGTTTTGAATGGTCTTTCTGACTCATATCAGAGTTTTGCTTCTACTCTTCGTTTGATGATGAAAGACAATCCAAATGCCTTAACATTTGAAGCGTTAGTTTTTGCTCTGTTGCAGGAAGATCAGTCTAGGAAAAATATGTCTATTATGCGTGTTATAGATCAAGCTTTCTTGTCTAGTCAGAAGGGCAAATGAAAATGGAGCACTTCTACTAGTAAGTAGAAATCTGCTAATTTTGCACAATTGAAGAAAGAAGACAAAGATGAGAAGAAATGAGAAAAGCAGCAATTGTTTTGCAAATATTGTAAAGCAAATGATCATGCGTTTAAGAGTTGTCCAAAACTGGCTGCTAAAGAGGCAAAGAAGAAAGAGGTCAGCATGGTTATTGTAGAAGCCTCTACACTGAAAACAGAGTATGCTAATCTTGTGCAGGATGAAGAATGGGCATTTATTATTGTTTGTAGTTTTGACCCATCTTCTCTTGAATAGTGTATGTCTGCATTAGACTCAGATGTTTGGTACTTTGATAGTGGGGCAACCAAACATATTACCTCACAGTGCACTTTCTTCTCTTCACTTGATCCTACCCCTACAATGAATATTTTGCATGCGCCAATGAATCCTCTTATCTTGTTTAGTTGGTAAGATCATTCTAACTACTATTGATGGTAGCTCTTTTACATTATCAGATGCTTTATTTGTGTCAGGGATCAAGAAGAATGTATTATGAGTTTCGGCTTTAGCCAAGATTGGCTTGGTTGTGAAATTTGTTGATGATAGCTGTACAGTTCATGATCTATCAAATGGCGATGTCATTATTGCTTCTTGCATTTTATGTCGTGGGTTGTATAAGCTCATAGACTATGAAATATCTATGAATGATTTAGCATGTGCAGTACATGATTCTCAGGCTATGTCAGATGCAAAGCTTTGGTATGCACACTTTGATCATCTAAATTTTGCTAGTTTGCTACACCTACAAAAATTTGAAATAGTGTCCTCTTTGCCCAAACTTTAGGCACCCGAAAAACATGTCTGTGAACGCTGTATTTTGGGCAAAATGTAGCCTTCCTCCTTTCCAAAAGATGGTTCAGTTTGAGCTACTCAGAAATTGCAGCTTGTTCACAGTGATGTCTATGGTCCTATGTACACACACTCTTTTGGAAATTATCTTTACTTCCTAACTTTATATGATGATTTCTCCAGGCATGTATGGGTATATCCATTGAAAGTAAATTCAAAAGTGTTTATGTGCTTCAAATAGTTTTTGGTTTTGGTTGAAAATCTTTCAGCATGTAAAATGCACACCCTCCATTCTGATCGAGGGGGAAATATATGTCTTCTGACTTTAATGCATTTTTGGTGGAATGTGGGATAAAACATCAATGTACACTGGTGTATACACCTCAACAGAATGGAGTTGCTGAACAAAAAAATAGGAGTCAAGAGTCAGGCTTTACCACATAGTTTCTAGCTTGAGGCTGTCATGTGCGCAACATATGTACTTAATAGGTGTCCCACTAAAGCACTGCAATCTATCACTCCATATGAGGCTTGGCATGGTCGCAAGCCATTGGTTACTCATCTACATGTTTTTGGTTGTCTAGCATATGCATTAATGCCTGAGCAACATCATAGGAAACTGGATGATAAAGCAGTAAAATGTATTTTTGTTGGGTATAGTTCTGAATGCAAAGGCTATCGTCTGTATCATCCATAGACTAAACACATTTTGGTTAGCCGTGATGTTGTTTTTATGGAAGATGCTATTCAGCCTTACTTTCATGTACAAAAGAGACATCTGTTAGCTCCAAAGACATGTATGATACTTTGATACCTCTTTTTACAGGTGGACAGTCTAGTGCTGGTCCTAATGAGGCAACTTCTCAACCTTTGCAGATTTCATGTGATGACGCATATCATTCCATTTCTGATGCAAATTTACATGATGCACTTGATGAGAGAGCAGGTAGAAACTATGCCAAAATGGTTGGTGCAGACTTTGCATGATAGCAAATTAGATGCACCTTTGTCATACCATACTCATTCAGGCTCTCATAGTGCCTCTTTGCATCAGATTGCTATGCTATGGATGCATCTAGTCTCTATGATGAGAATGAGCCTATTTCGTTTGATGAAGCAGAAAATTGGATGGTTGTTATGCAATCTAAATATGATGCTATAATGAAGAATGGTACTCTTGGCAAGAAGGCCATTGGCACTAAGTGGGTATACAAGCTAAAGTGTAAGCCTAATGGAACATTTGACACGTATAAGGCTAGGCTTGTTGCAAAGGGATATGCGCAGGAAAGAGGCATTCATTTGATGAGACCTTTGCACCTACATGTCGTATGTCGATTGTTCATAGCATCAAACACTTATAGCTCATCATGGTTTGAATGTACATCAGTTGGACATTAAAACTGCATTTCTGAATGGTGACTTGCATGAAAAATTGTATGTTTTTCAGCCCCATGTCTTTGTGCAAAAAGGGCATGAAAACTAGGTGTGTAGGTTAATAAAGGCTCTATATGGTTTAAAGCAAGCACCAGATGCTTGGTGCGAAAAGATACATGCTTATCTGATTGCACATGGTTTTGAGAATAGTCCTAGTGAGAGTACCTTATATGTTAAGCATGCTAATGATGTGCTTCTGATCATTGTTGTGTATATTGATGACATGCTACTCACTAGTCCTCATGAGAAGCATATTGCTAATTTTAAGGTTGATTTGCATGCCTCATTTGAGATGTTTGATTTGGGGCATTTGCATCATTATTTGGGCATTCAGTTTATGCAAGTTGATGGTGGAATGGTTTTGTGTCAAACGAAATATATTGACACATTATTGCAATGTTTTGGCCTTGAAGATTGTAAGCCTATTGCCACTCCTATGGAGACAGGTTTATGATTGAGTTTTCATGAGGATGGAGATGCGTTTGATGATGTTGTCTATTAGCAGGCCGTTGTATGCTTGATTTACTTATGCATTACTCGGCCAGATATTCAGTTTGCTGTCTAACAGATGAGCAGGTTTATGCATTGCCCAGGTGTCAAGCATTGGCAGGCGATTAAGTGCATCTTTCACTACTTGATTACGTCAATACTTGGATTGTTTTATCCAAAGGGGGGATCGCTACTGCCAGATTTTCATGCTTTTTTTGATAGTGATTGGGTTGGTTGCTATGACACTCGTGTGTCCACTAGTGGCTTTTGCTTCATGCTTGGTAGCTCATGTGTATCTTGGTTGAGCAAGAAGCAGCCTACTGTGTCCACTTCCAGTTGTGACGTTGAGTATAGGGCAGCTTCCATAGCAATTGTTGAGTGTGTGTCGCTCAGATGCCTTATGACTGATTTGGGTGTAGGTCAGTCTTTTGCCACCACCATCTTCATTGACAGTTATAGCGCATTGGCAATTTTGATGAACCCTGTGTTCCATGTTCGCACTAAGAACATTGAGGTGCATTATCATTATGTCAGGGAGACGTTCTCTATCGGAGAGATCAGCTTGTCATATGTGCCCATGTAGGCGAACATTGTAGACCTTTTCACCAAGGCTCTGCCTAGGGAGAAGTTTGAAGTTTTCCACAAACCTTTGGACTTACTTCCTTTCTAGATTGATTCCACATAGCTTGGCACTTCCTTATACATGAGTGCAAGCTCCTTGTTCACCGCATCACTCCCAGGGGGGATTTGTTGATATAATTTGGTAGTGATGTGTGAACACACTAGGACCACCGGGGTACTTTTTTCCCTCTTTAGGAGGTTTTTTCCCCTCAGCTTGTATATATGCCTATAGCCCTAATGGGTTACTTATCTTTGTACATTCTAATGTAGTACATTCAGTATTGTGTGTTGTAATCCAAGATTCTCCTTCTTCCTTATGTTGTTTACATGCTTCTATATACATCTAACTCCAACACTACCATTCTTCATTATAGCATCATATTCAGATTGCATAGCAACTAGCCAATCTTTTTGAATTTTGTGCTTTATCAAACAAAATAGGCTCATTCTCATCAGAGAGACTAGAGGCAACCATAGCATAGCAATCTCATGCAAAAGAAGCACTATGAGAGTCTAAACGAGTACAATATGATAGAGGTGCATCTAATTTGCTATCACATAAAGTTTGCACCAACCACTTTGGCATAGTTTTTGCCTCCTCTATATCTTCTCTCTCGTCAGCAACCACATCATGTAAATTTTGCATCAGAAATGGAATGATTTGCACCATTACATGAAACCTATAAAGGTTGAGAAGTTGCCTCATAAGGACGAGCACTAGATTTTCCACCTGTAAAAAGAGGTAGCAAAGTGTCATACATGTCTTTGGAGCTAACAGATGTCTCCTTAGTACATGAAAGTAATGGCTGAATAGCATCTTCCACAAAAACAAAATCATAGCTAACCAAAATTTTCTTAGTCTGTGAATGATACAGACGATAGCATTTTCTTTCATAACTCTACCCAACTAAAATAGATTTCACTACTTTATCATCCAATTTCTTGCATTGTTGTTCAAGCACTAATGCATATGCCAGACAACCAAAAACATGCAGGTGAGCAAGAGCTAGCTTGCAACCATGCCAAGCCTCATATGGAGTGATAAACTACAATGCTTTAAAGGGACACCTATTAAGTATATATGTTGCACACATAATAGCCTCAAGCCAGAAACTATGTGGTAAAGTCTGCTCTTGACCATACACCTCGCCATCTTTGTTATATGGAGTAACCCTTAAGGAGAGGTGTGAACCACCTCTTAACTTATTTAGATGGGCTCACACATGAGTGCCATGTGGCACCCATGTGTAGAGCCATGTGGGGGGACTCATTCAATTATGAAAAGAGAGAGAGAGAGAGAGAGAGAGAGAGAGAGACTAATCTCGGGGTGTACCTGGCTGGACGGAAGTTCTTTGCATCAATCTCCATGAAGCTACCTCGTCGAGCGTGCAGACAATCTCCAAAAATGGAGGCTTTCATCGGGCATGTAGAATTGGCATCAGAGCGGTAAGATCCAAATGACGGGCCCATCAGGCATAGATGACCGGATGGGAACAGCACCGCCATGCCTATGAAAGGGAACAGCGCTGCCATGCTCACGAAAGGGAGCATGGCCCACACATCTCAAGCCCTCTAGCCTCCCTCTTGAGTAATAAAGTGAGGACTTCATCCCTCTATATAAGCTCCTACATGCTGCTTGCAACCCTGCATATGGGATAATCCTCCTTCTCCAAATTCAAACTCCAACTTTGTGGACAAGAAGGAGGTATTACAGTCTATTCAAATCGAGTTTTTTTTCTTAATTGGGGGAAGGAAAAGGGATGCCTTGGATCAAAATTTTGGCAAAGTGATGGTACACACATGTAATATGGGCTGTGGAGATTGGGTAGGGAGTTAAGTTTCATAAAAAAGCTTTAGTTTCTCAGTTTGGAGCTTCTCAAAATCACCCTTCTATGAAGATTTGCTTTCCCACAGTCTACTCATGACATACCCACCTTCTACGCACCATAGCTTGCTCATATGATATCCAATTTCAAAAATCTTTGTCATGTTACGAAGCTATACTCCTAAGCTTCACTCGAAGACCTTTGATGTTGAATTTGGATAATATTTGGTCAACCAAAATCTCTTTGTAGTGCTTCAGTAGGAACTAGCTCGCCACTTCCGGGCCTAGTTTTTCATCATCTGGTGTCCAAATTCACTTTTTTCATTTGGGATAGCTTTATATCTTTGAAGTACAGGTGTTAGGCTATATTTTTTGGATTGGCAAGGACTGTCAAATCTCAAAAGTTTTTCAGTTTCAATCAGTTTTCCCACTTGGGGCTATTGCTACATGGTTTTGGCATTGTTCTTATTGGTTTTTGGTGATTAGAACCTCTCCGGACCAAGCGGACATTTCCAATTTTTGTTTGGGACCGGCAAGGATTCAAAATCAGCGACCTCAAGCTTCAAGGATCACTTGGATTTTGCTTCCGTAGCTTCATTTGTACTAGGGAAGTGCTCTTGTGATATGTTTCTCTTTTTCTTGCATATTCAAGGTTTACTTCCATTCATTTCACATACTCTAGTTACCAAATGGGGGAAGGGAAGTGAAACATGGAATCTAAAGGGAAACAAGTAGTTGAACACACTTCTCCATCTAAAGAGCAACTAGAGGATCCTGATTCTAGGATGGAAGAAGTAGAATTGGGGCAAGAAGTAGAGGAAAACTTAGAAGAGAAAGAGCCTCAGCAAGAAGAATATACATATGAGGAAATTTTAGATGAGTTTGTCACTCATGATCAATTCATAGACTTAAAAGAGCAAACCCTTAAATTACAGAGAGATTTTAGTGATATTATATCTCTCATTCAACAACTAAAGTCTCAAATGATCTCACTCGAGACTCACATCACCTCTTTCCTAGCTAGGAAGGAAAGAGAAACCCTTGCTCTTCCTCTAGAGATGACTAGGAAAGATACTTCTCTTCCTAATAAGCACAAAGGAGAGAGCTCTAGGGAATCTCCCCTCCTGAAAGACTTGAAGCCACCTACCTTTACGAGGGATGATCGAGATAGGAATAAGGATGCAATCTATAGTTTTTTACAAAAGTGGCATGATTTGCATCAACTGAAGGGCACCCCACCAGAGTACCGTGTGCTAGAGGTGAGTCTCCCACTTGGCCCGTGTGCTTACAAGGGGTGGATGAGTCTTAAGGAGGTGAACTCTATCCCTATAGATTGGACTTAGTTTGAGGCTCTTTTTCTAAAAGAGTTTTTTCCTGAGAATGAGGAGGAGAGGAATTGGGATGAGTGGGATAGGATTACCCAGAGAGGTAGGCCTCTTATGGTCTACATATCCCACTATAGAGAGATCATTTTGAAACTTAAGGGCTTAGATGACTTTCAAAAAACTAGAGGGTTTGTTAGAGGCTTAGATAAAGCCATTAAGAGAGAAGTTAGAAGGAATGCTCCTGAGACATTTGAGGAGGCGATCAAGTATGCCCATATTTATGGGGACCATAATCTTCCTCAATACACTCCTATGGAGGACGGATCATCCCCTCAAGCCTCTTAGCACGACTAAATTCATAAGAAGTTTCCATTTGGGAAAAACAAATTTTTTATTAAAAAACAAAGATCCCCAAGGGCCTCGGTTACCTACAGATCAATTTGGGAGGGCCAAAAGAGAGAACCTGTGCTATAGGTGTTTGTCTCCTAGCCATTCACAGTTGAAATGCCCACTCAAAAAGGGGGAAGAAAAGAAGAGAGGACCAGAGACTAGTACGGCCCCCGAAAAGGGCAAAAAGATAGTCCACCTAGTGCAGGCCCTTCCTATTCATGGAAGCTCTAGTTGTACGGGAGTGGAGGTGATGCACGAGGATATAGAGCACACTCTTGTTTGACTCAGTCATTGTGGTCACCACAGTTTGGACCACATCACCTAGTTTAACTGCATGGTAGTGTGTATGGGACTAGAGTGCGGGTCATGATCGATGACTTTGCCACTCATAACTTTATAAGCTATGCTCTTGCCAAGAAATTAAAGATTCCCCAGCAGCCTAGTGCACATAAATACATAGTATCTATGATGCAAGGGCAAGATAAGAGGATATGGGATACTATGGTATTATCCAATTTGGAAGTCAAGATGCAGGACTATATAGATTATATGGACTTCCAAATTATGAATATGGAGAGGACAGACCTTGTGTTAGGAAGAGAGTGGCTATGGGGGTTGGGAGACACACTAAAACGTAGCTATCAAAACAACACACTTGAATTTGAAAAGAATGGAAGTAAAGTTTGTATTCAGGGAGAGAGAGAGAGAGAGAGAGAGATGTACCTAGTGCACCTCTCATTTCATCATTAGAGTTGTATAGTCTTTCTTATTCTCAGCATGTACAGGAGATGTTTTTATTGTATAGTCATGATATTGAGGATTGTACAGACAGTTCATCTGATGTATATTTTCATGCTAGGAATGTAAATATGGACATGACTTTCTATTATTCTTTTTTCCAAGAGTGTGTGGTTAAAAGTTTTAAGGATCTTATGTTTGAGTATAGAGATGTTTTTCCTACTAATTTACCTAGAGGGCTACCATCTGAGAGAGGGGACATTAACCATGCCATTGATGTGGTTACTAACACTAACCCTATTTGTAGGCCACCTTATAGGCTTAGTGTTTCTCAGCATGAGGAGGTTGAGAAGCAATTGCAGGATTATTTAGATAAGGGCTTCATTAAACCTAGTAACTCACCTTGATCATCACCAATGCTCCTAGTTAAAAAGAAAGACGGCTCTATGAGGCTATGTATAGATTATAGAGCACTTAATAAAGTAATTATCAAAAATAGGTTTCCAATGCCTAGATTGGAAGATCTATTTGATCAGTTACATCAAGCTAGGTATTTTACCAAGCTTGACCTTAGATCAGGATATCATCATATTAGGATAAGAGCAGAGGATGTCCCTAAGACTGCATTTAGGACTAGATATGGGCACTATGAGTTTTTGGTGATGCCTTTTGGTCTCACCAATGCTCCTGCCACTTTCATGAAGCTCATGAATATGTTTTATGGCCCTATCTAGGACACTTTGTAGTATACTTTTTGGATGATATTCTCATCTATAGTGCATCAAAAGAGGAGCACTTGGAACACTTAAGAAAAGTATTTTAAGTGCTACGGGAAAATTCACTCTTTGCTAAGGAGTCAAAGTGTGAATTTCTCAAAACAGAGGTTAGATACCTTGGGCATATAGTCTCTCAGAATGGAATTCAGATGGATCGTGAAAAAATAACTCCGTTTATGAGAAAGAGTTGTATGCAATTGTCCATGCTTTGAAGAAGTGGTGTCATTATTTATATGGTGCCAAAGTCACGATAGTGTTTGATCAAGAGAGCATCAAGTGGCTCTCTAATCAAACATACCTTAAAGGTCGCAAGGCCCGATGGTCAAAGACCCTTCAGGAGTTTGATTATGAGCTTAGTTATAGAAAGGGAAAGTTTAATGTAGTGGCTGATTCACTTAGCCCATGCCTATGCTCAATGGACTGAGTTTTACTCAGATCACTAGTGAGCTACTTGAGTTCATTAGAGGGAAATGTAGGCTTGATCCTGCACATTCCAAAATTTGGGAAGCCATAGAGAATGGGGATCGTGATATACGGGTTTCTGGTGAGGATGGAGTATTGGCGGGTACTCAAGAAGGATTCAAGTGGAAGAATTACAGTGTCCATGATGGATATCTGTTATATAAAGGTAAGAAGTGTGTGCCTAGAGATCTTGAGATGAGATGGCATATTTTGTATGAGTGTCATGACACACCTAGTGCGGGATAGCCAGGAGTTAACAAGACTTATGATCTTGTTAAGAGGCAGTTTTATTAGCTTGGACTTCATAAGGACGTCCTAGAGTATGTGCTTAAGTGCATCAAATGCCAAGTCAATAAAGCTGAGAGGTTGAGGATTGGAGGACTACTCCACCCATTGGATATTCCTAATGTGAAGTGGGAAAGTATCTCCATGGACTTTATAGTCAGATTACCGAAGACACAGAGAGGTCATGACTCGGTCTGGGTAATTGTGAATAGGTTAACCAAAATAGCTAGGTTTATTTCGACACGTACTATAGTGAA
The DNA here is from genome assembly GCA_020310875.1 of Ceratopteris richardii. NCBI lineage: Eukaryota > Viridiplantae > Streptophyta > Polypodiopsida > Polypodiales > Pteridaceae > Ceratopteris > Ceratopteris richardii. Next base: position 48,810,564 of record CM035437.1, on the reverse strand, counting down.
GACACCAGAGTTGGCTAGACTCTTTGTAGAGAACCTATACCGGTTATATGGTCTTCCTTTAGATGATCGGGATAGGAAGTTTACTAGCCACTTTTGGAGAGCAGTCTTCAAAAGTTTGGATACGAAACTTAGCATGAGTACAGCCGAGCATCCACAGTTGGATGGGCAAACAGAGAGGCAAGAAGGGACCACAAACCCCTAGCATCATGCTCCAAAGAGTCAAGTCTAGTGATAACCACAAAGCTTGGTACTTGAATTGGCTAGCATCCCTAGAATTGGAGGATCTCATTGATTCCCACCAATAAGCAAGATTTCTATCAAGCTTGGTGATAATCTAGAACCACCATTGACCCATCGAAACATCAAATCCCATTAGTATTTTAAATAGACAAAAGGTATCCCACTTCAGAGCTCCTAGCAACCTTAGTTAACCAAAAATTGTGGAAGGGGCCCACAAATAGTCTTGAAAGCCCTTCTCGAATGATTTATTCTCAAACCAAAAGTAGTATAGAATGAGTTAAGACATTGGATTTATACAAAAAAGGACACTATAGTGTCCTATTTTGGTAGAACACTAGTGTTAATGCTGAATATCACACACTCAAAACCTCTTTTCACTATGTTTTTTTTGGAAGTTTGATAATCGATCTACTCTTCTAGTGCTACTTGAAAGATTGAAACAGAAGTTTGATCATCAATCTACATACTTTCAATCGTGCATTTAATTTTGGTCGGTTGATGGACCATGTATAGAAGGACACACCCTCTCTTTGACTCTAATGTGATGCTCTAGTTGTTGTCACATAATAAGATGTGCTTCTTCCAAAAGGATGTTAAGAGTGTAGCTTATGAGATCTAACTCATGAGCTCTATGAGTGGATGTTAAGAGTCTCTTGTCAACAATTATGTCAATAATGGTACTTGTTAATGAGCTAATGGCGTGAAAACAAGAGGAAAAGTCTAGAGAAAATATTCAAGAGAAGAACCTCCCGATTTAAAACAAAATGATTAAAAAAATTCTCCTTTGCATTGAGAAATATTTTGCGTACATGGAGGCCTCTTATGTATCACTTTACAAAAAATTATATTAATATCTAACAAAAATGAATTATGATATGAGTTGCTTCATGAGAAAAAAGTGGGAAGACTCTTTTCAGCATAAGAGGATCTATTCATATTGTGCATAATTGTGGGTATGTGTAAAAACATTGATTTTTTTTGTGCCTCTTCATTATGTTTGATTCATCCTTGACCTCCTTGCCAATGCTTTTTGTTCTTTATCATGATTCAATGTAACACTCCCCTCTCCAAGATATTTTTGCCTCTGATGATGATCTAGCATTTGAGATGTTCCATGCATCATGAAGTCCTCTGCATCATGATGTTCTATGTATCCTTGTCATTGGATGTTTTTTTGTGCTTCATGTAGTAATATTCATAAGTGATGGAGTAAATGTTCTTCTTGAGCCATTGAATGTGGCCCCCATTTCGGTTCATGGAGGTGCTTGAACCTTTTTTTACCTCATTTGTGATCAAATTACGACACTAATTTACTTTTCTACAATCATCGTCCTTCTACAAAGAAAATGGGCCTAACATCTTCCCACTATATTCATTGAAAAATAACAATGAAAATTGCAGTATTTTTGTTTCGACTTAGATCATCATAAACATATCCTAGAGAATCCTTTCCATGAGAGGGAGTTCACACCCCTCTCCATGTGACATTGTGTTTCTTGTTCACGAGAGAGGCTAACATGTGTGTATGCTTTGTGCACGCACGTGTGTGTGCATGTATCTTTCTTGAGTAATGTGTCACAATCACGGTTAAAAGTATTTTTTACAATGATAGTCATCCCGAATCAACATTATGAGTTGTAGTCCTAGGCCGTTGTCTTGGTGGTTGGGCCTCTTGCCTCTTGCTTCTAGTTTTGCATGTGACAAACTGAACCAAATCCAAAGTATTTCCCTATCTATTTCACTATTTTAGCTATGTGAAGACTAGGCTTCCATAGCATAAACATGTGAATTAGGTGGATCTTAGGTATCTCTAACTAAATTACTATCTTGCTTCATTTCTATGCACCACTTGTGCATGCACCTAACAACATAGCTGGATCCTCTTGGCTAGCTTACGACTTTGTATTGGGTTTACCTTCATAATCAGATCCTATTTTCAAAGAAGATTAATCTTTTGATAGTTCATGCCCAAAGCACTTTTCCTGTATACATACTTTGTACCTTTGAATTAGTGTTATGGGTGGATCTTTTTCTTACAATTGACCTCCATTTATTTTATTAAAGGATCAATATAAATAAAGAGGAATCTCTTTATAATGCCTTCCCAACCATTAAAATGGTATGGGTGGATTTTCCATTTGGTTTATTGAGGTATTATCCCTCTTTCTTTGGAGATAGTTTTGAAGAAATTACTTAAAGTGAGTTTCATATTTTCTCAAAACTTTACTTAGTTTTGAAAGTTCACTTTAAGTGACTAGATTTCAAAGTCTCCAATTGGTTGAAAATATATTTTGGAATCTATTTTCCCTTTTTTTCCAAAAACATTAAGATCTTTATAGCTTCCTTTTACTATGCCTAGGATGGGAACTCATAGGCTTATTTTTTGGAAAAAAATCTTACTATCTTTAACACCACAAGTATCTATAAGAATGGATTATTTCGACCAAGCCTTGAATCTTTAGATTGATACTTGATCATGATGGACCTTTATGATCTCAAACTTTAGAGGTCTTGTAGATCCTTCAAGAATTCTCTCCCTTTGTACTCTAGATCTCTTTAAGATGTCCTATGTTGACAATGTAACTAGATCTTTCTTATTTACTTCCAAACTTGAATTATCAAGCAAACCTTAGGTTCCAAAGATGATCTTTCTAAGCTTTCTAGTTTTCCATCATCTTTCTGCTTCTTAAACTCAAATGATAATTTTTTATGAAGCTTTAGAGTTTCGATCTTTGGATTTTATTTTCAAACTTTGAGAAATTAATCCCCTCTTTATTTCTAACTCTCAAGACATGAAGTTTATTGAGAGATAGAATCTTCAACACCTTGATGGAAGAATTCTTTTTCTTCCCTTTGAGAGGATAATTGATGGAATGCCTATTTCCTGACATCATCTTCTTCATGGATTCAATTGGATCATGAGTCCCTTTTTCTTCTTGAGATTGAAAAAACATGCCATCTTCAACAATATTTGGTTAACCATTTTAATATGGTGTGATTGATGTTATCAAACTTAAAGTTTGATTTGATCTTTCCCCTATTTGGTCCTTTTGTCTTTTCTTCTTTCTTTAACCAAATAAGAGATAAGATTATGTCTTTATTTATTTCATCCCCTTTCCAAATCTCATGTTTAATGTCTTACCCATGGATTTTACTTAGGGATATAACTTTTATGCTTCACCTCAGAAATCTTTTTATCTTAGGTCCTTATTATTGGAATCCACAACTTCTGTTATGTTATCCCATGAAACATCATGTTACATTTAGGATGTGCTTTATATTTCTTCCAAGTTCTTTCTCTTACCCACTTAGAATTTCCATAATCCTCATGGTTTATGAAATTATTCATTTATATTGGACTTAATTGCATATTCTTTATCTTATGATACCTTATTTGATCTTCTTGGAGCATAAGGCATGGGAACTTGGGGACTTTCCCCTCCTCTTAAAACGTTTTTTTCCTCTATGAGCACAATGAAATTGGTACTCTTCTAATCACTCTTTATTAGAATTTGAAAGATTTTATTTATCTTATTCGTTTAGTTTTGATAAGAGTGTTGTATGAGGCCTAACATTCACAACTAAATCAACTAACAAGACTAACTAACAACTAGGGAAAGAGATGCATGTAGCCACCCAACCAACCTCTCAAATATATAGCCCCAAGGTCAAGGGGATAATTAGACTACAAGGGGACATGTGTATGTTTCAACACATGGGTACCCAAGGTGATCACATGGTTTCCACATTTAGGAAATCATATGCCTTCTAAAAGGAGACCCTCCAAGCTCTCATGTACAAGTCAAGTGGATAGGAGAAGCTTTTAATAAAGATTAAGGTACACAATCTTGGAGGAATCAACCCTAAAGTTTAAGGACCCTTCAAATAGGGATCAATAATCAATAAATCCCAAAGGCTTCACATTTAGAAAAGCAAAAGTTCTACCCATTATTTCCATGTAATTGTACAACACTATTCTTCTTCCATATTTTCAAAGATATTTCTTAATGAGGAAAACAAGGAATAGTAATGGTAAGAAATTTTCATTTTGGTGTGGATTAAGACTGATTGGTAGTGAAATTATATGTGAATTCTACATGGAAAAAAATCATTGATAATGAAAGCCATTCAAGTGTTCTGGACCCACCAAAATTTTGATGATTGATCCCTCGGGGAACAAAACTTATGATAGCACAACATATGAAATCAACGATTCTAAAAGAGGGTTTCTTGAAATCTAACGATCATATTGATTTAGCACTTTGTTTCCACATAAAGAAGTGTGAATGGAGATCATGATGGCACAAATTTGAAAGCAAAAGTTTCCACCTATCTTGAGTGTGAATCCATCCTTACGTTGTGATTGTTGTGTTTTTTTTTTCTTTTCGAAAAGGAAATTTAGCCACAACCTACTCTCCCAAATTTTGATTAATAGAAAGAACAACTATACAAGTGAACGGGCCTCGCAACCGTGGGCCCCCCCATATCCCACAAAGTAGGGATTGCATATAGTTTGCTAGAGAACATTACAAAGAAGTTTCATAGCCCTTTCGTCCCCCTTATGGGGGGTTCACGTGCTTTTAATGTTGGCACTCTATGGTGTCTAAAAGGTGAGGGCTTCTTACAATCCAAAATTATTTTTCCTAAAAGAAAAAGATATTTTTTGATTGACCATTCTTTAGGAGGGCTACCAAAGTTGGAAACACACTCTCTTTCCTTATCTTCAAGAGGTTCTCGCCTCTTATAACATTCCACAATGTTGAGGAACAACCAAATTGTTTTGTCCCTGCAACAACATGAATCTCCCAAGGGCCCGTCATATTAACATTGACTTGGGGCATAAAAGAAGAGGTGTCCCAAGTCCTCATTGCCATGAAAGCACCGTTTACACCACTGAGGGGCTCCACAATTTTGTTAGCTTTTACATTGGTCCAAATTCTCTGGTGGAGGATTCGCCACATAAGAAGTGATTTTTTTATCTCAATGAGGGGATGCAAAAGGGATTGGAACTTAAAATGACACCTAAAAGTCAACCATTCCAAATACCATCTCCTACTAAGCATGACATGAAAGTCCACATTCTTCTTGAATCTCAGAATTTTATCAAGACTGTTGCCATTGTGCCATCTAAGACCCTCAAGGTGAGGGTATTCATGGATAATAAGGAGGTGAGTCCTCGAGCACTCCCAAGCATTGAATCTCCTCCACAATAGGCACCATTCTTCATAGCCCACTCTCCTATTGGAGATTCACTCACTAATTATGCATAATGACATAAAGACAAAGAGAAGCAGAAACAAAGCATTCAGAAAAACCAAAGCCTTAGTGATGGGACAAATTCACGACTGTAAATATACAGCGTAGAAACTTCTAGAATTAGAGTTTGTTGAAACCGGATCAAAAATTGTATATAAGAGAGCTGAGAGTTAGAAGAAGTGTGTGTGTGCGCATATGAGATAGAGAATAGAAGTAAGATATAGAAGACGCCATAGATCGTGTATGTAGAGATGAATAACAAAAACCTGAAATGTCGGGTATTCATCTGAGAGAGATGGTAAGGAGAAACTACTCAGTATAGGAGAGTTCTCATGACTATGAGCGAAGTGAGACCGAGTCATTTTTGTACACATCTTCTCTAATAGAAAACACATGTTCATGTGGAAGTTGAGCGTATTCTTCGTATGTGAAGAAATCTGAGAGATTTCATGTTACTGTGAAAGGTAGTTACCAGTTACAGTTTTTCTCAGTAAACATTTTCTGGTACATCTACAAGTTAGATCTCGTAACATAGTGTAAAGTTTTGTATGAAAGATAGCTCATCTTAAAGCTAGTAGTCTCAACTATAAGTTGATCAAAGATTTCGGTGAAATGGATATGTACACACAGTACAAAGTCTGACCGAAAAGAAGCATCCAGAACTAGTGAAGTTTTTTCTTAAACTTCAGATAGAGTTCACTCAGTGAAGGAAGTTCAGGTGTCACTTCCTTACTTCATGTATACACGTTTGAAGTAATTACAAACAGAATTATAGTTGATTCTGGTAGTATTCCAGTACAATTACGGTGAGATTTTGGTAACAGTCCCGTGAAGTTCCGGTGGAATTTTGGTGAGTTCAAGACACAGTTTTTGGCTTAATTAAGTGACGCAAAGATTATTTAACTATAAGAAAATACAGTAGTGTAAAGTCTGAAGTAAATGAGTTCAGAATTGAAGCTTGAAGGAAATGTGAAGCTTTCTGTAAAGTGAATTTTCGGTGTTCACTAGATACAGTTAAAAGTTTTCAGTTTCAGAAAATTTGCTAAGCTACTTATGATTATAGAGGTGTTCTAACATCACTCTAGCTTAGTTTCTGTGGTGTAAGCAAATTCCGCAATAAGCGGTGCACCAACAGTGGTATCAGAGCCTAAAGTTTACAAGTGGTATAAGAGCGGTAAGATCCACAAGTGGTACCAGAACAGAAAAGGTTCTGAAGAGCAGAAAAGGTTTCTCAGAAGAAGAAACGGAGAGAGAATTTGAAGAATTCTCATAAGGAAAGGTGAATGCTGAAGTGATCAACAGAAACGGTGTCCAGAAGCGTTCCAAAGTCATTCTTGAAGGTAAAGGTTTACAAAAGGTAAAACATTTTAACGTTACACTCACCGGAAGTAACAGAAAAGATTATGGTAGATCATATCTCTATTGACAAAATGGACAGAGATAATTATCCCGCATGGGTAATGTGCGTGGAAGCTTTACTTATGAGTAAAGACTTAATGAAATATGTGACACGAGAAGAAAAGAAGCCGACTTTCAAAGATGATAGTCAACCGAAGAAAGAAGAGTTAGAAGCATTGAAGCTGTGGCAGAAGAAAGATGCAACGGCAAGAGCTTATATCTACAATACTGTTACAGATCATCTACTACCACACATTAGAGGTCTGGAGAAAGCAGAAGATATATGGAGAGCGTTGGAAGATCACTTCCAAAATACTATGAAAGCTAGAAAGGCTAGCTTATGGTCAGAGTTCACAACATTCAAGAAAAGCAAAGTCAAAGCATTAGTGATTATGTCACTAAGATGAAGGACTTGGCAGACAGTCTTGGATCGATTGGTGAAGATATCAAAGACCACAGATTAATAGCTCAAGTGCTTACAAGTTTGAGAGGAGATGAAAGGTGGAAACCTTTCGTACTCTCAACTGAACTATCTTTAAATCATTTTGTACCAGATTTAAATCAATTGCTTGGACTAATGCTAACGTTTGAGCAAGATTTGAAGACAGATGGAGAAAAAGGACATAGTTCGGCTATGTACACAAAGAATAAGAAGAGAGGTGATAAAGGTAAAGAAAAAGATGAAGAAGAAGTGACTGCTCAAACAAATTTTGCAAGAGGACAAGGTAATGTCACAAATAAAAGTAGAAGTAATGCAAAAGGAAGAGGTAACAAGAAGGCTTGCTGGATCTGTGGATTAAGCAATCATTTGGCTCATGATTGCTGGCATAATCCTCAATGATCAAGTCAAAATCAGAAAAATAATAGTAGAGGCAGAAGCGAAAGATATCAAAGAGGAAGACAAATTCAAAGAGGCGGATATGGTAGAGGTGGAGCAAGAAGTTGAGGACAGAATCAGTCTCACAACACTACCTGCTACAACTATGCGAATGATATGCAGAATGATGGTCATACAACACTGATGATGAATTTGATAAGTACATCAGAAAATGAAGACCTCAAGGTATTCTATATTGACTTTGGTTGTTCAAATCATTTGTCAGGAAAGATAGAATTATTATCAGAACTTGAAGGAGGCATTTCAAATCATACAGTACAGAGAGGTGATAACACAAAACATAATGTAAGGTCAATTGAAAAAGTAAAGTGTAAGAATGGAGCTGACCTATTAACAAATGTTTTGTATGTTCCAACAATCCCGAAGAATCTGATCAGTGTGGGTCAGATAGTAGAAAAAGGTTTTCAAGTCAGGTTTACAAATGAAGGAGTATTTGTTGAAGATCCAGAGAATGGATACAAACAAATTGTCCATGGTAAAAAGGAAGCTAGACTTTTTACTCTGAAAGTACAAGGGAATGTTGGTCAAGCCTTGATCACACATGGTGATGAGGTATTTATAGAACTAGACCTCTGGCATAAGAGGCTAGGACATTTTAATGAAACAGGAATCAAAGTTATGGTGGAGAAACAATCTGTGAAAGGATTACCAAATATGAAGAACCAACATATGATTCACAAATGTGAAGCCTGTCAGATGGGAAAAGCCCACAGGTTACCATTTCAGAAAAATGGTTACAAACATGATGGTGTGCTAGAGCTCATACATACAGATGTATGGGGACCAACAAAAGAAGGATCTATCAGCGGATCGAGGTATTATGTTCTTTTCATTGATGATGCAACAAGATGGATAACTCTTTATGTTTTGAGAGAGAAGTCAGAAGTATTTGAAGCTTTCATGCATTTTCATGCATATGCTGAAAGACTTACAGGACAAAAACTCAAAAGACTAAGGTCTGATGGAGGAGGAGAATATTTTTCTCGAGATTTCAATGATTATCTGTGGAATGCAGGTATCAAAAGAGAAATAACTTGCAGGTATACACCGCAATAAAATGGAGTAGCAGAAAGAAGAAATCGAACTCTAGTTGAGTTTGCACAAGCAATGCTAAAGGAGAAGAATTGTTCAAACTATCTTTGGGTTGAAGCTGTAAATACAGCTCCATACCTGGTAAACAGATTACCGTGTACAGCTTTAAATGGGATGACCCCTTATGAAGCTTGGTGGGGCAAGAAACCAACACTTGATCATTGTAAAGTGTTTGGATCAGTTGCTTATGCTTATGTACCATCACAGTTGAGACATAAGCTTGAACCAAAAGCTAAAAAATATGTGTTCATCGGATATGATGAAAAGCATATGGGTTATAGGTTATCGAGTCCTCTGACCAAACAGCTTATTGTTTCCAGAGATGTGACGTTTGATGAAGGAAAAAGCTGGTATACAGATAAAGAGCATAGTGTTGAAACACTTGAAGAAGAGATAAGAAGGAATGAAAAAGGTAAATCACAGATGCAGGTGAATGGAGATGAAGATCATATGCAGGCAAGTACGTCCAGGATCAGATCAAGTATGAGAAATGAAGATGAATCAAGATTTGATGAAGATGTGTATTTAGATACACATGAAGAGTTTGAACCAAGAAGGTCAAACAGAGTAAGAAAACAACCAACAAGGTATTCCTATGATACTTCGTATTTGACTCAGAAAAACTATGCTTACTTAGTAAAGGAAGATGAAGAACCTCAGAGTTACAATGAAGCAAAAGGTAAGAAACAATGGGAAGAAGCGATGAAAGAAGAGTTCAATGCTCTTGAAGAGAACAAGACTTGGGAACTTGTTCCAAAACCAAATGGTAAGAAAGTGATTGGAAATAAATGGGTTTATAAAGTTAAAAAGCTTGCAGATGGAAGGATAGCCAGATACAAAGCTAGACTGGTAGTCAAAGGCTATGTTCAGACATATGGCATAGATTATGATGAGACATTTAGTCCGGTGGCAAAGATGTCAACCATAAGGACATTGATTGCTATAGCAGCATCAAAAGGATGGAAGCTAAGTCAGCTGGATATAAAGAATGCATTTTTAAATGGATATATATCAGATGAGGTTTACATGGAACAACCTGAAGGGTTCGTAAGTTCTAGTTACCCAGAACATGTTTGCAGATTAAAAAGAGCTCTCTATGGATTGAAGCAAGCTCCAAGAGCTTGGAATTACAGACTTGTAAAGTATCTAAATGTATATATATATATATATATATATATATATATATATATATATATATATATATATATATATATATATATATATATATATATATATATATATATATATATATATATATATATATATATATATATATATATATATATATATATATATGTGTGTGTGTGTGTGTGTGTGTGTGTGTGTGTGTGTGTGTGTATTTATATAGGTAAGTACATTTCTTGTAGGTTCAGTGAGGAAAGAATAAGAACTTGGTGTGTTCTTATTAAAATAACATGCCGCAAGCATGAAAAAATTTGTTGTGTAATCTCCTTTGGTTGATTTGTAGTTAGATTGCGCCTATTAGCATGATTTTTATCATAGAAAGTGCATGACCTGTACTTAGTATAATTCTTTAGATTTTCGATTTTACGCCATTATGCTATCAAAACTTTTTAGGATTCAATATGCATATACATTAAAGGGTAGAAATCATACTAAAAGTTTTTTGTTTTATCATTTTCCTTTAAGCAAAGGCTTGTGACTTGTTTATTTTCTAGTACCACTTATTTACTTTTGGTATACATAGAGTGTACACTTTGAAAAAATACATAAAATTAAAAAATCAAACAATGACTAAACCCATATCCTAGCATGAAACTAGGATCATTGTCACCTACTAGGAGAGATACACTCATGGAAGAGCACCCCGTAGATCCCACTCAGACCATGAGTACTACGATTACCAATCTAGAGAGCACACTTCACGATATCTTGGAACATGTGCATGGTTCCAAGAAAGAGGAAGATGTACATGAGCCTAAGTTGCCAGGGATGGATGTAAATGCTCCAGATGAGCATCTAGATCCAAAAATCCCTAGGGATAGCATCCTAGTCAGAGAAGCGAGATGGCAACTTAAGGATCTTAAGCCACCTAGATACCATGGATCAACTAGTGCTAGGACTGCTGATCCTGTTGAGCAGTGGCTCAACAAGTGGGAGCAATGCTTCCATTTGTGGTATATCGTGGACAATAGGCACAAAATTCAGTAGGCCACATATAACCTTATGGATGCCGCCTATAGATGGTGGCGCAAGATAGAACAAGATAAGAAAGAGCTCGAGGCTTGGGATCAATTCAAAGTCTTGTTCTATAATAATTTTGTACTGCCTGATGAGACGTCTAGAGCATTAGACACTTGGTTCTTCATCAATCAAAAGAATAAGATGGTTCAAGAGTAATCAAATAAGTACAGAGAGAAACTGCTTAAAGTACATGATACTATCCCTCTGTTTCTTCAAGTCCACAAGTTTATCTTGGGACTTAGAGAAACTATTAGACCTTTGTTGAGGAAGGAGAGATGTGAGTCCTTGGCACAAGCCACGGAGATAGCTTTAGTCTATGAGGATGGTCATAGGGGCACAGGCTCCCAAATTCAGAGGTTCTCATGGCCTAAGATAAGTTGATCCTTCCACACACCTACTTCTGGCTCGGTCAGTGCACTGCCTTCTAGAGAGGCTAAGTAAGTGCACATGATCAAGATAGTTGCAGAAGGTAAAAGGAAAGTGTCTGCTCTAGTTGGGAGGGCTTATAATAAATCTATTCTTATCCCTTAGTAAAACGAGGAGGCAATGAAAGAGGGGTTATGTTGTGGATGTCTAGGACAACACCTATTCAAGGATTATCCTAAGCAAAAGAAAATAACCACCATCATAATTATTAGTCCCATTTAGACAGGGAGTGATATAGATGAGGACTTTGGAGATTCCCCATCCCCGATATTATCTCCCATAGTGGCGATGATAGTCATGAAGAAGGTCCCTATTGTGCCATATGTTGTGCTTTCGCCAGTGGCACAAAAAGGATATCAATTTCCAAATACAAAACTCATTGTCATGAGGGGAGTCGTGGCAGGATAGTCTGTCAAGGTACTCTTTGACACTGGGTTGACACATAATGTCATTAGTTCTTGACTAGTCAAGAGGTTACATCTAGAGATTGTGCATTCAGAGTATGCCTTCATAGTAGAGTTAGCTGATCTAAGGCATGGGATCGACGAGTTGTTGATTGGCCCATTTAGATCGAATCCTATGAGGATAGATTAGATTTTGAGATAGTGAGACTAGAATGTTTCAACATAATCCTTAGTAAGAAGTGGCATGCGAGGAAGAGACCAGTCACTGATTTTGCTTCACATGTGTATCAGTTTGAGCATGAGGGGAGGCAACTACTCATCCGTGGAGAGCTAGATCTCCAAGAGACGAGATTGGTAACTGCTACCAAGTTGCTCAAGATTGATGGTAAATATTTATATTTTCTTTATTTTGTGTATTTATCGTGTATTATGATGGATTCATGTAGTCATGGAAACTCTAGTTGGAATGCTCAAGCACTTTTAGAGAAAGTAGGAGCAAAATTCTAAGAGTTATTCTTGAAATAATTACTTTTAGGTTTGCCTTCTTGTACATAGAGCATAGAATTGAATTGGTACTAAGAGTGAGTCAGACCACTCAACCACCATTTCAAATGAGTTTGTGGGAGGAAGATGAGTTCTGCAAGATCATAGAGGAGTATGTACAGAAAGAGTTAATTAGACCTAGCTATTCACCCTTTGTAGCACCAGTTCTTCTTGTGAAGAAGAAAGATGGATCTTATAGAATGTGGAAAAACTATCAAGCACTCAATAAGATTACTATTAAACACAAATATCACATGCCCAAGATAGATGATCATTTAGATGCTCTAGGTGGAGCCGTTGTATTTAGTAAAATAGATTTAAAAAGTGGCTACCATCAGAATAGGATAAGAGATCATGATGTACATAAGACAACTTTCAGGACCCGTTTTGGTCATTATGAGTATTTGGTCATGCCATTTGGTTTGACTAATGCACCAGCTACATTTATGATGTTAATGAATGATATTTTGCAACCATTCATTGCAAATTGTGTTGTTGATTTTTTTGATGATTTGTTAGTATATAGTAAGACTCTGGATGAGTATGAGAATCATCTAAGACTAGTATTGAATGTTTTAAAAGAGAATCAGTTGTATGTAAATCTAGAGAAGACTCAGTTGTTTCTTCCATGGATTGAGTATCTAGGGCATGTGGACTCGACTAATGGGATTTAGATGGATCCTAAGAAGATCTCCATTATTCTAGCTTGGCCTACTCCTCGGGATGAGGGGCAATTATGGTCATTCCTATTTCCAGTTTTTATTGAAAATTCATCGATAGTAGCACTGTTGCTCTAGCACAATGGTAAGTACCACGTTAAGAAGCTCCACCTCCTTAATGTCAATCTGCGGAAGAGATAGGAGTGATATGAAGATCGTGAATGTGAGATGAAGTGAGAGTGAAGGTGAGAAGCATAGAGATGCACACACACATACACACACATATATAGGAGACAAGCAAGACACAATGGAAGGTAGGAAATAGACTCTATTACTCAAGATCTCAATTACAAGCTCAAAATAGCTCTAAGCTCTTCTCTACTCATGCAAGCTAACCTCAAAAATGAGCTCTCTAGCTCTTTTTATAGATTGTAGACTAGTTTTGACCGGTTTCACATCTAGTGACCAACATAGTTAAAAAATAGGTTCTAGGTGCTATTTGAAAGGGTAAACTAGGTATAAAATAACCAAAATTGGTAGGCTTGTTCTACCTAAGCTCCTCAAGCTCGAGGACTCCTCGGCTTGCAGCAAATGGAGCTACGAATTACAAAAGTGGTTGTTCTATGTTACATATGGTACAAGAGTGATGAAAATCTCTATTGGGAGTTTTTGAAAAGTATTTATAAAACATATTTCTTTTTCAAAAATAATCCAACTCGCTCCTTGCTACTTCATTGTGCTCTATCTTCACATGCTTCCTTGTCGTTTGTGCCTCTGGCTACTGCCAACACCCCTTGTTGCTCTAGCACAATGGTGAGAACCACATTAAGAAGCTCCACCTCCTTAATGTCAATCCGTGGAAGAGATAGGATATGAAGATCATAAACGTGAGATGAAGTGAGAGTGAAGGTGAGAAGCATAGAAATGCACACACACATACACACACACACGTAGGAGACAAGCAAGACACAATGGAAGGTAGGAAATCAACCCTATTACTCAAGAACACTCTTACAAGCTCAAAATAGCTCTAAGCTCTTCTCTACTCAAACAAGCTAGCTTCAAAAATGAGCTCTCTAGTTCTATTTATAGTTTTTAGACTAGTTTTGACCGGTTTCACATTTAGTGACCAACATAGTTAAAAAATAGGTTCTAGGCGCTATTTGAAAGGGTAAACGAAGTCTAAAAATAGCCAAAATTGGTATGCTCATTCTACCTAAGCTCCTCAAGCTCGAGGACTCCTCGGCTTGCACAAAATGGAGCTACAAATTACAAAAAGGGTTTTTCTATGTTACATATGGTACAAAAGTGATGAAAATCACTGTTGAGTGTTTGAAAAATTAATATAACATATTTGTTTGAAAATTTGATTCGACCGACTCCTTGCTTCTTCGTTATGCTCTGTCTTCACATGATTCCGCATCTTCTATGCCTCTGGCTACTACCAACACTCCCCTCCCTCCCGCTTCTATCGTCCTCGATAGAACCTTGTTGTGGGATCTGTCGGATGTAATTCTGGAGTAGTTCCTAAGCGAGGGTGTGTTCTGATATGTGAATTCCTCGGGCGAGATCTGCCTCGAGTTTCTCCCAATCAATGGGTTGCAGTTCATTTGATGGCGGGAGTCGATAATGCGTGGAATATACCATCTGTTCACAGGCAAATAGTTGAAGCAAGTATGTTGGCCTGCTGATGAACACTTCTGAGTGATATTCCCAGAAACCAGTTGTGAACATTTCTTCGAAGGTCTGCTTATAGCACGCCGGTAGATATTTGATTTTGTAGTGCTAGGCATAACACACCCGGAAGGATGGTGTCGTACTCATGTCATAAGCTAAATCTAGATTTCCATGCTCGAAACCCAGGGTGTTTACATGTGGTGCCTTGACGTGACGGAAGACCTTGAATACCATCTGCATCATGTCAAATATCTTGACAGTCATGTGTGCTGCTACATCGTCCATGCGTTTTAAGCGAGGGAGCTAGTGGCGAATCGTGGCCATCATGTATCCAACTGTAGGTGGTCTGATGGGTGGGATGAAGTATGGGTAATTGAGCCAATCCTTGCATTGCTTGTTGTTCTGTACCTTAATTGCAAATGCCTTCCAGGAGCAGCGACGTGGCACTGGTCCCCAACATGGGTTGTACTTTAAGTGTAGAGGTGCCTTAACCCAAGTACTCATCATCTCTGGATATTTCTGTAATAAATCTTTGTGCCAATCTGGTTGATAGATTTCTCCTCGCTACGCACCTGTTGGTAAATCTTCTGGCTCAAATTGAGTTGCGTGGGAGGGCTTCTTGCCTGTTTCTTTCTCTATGGCCAACTGATATTCTACCATTAACATGAAGTATGGTTTGTATTGGAGCTCGTGCCCAGATATGTATCTACATGGGGCCAAATGAGCAAAGTAGGGCGACTGTAAAATGCGTCCTTCAATCATTGCCATTGCGTGTAACTGCGCCTCTACCCGTGCTCAGTGAGTTCTTCCAAGTTCTTGAAGTGTTTTCATCCATGCGGAAGTTGGAAGTTCAAAAGTAGTCTGGCCTTTGGCCATGACTCATCCGCCTGGGATGGGTTGGGGTTCATATGCTTCTTCAAAAGTTTCCTCCACTGGAATGGTGACTGTTTCTTCCTCTGTTGGTAGTTCCGGTGGGGAGTCTGGTCTTGGGGGTGCCTCATATACTGCTATCCGTGATTCAAGAGTTGATACCTGGGCCCATAATGCATTAAGTTCCTCTAGGATCTGAGGAGAAGGGTCCGCAGGAGCTCGTAGTCCTAGTTGTACAGGTGCTCTTAACTGCAATGTCTTGTGTACTTCTTTGAGCTTCTGGAACTCCTCATTCATGTTGTCGAATTCATCTAGCAATCTGACATGATCATCTAGCAACACTTTCATAGATTCTGGGGGCACGGCCTTGAAACGAATGGGGCTTAATGGTTGGTCTGGCTGAACTAGGGCAGCTTCTAAATTCTCTCTATTCTGTCCTTGTAACCGCTGGTTCTCTTCTTTCGCTGCTGCCAAGTGTTGTCTGAGTAAGCCCATGTTCCTGGTGAGAGTTGCATTGTGAATAGTCTGTGCCCTTAACAAGTTATCAATATCTGTGACATCCTCTTTCATCTTTTCTTCACTTTCTAGTTCAAGTTTATGATAAGCCTCTTGTAGCTCTTGGTAGCAGGTGTTTAGTGAGGCATTCTCGATGGTCAGTGAATTGAGCTGCGACTGTAAGTCATTGGTTGTCTTCTGTAGCGTCTGATAATTAGTTCCAAGAGATGCAAACTCATGTCTTACTTGAGTCATACATGTGAACATCTGACGAAATGTTGTGTCTATAGTGGGTGATAATATTAATGACAGAGTGAATACAGTTGCGGTATGTGTGGGTGTCGATGCAAAGGGAAAGGTAAATGGGGATGGGAGAGTGGATGTAGTGGTGATTGTGGAAAATTGTGATATGCCTATTTGTGGTGGTGCGGTGGGTGGTGAGATATCCATGTCGCTGGATGTGGGTCAAGTGCGGTGACTGTGAATAATGGCCTGAAAGTGGGTGCATGTGTGGGTGTAAAAACTGGATTTACAAAGGTTGAAGAGTAATTTACAGAGGGGTTCTCTTGTACTGCTTGGTGAAAGGGGGAAAGAGGAATTACGGTGGGTTGAGGGGGTGAGACTGGGGAGAAGGTTAATGGAGGTGGGAATGGGAAAATGTGTCTTGGAGGTGTGGGGAAGGACGGGAAGGATGGAGGGAAAATTGGATTGGATAGAAAGGTGGATGTCCAAGGAGGAAAACTAGGTTGCGTAGGTGCGGGAAGTGTGGGATGAATGGAAGTAAGGAAGGCTTCTGCTACTTCGCTGTGGTAGGTTCCTGGACTGATGTTGCCTATGAGATAACTGCACTAGTAGTGCCTTCTGTAATGATAGGTCGTGATAACCGTATGCGAATGGGTTGTACAGGAGTAGGGGCTTCTATAGGAGACTGTTGAGGGGAGGGTTGCAGTGAGGGTGATTCTGGAACCTGGAGTCATGGAATAGTTTCTCTCATGCGCTTTCCTGCTCGTGCTTTGCTAGCTTTCTTTGCTGTCCCCTTGAATGCTCTTGTTGATATATTTAGGTAGTGATGTGTGTGAACACTCTAGGACCGCCGGGGCACTTTTTTCCCTCTTTAGGAGGTTTTTTTCCCCCGGCTTGTATATATGCCTATTGCCCTAATGGGCTACTTATCTTTGTACATTCTCTAGTAATACATTCAGTCTTGTGTGTTGTGCTCCAAGCTTCTTCTTCTTCCTTGTGCTGTTCGCGTGCTTCCGTAGACGTCTAACTCCAACAATTGGTATCAGAGCAGGTCGTTGCTTCTTCTAGGGCGCTGTCGACACTCCTCCGTTTGGAGTCTCAGATTCGCACAAAATTTGGTGAGCATACTCAGGGTGTTTCCGAGATCAAAACCGCTTCGCTTTGTGGTGCCGAAATCGCGATCTGAGCTCGTTTCGGCCTCCGAACGCACTATCGCAGTGCTTGTGCAAGCTATTTCGTCCTTTTGTGCCAAAGGTATATACCAGTTTCTGTTCGCCAGTTTAAGCATCTCGAAGTCTGCTACAGGTCTAGCAGAACTTGTCTGGGCAGTTCTGTTCAACATTTTGAGATACAGTCAATTTTCTGCATCAAGGTATTTTAGTCACCGGCCATGGCTGAAAGTAGTGATGTATTCCGTATGTTGGCTGTTGAGGATAAGTTGGATGGTACCAACTACCCATTATGGGCTTATATGATGCGACATGTACTGGTTGCAAAAGGATTGTGGAACATTGTGCAGGGTGTTGAAAGACGTCCTGTTACACCTGTAACGACAGGTACTGCAAATACAGGTGTTGGAGCTGATGAAGATGGTGTCGAAGATGATATTCCGCAGATTCCTGTTCGTGCTGCTGTTTCTGTTGCACCTACTGCAGAGCAGATTCGTTGGGATGGCAGAGATGCCCAGGCACATGCATTGATAGCTTTGTCTGTCAAACGTGCCATTATTCCTCACATTCGCTCTTGCAGAACAGCAAAGGATGCTTGGGATACACTTACCACTTTGTACCAGGCTAGGAATGAGGCTCGTGTTGCTTACCTCCGAAAACAGTTGGAGAGTGAGCACATGAATGAAGGTGATTCGATGGACAGTTTTCTTACAAAGATCAAAGACCTGAAGGAACAATTGATTTCTGCTGATGAGGTTATACCAGATAGCTCACTTGTGCAGACCGTTCTGAATGGCCTTCCTGATTCATATCAGAGTTTTGCCTCTACTCTTCGATTGATGATGAAAGGCAATCCGAATGCCTTGTCATTTGAGGAATTAGTCTCTGTTCTGTTGCAGGAAGATCAGTCCAGGCAGAACAGGTCCATTATGCGTGTTGCAGATCAAGCTTTCCTGGCTAGTCAGAAGGGCAAAGGAAAATGGAGCTCTTCTACTAGTAAGCAGAAATCTACAAATGCTGCACAATCGAAGAACCAGGATAAAGATGAGAAGAAATCAGAAAAGCAGAAATTGTTCTGCAAGTACTGTAAAGGAAATGATCATATTATAAAGAACTATCCAAAACTGGCTGCTAAAGAGGCAAAGAAGAAAGAGGCTGGAATGGTTGTTGCAGAGGCCTCTACACCAAAAACAGAGTCTGCAAATCTTGTGCAGGAAGAAGAATGGGCGTTTACTACTGTCTGCAGTTTTGACCCATCTTCTCATGATCAGTGCATGTCTGCAGTAGACTCAGATGTTTGGTACTTTGACAGTGGGGCAACCAAACATATTACCTCGCAGCGCAGTTTCTTCTCTTCACTCGAGCCTGCCCCTACAGGGAATACTGTCACATGCGCCAATAACTCCTCTTATCCTGTTATGGGACTTGGTAAGATCATTCTGACTACTGCTGATGGTAGTTCTTTCACTTTGTCAGATGCTTTATTTGTGCCAGGGATCAAAAAGAACCTGTTATCAGTTTCTGCATTAGCCAAGATTGGCTTGGTTGTGAAATTCGTTGATGACAGGTGTACAGTCCATGATCTCTCAAATGGCGATGTGATTATTGCTTCTGGCATTTTATGTCATGGGCTGTATAAGCTCATAGACTATGAAAAATCTGTGAATGATTCGGCATGTGCAGTTCATGATTCTCAGGCTATGTCAGATGCAAAGCTTTGGCATGCACGCTTTGGTCATCTGAATTTTGCTAGTTTGTTACGCCTGCAGAAATCTGAAATGGTGTCCTCTTTGCCCAAACTTGAGGCACCTGGAAAACATGTTTGTGAAGGCTGTATTTTGGGCAAAATGCAGCGTTCTTCCTTTCCAAAAGATGGTACAGTTCGGGCTATGCAGAAATTGCAGCTTGTACATAGTGATGTCTGTGGTCCTATGCAGACACCATCTTTTGGAAATTACCTTTACTTCGTGACTTTCATTGATGATTTTTCCAGGCATGCATGGGTATATCCACTCAAAGCAAAGTCCGAAGTGTTCATGTGCTTCAAACAGTTTTTGGTTTTGGCTGAAAATCTGTCAGCATGTAAAATGGGCACCCTCCGTTCTGATCGAGGGGGGGAATATATGTCTTCAAATTTTAATGCATTTCTGGCTGAACGTGGGATAAAACACCAGTGTACAGTGCCGTATACACCTCAAAAGAATGGAGTTGCTGAACGAAAGAACAGGTCACTCATGGAGATGGCGAGGTGCATGGTCAAAAGTCAGGCTTTACCACATAGTTTCTGGCTTGAGGCTGTCATGTGTGCAGCATATGTACTGAACAGGTATCCCACGAAAGCGTTGCAGTCTATCACTCCATATGAGGCTTGGCATGACCGCAAGCCATCTGTTGCTCATCTGCGTGTTTTTGGTTGTTTGGCGTATGCATTAGTGCCTGAACAACATCGCAGAAAATTGGATGATAAGGCAGTAAAATGTATTTTTGTTGGGTACAGTTCTGAAAGTAAAGGCTATCGTCTGTATCATCCACAGACTAAACGCATTCTGGTTAGCCGTGATGTTGTCTTTGTGGAAGATGCTATTCAGCCATTGCTTTCATGTACTAAGGAGACATCTGTTAGCTCCAAAGACATGTATGATACTTTGATGCCTCTTTTTACAGGTGGACAGGCTAGCGCTGGTCCTAATGAGGCAACTTCTCAGCCTTTGCAGGTTTCATATGATGATGCAGATCATTCCATTTCTGATGCAGATTTACATGATGCACTTGTTGATGAGAGAGCTGATATTGAACAGGCAAAAACTATGCCAAAATGGCTGGTGCAGACTTTGCGTGACAACAAATTAGATGCACCTTTGTCATATTGTACTCGTTCAGGCTCTCATAGTACCTCCTTTGCATCAGATTGCTATGCTATGGCTGCATCTAGTCTCTGTGATGAGAATGAGCCTGTTTCTTTTGATGAAGCACAAAATTCAGAAAATTGGATGGCTGCTATGCAATCTGAATATGATGCTATAATAAAGAATGGTACATGGTCTTTATGTGACTTGCCTCCTGGCAAGAAGGCCATTGGCACTAAGTGGGTATACAAGTTGAAGCGTAAACCTGATGGTACAGTTGACAGGTATAAGGCTAGGCTTGTTGCAAAGGGTTATGCGCAGGAAAGAGGCATTGATTTTGATGAGACCTTTGCACCTACATGCCGTATGACTACTGTTCGGAGCATTTGTGCACTTGCAGCCCATCATGGTTGGAATGTACATCAGTTGGACATTAAAACAGCATTTCTGAATGGTGACTTGCATGAAGAAGTGTATGTTTTTCAGCCCTGTGGCTTTGTGCAGAAAGGGCATGAAAACCAGGTGTGCAGGTTAAAGAAGGCGTTATATGGTTTAAAGCAAGCACCACGTGCTTGGTATGAGAAAATACATGCCTATCTGATTGCACATGGTTTTGAGAACAGTCCAACTGAAAGCACCTTATATGTTAAGCGTGCTAATGATGTGCTTTTGATCATTGTTGTCTATGTAGACGACATGCTGCTCACTGGTCCTCTTGAGAAGCATATTGCTGATTTCAAGGCTGATTTGCATGCCTCATTTGAGATGTCTGATTTGGGGCATTTGCATCACTATTTGGGCATTCAGTTTATGCAAGTTGATGGTGGAATGGCTTTGTGTCAAACGAAATATATTGACACATTATTGCAGCGTTTTGGCCTTGAAGACTGTAAGCGTATTGCCACTCCTATGGAGACAGGTTTACGATTGAGTCTTCATGATGCTGGAGATGCATTTGATGTTGTTCTCTATCAGCAGGCTGTTGGATGCTTGATTTACTTATGCATTACTCGGCCAGATATTCAGTTTGCTGTCTCACAAATGAGCAGGTTTATGCATTGCCAAGGAGTCACGCATTGGAAAGCGGTTAAGCGCATCTTTCGCTACTTGAGTGGTACTCGGCTACTTGGGTTGTTTTATCCCAAGGGGGGATCACTACCGCCAGATTTGCATGCTTTTTCTGACTCAGATTGGGCTGGTTGCTATGACACTCGTGTGTCCACCAGTGGTTTTTGCTTCATGCTTGGTAGCTCATGTATATCTTGGTTGAGCAAGAAGCAGCCTACTGTGGCCACTTCTAGTTGTGAGGCTGAGTATAGGGCAGCTTTCACAGCGACTGTTGAGTGTGTGTGGCTCAGATGCCTTATGGCTGATTTGGGTGTTGGCCAGTCTTCTGCCACCACCATCTTCACTGACAGTCAGAGCGCATTGGCAGTTGCGAGGAACCCTGTGTTCCATGCTCGCACTAAGCACATTGAGGTGCATTATCACTATGTCAGGGAGAGGTTCTCTGCTGGGGAGATCAGCTTGGCATATGTGCCCACGCAGGAGAACATTGCAGAGCTCTGCCTAGGGAGAAGTTTGAAGCTTTCCGCAAAGCTTTGGGCTTACTTCCTTTTGTGGAGTGATTTCCACATAGCTCGGCACTTCCTTATACATGAGTGCCAGCTCCTTGTTCACCGCATCACTCCCAGGGGGGATTTGTTGATATATTTAGGTAGTGATGTGTGTGAACACTCTAGGACCGCCGGGGCACTTTTTTCCCTCTTTAGGAGGTTTTTTCCCCCGGCTTGTATATACGCCTATTGCCCTAATGGGCTACTTATCTTTGTACATTCTCTAGTAATACATTCAGTCTTGTGTGTTGTGCTCCAAGCTTCTTCTTCTTCCTTGTGCTGTTTGCGTGCTTCCGCAGACGTCTAACTCCAACAGCTCTCAACTCCTCACTTGTCAATGCACGTTATATCGGCAAGTCATAGGCCAAACACGTATACGATTCTCGTAAGAGCGCAGCATCCATTGATTACCTTCTTTCTTTCCCATCTATGTTGTGCTAGATACAACTGATCAATTATCCAGCTTACTAGGTCTACCGTTTGAGGTCTAGTACATGCTAAATATAAACCAAACCAGATGTGCTTGTGGGGCATAGTGAATCTGTCCTGAGCAGGGAATGCAAAGTGCTACATGCATATCCTTAATGGCTTAGATAGCTCAGGTGTGATCGCTGAAATATCCTCCCACTTAGTAACATCTCCACGTTTCATGGGCTCTAGAATCAGCCTTTCTCGTTCTGTTGGCGTATGCGTTCCATGTATCTTAATAGCAGCTCTAATCAAATCTTTAGACAGATAAAACTTCTTATATGGCGGATCATTTACCAAAGACGACAAAATGAATGTTCTTGGAAAATCTTTGTTCTCCGAAGCTGTCAATGTTGTTACCAAGTAGTAACATCTGTAGAAATCCGGTCTAGGCAAAGGATCACTGAAATACTCTGTGAAGCCTGCTCTCGCCCAAACATGCATTAAGTCTTTTGTATTCTGTAGTCCTTCGAACTCTCTTGAGAAAAATTGGTACTTGCCCCATGTACGGTGATCAAATGCCAAATTGGCCTAAAAAATGAAGTCTGTGTCGGCCAATGGTCCTGCTAGACCTTGAAACCAATGAGAATTGTGATGAATCTTTTCAGTATATCCCCTAGGAGGATCGTCAATTGGCATGGGTCCGAGAAATCCCTGAAATTCTTGTGGTTGAGCCGTAGGATGGGGTTCAGCTAGCAATTCGCCAATATTTGCCATGGGTACACTGGGGCCAGCTTCAGATGGTCCTTCCGCCTGCATGATGAATGATGCGAGTGTGTAGCGGATCTGCTACAAAAGATAAGCACATTAGTATGGAAATTAATCATGATCCCATTAAAGTGAGACCGCAATCCCTTTCCATAACCGATGCGTAACTCGTGTAGTCGAGTGTTGTGATGTGGTTTATGGAATGATTGTTGCAAAACTAATGCAGGTCTCTAGACACCTACATGCTTCAGATGATGCATATATTTCTTGATGAGATGTTATTACAAGTGAGGTTGGGTGATAGTGTGTGAATTTGTACAAGGTTTAGTTGTGAATGAGTTATTACAAGGATGGTGTTTAGTCTGGATGGGAGTAATGTTAGATAAGGGGTCAGAGAAGACGTCTGGATACGTTTCGGTATCCACTTCCTAAGAGTTTTTGAGCGGGTGGAATGTTTCTTCCAAGGGAAAAAAGTTGGTGTTAGATATGATGGTGGTGAGGGGTGAATAGGTTTCTGAGGGGTATATAATACATGGCTTGGGGGTTGAGTTATGATACACTGTTTGGGTACCCAAATCTGTGTGGGTGTGGGTCTATTTGTAAGGTACTTCTTGGCGATTCAAATCTGTCGGATGTTCGAACTAGTAGAAGAAGGTCGATAAGACTTTGGATACTGTCTCTGATTCTTCTGAAACTTTGTTTTATCCTTGTCTGCGTTGCTGCAAACTATCGATGGTTTCTGTCCTTTTGGCACCCATATTTGTCTCGTGCCACTTGCTTTGTGATACTGATATTGATGCTTTCCTCTTTGTGTCATCTGATATTGTCGTCGGTCTGGGTTCCTTCGTTGTGGTTGACTCCTTTGTGGTTGAGGTTGAGAGGTCCGATGGACACTCTGCTTTGGAAAAGAAGGGAGGTCCAACACTTGCAAAACCTGCCCATTAGGGGGTGAGGCATTCTGTACCACAGATCTAGGCCAGTCCACAGTAAGTGTGGAAGGATGGGCACCGCAGCTGATAGTGTCCATTTATCTGCTGATGTAACCCACCTGATCATTGATGGTGTCCATTTGACCAAGCAGTTGGGTGGTTGCCCCTTCTAATTTGCAGGAAGCCCAAGGGAAAATCTCCTGACGTCCTTCCGATTGACAATTGTCCATCACCAGGCCCACATGGGTTGGTGTGGACGTAGCGTGGCTTATCTGACCAAAGATCTTTCGGTCCTCCTTTGCATGTTGTTCATAGGGTCTAGGGTCGCGTACTTCAGGCGGATTGTCATTAGGGAAGTCAAGCGGTATCACTCGCTTTTGATCTAAGGTTCCCATATGCAAGGAGCCTTATCTAAGATTTAGGTCCACAGAGTGATCGTATAGCCAAACTTGGCCAAGGATTAGGGGTTCTATCAGGTCTTCATCATGGCACACTAGTAGTTTCGCTGTCATAGTCACATCGTGTATGAGGATAGGAAGGTCCATCTCACCCATGCAAGGGGTTTCTATGCCTCCTAGCCCTATGAGGTATGCCTCAACTGGCCGCATTTCTATCCCTGAGTCCTTATAGTGGGACCATCTAATGGCGCTAGTCGCAGCACCTGAGTCAATTAAAGCCCTGAGCTCTTGGCGAGGGTTGCCGTGCTCTAGCCTGACTATAATGAATGGTCTCCTATCCACTATGCTAGGATGAGTGGTTGACTTTACTTCACACATGGCCATGGGGTATCTGGGTGTTGTTTCCAGATGGTTATAATGTTCTCTCCCTAGTCCTTGTCTTCTTAGCTTCATGCGCTTAATGTGTTCTATAGCTTCTGCCTGAGCTTCAACGCATATTCTATTTTCTTCCTCCTTATGCTTCTTTGCTAATGTGAGTCGTCCAAGCATGTCCTAAGTAAGAGGTTCTTGATATAGCCTGACTCTACAGCCACTAATATAATTAGGCATTATGTCTCCTTCTAAGGTGGCTAATTGTATTGCTCCACTTGTCGAGAGTCTGTTAATGATCATGGGTCCATAACCTCACTTCTCTAACTTCCATGCGTGCTATTTCAGCGTATATACTAGGACTAAATCTCCTTCTTTTAAGCCTTTATCTTTCACATGTGCATCAAAATATGCTTTCTGTCACTTCTTTGCTGCGTATATACCTGCTGCTGCTTTTAGCCTGGTTTCTCCTAATCGTTCCAAGTCCATTATTCTTGATGATAATTCATGGCCGGTCCACTGATGTTCTTGTGCAACCTTAAGGGTCAGTATCAAGAAGTCCAAAGGAAGCACATCATTCTGACCAAAAACCATCTGAAAGGGAGTTGCATTGAGTACGGTCTTGTAGGCCACTCGATATGCCCAAAGAGCGTGGTGTAACTGTTTGTCCCAATCTGAACGTTTGTTGTTCACAAGTTTCGTCATTACGTTACAAAGGGTCTTGTTAGTGCTTTCAGCCTGACCATTGGCCTGAGGATGATATGGTGCGGATTTCTTGTGAATCACCATAAAATCTTGTAACAAATATTCAATGGCTTGGTTTAGAAAGTGAGTTCCTTGATCGCTCACTAACTCTATAGGCAATCCATATCTTGTAAAGACATTTTCAAATAAGAATTTTGCAGTTGTGTGTGCATCATTCTTTTTTGTGGCTTTTGCCTCTACCCATTTGGTAAGATAATCTGTCGCAACAATAATGTATTCACCATGTGTACCTTTTGCAGAGGGGTTAATGGGTCCTACAAAGTCTATACCCCACTTAGAAAATGCACGTCCTCCCATCATGGGTTTCAATGGCATTTCATCTCTGTGAGTAGGAAATTGTGTTCTCTAGCACACATCACATCTCTTAACATAGGTATGTGCATCCATGTGAAGACTGGGGCCACCATAATCCTGCGAAGAGGATGGCTTTGATTATCCTATCGGGGCCAAAATGACCTCCTGCAACACCTTGGTGTGCAGTCTCTAGTATGCTCAAATAATCGTTTTCATGGACACACTGTCTTAAGTATCCATCTCGTCCTTGTTTGTATAGATTATCGCCAATAAGTGAGTAGTCTTGAGCTTCCTGCTCTAGACTTCGTTGTCGTGCTAAAGTCATTCCTTGAGGGAATGTTTTCGTTCTCAAGTATGTCACTAAAGGTTCACTCCAGTCTGGTGTGAGAGACATATGATATAATGTAGCATGTTCTACTGGTGGTCTTTCACAACAAACATGGCATTCTTTACATAACTTGTAGACATTTGCTTCCATGGAAGGCTAATATACTCCTAGTCTATGCAGCATCTGCAATGCATGATATTTCGAATGATGTTGCGTTAATGCACCTACATGTGCTAATTGCAACCAATTTGCATGTTCTGATTCATCTACACAACAAGCAAGAATCTTTTGATTATCCTGTTTATATATGCTTCCTGCTATTATTGATATCTCTGAGACTTGGTAGTCTCTCCTTCCTTGATCCTTATCCTAGGATTTTTGGGTCCATATTTGAGAATAGGGACAATAGGCTTAGCCCATTCTGGTGCTATCTCAAGGTTAAACAAATATGCGTCTGGTAATTCATCCGCTATTCCTTGAGGAGCTTCTCCTGTGGTTAATCTTGAAAGGTGGTCAGCTCTGAGATGTGTCTTTCCTTTACTGACTACTACTTCAAAGTCATACTCCATGAGTAATAGAAACCAGCATATCAATCGTCCTGTATTACATGGCTTGTTGACTAAGTACAGTAATGCTTGATGATCTGTAAAGAACTTGAGCTTTTTGCTAACAAATAATGTCTGAATTTCTTTATTCGTAGATAATTCTTAATCCTTCTCGTTCCATAGTGGTGTAGTTTCTTTCTGTTGCGTTCAACTGTCTGCTTGCGTACTCTATGGGGAGATCTATATTTCCTTCATTCGTGGGTTGTGCTAACACACATCCTATGGCATAGTTGGAAGCATCCACATGTACATGGAATGGCTTGCTCCAATCCGGGGTTGTCAATATAGGTGCTGAGCACAAACATCGTTTAAGTTCATTGAATGAATTCTCACACTCATCTGTCCATTCAAATTTGGTCAAAAGAGAGTACAAAGGCTTGGCTATGATTGCATACATGTGTATGAATCGTTTGTAATAACCACAATGTCCCATAAATGCCTGTACCTCTTTTACGTTATTTGGCCTAGGTAGATCTGCTATTACTTTTACCTTTTCTTCATCTGTAGAGATTCCATTCTTTGACACAATGTGTCCTAGAATTTTGCCTTGTCTAACCATGAAAACGCATTTTTCTGGGTTCAAACAAACCTGGTATTCTCGACATTTGTCAAATATTTGTCTTAATTCTAGGATATGTGTCTGTCTCACATTCAAATGAGCCCATAAGTCATCGACATAAACTTCTAAATCCTTGCGTAAGAACTCCTTAAACACATGACACATAAGTCGCTGGAAAGTGGCGGGTGCATTTGTTAAGCCAAATGGCATCACACAAAATGCAAATATGCCCCATTCTGTGGCAAAAGCCATCTTGTGTTGATCTTCTAGAGCTATGGCTACTTGATTATAGCGTGAGAAACCATCAAGAAAGCTGCAAACTTCTTTGCCCGCAACTCTTTCCAATAGGTGTTCTGTGATAGGAAGAGGATAACTGTCTCTAATCGTGGTAGCATTAACTTTTTTAAGGTTAATACACACACGCAATTTTCCATTCTTCTTGGGCACAACCACAATGGGAGATACCCATTCGGTATGTTCAATTTCATAAATGAATCCTGCTTCTATTAAGAGATCTATTTCTTCTTAATCTTCGCAGCGTAGTTATCATTGTACCTGTATGGTTTCTATTTCGTAGGTTTTGCATCTGGAGTCATAGGGATTCTATGGGAGCATATATCCGGATCTACTCCTTTCAGCTCTTTGTAACTCCACGCAAAAACATCTCTATATTTGCGCAATAGGGCAATTAGCTCTTCTTCTTCTTCAGTCGTCAAATTATGCCCTATGTAGGTACATTTTTCTTCTTCTCCTTCTATGGCAACTATTATTTTTTTGGTTTTCTCTCGGTTATCGTATGATTCTCCATCATCAGCCTTTCTGTTAGGCATTCGTACCATGATTCTTCTATCTTCTATTTCATATTTCTTGAAGTTCTCTGGAACCTCAAACATGGGTTCTTCTTCTTCTGATAAGCTTTCTTTCTTCTTTCTTTTCTTACCTTCACTCTTAGTGGTTACTTGTGTAGTTAATCTCACCTCATTCATAATTTCTTCGTGTCTCTGAGGGTAGGTTTCTACTTCGTAGAAATATTCTTCATCTGATGCAAAGGGTGGGTCCATTATAATTGATTCTAGATCGAAGTCACTTGTGTCCTCGAATGCATCAGTGCTAGGTTCACATTCTTCTAGAATGGAATCACACATTATTGGCTCTATCGTGAAAACTGAAATGTCATAGCCATCCTCTTCACAGTGGGGTGTCCATTGTTCTTCATTGATGGCTACATCCATGGTTGCTAGGATTTTTGCCCAACCATGGGGTTCGAATTCCTCGTCTTGGAAATACTACAAGTGCATAAGCTGGGTCTTGAAGGGTTCGTGGATTTTGTTCTGAACCTAAGGTTCTAGCGTCTAACCGTTCTTCCTCTTGTTTCGCTACTTTACAACTCCATAAATGAGTATCCTCGTGCAACCATGAGGGGTCTGATTCTAACGAGTGTACCGATTCCGTTTCTAACTGTGTCTTATGGATGGTATTCCATTGTATTCGGGGTACATCTCGAGGTGAATAGTCTTTAAGATTGACCTTAGTAGTCACTCCTAAATGTTGCAAGTACAAAGAATTAGTTCCCTAATCTTGTACAATTTGCAATTGATGCATGAATGGTTGTCCTAAGATCATTTTGTAAGCATGATTTTTTGCAAAATCACAAATGGCAAAGGTATGCTCAAACTCCACACCACAAGTGGTGAGAGATATGCCTTCTAGTAAGCCTAATGGTTTTTCTATGTGTCCATCAGCCATTTGTAGATTCATCGTGGTAGGTCTTAATGCTAGCTTACCCCAATGTTTCCATAAAGCGGTGGTAGCAATGGCTACTCCAGCTCCTGAATCTAAGATGGCTTTGATGGTGTAGCCCTGATGGGTTATTGGAAGATAAGTGTTACCTTCCTCTCCTTCACTTACATCTCCGATTCTTTCTACGGGTATCTCTGGTACCTTCTTATGTGTTCCTATCTGTGAGGGAGTAATAGCAACCTCAGGGAATTGATTTGCTACATGCTTCCATAGTTCTGGTTTAACCTTTAACAATTCCTCTAGAGTGAGATTACATTGAACTTTGGTGTTCTTTATCACTTTTGTGTTTCTAGGGATTAATGATTCTTCATTTCTCACTATTATAATGGGTCCTCTCATACTAATAGACTTATCTTCCCAAGGTCTTGTGAACTAAGGTAATTCTTGCAAAGAATTTCAAAACCTGTGTGTTCACTCAGTTGTTCTTCCTCTACATCATCGTAGATAGAGGGAATGTCTTGGGGAAATTTTTCTTGCAAGTCGTATATTTCTTGAATAGGAGGATGGGTTCCTTGTTCTTTTCTCCACTTCTCTTCTTGGATTTCTCTCAGAAATTCATGTGAGTACCTCTGTATGGAAGATAGGTTGTCTTGGCTTTCTGTGTTTGGTACTTGAGACAGGGACGGTGCATTATTTTTCTGTGTCTGTGAGGTGATATGGTTCCTATGCTGATCCTTTTTCTCTTTGATATCTATCAAGTATTCTAGCCTCTCCATCAATCCTTGAAAGTGTAATTCAGGTTTTGCGATGTTATTCCAATTAAGATATCTAGAGGCTTCAAACATAGCTTGTGCTAACTCTACCATCTTCATGAAAAGTTTTGTTCTCTCGATTTCTAAGTCTGCACGTGGGTAGTTCTTACTCATTTCAGCTATCTGGGGTCCTTCTTTTATTCTAGCCTGATATGCACAAAACATCATGTCTAAATTTTCTGGTATGGGATCGGCTAGAATTGATCCTGATCTCTGCGCTAGGTTCTCTTGATTTGATTCTTGAGAAGTCAATTCTAGGATTTTGGCTCTCGATTCCTTAAGACTTCCTTCCAATTCTGTTATGTTTTTACTCCACTTTCTCTTGATTCTTTCACTAGAATCTTTCCATGATTTCATCTTTTTATTACTAGACTCTCTAACTTTGCTAGTTCCAGCTATTTTCTCAGCATTAAGATGTTGGTTCTGTAAGAGCGCATGGGCTCTTGTTATTGCTTGGATAGGCACGTATGTAGGGTTGGATCCATCTGCGTTGTGTACAAACGTTGATCAGTGTTACATTTGAAGCATTAGTAGGGTTCTTAGGATAGTCTTTTATGAAATGCTCTTTGCCACAATCGACACAAAAGCCTTGTATGTTATAGTATTGTGATTGTCCTGCTACCGGTGGATGTGGACAATCCTTTATGAAATGATCTCCTTGGCACCTAAAGCATGGTCCTCTAGGGCCCTGTGGTCTTTGTTGTCTCAACTGGGGCTGTGAATTTGGGTTTGTGTACATCACATTAGCGTAGTCGGGCTCCCAACTGGGTTCCAATGGTGGACTATCATATTGATATGTTTCCACATGTTCTGGTGACTCTGTGTAATACGCGGTGGACTATCTACATGAGTAGAGTCAAAACTATTTGAGTTCGGATCACTGTCAGTAATTAAGGGTGAAACGGGAACTAAAGCCCTATTGAGGTTCTCTTCTGCAACAGCGTACTTGACTGAGATGACATTAGCTGGTGGGGGTGGTTGCTGAGCTAAAACAGGTTGAGGTCTCTATTGAGCCTGATATGGGTAGTTCTATGGAGGCCTATAGTAATGAGGCTGAGTGTTATATTGACCTTGATACCTACCTGGTTGTGCGTATGCTTGCGGATAGTTCTATCTCATTGCTTGTTTATTGTATGGGCAGTCTTGAGCCGTATGATTCGTGTATCTTCTCTCAATTGTACAGTATTGGCCACTAGGGTTGGCTTGTGGTTGTGTTGCATTGGGACACACATTTGCCATATGATCACCACCACAAGTGTAACAGCGCTTGTTTGTTGTTAACCTAGGCATCTGTTTGCTAGAAACTCCTAGTTTGTGAGCCACTTTTTCTGCTAGATCTTCTATCGAACTAGACAATTTTGTGGATGCTAGAGATGAACAATCCGAGTCCTTATAGACTTTTGAGAGTTCCAACTCATCTCCAAGGTTGTCCTCAATGTCTATACAAATTGTTACACACTGCTCTAGCGTTCTGGGTTCCTTCAAGTATACATAGGAGCGTAGTTTAGAGCTCAAGAGGCCATCTAAAAATAATGACACTTGCTTGGCCTGTGAGGGT
Organism: Ceratopteris richardii; assembly: GCA_020310875.1. NCBI lineage: Eukaryota > Viridiplantae > Streptophyta > Polypodiopsida > Polypodiales > Pteridaceae > Ceratopteris > Ceratopteris richardii. The sequence continues at coordinate 48,778,994 of CM035437.1, read as the reverse complement.
AGCTCTTGCATAGGACATCTCTCCACATACTGTCTAAACCTACGTCCTACGAGTCTAACTGTCTCTTGAGGGGTCTGTTTAAAGCTATGAATCAATGAAGACGTGTCATGTCTGATTCCACTTTTAGAGAATTCCGTGATGAATGACTCTTAAAAGTGATGGATGTCTCTAAATTGCCTTTGTTGCAGTGGTTGGAACCAAGTTAAAGCAGTATTCTTTAACGTTAGTTCAAATGTGTTATATTGCATGAACATGTCTTCTACTTGCTCTGCTCTTAGTACTTGCTTAAATTCTGGAACATGGTCATAGGGATCTCCTGTCCCATCAAAATAATTTTTCATGGATTTTACTAACTGAGTGGGTCTTAATATTCTGTTCACGTGGTCTAGGTAGAGGAAAATCATCTCTACCACCTGGCATTCTTTGTTCTCTTTGTCTATCCACTCTGTCTGTGTCTATGGTAGTTCTATCTCTCCCTATGGGGTGATTGAAACTTACTTCAGGTCTGTCTTTATTCTTGTCTCTTTGCATGCCATGGGCTAAGGATGTTCCAGCCCCTTTTTGGCTCGCATTGACATTTACTCGTGATGGATGGAATACCAACTCACCTCTCCATGTGTGTGTATTTCTAGCGTGGTCTGGCACTACAAATACTCTTTCTGAAGTTTCATCCAGGTATACAACCTTTCCAGGTGTATCCGGGTCCTTGAACTCGTAGATTATGATGGAGCCTACCTCACTAGGTTGTTCCGTTCTGTACCTCCAAAATGCTTCATCTGTCTCTTTATTCACAAACAACTCTATGCTTCTATTGTCCTGAGGGATCCAATCTGGAACTAGTACTCGTGTCAGTATAGATTTCCCTCTAGGTGTCCTAGGTTCTTCTAATGGTTCTCTTCCTTGGGGTTTAGCTTTCGTCTCTAACTGAATTACGCCAAACTCATTGGTATTGTCTGGCTGAGTACTTATGATGTATATCGTTCCTTCCTTGTCTATGTATGCGTCTCACTCGAATTTCACCACTGGTCATTCCAATCCAATGGGTTGATTAGGGTTGTGCATTTGCACTACTTGTCTTCGCAAACCATCCTCATAGATGCGAGCACTTAATCGGTTGGTTCGGAGAAATTCTAATTGAGTTCTATAGGGTCCTTCGGGTCTTTCTAAATATGCTACATTTGACCCTCCTTCTGGTCTTTCTGTGCTAAAAGCCATTTCTGATTCACTTGTATCTGAGCTCTCGTAGGGGTAATTACTATTTAACTATTGAGCCCACGATCGTGCAGTAGTTCCTACACTTGCTTTTGATGATCTAAGGCTTCATCGGTCTGACTTACCTATGTGTTTTCCCGATCTAAGGTTCATGAATTTACTTCGCAGCACTCTTTGATCGTCAATGTTCCTTGTTTTTAATTGTTTGGTTCTTTTTAAATTCCTTTTTCTTATCTTATCTTTCTGTATGCGTCAGAAATCGACTTTCCGTGGTACTTTTGAGTTCTCGATCCGTGAGACTTAAGTTCTTTCCTTTAGGTTTTCGTATCACACACCTTTACTTTAGTCTTGGACTTGCAAAATTTAAATCTCTTGAATTTGAGGCATTCCTATTGTCTTTAATCTAATCCACAGTGCTAACGTTTAGCCTAAGCTAATAATTGACCGAGGGGGTTGAGTAATCTTCCAACCTCAAGTCAGCTTCGTTGCTTGCTCTGATGCCCAAGAAGTCGCACTTCCCAAGCCCTGCGTTCTTTACTTCCTTGCCTTGATTGTCCTTGATTGCCTTTGCTAGACCTGTAAAAAGCCAATGTTTAGACCAATTCACACTGGATGATCAAGCACTTTGAGTATATATACTTTTGAAGGTCCTTGTCCTTTGCCCAAAATTTCAATGCCCCCTGCCCAATCCAAACCAAATTCGCTTATGAGGCATAGTAAAACAATCCTAAGCCGGGAATGCAAAGTGTTTCATACATATATGTAGTGGCTTAGATAGCTCAGGTGTGATGGCCAAAATGTCTTCCCATTTGGTAACATCACCACACTTCATCGGCTCTGGAATCAGCCTTTCTCGCTCTATCGGCGTGTGAGTTCCATGGATTTTAATCGCAGCTTGAATCAAATCTTTTGACAAATAAAACTTCTTAAATGGTGGGTCATTTACTAAGGACAGCAAAATGAATGTGCCTAGAAAATCCTTGTTCTCAGAGGCTGTCAAAGTGGTTACCACGTAGTAGCATCTGTAGAAATCTGGTTTAGGTAGTGGATCACTAAAGTATTTGGTAAAGCTTGCTCTCGCCCAAACATGCTTCAAGTCTTCTGTATTCTAGAGCGCACCAAATTCTCTGGAGAAGAACTGATACTTTCCCCATTTGCTACTATCAAAAGTCAAATTGGCATCAAAAATAAAATATGCATCTGCCAAAGGTCCTGCTAAACCTTGAAACCAATATGAATTACGATGAAATTTTTCAGTGTATCCCCTAGGAGGGTCATCGATCAGCATAGGTCCTGGGAATCCTTGAAATTCTGGCAGTTGTTCAGTAGGATATGATTCAGCCAGTAAGTCGGCAAAATTTAACATAGGTACACTGGGGCCAGCTTCAGGCGGTCCTTCTGTCTGCATGATGAGTGATGCAAATGTGGAGAAGATCTGCTACAAAAGATTAGCACATTAGCATGGAAATTAATCATGATCCCATTAAAGTGAGACCGCAATCCCTTTCCATAACCAATGTGTAACCCGTGTAGCCGAGTGTTGTGATGTGGTTTATGGAATGATTTTTGCAAAACTAATGCAGGTCTCTAGACACCTACATGCTTCAGATAGTGCATACATTGCTTGATGATATGTTATTACAAGTGATGTTGAGTGATAGTGTGTGAATTTGTACAAAGTTCAATTGTGAATGAGTTATTACAAGGATAGTGTTTAGTCAGGGTGGGAGTAATGTTATACCACAGGGTCTCAGAAGATGTCTGGATAGGTTTTGGTATCCACTTCCTAAGAGTTGCTGTGCGGGTGGTATGTTTCTGTTGAGGGACAAAAGGTGATATTGGATGTGGTGGTATTGGGGGGTGAAAAGATGTGTGAGGGGTATATGTTACATGGCTTGAGTTTTGAGCTATAATACATTGTTTGGGTACCCAAATTTGCGTGGGTGTGGGTTGATTTGTAAGGTACTTCTTAACAATCCAAATCTGTTGAATGTTCGTCGAGGTTGAAGAAGGTTGAGAAGACTTTGGATACTGCCTCTGATTTTGCTGAAACTTCGTCTTGTCGTTGTCTACATTGCTGCAAACTATCAGTGGTTTTTGTCCTTTCTGCACCCATACTTGTCTCGTGCCACTTGTTCTGTGATGTTGATATTGCTTTCCTCCTTGTGTCATCTGATATTGTCATCAGTCTGGGTTCCTTCGTTGTGGTTGACTCCTTTGTGGTTGGGGTTGAGAGGTCGGATGGACACTCTGCTTTGGAAAAGAAGGGAGGTCAAACACTTGTGAAACCTGCCCATTAGGAAGTGCTTCGTTTTGTATCAAAAATCTAGGCCAGTCCGTAGTAAGTGTGGAAGGATGGGCACTGCAGGGTGTTTTTCCCATGTGTCTGCTAATGCAGTCCACTTGACCATTGATGAAACCCACCTGACCCATCAGTAGGGTGGTGACCCCTTCTAGTTTGCAAGAAGACCAGAGGAAAATCTGCTGACGTTCTTCTGAATAACAATTGTCCATCGCCAAGCCTAAGTGGGTTGGGGTAGACGTGTCGTGACTTATCTGGCCAAAGATCTTCCGGTCCTCTTCCACATGCTGCTCATATGGTCTAGGCTTACGTACCTCAGGCGGAGTGTTGTTCGGGAAGTCAAGCGGTATCACTCGCTGCTAGTCTAAGGTTCCAATCTGCAAGGAGACTTGTCTAAGATTTAGGTCCACTGAGTGACCGTATAGCCAATCTTGGCCAAGGATTAGGGGTTCTATCAGGTCATCATCATGGCACACTAGTAGTTTCGCTATCATAGTCACATCATGTATGAGAATAGGAAGGTCCAGCTCACCCATGCAAGGGGTTTCCATGCCTCCTAGCCCTATGAGGTATGCATCAATTGGCTGCATTTCTACTCCTGAGTCCTTATAGTGGGACCATCTAATTGCACTAGTCGCAGCACTTGAGTCAACTAAAGCCCTGAGCTCTTGGCAAGGGTTGCCATGCTCTAGCCTGACTGTAATGAATGGTCTCCTATCCACTATGTTAGGATGAGTGGTTGACTTTACTTGACACATGGCCATGGGGTATCTGGGTGTTGTTTCCAGATGGTTATAATGTTCTCTCCCTAGTCCTTGTCTTCTTAACTTCATGCGCTTAATGCGTTCTATAGCTTCTGCTTGAGCTTCAACTCCTATTCTATTTTCTTCTTCCTTATGCTTCTTTGCCAATGTGAGTACGTCTAAGCATATCCTTAGTAAGAGGTTCCTGATAAAGCTTGACTCTATAGCCACTAATGTAATTAGGCATTATTTCTCCTTCTAGGGTGGTTAATTGCACTGTTCCTCTTTTCGAGAGTCTGTTAATGATCATAGGTCCATAACCTCACTTTTCTAACTTCCGTGAATGTTGTTTCAGCATATACACTAGGACTAAATCTCCTTCTTTTAAGCTTTTATCTTTCACATGTGCATCGAAATAGGCTTTTTGTCGCTTCTTTGTTGCATATATTCATGTTGCTACTTTCAACCTGGTTTCTCCTAATCGTTCCAAGTCCATTATCCTTGATGATAATTCATGGCCGGTCCACTGATGTTCTTATGCAACCTTAAGGGTCGATATCAAGAAGTCCAAAGGAAGCACAACATTCTGACCAAAAACCATCTGAAAGGGATTTGCATTGAGTACGGTCTTGTAGGCCACTCAATATGCCCAAACAGCGTGATGTAACTATTTGTCCCAATCTGAATGTTTGTTGTTCACAAGTTTTGTTAGTATGTTACAAAGGATCTTGTTAGTGCTTTCGGCTTGACCATTGGCCTGAGGATGATATGGTGGAGATTTCTTGTGAATCACCATAAAATCTTGTAACAAATATTCAATGACTTGGTTTAGAAAGTGAGTTCCTCGATCGCTCACTAACTCTATAGGTAGTCCATATCTTGTAAAGACATTTTCCAATAAGAATTTTGCAGTCATGTGTGCATCATTCTTTTTTGTGGCCTTGGCCTCTATCCATTTGGTAAGATAATCCGTCGCAACAATAATGTATTCAGCATGTGTACTTTTTGCAGGGGGTTAATGGGTCCTACAAAGTCTATACCCCACTTAGAAAAAGCATGTTGTCCCATCATGGGTTTCAATGGCATTTCATCTCTACGAGTATGAAACTGAGTTCTTTGGCACACATCACATCTCTTAACATAGGTATGTGCATCCATGTGAAGAGTGGGCCACCATAATCTTGCAAAGAGGATGACTTTAATTATCCTATTGGGGCCAAAATGACCTCCTGCAACACCTTGGTGTGCAGTCTCTAATATGCTCAAATAATCACTTTCATGAACACACTGTCTTAGGTATCCATCTCGTCCTCATTTGTATAGATTGTCATCAATAATTGAATAGTCTTGAGCTTCCTGCTCTAGACTGCGTTGTCGTGCTAAGGTCATTCCTTGAGGGAATGTGTTCGTCCTCAAGTATGTCACTAAATGTTCACTCCATTCTGGTGTGATAGATAGGTGATATAACTTAGCATGTTCTACTGGTGGTCTTTCACAAGAAACAGGGCATTCTCTACACATCTTGTAGACGTCTGCTTCCATAGAAGGCCAATATACTCCTAGTCTTTGCAGAGTCTACAACGTATGATGTTTTGAATGATGTTGCTTTAATGCACCTACATGTGCTAATTGCAACCAATTTGCATGTTCTGATTCATCTACACAACAAGCAAGAATCTTTTGATTATCCTGTTTATATATACTTCCTGCTATGATTTGATATCTCTGAGACTTGGTAATTTCTCCTTCTTTGATCCTTATCCTAGGATTCTTGGGTCCATATGTGAGAATAGGGACAATTGGCTTAGCCCATTTTGGTACTATCTTAAGGTTAAATAAGTATCAGCTCTAAGGTCCTGACTACTACTTCAAAGTCATACTCCATGAGTAATAGAAACCAACATATGACTTTGAGGTAGTAGTCAGGACCTTAGAGCTCTAAGGATGAATTACCGCATCCGGTAATTCATCTGCTATTCCTTGAGGAGCTTCTCCTGTGGTTAATCTCGAGAGGTGGTCAGCTCTAAGGTCCTGACTACTACTTCAAAGTCATACTCCATGAGTAATAGAAACCAACGTATCAGTCATCCTATGTTACAAGGCTTATTGACTAAGTACAATAACGCTTGATGATCTGTAAAGAACTTGAACTTATTTGCCAACAGATAATGCCTGAATTTCTTTACTGCATAGATCATCCCTAACCCTTCTCGTTTTGTAGTGGTGTAATTTCTTTATGTTGTATTCAACTATCTGCTCGCATAAGCTATGGGGAGATTTATTCTACCTTCATATATATATATGTGCTAAACACAAACGTCGTTTAAGTTCATTGAACGAGTTTTCACACTCATCTGTCCATTCAAACTTGGTCAAAAGAGAGTACAAAGGTTTGGCTATGATTGCATACATGTGTATGAATCTTTTGTAATAACCGCAATGACCCATGAATGCATGTACCTCTTTTACGTTATTTGGCCTAGGTAGTTCTACAATTACTTTCACGTTTTCCTCATCTGTAGAGATTCCGTTCTTTGACACAATGTGTCCTAGAATTTTGCCTTGTTTGACCATGAAAACACACTTTTCTGGGTTCAAACAAACTTGATATTCTCGACATTTGTCAAATACTTGCCTTAATTCTAGGATATGTGTTTGCCTCATATTCGAATGAGCACATAGGTCATCGACATAGACTTCCAAATTCTTGCGTAAGAATTTCTTAAAAACATGACACATGAGTCGCTGAAAAGTAGCGGGTGCATTTGTTAGCCCAAATGGCATCATGCGAAATGCAAATATGCCCCATTCTGTGGCAAATGCCATCTTGTGTTGATTTTCTGGAGCAATGGCTACTTGATTATAGCCTGAGAAACCATCAAGAAAGCTGTAGACTTTCTTGTCTGCAACTCTTTCCAATAAATGTTCCGTGATAGGAAGAGGATAACTGTCTCTAATCGTGGAGCATTAACTTTTTTGAGGTTAATACACACATGCAATTTTCCATTTTTCTTGGGCACAACCGCAATGGGGGATACCCATTCGGTATGCTCAATTTCGTAATCATGCTTCTATCAAACGATCTATTTCTTCTTTAATCTTCGTAGCATAGTTATCATTGTACGTGTATGGTTTCTGTTTCGTAGGTTTTGCATCTGGAGTCATAGGGATTCTATGGGAGCATATATCCGAGTCTACTCCTTTCAAGTCTTTGTAACTCCAAGCGAATACATCTCTATATTCTCGCAATAGGGCAACTAACTCTTCTTCTTCTTCATTCATCAAATCATGCCCAATGTATGTACATTTTTCTTCTTCTCCTTCTATGGTGACTATGATTTTTTTGGTTTTCTCTCGGTTATCATATACTTCTCCAACATCAGCTTTTCTTTTAGGCATTTGAACCATGATTCTTCTATCTTCTATTCCATACTTCTTGAAATTCTCCGGAACCTCAAACAAAGATTCTTCTTCCTCTGACGTGGTTTCTTTCTTCTTTCTTTTCTTACCTTCACTTTTGGCAGTCACTTGTGTGGTTAACCTCACATCGTTCATAATTTCTTCGTGTCTCTGAGGGTGAGCTTCTACCTCATAGAAATATTCTTCATCTGATGCAAAGGAAGGGTCCATAATAATTGACTCTAGATCGAAGTCACTTGCGTCCTCAAATGCATCAGTGCTAAGTTCACATCCTTCTATAATTGAATCACACATGATTGGCTCTATTGTGAAGACTGAAATGTCATAGCCATCCTCGTCACAGTGGGGTGGGGCCATTGTTCTTCACTGATGGCTACATCCATTGTTGCTAAAATTTCTACCCAACCATGAGGTTCGAATTCCTCGTCTAGAAATACTATCTACCCAACCATGAGGTTCGAATTCCTCGTCTAGAAATACTACTACTGCGTAAGCTAGGTCTTGAAGGGTTTGTGGATGTTGTTCTGAACCTAAGGTCTTGGCTTCTAACTGTTCTTCCTCTTGTTTGACTACTTTACACATCCATAGATGAGTGTCCTCGTGCAATCGTGAGGGATCTGATTCCAATGAGTGTACTGAATCCATTTCTTCTTCTGTCTTATGAATGGTGTTCCATTGTATTGGGGGTACATCTCAATGGGAATAGTCTTTAAGATTGACTTTAGTAGTCACTCCTAAATGTTGCAAGTACAAGGAATTAGTTCCCCAATCTTGTACAATTTGCAATTGATGCATGAATGGTCGTCCTAAAATCATTTCGTAAGCATGATTTTTTCCAAAATCACAAATGGAGAAAGTATGTTCAAATTCCACACCACAAGAGGTGAGAGATATGCCTTCTAGTAAGCCTAACGATTTCTCTATATGTCCATCGACCATTTGTAGCTTCATCCTGGTGGGTCTTAATGCTGGCTTACCCCAACATTTCCATAAAGCATTGGTAGCAATGGCTACTCCGGCTCCTGAATCTAAGATGGCTTTGGTGGTGTAGCCCTGATGGGTTATTAGAAGATAAGTGTTACCTTCCTCTCCTTTGCTTACATCTCCGATCCTTTCTATGGGTATCTCAAGTACCTTCTTGTGTGATCCTATCTGAGAGGGAGTAATAGCGACCTCAGGGAATTGATCTGCTACGTGTTTCCATAATTCTGGTTTAACCTTCAACAACTCCTCCATAGTAAGATGACAATGTACTTTGGTGTTCTTTACCACTTCCGTGTTTCTAGGGATTACTGATTCTTCATTCCTCACTATTATCGTGGGTGCTCTCATGCTAATAGACTTGGCTTCCCAAGGTCGTGTGAACTGAGGTAATTCTTGCAAAGAATTAGATTCGAAACCTGTGTGTTCACGCAGTTGATCTTCCTCTACATCCTCATAAATAGAGGGAATGTCTTAGGGAAATTTCTCTTGCAAGGCGTCTATTTCTTGAATAGGAGGATAGGTTCCTTGTTCTTTTCTCCACTTCTCTTCTTGGATTTCTCTCAGAAATTCATGTGAATGCGTATGTATGGAAGATAGGTTGTCTTCAATCTCTATATTGGGCACTTGAGACAGGGATGGTGCACTCTTTTCTTGTGTCTCGAAGTCATCTGGATTCCTATGCAGATTCCTTTTCTCCGTGTTATCGATCAAGTATTCTAACCTCTCCAATAATCCTTGAAAATGTGACTCAGGTTTTTCCATGTTGTTCCAATTAAGATAACGAGAGGCTTCGAACATAGTTTGTTCTAATTCTACCATCTTCATACAAAGTTTGCTTCTCTCAATTTTTAAATCTGCTCTCGGATAGTTCTTACTCATTTCAGCTATCTGGGGTCCTTCTTTCAATCTAGTCTGATATGCACGAAACATCATGTCTAGGTTTTCTGGTATGGGTTCAGCTAGAACTGATCCTGATTTCTGAGCTAGGTTCTTCTGATTCGATTCTTGAGAAGTCATCTCTAGGATTTTAGCTCTAGATTCTTTGAGACTTCCTTCCAACTTAGTTATCTTTTTACTCCATTTCTTCTTAATTCTTTCTCTAAAATCTTTCCATGATTTTGTCTTTTTACTGCTAGATTCTCCAACTTCACTAGTTCCGACTATTTTCTCAGGATTAAGCTATTGATTCTGTAAGAGCGCTTGGGCTCTCGTTATAGCTTGGATAGACACATAAATAGGGTTGGATCCATCTGCATTGTGCACAATACTATCACGTTAATGGGTGTCACTTTTGAAGCATTAACAGGGTTCTTGGGACAGTCTTTGATGATATGCTCTTTACCACACTCGGTGCAAAAGCCTTGTATGTTATAATACTGTGACTGTCCTACTATTGGAGGATGTGGACAATCCTTTATGAAATGATCTCCTTGGCACCTAAAGCATGGTCCTTTAGGGCCCTGTGGTCTTTGCTATCTCAATTGGGGCCGCGGATTAGGGTTGGTATACATCGCATTAGCATAATTGGGTTCCCAACTGGGTTCCAATGGTGGACTATCGTATTGATATGTTTCCACATGTTCTGGTGACTCTGTGTAATATGCAGGTGGACTATCTACATGAGTAGAGTCAAAACAATTTGAGTTCGGGTCACTTTCTGTGATCAAGGGTGATGGAGGCACTAAAGCCCTACTGAGGTTCCCTTCTGCAGTAGCATATTTGACTGAGATGATATTTGCTGGTTGGGGTGGCTGCTAAGCTAAAATAGGTTGTGGTCTCTATTGAGCTTGATAAGGGTAGTTCTGAGGAGGCCTATAGTAATGAGGCTGAGCATTATATTGGCCTTGATACCTACTTGGTTGTGGGTATGCTTGCAGGTGGTTCTATCGTACTGCTTGTTTGTTGTATGGGCAGTCTTGAGCCATATGATTCGTGTACCGCCTCTTAATCGCACAATATTGGCCACTAGGGTTGGCTTGCGGTTGTGTTGCATTGGGACACACATTTGCCATGTGATCACCACCACAGGTGTAACAATGCTTGTTAGTTGTTAACATAGGCATCTGTTTACTAGAAACTCCTAATTTCTGGGCCACTTTTTCTGCTAGGTCTTCTATCGAGCTAGACAGTTTTGAGGATGCTAGAGATGAACAATCTGAGTCCTTATAAACCTTTGAGAGTTCCAACTCATCTCCAAGGTTGTCCTCAATGTCTATACAAATTCTTACACATTGCTCTAGTGTTCTAGGTTCCTTCAAATATACATAGGAGCATAGTTTTGAGCTCAACATATTGTCTAAACCTTCATTCTGCAAGTCTGACTGTTTCTTGAGGGTCTGTTTGAAACTATGAATCAACGAAGACGTAATCCAATGGGTTGATTAGGGTTATGCATTTGAACCACGTCTTTGCAAACCATCCTCATAGATGCGAGCACTTAAGTGGTTGGTTCGGACATATTCTAATTGAGTTTTGTAGTGTCCTGCAGGTCTTTCCAAATATGCTATGTTTAACCCTCCTTCTGGTCTTTCCATGCTAAAAGCCATCTCTGAATCACTTGTATCTGAGCCCAACTCGTAAGGATAGCTATTCAGTTGTTGAGCCCACAAACGTGCAGTAGTTCCTACACTTGCTTCTGATGATCTAAGGCCTCGTCAGTCTGACTTACCTATATGCTGGCCCGATCTAAGGTTCATGAATTTACTTCCTGGTACTCTTTGATCGTCAATGATTCTTTGTTCTTAATTGCTTGTTTCTTTTTAAATTCCTTTTAAGTCATTGTCTTGTTTTACTATAAGCATCAGGAATCGACTTTCCATGGTACTTTTGAGTTCTCATTCTGTCAGACTTAAGTTCTTTCCTTTAGGTTTGCGTATAGCATACTTTTAGTAGTTTAGTCTTGAACTTGAAGAATTTAATCTCTTCAACTTGATGTGTTCCTATCGTCGTTAATCCACAATGCTAACATTTAGCCTAAGCTAATAATTGACTAAGGGGGTTGAGTATTCTTCCAACCTCAAGTCAGCTGCTTTTAGTGCCTTGATGCCCAAGAAGCCACACTTCCCAAGCCCTGCGTTCTTCACTGCCTTGCTTTGATTGCCCTTGATAGTCCTTGCTAGACTTGTAAGAATTCAATGTTTAGACCACGTCGCGATGGTGTACCTGGTATCATCGCGATGGTCTGGCTTGACATGTGGCAGATGATCGTCGCGATGGCATGGGCCAATCCCGATGGCGTGGGATCGACGGGATCGTCGCGATGGTCAGTGACCATCATGATGGCTCAAGTGAACCGTCATGATGGTGTGAGACCGTCGCGATGGTCTGGCTGAGCCGTCGCGATGGCGTGAGCCAATCGCGATGGTGTAACACAATCGCGATGGCATGAGTCCGTCCCGATGGTTCACCAAAATGCGAATTTTTGAAATGCAACAATGGATTTGTGTGTGCACTACTATCGCTTATACGATGGTGAATTCGCTTACCAAAAATGCCGAACTTGGCAGACCATAGCGATGGTCTGACACACACGGCAAATTCTGATAGAAAGTGGTTTTTTACCTTTTGGGAAGCTTTCCAGTTGTTGTGGAGCCCTGTACCTGCAAGAAAACTCAAAACCACACAAGCACATGCAAGCACAAAAGCTCTCTCTCTCTCTCGCATGCACAAATGAGGGGAAATGAAGAGAATGGGCGGATATGGTGATTTTTTTTATTTTTTTGGAGTGGAAGAAGATGATGCAATGGTGAAGAAGGAGTGTAGAGGAGGTGAAAAACACTAAAAACTAATTAAAAATAACAACAAAACTGAAATTTTTACCTTCCAACGCCACTTCTTGCTATACTCCTACCATCACACATTCGTCCTAGACTCGATCCTCGGCAACGGCGCCAAATTTGATGTTGCTCTAGCACAATTGTAAGTACCACGTTAAGAAGCTCCACCTCCTTAATGTCAATCCTCGGAAGAGATAGGAGTGATATGAAGATCGTGAATGTGAGATGAAGTGAGAGTGAAGGTGAGAAGCATAGAGATGCACACACACATACACACACACATGTAGGAGACAAGCAAGACACAATGGAAGGTAAGAAATAGTCTCTATTACTCAAGATCTCAATTACAAGCTCAAAATAGCTCTAAGATCTTCTCTACTCATGCAAGCTAACCTCAAAAATGAGCTCTCTAGCTCTTTTTATAGATTGTAGACTAGTTTTGACTGGTTTCACATCTAGTGACTGGCATAGTTAAAAAATAGGTTCTAGATGCTATTTGAAAGGATAAATGAGGTCTAAAAATAACCAAAATTAGTAGGCTCGTTCTACCTAAGCTCCTCAAGCTCGAGGACTCCTCGGCTTGCACAAAATGGAGCTAAGAATTACAAAAGTGGTTGTTCTATGTTACTTATGGTACAAGAGTGATGAAAATCACTATTAGGAGTTTCTAAAAAGTATTTATAAAACATATTTCTTTTTGAAAAATAATCCAACTCGCTCCTTGCTACTTTGTTGTGCTCTGTCTTCACATGCTTCCTTACCGTCTGTGCCTCTGGCTACTGCCAAGCACCTATGATGAACTTGCTTCAAGGTAAAGTTCCATTTGCATGGAAGCACGAGCAGCAAGAGAGTTTTGATACTCTAAAACAAGTTGTTTCAAAGGCTCCTATACTCAAAGTGATAGATCTACAGAAACCATTTGAGTTAGAGCCAGATGCTAGTGGCATAGCCATATGGGCAATTTGGAGCCAAGATGGCATGCCAATAGCTTTTGAAAGTAAGAAATTGAATAGTGCACAACACAATTGGCTAATGCATGAATAGGAGTTTTATGCAGTGGTGCATGCTTTTAAAGTTTAGAGACATTATCTTTATGGTGCAGACTTTAAGATATATACACATCACCATACACTCAAGTGCTTTTCTAGTCAGCCAAATCTTCAAGGCAGATAGGCTCGTTGGGTTGAGCTCATGCAGGAGTTTCACATAGAAATCCTATATAGAAGAGGCGAAGAGAATATAGTAGTTGATGCATTATCACAGATAATGTATCAAATGAGTTTTACAGTTCTAGAAAGCTCATTGCTTCAAGAGATAAAGAAAGCACATGTGGAAGATCAACATTTGTTACATATTACTAGAGTCATCAGTGATGACTCTATTATAGGCGACAGGGCAATTCCATTTGTTTCTTCACCTAGCAGAGCAAACAAGTTCAGTATGTATTCCAATTTCTCAAAGGATAATGGAATAGTTAAATGAAAAGGAAAGGTTTGCATACCAGATTCTCAAGGTTTGAGAAGAAAATTCATGCATGATAACCATGATGTTCCTTGCGCAGGGCATCCTGGTATTGACAAGACAATACAACATGTTAGAAGAACATTTTGGTGGTGTGGATTAGCTAGAGATATCCACACTTATATTCCACAATGCTTTATGTGTCAAGTCAATAAGGTAGAAAGGGTAAAGACACCAGGTCTTTTACATCCTTTACAAATCCCATATCATAATTGGGACACTGTATCCATGGACTTCATAGTTGGGTTACCGCAGATCCAAAGAAAGCGAGATACTATCCTACTTGTGGTAGATTGATTGAGCAAGATGACTCATTTCATACCCATGCAGGAGATGACAGAAGCTCCACAGGTAGTGGAGTTGTTTATCCCGCATGTCTTCAGATTGCATGGATTATCGACATCCATAATTTTAGATAGGAATGTCATATTCATCGGACACTTCTGGAAGTTTGTATTTGAAAAATTGAAAGTGTCATTGAAAATGAGTAGTGGTGATCATCCACAGATAGATGGTCAGACCAAGATAATCAACCAGATTCTAGATAGTACAGAAGCTTTCACCAAGGTTCTGTGGACCTTGGAAGATAGTAAAGAAGCTAAGTGATGTTGCATACCAATTAGAGCCTTCCTCCAGATTGCAGAGCCCATCCCGTGTTTCATGCTAGTAAACTTATAAAGTATACCTCTAGGGGGGATAATCTAATAGAGGGTATTGTTTCTTTGCAGGAAAGTAATAGCACATATCATTCTCCAGATAGGATATTAGATTGGAGATAGAAACGGTTGAGGAACCATGTCATCCAGGAATATCTAGTAGCTTGGAGAGGATTACCACTTATTGACTCTACTTGATAATCAGAAGCTTTGGTTCATAAGTAGTTTTTCTCATTGATCATTGAGGATAATGATCTTTAGAAGGAGGAGAGAGTGTTAGACATTGGTCCATAGCGATCATTCCATGTGTGTGTGGAACAAGGATCAGCCATAGCCAAGGTCCCAAGCTTGGGGGATATCCTAAGGTATTTGGTAGTAATGGGGATGAGTGTTGCATGATGGCCACATGATGGCACTAGATCATTCTAGATCATTGTTATTTTTAGAATACAAGAGGATATAAATGGATGGGAGGAGAGTTTCACACACATCATTCACAAGTTATCTTTAGCTTGTTCTTTGGGCTCACATAGCCTCGTCTTTGATCTCCATGAGATCTAGGTGGAGCTTGAATTGGTCCTAGACATCCTTCTCACGACCATCAATCACCTGTCCTCTTTTCCTCCCATCTATAAAAAAAAAACCTCCATCATATTAAAGCCCCCATAAAGAATGTTGTTGAGGGACGGAGACTCCAATGATTGCCAAGTGATAATTCTTTTTGAATCAATACAGGGAGCATACATAGAGGCAATGGTGAGCTGCAAAGGATCCCCAAAGGAAGCACCAATCCAATGGTTCTGATCTGCCAATGTATCCACAAGTCTAGTATACCAACTTATATTAATGTCGATAGATGATTTGCAATTTTTCCTAGGGGTGCGTGGTGGAGAGCTAGACATGGGACAATGAAATGCGTTTCAGTCTCTTTTGAAGGTCATCCTCGTCAATTTTGATCTCTTAAAAAAAGTCGAAGGTCAGGCTTAGGATTTTATCACGGATCCACTCGCCAATAACGATCGCTTTTGAGGGGTTTGACAACCCTCTAACATTGAAAGAAATAGTTATCGTTAATGGAGGTTTTCTTTATGGGGAGGGATCATGTTCCTCTTTTTCTTTTTTTTCTCATATTTTTTTTTCGAGGTGGAGGGGTTCTAACATAGGAGTTTACCCTTAAGGGGGCTCTTCCACAGTACCTCAACTGCTTGTTTTCCTTTGTGAGAAGTCTTCTTTGAAAAGGAGTCCGATATCCTTTCGAGAATTATGGATCTAATGATCGAACTTTTGTTGTCATGGTTATCATCATTGTTGGTTGTGAATCCGTCCTCTTTGTTAGTGGTGTATCCTTCTTAGTTGTCTTCCTTGTAAATGGAATCCTCTTGAGTTTTTCCATCATTGTGATATTCATAGTGATTCATTCCCCCTGGGTAATCTAAGTCATTAATCTCCTTTTTCAAGTTGCAAAAATGTGTGTTTTCAGAGGAGTGTGAGAGGGACTCTTCTCAATTGTCCTTAGGGCTTCTTCTCCTCTTTCATCTAAGTTTTGTGAAGCCTTCTAAGTTCATCTCCATGACTTGTGTTTCCTTCCCTTTTTCAGCATCCAAAGGATGATCTTTTGACATGCTCTCGACCAGTAAAGCTTCTTTGTTCCCCCTTACATTATCCGTTTTCTTGTTCTTTTTCCTTGTTCTTTTGACATGCTCTCGATCAGTAAAGCTTCTTTGTTCCCCCTTACATTATCCGTTTTCTTGTTCTTTTTCCTTGTTCTTAATGCATTTCTCTCTCGAAGGACATTCTTTTTGTAATTGTGGTTACATTCTCGTTTTCTTGTACCTTTTCCTTGTTCTTAATGCATTTCTCTTTTGTTCTTAATGCATTTCTCTTTCGAAGGACATTCTTTTTGTCATTGTGGTGTTGTACATGTACATATGAAAGTTTTATTCTTGTGTACTCTTGACCGTTCATTGGCTGGACCAGCTTTGATTATTAACGTTACTCGTATGGTGTTGGAATTTTCAGCCGGCACTGAACGCGTATAATTGCGCCCTACGCCCCACTGCCGTGCATACCACGCTCTCTCTCTCTCTCTCTCTCTCTCTCTCTCTCTCTCTCTCTCTCATCTTATAATAAGATGCTTGGCATATGCAGCATGCAAACGAGACACCGAATGCGTGTAAGAGAAAGGTTCTGTGTATTGAAGAACGGGGAAGCGAAGCTTGAGACAGCAAGGAGAGCAGCCATGGCAGCCGAAGCTGCGCTCCGTCGAGTGCTCCATATTTACTGATCTGTCATTCTGGTTCTGGATCTTGCTGCTCCAGCACAATAAGCGAGTCCTCCTCCGTGTTTTCCCTCCTCCTTCTACGTCACCGCCTCCTCACAATGGGGACGCGGTCGCTCAAGCGGTCCTTATCCGCTTATGAGTTTTGTCTCGATCGTCCACTGGACGGAGCTGTTCCTGCTTCCGTTCTCGATCGCCAGGCGGAAGATGAAAACGTGATGAGGGAGAGGAGGAGGACGCGTTTCTCCTGCTAGGGCGGGGGCTGCAAGATCCACAGGCAGAAGGCAGACCAGGAAGATATGGACCATTTGACGGAAACGCTGCCGCACTTGCTCTCTTAGGCTTAGCTTCCCCATTCGTTGCCTGAATATGCAGAAGCTTGCTCCTACACCTGTACATGAGTCACGAGCGTGGGATGCAACGGGGACGATCGATTGTGTTCATTGCGGCGAAAGAAGACTCTCTGCACGCTGTGCGCATTCACGTGACATCAGAAGCATCTTGGGAGTATAATTTTGGTTTTTAGAAAAGGTTTGTTTTTTGTCAATTTATAATATATTACTGACGTTTTAAAGAAGAATTCTTTTTTTTAATCTTCATTTCCTTTGGATTATAGTAGGCGTAATAGTTGATTTTTGATATCTATATTGCTCTTTTTTCCTATTAAATTATACCTCCAAATAAGGCCACAGATTTTAATAGATCTTTAAAAATTACACTAAAAATGTGAAATACAGGTATTATATTGAGGTAAGCTTCATGCTAGACCATCAACATACAACCTTGGCAGGCATCTAAGGAACAAACTTGTTGTGTGAGGTTTTTGTACACTTTGATTGTAACGTTGTAATTTTTTTCATGCTTATCTTTGTAAAGATAAAATATTTAATCAATCTCTCTCTTTAAAGTTGACCCTTGTATCTTAGCTGGATTTTATGAGCTGCATTTCTTACTCCTTGTATGCATCTTAATGTGTTTTCAAAAGGAATTTTCTTGTTAATGTTAGACTCTTGTTAATGTTACTCTACCGCTGCATATGCCATTTTTCACTCAAAACCTCTTCTAACTATGTACTATTGTTTTCTTTCTAATCTTGTTAATGTTAGACTCTAATCTTGTTAATGTTAAACTCTACCGCTGCATATGCCATTTTTCATTCAAAACCTCTTCTTAATGTGTTTTCAAAAGGAATTTTCTTTCTAATCTTGTTAATGTTAGACTCTACCGTTGCATATGCCATTTTTCACTGAAAACCTCTTCTAACTATGTACTATTGTTTTCGGAAGTTAGTTCATTGATGTACTCTTCCACCTCTTCTAACTATGTACTTTTGTTTTGGGAAGTTTGCTCGTTGATGTAGTTTTCCAATTATGCTTAAAAGAGTGAAATGTAAGTTTGATCATCGACCTATGTACTTATTTTGACCACTTTTTAGTTGCGTAGTTGATTTTGGTTGGTAGATTGATCTTGTATAGGACATAGATGATGCGATTTTGGTTGGTAGATTGATCTTGTATAGAAGGACATAGATGATGCTCTGATTGTCGGAGTATAATAAGATATGCTTCATAAAAAAGAAACTGTGCATGGATGTTTTATATTTATTTTCCTTCCAGCCTATGAGTTTTATTAGTGGATGTTATCAACAACTATTTCTAGCTTGAATATTAAAAATAATATAAACTAGAAACCTTCAAGCTTTGGAGAATATCTTTAAGAGAATGGATACTAAACATATATTTTTATTCGTTGTCCTTGTAGAGGGATAAGAAAGAGAAGAAATATATCTTTATCTTTAATAAATATGCTTAATTCTATGATTCCACGTTTGATATGAACCTAGTTGTATGACACATATCAAATGATCTCGAGCAATAGTCTCTTGCCCACAAAATCTCAATGTGAGAGACGGTTCAATAATATATTAATCTTCATTGCGTTAAGAGTCATGCACACACATAAGGAGTCTCATTTATATATATGTATATACATGCACTCACATGCAAGTACGCCTCACTCATGGAATAAACATAAGAGCTCTCAAGAAATTCGTATTTAATTAAAATAGATAATCGTTTAGTTCACTTTTATAGTCATTTAAAAAATGATACTTTTCACACTCTAGTATTCATCGTAGTTAAAATTAGGTCCTAAATCCTTGTTTATGGTATGATTTTGATTGCAAAACATTTCCATAAAATTTTGAAGGGTTAGAGAATTATTCTTGAGCTTCAAACCTTCTCGACTTGCACAAATGTGGGTTTTTACTTAAAAATGCTTAATTTTGAGAAATAACTTTAGAAATTCTAGATTTTTCATCATCCCACAACATTGCTTAAGTGCATCCATCATATTGCTTGTTTCGTTCTTGAGAATCCTAACCATCTTCTCTCTTTTGACTTCCAAAACTTCTTAGGTGACTTTCTATCTCTAATACTCTTTTCCCCTTAGAAATTTTTATTCTTAGCACATGATTTGCATGTGGTTGGTCTTGAGGGAGTGTGGGTGTTGAAGCACATTAGGTTTATTGAGTTTTATAGAATAAGATATGACATATGTTACAAGCGATGATTTTTGTTTTCTTAAATGATAATAATACGGGGACATTAGTTAGTGTAATGCATTGGCAAAAAGAAAGAAATCATACCTTTGCACAGTCTTATATGGGTTTGTAATAGTCAAGTATTTTCTTTAGCAGTATTTGTCAAAAGTAGAAGAAAAGCAATGAAAAAACATATTCGAAGACATGTATGCGTCAAAATCACGAATTCGAATAGAAGTAGAGAAGCCCATTTTTTTTAAGTAAAAAAAAAGATACTTTTTTAAGAAGTGTAACTCAAAAACAATGGGGAGGCAAAAATATTCAGCTCTTCGATCTACATAATAGTCTTAGGGATTCCCTAGGTCCAAATCCGCCTCCAAATATCACTTTTCAGCTTTGTAAGTTTAGAAGTTTTAGAGAGAGTAAAATCAAGGCATTATCTTATAAAGAACTAAATATAAATCCCAAAACTAGATACTTAAAATATGCTTCAAAAAATTTTCACTGAAATGGTTTTATTCTCTTATGCATGCTCTATCTTTCTCTCATACAACAGTTCTCTTAATTCTTTCGTCTTCATGTTCAATTTTTAACAGAAAATATGATATAAATAACGTTTAGAAATATAAAAATTATCATTCCTAAATTTTTATTGTATGCATAAAATAAAATGATTATTCATTCTAAGCATTATCCCTACAATGTATAATAAAAAGTTCAAAATAAATTATTTCACTATCAAAAGCTCTATTATATGCTTATACTAGTGAATCGAAACCTATATATATCTTTGACATAAAAGGATAAAATTGCCTATACAGGCACTACGATAGTGCGTTTCGAGGTCGAACTCGGCTCAAATAAAAATTTGGACATCATAGAGCAAAGATGTTTTGAAGTCCTAATCGCCTTAAGGGGTGTCGACGATGCCCTAGATGAAGTGACAACTTGCTCTAATACCAATTGTTAGATTTTGAGGTCTGCGAAAGCATGCGAAGAGCACAAGGAAGAAGAAGAATTTTGGAGCACAACACACAATAGTGAATGTATTATCATATGAATGTACAAAAGATTAGTCATCAGTTAGGGTTATAAGCATATATACAAGCTGGGACAAAAAACCTTCGAAAGAGGAAAAAATGTATCTTGTGGTTTCATGTGTGTTCACATATAGTACTACAAAAATATATCAATAGTTTAGAGATCATACTTATAGATGTAGGAATATCTTTTAGTAGAGATATCAAGTGATAGGTGAAGGATTTGAATCTGTTAAAGTACCACGAACAAGTTAATGCTAGGATTGCGGATATGGTAGAATAATGGATTAGTAAGTGGTAGCAGTGCTTCCAATGTTGGAATATTATTGATGAAAAACAGAAGATCTAGCATGCCACTTATAATTTGATAAATGTTACCCATGGTCTATTATTGGTCTATTGCATTTGGTCAAGGATCCTAGATGGTTCAAGAACTAGAGCTCGGGGATCCAAGGGTCCAGAATGAGTCCTCAAGGTTATTCTATCTCCTTAGAGTGGCCATATGAAAGATGTTTAGACCTTGTGATGAAGATTAATTAAGCCATTTTTATCTAGTTATTGAAATATTAAGCTAGGTTAACTACTTTAGCTACAAAATCGATTCTACCATCTTTAGAAGATTACATGGATTGTATTGCATAAAATTGGGACTCGTTGAAATATGCTCTTCACTTTGAATCTTTGACTTTAGTAATCATCCACAAAAGAATATTTAGTTTGGATACCACTTTCTCCCTTGACTTCATTCTAGCTCCTCCTAGGATTCTCCCTGTCGCTCTTGCCTTTATCTATAACAAATTTACTAGCTAACCAATTATCAAATCAAGATATTGTATGATAAATTAAAAACAATAAATTTCTTGAAACCCAATAGATCATACACACATATCTTTCCAAAGATCTTATCAAAAAGCTCTAAATTTAAAAGTGTGATTCGCTAATCCAAGAGCATGATAAAATATTTTTAAAAAATATAACCTAAAACACTCTATTGTGAGAGCAAATACATGTTCCATAAATCTCTAGTCAAAGAGCGTAGACACATAAATTTCTTGAGATTGATGACCGGGTTGAAGGTAAGCTCAATCGGGTAGTGATCACAAACAACAAGGTCCATACATTGGGAGAGGGAAGGAGAGCTCTAATTGTTGATAATATTCTATGTAATATAGTTCTTGTCAAGTTTAGCTTTTGGCAACTCCACTCCAAACTAGAGGTTTGACCAAGAGAACCTCGTCTTTGATCTCCACCAGATCCAGGTGGAGCTTGACTTGGTCCTAGATATCCTCCTCATGATCATCAATCACTCGTCCTCTTTTTTCCATCTATAAAAAAGAACCTCCATTATATTAAAGCCCCCACAAAGAATGATGTTAAGAGGCAGAGAGTCCAATGATTCCCAAGTGGTAATTCTTTTAGAATCGATATTTGGAGCATACACAAAGACAATGGTGAAGTGCAGAGAATCCCCAAATGTTGAGCCCATAAAAGTCATATTGGTCAAAGTGAACTCTAGTCAAAGTCAAAAGGTCAAAGTCAAACTAGTCAAAGTCAACATTGTCAAAGTCAAAGTTAACAGGGGTAAAGTCAAAGTGTTCGAAGTGCAGGTGTCAAAGTGCACAGGTAGTATACAAGTATTGTCCACAAACGGTGAATTGGAGAAAGTGGTTGCAGGTTGCAGAGGTATTTCTCTAATTTCCTTAAGGTTCAAAAGTGTTGTTTAAAGTGTTTTGGAAGGTTCAGGTGAACCCTCTCATAAGTACAAAAGTGAAGACTTAAAGGGAAAATGTGAAGGTATGTGAAGCGGCAGCGTACGCAGAAGTGAAAGTATGACCCCTCAATTAAAATTTCGTTTTTAGCCTAAAGTCACATGACAAAAGAGGGATTCATTGGCTGCCACTTGTGAAGATAATCTTGGGGACATCAAAGTGAGCACCAAGATACAGTTGCAGTTAGGAGTGTACGTGAATCGACACTCAAATCAAGGCAAGGACAATTCTTGGACCATTCTAAGTGTAAGCAAGGGTAAGCATAGTATAAGTGAAGCAAGAGAGAAGTGCAAGGGACGCCAGTGTGCGACGCAGAGAAGTGAAGTGCAAGGTATGCATGGAGAGTGACTAAGGAAGTATGCAGAGAAGTGCTAAGCTAGTCCCCCAAGGATCCCAAGATCTCATTGCGATGTGCGTGCATCGACAGAAGGTGTCCAGCCCTCCTCCTTATTGGAAGCTTGGTGCAAGGTGTGCACAAGTGCAGGCTTGGAGAAGGTGGAGGTTTGGTACAGAGAAGTCCGGCAGCCACAAGACTTCATAAGACTTTGGATATTTGGTATTTTGTATTTGAGTACTCTGTGGGATTTTGCACAGAAGCATTGGTTATATTGTGCATCACCATTGTAATTGTCTCATTATAATCAATCACATAGGCTTCCAGTGTGTATTTTCTCTTCTTGTCTTACCCTTTTCTCCTACAAACACTCAAATCCCTTCTTGTCTAAGAATCCCCAACAAAATTTGGCACGCTCGGTGGGACCTCCAAGGAGATTTGAGCATAGGAGAAGATCTATTGAAGTTGGAGAAGCAATATTCAAGTGTTCAAGTGTCGACAGTACTACTTCAATGGACTAAGAGGTACATATTCTTATTAATTATTTCATAGTAAGAGGACTATGAACAGCCCATGATCGCAACCCGATCCCAAACATTGAGGGTCAACTGCAAGCAAACAAGAAGGAAGGTTTTAGAAGATCAGCCAGTCCACTTTCATCAACTTCATCATTAAGGAGCATGGCTGGTCAGTTAGACTTGGAAACCTTACTGTCAAGATTGAACATAAAATTTCCTTCTTTCAAAGGCCTAGCTTAGGAAGATCCGGACGAGCATATTAGAAGGTTTTTGGCACTATGCAAAACTAGAGGCTTAATGGGTAGGGAGGATGCCTTTTTGATACTCTTCCTTGCCACATTAGAAGGATTAACAGATAAATGGTTCAGCCAGTTTACGGAGAACCATTTTACAACTTGGGACCTAATGAGAGATGCATTCAAAAATCAATTTCAGCATGGAAATACTGCAGAGATCATCATAGAGGAACTAGAAAATTTGAGATTAGGTCCAGGTGAAAAGTTCCCAGAGTTTGTGACTAGGACCAAGGCACTAATGGCTAAATTACCAGATCCACCACATGATTTTTTTTGTTAAGAAATGGTTAGATAAGCCACTTCCAGTGACCACCCGGTGCAAAATCAAGGAATTAGTGTTGCCTATAGTCTCCATAGAGGAGTTCATCAACACAGCTACACGACTGGAGCAGATAAGGCAACAGTATGGAGCAACTTCTTCGCAACTACAATATTCCATAAAAATGGAGGATCCAGTAATCCAGCTGAGGAAGGAGCTGGAGGGCCTAAAAAGGAATAAGCCCCACAAAGAGGAGGAGAATGTTGTTACTTAGTTGAGAAGGAAGATTGAAGCATTAAAGCTCCAAAAGGAGGAGGAGGTGCAAGCAGAGAAATTGACCCAACTGCGACAGGAGCTGCAGGAACTCAAAGGGGGTGGCATCAAGAGTGGACTTTGGTGTTCCATGTGCAGCAAGCGAGGTCATATAGTAAGTGAATGTCCTCTGTTAAGTGTGACTTGCCAATTATGCAGGAAAGCTGGTCATGAGGTCCAAGAATGCCAATCAAGGGGAATACCTGCAACAACATATTGGACACAAGGAGGACCCCTACCTTCAGCAAATGTAATGGCGACTACACCCAATCAAGATAACAATTACAACCCTAGATAGAGAAATAACTTTGCAAATGGGTCTAGAAGGCCAATCATTTGTTTGAGATGTGGAGAATGTGGGGCACTATCAAAGTAGGTTCACTCTACTAGAAAATGCCCCTCCTTGCAGAAACTGCCTAGAGGCCAGGGACCACTATACAAATTGTTGTCGTAAGAACCAAGCCTCTTCATCTAGACCACACATTCAAATGATTTTTGTGCATAAAGAAGAAAAGTTAGATCAAGTCAATGAGCCATCACCATCTACCAGGGTGGTGCAGTTAGAAGAAATAGAATCTTTTACAGTGCAGATAAGAAATAAGGGAAAGGCTCAAGTAGATATAGCTCAAGAATCAAGAAATGATGGATTGAACAAAGACAAAGAGACATCTGAAGACAAGGCCACTGCATGTGCAGATACAAGGCAAAAAGGAGATCTCATATATACCAGTGATGCCGTTGGGCATGCATTCAATAGGACTCATGAGGAGTTTGATAAGTCAATTGGAGCTCATGCTCTTAACGAATCAGAGGTTGCAAAACTCCTCAAGTCCATGAAAAAGGAGGTTAGTATTTTTTATTAAATAAAGATGGATGGGAAATTCAGGTCAGATTTCTTGTAGATAATTGATGAGGCTCCCACTACAAGTTTGGTGGCAAAGATTGCTGTTATACATAAAGGTAAAACTGTAGGGGAAGCACCTCTTACAGATTATAAGAGTCCTTGACTGACAATATCTATCAAAGGTCATGAGTTTCAATGAGTTATTGTGGATAGTAGTTCTGGCATTAACTTGATGCCTGAACATACAATGGAAAAGATTGGACTCTATCCTTCAAGGCCTGCAAATTTCACTGTTACTTTGGCAGATCAGAGCAAAGTAAGGCCCTTTGGAGTGATCCCAAAAGTTCCACTTGAAGTACAAGGTAATCTATTCATTCTGGATTTTATGGTTTTAAGATTGCCCCAGGTTGAAGGAGGATTTTTCCTCTTAATTGGAAGACCATGGCTGAGGCATGCAAGTGTCATCCATGATTGGGGTAAGGACACTATGTGGGTACAAAAGAAAGGGCAAGAGCTTATACACATCCATTTAGAAGAGGGCCCAGATAATCAAGGGAACACTAGCATGATGTAAACAGTTCGCATTTGCATGGAACCAGAATCAGAGGACCAACCCTATATAGATTTCGAGGAAGAAGAGGATATTCTAAATTGGCTCGAAGCAGGCAACTCTTCCTCTTGTTTTGGAATTTTTCTTAATAATTCTTGCACGGCTGAAGGTTATGATGAAAATGAGGAGAAAGTTCAGGTTGATGGATTGGGAGAGCCCATTACAAACCACAGAAGAAGCAGGAAGACACACCTCAAATACAACTTGGAGGAGGATGTAACAACAATAGAGAAGGAAGCTACTAAAGCTAAAGATAAGGTAAAATATACTAGTGAAGAATGCTCTTTCCCAATTCAAGAAATCCCTGCAAGATGGATGCAGGATAAGGAGGAATGCATAGAGATCCAAAATACCCCTACTTATGAAACAATGCACGAAAAGCTTGTGGAGGAAAACAAGGATGGAGAGGAGCACGAAGATGATATGGTAGAGAGAAACCCTATCAAAGAAATACAATTAGGAACTCAAGACAATAATCGGCCAGTTTTGGTGGCCACTTGGTTGTGGAACCACCCAAGACTCCTTGAAAAGGTAAGATCATGCTTGGCCCATTATACAGATGTTTTTGCCTGGCATTATAAAGACTTAGAAGGAGTGCCTACCAATTATGGAGAGCATAGAATCCCTCTGGTTGAGGGAGCCAAACCAATACGAGGGAAGAGTTATAGACTCAACCCAAAATATACCGAAGCTGTTTATATCGAAATACAAAAGATGGAGGATGCATGGATCATGATTCTGGTAGAACACTCAGAGTGGCTCTCACCTATGGTTATAGTTCCAAAGAAGAATACCAATAAAATCAGAATTTACGTTGACTTTAGAGCACTCAACAAGGTGACCATCCCAGATGGATTCCCAATGCCATTTGCAGAGCAGGTCATTGAAGAAGTGGCTGGACATGCTTATGGATGGCTTTAGTGGCTATAATCAAATATCAATACACCCAGAGGATCGTAAAAAGACTGCTTTTATCACACTTTGGGGATCATATGTGTATGTAAAAATGTCATTTGGGCTCAGAAATGCTCCAACCACCTTTAACAGAACGGTCAATCTCATTTTTGGCCCCTTATTACTGGAATCACTTAGAATCTTCATGGATGACTTCTCTTCATTTTCAGGTTCTCACAATGTGACTCCTTTATATTGTTTGGACCATCACTTGCGACAACTGCAAAATGTTTTTAAGAGATGCAGGGAGACTAAGCTAAAGCTCAACCCAAACAAATGTCATTTCCTTGTGATAGAAGGAACTCTCTTGGGACATGTGGTGTCGGCTAGAGGTATGGCCCCAGATCTTGACAAAATCATTTCTATATTAAAGTTGCCTAAACCTAAATCTCCTAAAGAGATTCAGAGTTTCTTGGGGCATACTGGATACCACAGAAGGTTTATAAAAATGTATGCAGAGATAGCCAGATCACTGGCTAGACTTACAGGTAAAGAAATACCTTTTAAATGGGAAGAAGAGGAGGAAAAAGCATATCAAACATTACGGTCAAGGTTAGTGTCTGCTCCCATTTTGATCAAACATGAGTGGTAAAAAATCTTTCATATACATGTAGATGCCAGTGCCTATGCAGTGGGGGCAGTTTTGACCCAACCCAGTGAAGAATTTAAGGTGGACAGAACAATTCAATATGCCAGTAGGATTTTGACCAAGGCTGAAAGGAATTACAATACTACAGAAAGGGAATCCCTAGCCATGGTTTTTGCTATCCAAAAATTTTGACATTACTTACTGGGAGTGAAATTTGTTATTGTAACAGATCACCAACCACTAAAATACTTGCTCAAGAAACCACAAGCCACTGGTAGAATATGGAGGTGGTTATTGTTGTTCCAAGAGTTTGATTTTTCTGTAGTCCATAAACCAGGTAAAGAAAATATTATGGCGAATCACCTATCCAGGATCAATATGATGGATCAAGCTAGTGGAGTCAATGACGATTTTCCAGATGCTAATTTGTTCGCTGTACAAGCTCAAGGTTGGTATTATGATATCAAAAATTTCATTAAAACTGGAGTGTATCTAGAGAAGGCTAGTGTTGTGCAAAGGAAGAGACTGCTAATTAAGAGCAGACCTTATACCTTCATTGAAGATAAATTATATAGACAGGGGAAGGATGACAAGTTTAGGAAGTGCTTGGAAGAAGAAGAAGTGAGGGAAGTCCTTCAATATGCACATGAAGGAGCAAGTGGTGAGCACCTTCCAGGGCATATCATGAGTTAGAGGATCCTTGATGCTGGTTTATGGTGGCCTACATTATTCAAAGATGCGGAGGACTGGGAAAAAGTATGTGATGTTTGTCAGAGATGTGGACCTAAGCCCACCAAGAAGAGGCATAATCCATTGATTATTTCCACTTCTTGGCAACCATTTGAAAAGTAGGGGTTAGATTTTGTAGGACCTATCTATCCTCCATCGATTCCAAAAAGAGAGAAGTATCTATTGATAGCCATCGATTATGCGACAAAGTGGGCTGAAGCTATTGCCTCTCCTGACTGCACTGCCCAAATTGTTGCTGATTTCATTTACAGTAGCACCATTTGCAAGTTTGGATGTCCACTTGAAATTTGTACAGACCATGATACTCATTTTGTGAATAAGGTCCTACAGGAAATTTTCAACAGGTATAGAATTCTACATAGGACTTCTTGTGCATACTATCCAAGAGCTAATGGACAGAATGAATCAACAAATAAGGTATTAATTTCCATGTTAAGGAAGGAATGTATGTTACAACCCACTTCTTGGGGCATTGCTTTTCAAGGTACCCTATGGGCATAGAGGTTAGCTTACAAAGAGGCCACCGGATATTCTCCATTCCAATTGATTTATGGCAGATTGTCAATTGAGCCCTTTGAATTTTTACATGGATCACCTAAAGTAGCATTCGTGCAGGGAAAGAAAGGTTGTGATATCTCTCAGAGGCTTGGAGCCCTACATAAAGTGGAGAAAATTCATCTACTAGCAACAAAATAATTGATAGAGACTCAGATGAAGAGGAAGGAGGCACATGATCGAAATCTGTGGAACAGCCACATAGAGCCAAGCATGTTAGTTCTTCTCCATAGACCTCATCTTCAAACACAAGTGAGAGGAAAATGGCTTCCACACTAGGAAGGACCTTATCGAGTTAAAACAATGTTGAATTGGGGTGTTGTGGAGTTAGAGACATTGAAAGGAGAGGCCTTGCCACTGGTCAACATTTCCAGGCTCAAAGCGCACCAACAACACACTTGAAGAAGTATGGATCACCTCGAATCGCAAAATCTGTCCAGGTTGTACATAGTCCTCTTATTTTCTTTTTGCTCAAGTTTTAGTCTTGTTTCTATATTTTTTTTTCTTCATGTTTGTTCTTTAAGTTCTTAGCAATTTTAGCAACTCTTTCATAGTCCTCGACAAAAATACAAGGTTTGGAATTTTTCTGGGAAATTTTCACGCACTTTTTAGAATTTTTCCACTATTTTTCATCATTTCAAAAACTTATTTTCTTATCAAAATGGAGGATTTGAAGAAGCTCTATGTGATTTTGAGGGAGAAAATGGGCATACATTGGTAGGATATTTCTTGAGAATTTTTTCAAAATTTTTTTGTTAAAAAAAAAAGATCCCTTTAGGACTTTTTCGGAAAAAAAAACTCTCTTGCTTTCTCCCCTCTTCCCCCCCATTCTTTTCCCCCCTCCCCCCCCCCCTTCCCTTTCCCCTCCCTTCCTTTTTCTCCCTCCTCCCCCCCTTCCCCCCCTCCCCTCCTCCCCTCCCCCCCTCCACTCCCCCCCTTTTTTCACCTCCCCCTTCCTTCCCCCCCTTCCCCCCCTCCCCGCCCACCAGCAGCTCTCCACCCGCCTGCAGCTCTCCGCCTGCCCGCAGCTCTCCGCAGCCCCCCATCCGCCCCCCCTCCCTCCCTCCCCGCCCACAGGCAGCTCTTCGCCTGTCCGCAGCTCTCCGCAGCCCCCACCCGCGGCTCCCCCCTCCCATCCCCCCTCCTCCCCCCCTCCCCTCCCCCCCCTCCCCCCCCCTCCCACCCCCCTCCCCTCCCCTCCCCCCCCTCCCCCCCCTCCCCCCCCCTCCCCCCCCCTCCCTCCCCGCCCACCCGCAGCTCTCCGCCCGCCCGCAACTCTCCGCAGCCCTCCACCCGTCGCCCCTCCTCCCCCCCTCCCCGCCCCCCCGCAGCTCTCCGCCCGTCCGCAGCTCTCTGCAGCTTCCCCCCTCCCTCCCCCCTCCCTCCCTCCTCCTCCCCCCCTCCCCTCCCCCTCCCCCCCGCAGCCCTCCACCCACCCACCCGCAGCCATTTATTTATTATTTATTATCTATTTATTATCTATTTTTATTTTATTCTATTTTATTTTATTTTATTTTATTTTTTTCTTTATTTTTATTTTAATTTTTTCATTTACTTTTATTTTTATTTATATATTTTTTTATAGTTTTATTTTATTTTTATTATTTTTTCTCTATTTCATTTCTTTAACCCTTTCTTTCTTTCTTTCTTTTTCTTTTTGTAACTTGCCGATTCTTTCATTCTTTTCATCATTCCCTCCTCTACCCTTCTCTGTTTTCTGTGTTTTTTAGGTCGTTCTTAGGGTTTTTCACCATGTATATTATGATTTTTGACTTATTTTTGGTCAATTTATACATTTAGAGTGTTTAACATTGACTCTATGCAAGCCTGGCCGTTCGTCTTCATGTGGTCCGCACCTGAGGGTCAGGATATTTATTCGGCCTTCACTTCGTTTCCCCATTTCCCTTCCGGTACTATATCCCCCCAGTCCATTGCGGCTGGTATTGGTTCTTCGTTGACCACATATCGGCCACCTCCTTTCCTTTATTCAGGTCTCTTTGGAGATGAGACTATCGCTTTCTGCACTCGCATGTTTAGCCCTTCCACAGCCTCCCACAGGATGGTGCAGCTCCTGCAGGCATTCATCTTCCATTTCTTTTTTCGCAGCCCGACTTCCCACCAGCCAATTTCCGATATCCGTATAGCCGATCCCCTCTATTGCTTTGTCCATGGGCAGCCCTACCCCTATGCCTTCCTCATGTTTGCTTCTTTCCAGCTACGATGCCGACGCTTCCATGAGGCCCTATCCCGAGGTTCTAGGTCTTTTTCGGTCTATTCAGCCCCCATCCTGGGTTGGCTATTTCATTTGCCTGGTCAGGTCACACCAGCCCCATCTGCCCCCCTCCCGTCGCTCCTCCTCCTATCCATGCGATCAATATCACCTCTCCCTTGTCCACTAGCCTTCCCCCCCCTACTTCCTCCACCCCGTCGGAGCAGATGTTGCATGCCTATCTCTCGATTCGATTACAGTGACAGCTGCTCTACATCGCCAGTATGCCTCTTTGATCAAGTGCATACATGCTTCTGCTGCCGCACAGTGGCAGTCTTCTCTAGCCACTATGAGGACACTTCAGCAGGAGTGGGATAGGTTCCGGGATGAGGCCGATTTTGTGAATGGGGCTCTTTTGGAGATGCAGCAGCAGGCTTCTTTGGGCATCTGCGACAACCCTGCTTGTCGCCTGGTTCGATGCGAACGCAACCATCTGTGCCGTTATCGGAGCATGGTTGCTGCTTGTACGGAGCAGGCAGCCATCATCTCCCCATTATCGTTGGACCTGCCTTCCCATCCTCAAGATGCTCCCCAGGAGGGGGGTTCTCCCTAGGCCCCAGGACACCAGCCCGACCACGCCCACTAGTGGTTGTTTCTACTACCTATGTCATCGCCTCTCATCCCTTTTTGGTCGCTCTACCTCATTTTGCTCTTCGAGGCTTACCTCTTTGAATTCATCTAGTTCGACCTCCTGCTTTTTCCTTTACCCTTCTTTAGATTAGAGGCTCTCTCCAGTACTTCAAGCCATTTCCATGGCACTTTCATGTATTTCAGGCCTTTTCGAGACTGTCGTTGTATCTCATTTTGTTATATATATATATATATATATATATATATATATATATATATATATATATATATATATATATATATATATATATATATATATATATATATATATATATATATATATGGGATTTTGCTTATCGGTTCTTCCTACAATCTCTTGTTTGGTTATTGAATTGTGTATTTATGCAATTGTAAGTATTTCTATTTCACTGCCATTGTTTGATTTATTCTGTACAGTTTATGCTTTTTCTTTTCCATTTACATTTCCTCTTCCCTTTTCACCCTACCCTTTTCCCAGTCCCCCTTCTAGTCCCCCTTCCCCTAACACCCGTCGTCCACTACCATTTTCATGCCACCCCAACCCCACAACTACAACCCTACAACCTCCATATTCTTTTCCCTTGCCCTTTTTCAACTTCATTCCCTCTACTCTAAAATATCCACTTCCCTCTCACTCATTTTCACTACCATTTTCTCCACATTGTGGTTTTTCAAGAATGCTGTTTTGGAGGAGCTCATCTTCTCATAGGAATCAAATGTCCTCTCTACCCTGTCGGAGTTTTGGTTGTCACTCTCCTGGACAGAGAGTACATTAGGTGGTGGGCAACTGTTGAGCCCATAAAAGTCATATTGGTCAAAGTCAACCGTAGTAAAAATCAAAAGGTCAAAGTCAAACTCATCAAAGTCAATATGGTCAAAGTCCAAGTCAACAAGGATAAAAGTCAAAGTGTTCGAAGTGCAGGTGTCAAAGTGCACAGGTAGTGCACAAGTATTATCCACAAAGGGTGAATTGGAGAAAGTGGTTGCAGGTTGCAGAGGTATTTCTCTAATTTCCTTAAGGTTCAAAAGTGTTGTTTAAAGTGTTTTGGAAGGTTCAAGTGAACCCTCTCTTAAGTACAAAAGTGAAGACTTAAAGGGAAAATGTGAATGTATGTGAAGCGGCAGCGTATGCAGAAGTGAAAGTATGGCCTCTCAATTAGAATTTTGTTTTTAGCCTAAAGTCACTACATGACAAAAGAGGGATTCGTTGGCTGCCACTTGTGAAGACAATCTTGGGGACATCAAAGTGAGCACCAAGATACACTTGCAGTTAGGAGTGTACGTGAATCGACACTCAAATCAAGGCAAGGACTATTTTTGGACCATTTTAAGTGTAAGCAAGGGTAAGCATAGTCTAAGTGAAGCAAGAGAGAGAAGTGCAAGGGACGCCTGTGTGCGACGCAGAGAAGTGAAGTGCAAGGTGTGTATGGAGAGTGACTAAGGAAGTGTGCAGAGAAGTGCTAAGCTAGTCCCCCAAGGATCCCAAGGTCTCATTGTAGTGTGCGCACACCGACAGAAGGTGTCCAACCCTCCTCCTTATTAGAAGCTTGGTGCAAGGTGTGCACAAGTGCAGGCTTGGAGAAGGTGCAGGTTTGGTGTAGAAGAGTCCGGCAGCCACAAGACTTCACAAGACTTTGGGTATTTGGTATTTTGTAATTGAGCACTCTGTGGGATTTTGCACAGAAGCATTGGTTGTATTGTGCACCAACATTGTAATTGTCTCATTATAATCAATCACAGAGGCTTCCAGTGTGTATTTTCTCTTCTTTTCTTACCCTTTTCTCCTACAAACACTCAAATCCCTTCTTGTCCAAGAATCCCCCAACACCAAACGAAGCACCAATCCACTGATGATCACGATTCCCCAAGGTATCCATAAGTCTAGCATACCAAGTTCTATTAATGTTGATAGTTGTGTCACCATTTCTCTTGGGATGCACAATGGAGAGCTAGACATGGGACAAAAAACTACATAAGATGCTTCCCATCAATTTTCATCTCTTGAAGATAGATAAAGTCAGCTTAAGATTTTATCGCAAATCCACTAGCCAATAATGGCCTCTCTTGAGGGTTCTAACAACCCTCTAACATTGAAAGAAACGATTATCATTATCATAGGTTAAGTTCTTTGTGGAGGAGGGGCATTGTCCCTCTTTTTCTTGTTTTTCTCATCATCTTTTTTCTTCGAGGTGAAGAAGTTTTGACATAGGAGTTGACATTTAAGGAGGCTCTTCCATGGTATCTCAATCAATTGTTTTCCTTTGTGAGAAGTCTTCTTCGAAAACGAGTCTCAATCCTTTTGAGAATTATGGATCCAATGATCGAGCTTTCACTATCTTGGTTAGCATCATAGTTGGTTGTGAATCTGTCCTCTTTGCTAGTAGTGTATCCTTCTTGGTTTTCTTCCTTGTAAGTGGAATCCTCTAGAGTTTTCCCATCATTGTGATCTTCATAGTGATTCATTCCTCCTAGGTAATCCAAGTCATTGACTCCTTCAGCATGTTGCAAAAAATATTTGTTTTTGTAGGCATGCAAGAGACTCTTTTCAATAATATCCTTAGAGCTTCTTCTCCTTCTTGATCTCACTTCTATGAAGCCTTCCAGATCCATCTCCATGAGTAGTGTTTCCTTCCCTTTCTCAGCATCCAAAGGATGATGTTCTGATATGGTTTGGGCAACTAAAGCATCTTTGTTCCCCGTTACATTATCTTTTTTCTTATTCTTTTTTCTTGTTATTTTTCCTTGTTCTTAATGGAATTTTGTCTCCAAGGACATTCTTTTTGTCATTATTGTGTTATACATGTACATATAAAAGTTTTATTTTTATGTACTTTTGACCATTCATTGGATAGAATAGTTTTGAGTATTAATGGTATTCGTACGGTGTTGGAATTTTCTAGTGGGCACCATGCCTTAAATTTGATGCTCAACATTGGGCATCATAAAATCCAAAAGATGTTGGATTCAAAGATGGACGTCCTTCTACTTTCACATGGTAATTAGTAAGGTTTAATCAGAATTATGTTGCATACTACAATCTATCTCCAAAAAAAAATCTTTTCTAGAAAACATATCCGATGATGATAGTTTTACATATTTTTGCCTACAAAAACAAGACTTGGAGTACAACACTGAAAAGTTTCCAGTCCAACCGCAATAAGATTCATACTCACTGCTTTTGACCAATGCACTTAACACAAGAATGCATGAGCACAAATAGCAAAAATAGTATCATTCTCAAGGTTATCTACAAACACAAATCGAATTTGCATACATTGAGAAAGGTAGTCCTCTAATGAAGTTGCTATAGATAAGTATTATGTTCACTACAGTATGCATATAACACCCCCAATTTCCATCCGAAAAGCCTCTATAAAGATTGACACAAATAAGCTGAAGTAAAAACCTCTATATAACTTTAGTACTCGAAACATAGAAAACAAGTCCATAATATATGTGCTTTGATGTAAGTTGTGTTAAACATATGCAACGAGAGGTCCATAATATGTGTGCAACGAGAGGTCCTTAATATGTGTGCAATAAAGTAAAGTTGTGCTAAACATATGCAACCACTTTTTCCTACGTTGTGGTTGAAGTGTACGGGATGAATTTGTATAACATAACGGTTGAAGTGTATAGGAGGAATTAATCTGTATAATATAACTCAAGCACCAAGGACTATAGGCATTCCCTTAAATTTAGAAATATGTTCATTTCAAATCAGTTTTCCCAATAAATGCATTTCAAACCAATTTTTCCAAGAACATAGACCATTTTTCCATAGAAAAAATCTCTAAATATTATGCTCTTAAATTCATGTATGAGTAAAAGATCTCAAGAGAACTAAATCATATATATATTCTAAAAAGCATATATTAAATCAATTATTCAAGTTGGATGGCTAACCTTTGGTGAGAGTATAACCTCGAAGAATAAGTGACAGGATCTCTTGTTCAATTATGGAAGTCTCCACACATGCTTCCAATAGCTTCACATAATATGAAAGGTTTAGACTTTGAAAATCATGAATAACATTATGCTTCATTGACAAAAAGAAAGATTTTCTACAACCTTCAAGCTCCAATGTGCTCTTGTATAAATCAACAATACAAAATGTAATCTACAAGCTTCATTAGATGGTACTAGTCAAAGATGCAAGATTACAACAAACTACCAAGCACTCACTATCACAAAAACTACCCATTAACCTCGAGTCTCAAAGGACTTGAATATTTCATTGACAAGCAATAGAGGAGCCTTACAAGTTATGGCAAATGCTATGATATAGGATAGATTGTAGACCTATGACTACCCTTCAACATGAACATTAAGGCATCTCAAAAATCATAAATATCGATTCTTTACTAAATTGACTAAATATTTGTGTTTGTTGAGACCATCCTCTTGTTAGTAGTTACATGTTCTTTAACAAGAAGATGTTTTCTTGGCAACAATTCAGAGAAGTTCATTTTGCATTGCGTAAGCTCTCGACACTTTCGGGAGTCGAGAGTCTACCTATAGCCTCTAGGTGTGACAAGTTACAACTTAAAACCTCACTGAGATGCTTCAAACTTCATAACTATGAGAACCATCATATATATATATATATATATATATATATATATATATATATATATATATATATATATATATATATATATATATATATATATATATATATATATATATATATATATATATATATATATATATGGATGCCCAAGTTTTTAGATCGGGAATCCCTCGGGATACCTTGGCATTTTATATGAGCATCAAAGGATGCCCCACCGTCGTGCATACCATGCTCTCTCCTTCTCTCTCTCTCTCGCATCTTACAATAAGATGCTTGGCCTTTGCACCATGCAAACGAGACACCGCATGTGTGTAAGAGAAAGGTTCTGTGTATTGAAGAACGGGGAAGCAAAGCTTGCTCTCTCATCTTACAATAAGATGTTTGCCCTTTGCACCATTCAAACGACAAATAAATTTATTGAGATTGATGATCGGCTTGAAGGTAAGCATAATTGGATAGTGATCACAGACAATAAGGTCCTCACGTTGGGAGAGGGAGGGAGGGCTCTAGTTGTTGATAATATTCTACGTAATATAGTTATTGTCAAGTTTAGCTTTTCGTAAGTCCACTCTAAACTAGAGGTTTGACCGAGAGAAACTAGCCTCGTCTTTGATCTCCGCGAGATCCCGGTGGAGCTTGACTTGGTCCTAGATATCCTTCTCATGTTCATCAATCACCCGTCCTCTTTTTCCCCATCTATCAAAAAGAACCTCCACCATATTAAAGTCCCTACAAAGAATGATGTTGAGAGGCAGAGAGTCCAATGATTCCCAAATGGGAATTCTTTTACAATTGATATTGGGAGCATACATAGAGACAATGGTGAACTGCAAAGGATCCACAAAGAAAGCACCAATCCACCGATGGTTATGATCCACCAAGGTATCCATAAGTCTAGCGTACCAAGTTCTATCAATGTTGATAGCTGAGCTGCCATTTCTCTCAGAATGTGTAGTGGAGAGCTATCATGGAGCAAAAAATACATAAGATGCTCCCCATCAATTTTCATCTCTTGAAGATAGATGAAGTCTAGGCTTAAGATGTTATCGCAGATCCATTGGCCAATAATGGTCTCTCTTGAGGGTTCTAACAACCCTCTAACATTGAAAGAAATGATTATCATTATGAAAGATTAATTTCTTTGTGGGGAGGGTCCTTGTCCCTCTTTTTCTTGTTTTTCTCATCATCTTTTTTCTTTGAGATGAAGAGATTCTGACATAGGAGTTAACCATTAAGGGGGCTCTCCCACAATGTCTCAATCAATTGTTTTCCTTTGTGAGAAGTCTTCTTCAAAAACGAGTCTCATATCCTTTTGAGAATTACGAATCCAATGTCTTGGTTAGCATCATAGTTGGTTGTGAATCCATCCTCTTTGCTAGTAGCATATCCTTCTTGATTTTCTTCCTTGTAAGTGGAATCCTCTAGAGTTTTTCCATCTAAGGTAAGTCAAAAATAGTGGGGAGGCAAAAATACTCAGCTCTTTGATCCACATAATAGTCTTAGGGATTCCCTAGGTCCAAATCCACCTCCAAATATCACTTTTGAGCCTTGCAAGTTTAGAAGTTCTAGAGAGAGCATAAAATTAAGGCATTATCTTACAATGAACTAAATATAAAGCCCAAAACAAGATACTTAAAATATGATTCATAAAATTTTCACAAAGATGCTTTTATTCTCTTATGCGTGCTCTATCTTTCTCTCATACAATATTTCTCTTAATTCTTTTATCTTCGTGTTCAATTTTCGACTAGAAAATATGATGTAAATAACGTTTAGAGAATATAAAACTTATCATTCCTAAATTTTTATTGTATGCATAAATTGACATGATTATTCATTGTAAGCACTATCCCTACAATGTATAATAAAAAGTTCAAAGTAAATTATTTCATTATCAAAAGCTCTATTACGTGCTTATACTAGTGAACCGAAACCTGTATATATGTTTGGCATAAAAGGATAAAATTGCCCACACAAGCACTATGATAGTGTGTTCGGAGGTCGAACTAGGCTCAAATGGAAATTTGGACATCATAGAGCAAAGATGTTTTGAAGTCATAATCGCCTTAAGGGGTGTCGATGATGCCCTAGATGAAGTGACAACTTGCTCTAATACCAATTGTTAGATTTTGAGATCTGCAAAAGCACGCGAAAAACACAAGGAAGAAGAAGAACCTTGGAGCACAACATACAATAATGAATGTATTACCTGTTACCGTTAGTGTCCATGTGAAAGGCCAAATGGCCACTGGATACTTCTTTGTATATGTTCTTTAATAAAACATATAGTGGCCTGGTCAACCATAAACTATATGTTCGATCGCATTTGTGAGACCTAAGAAGTCTGTCTTCATGCTCCTTGTGTACTGTGTTTTCTGTGTATTCTGTAGCATCTGTGCCAAGTACTGTGTGCAGCCTCAGGAGCTCGGTTTTCTACTCCAAGCATATCATCGTGGAGCTCTCGAGAAGGAGAGCGAATTGTGGTGCATCCTCGTTGATATACTTCACTGGTATCAGAGCAGATGATGCAAAAAAAGCTTTGTTCCTTTTGTGCGAGCGAGCACCCCCCTTCCCAAGGCTTTCTCCAAGGCTTACGACTAAGGCGAGGACCAAGGCATAGACCGTGGCATACCTTGTCATCCGAGTCACCGAAGTCATTGTTGGCGCTGTTGGCTGCGTGTGAGGGAGGACCTCAATGATCAAGGAAGATAGAGGTTCCCAATACTTCCCGGGAGGTCACCCATTCCACTATTGTTCTCCCTAGAGCTCGCTTAACCGTGACAATCTCTTGCCACTAAGCTACACTCTTGTGGTGTCTGAAGAAGGGGAAAGACTAAGGTTGACATTACCTTGAACATGTTTTGGTCCCTCAAAGCTTCATTCTTTGCTTTCAAAGCTTATTTTTGAAGCATTTTTGGGTGTCTTTTGGAGCCATTTTGGAGTACTTTTGCACATAGTTCTCTTCACACAGGTCCGCAAACATCAAAAAGAGTGTTCTTTGTACTTCTTCGACAATAAATATCAACCTTTGGGGCTGTGTTTTTCAGCCACACTTGCAAAATTATAGGTTTCTGGAAAGGTTTTCAGTTTTGGTGGGAGTAGCCGCTGCAAATTTATGTAGGTTTTTGAGACAAAAACATCAGAGTTGACAGACACTTGCCAGAGTTATTGGCTAGTTTTTGGGCTATGCATTCAACCTTTTAGTATCATTTTACTGCATATATTGACCACATACACATCATGTACGCTTCTGTGGATACCGCTTATGTATGTCCATGTGGTCATTGATATAACGGTTATGTTCTTTGCATAAAGCCTTTTACTTTTGATAAAGAGGGTCGTGGTGAGGTTTTCTTAATTAGGAGATACCCAGATGTCGGGTTCTCTTCGGTGATGCAGGTGGAAGACTTACCCAACCCACCATAGGAGATGTATGATAGTTGTTCATAGGTGCTCGATAAGCCTAATTGGCTTCTATTGGGTAACTGATTATATGCAGTGGATTCACTGATTCAGTATGCAGGCAAACATGTCAGTACTTGTAGTTTTATGATATTTTGACACTGGTCATATGCTCATTTTGCAGAGGGTACTCTGGCAAAATTTTTCTAGATTTTTGGTTTTGTCAACTATACAGTATTCGATTTACTCCTTGATACACTTATTCATTGGTGTTTGGAATCTTCTAGCTCCATTATCATTCCATTCAGTTCTCTACCATCATGGCATCACAGGTCTCAGGCACATCCAATGGATCAGGGTCTAGTGCTAGTGTTCCGAAGAGGAGCTATAACTTGCAAGGCAAAGACCATTTTGAGATCCGAAAATTTGATGGCACAAACTTTGCTCTATGGAAGAATCAGATTAAAGATGTGCTGATTCAAAGGAGGCAATGGAAGCCAGTTAATGGGATTTCAAAGAAGCCTACTACATGGATGAAGATGATTGGGATGAGGTAGATGAAATGGCCAAGTCTACCATTCGCTTGCACCTGGCAGATAATGTTTGCTTTACAGTATTAGACTGTGAAAGTGTAGAGGAGCTTTGGAAGAAGTTATACAATACATATGAAAAAGAGATGGCATCAAATAAAGTGTATCTGATGAGAAAATTATATGAACTTCGTATGAAGGACACAGATAGTGTTGATGCTCATCTAAATGAGTTTGATGCTATATTCTCCCATTTATAGGCTCAAAAAATGGCTATGGATAATGAAATGAAAGCAGTATTGCTGTTATGCACCTTGCCATCATCATGGGATACATTTTGCACAACTATTAGCAATAGTGCACCTGGTGGTAAACTTATCTATGATGACATATATGGAGCACTCTTGAGTGAGGAGATTCATAGAAAATCTATGGTTGGCACTCTGAGTGGAGATGCATATAATGTTCGTGATTCTTACCAAGGAAAGAATCAGCAATGTGGCAGGAGCAAGAATAAGGAAAAGAATGGTCAACGAAATAAGAGTAGAAGTAAAGCAAGGAAGAGGGATATCGAATGCCATTATTTTCATAAGAAAGGACATATGAAGAAAGACTATTATGCATTAAAGAATGCTAAAGGTAAAGGACAGAACGTTGATGGGCATGTTAAACAATTACCTACACCATCTACTTCGACTGTGAAGATTGAACAAATTAATGCTATTTCTGATGATGCTGATGTGTTGACACTTGATAGTATTGTGCCATCTGAGGCACTTATGGCTGATTCTCTTTCCCACACATGGCTGCTAGATTCTGGTGCTTCTTTCCATGTGACACCACACAGAGAATGGTTCTCTAATTATGCAGTAAAGTCTCTTGGTACCATGAGACTTGGTGACTCTTACTAGTGTGATGTTGTGGGGATTGGAGATGTGGTTGTGCAGTTCATTGATGGTTAAAAATTTACTATGCATAATGTATGCCATGTACCTCAGTTATCACGCAGTTTGATGTCAGCTGTTCAACTTGATGACCTTGGTTACAAGGTGGTCTTCTATGCTCAGTCCTTTCACATATCAAAGGGAAATATGGTTATTGCAAAAGGAAGCAAAGTTGGCTCACTTTATCCTTTATTTCTATCACAGAAAGAACACTTGTTAGCTGTTACTGAACAACCTATGGTTTGTATTTGGCATGGTTGTTTGGGCCATATATTTCATAGTGGAATGGAAAATCTTTCTCGTTCTAGCTACCTACCTCTGTTATCTTTCTCGGATTTTTCATTTTGTGAGCATTTTCAATATGGAAAGCAAACCAGAAATGTGCATAGAACGCACATCGACTCTTCAATTCAGCCTTTAGATCTAGTTCATACAGATATGTGTGGTCCCATGCCCACTAGGTCCTTAGGTGGTTCCCTCTACTTTATCACTTTCATAGATGATGCTACTAGAAAAGTTTGGGTATATCCGATCAAATTGAAGGATGAGGTATTCCCTACTTTCAGAAAATGGCTTGCTCCAATTGAGACTGAAAAAGGAACTAAGCTTAAGGCTTTACGTTTAGATAACGGGGGTGAGTATACCTCACATGAATTCCACCTTTTCTGTCAGTCTAGAGGGATCCGTAGAGATTTTACAGCTTCTTTTACCCCAGTACAGAATGGTGTAGCTGAGAGGATGAATAGAACTATTCAAGATAGAGTAGTCTCTATGTTGCATCATGCAAACCTCTCACAAGGCTTTTGGGCAGAAGCAATATTGACTGCAGTTCATGTGATTAACCTTTCACCAAGTACTGCCAAAGGTCTGAAAGTGGCACAGGAGTTATGGACAGGGAAGCCACCGTATTATGATCATCTTCGAGTTTTTGGGTGTGAAGCATATGTTCATATACCCAAGAATCTTAGACAAAAGTTGGACCATAAGTCAAAGAAATGCATTTTTCTTGGATATGGTCAAGAAGGAAATTTTGGATATCGCTTATGGGATCCTAAAACAGGATCAGTGATGAGAAGTAGTGATGTCATTTTCAAGGAGTCTAAGATGCATAAACAGCCCATTAAGGATGTTGAAGTGCGAAGAGTGGTGTTTGAGGATACTAGTCCTCCTTATTAGCATGCATAAAAATGTTGTACATAGGGATGTTCAAGAGAATGTCCATTCAGATCAGTATGCACATGTTCCTATTCAACAACCATTGAGAAGTTATGCACATGTCTCACATCCACCTGATAGATATGTTCCAGGTTTAGATTTTGTTATGCTAACAGATGCGGGTGAGCCT
Source organism: Ceratopteris richardii (assembly GCA_020310875.1). Taxonomy (NCBI): domain Eukaryota; kingdom Viridiplantae; phylum Streptophyta; class Polypodiopsida; order Polypodiales; family Pteridaceae; genus Ceratopteris; species Ceratopteris richardii. The sequence continues at coordinate 48,737,058 of CM035437.1, read as the reverse complement.
TCTTGCTACAAAGAGGCTATGCAGATAGAGGATCATGTCAAGTGGGGGCATGCCATGAAGAGAGTTGGATTCTATTCACAAGAATAGTACTTGGGATTTAGTGCCTTTGTCAAATGGTAGGAAAGCTTTACCATGTAAATGGGTATATAAGCTAAAATTCACATCAGATAGTGCTTCTCCAAAGTATAAAGCACGGCTTGTTGCAAAGGGTTTTACACAACAACATGGCGTTGATTTTGAGGAAATCTTCTCTCGAGTGGTCAAGATGACTACCCTGTGCATGTTGCTTGGATTCGTTGCAATGGAGGACTTAGAGCTAGTCCAAATGGATGTGAAAACTACTTTCGTGCATGGAGATCTTACAGATGAGATCTATATGGAACAACTAGAGGGTTATGTAGTTCCTGGCAAGGAAAGTCTAGTTTGTAAGCTTAAGAAGAGCTTGTATGGACTTAAACAGTCCCCTAGACAATTGTACCAAAAGTTTGATTCTTTTATGAAGTCTCAAGGCTATTCTCGAAGTAATGAGGATCATTGTCTCTACACAAAGAGATGCTCATATGGCATCTTGATATGCTTGATACTTTATGTCGATAATATGTTGATTGCTGGGAAGTCCTCTTATGATTTGTCAATTCTCAAACAGAAGTTGAGTCAGACATTTGATATGAAGGATTTGGGGGATGCCAAACATATTCTTGGCATGCACATTACTCGTGATAGGAGTAAAAGATGCATATACTTGTCTCAAAGTGAGTACATATCCAAAGTACTTCACAGGTTCAATATGCAGGGTGGAAAGGCATTGAATATACCTTTACCCACATATGTGAAATTGAGCAAGGATGATTGCCGCAAATTAGATGAGGAAAAGGAATTCATGATCAAAATTCTCTATCAGTCTATTGTTGGTAGTCTCATGTATGCTATGGTAGCTACGAGACCAGACATTGCATTTGTAGTGGGAGTTGTGAGCAGATATATGTCTAATCCTGGCAAGAAACATTGGGAAGTAGTCAAGATGATTTTAAGATATCTGAGTGGCACTAAGGACAAGTGTCTATGCTTAGGTAGAGAGAAATCATCCATTATTAGTTACACAGATTCTGACTATGCTGGTTGTGTAGACAATCATAAATCTACATCAGGGTACATTTTTCATTTTGCTAGAGGTGCTATCTCTTGGAGATCTCGTCTTCAAGAATGTACAGGTGTTTCCACCACAGAAGCAGAGTATGTTGCAACAAGTGAGGCATGTAAGGAAGCATTGTGGCTTTCTCGTCTTGCTTGTGATATGGGTTTACCTCAGCATATACCTCATTCGCTTAGTGATAGTCAGAGTGCCATTGTTTTGGCTAAGAATCCAGTCTATCATGCAAAGACCAAGCACATTGAGGTGAGGTATCACTTCATTAGAGATTGCTTAGCCACTGAGCACATTATTCTTGAGAAGGTTCACACTCAAGATAATGCTACAGATGCTTTGACTAAAGCTCTACCACAGGATAGTTGTCGACACTGTTGTCACTTGATGGGGGTTACTTGATTCCTGATCTTACACAGACACTTGTCTACTGTGTAACATGCCCATCAGGTGGGAGGTATAGTTTGTAAACTTACACTCAGGTATTCTTTATCATTCTTTATTTTTTCTCCCATAGTTACTTTGGCCATATTGGCCTTTAGTGGGAGATTGTTATCGTTAGTGTCCATGTGAAAGGCCAAATGGCCACTAGACACTTCTTTGTATATGTTCTTTAATAAAACATATAGTGGCCTGGTCAGCCACAGATTGTATGTTCGAACGCATTTGTGAGACCTAAGAAGTTTGTCTTCGTGCTCCTTGTGTACTGTGTTTTTTGTGTATTTTGTAGCATCTGTGCGAAGTACTCTGTGCAGCCTCAAGAGCTTGGTTTTCTACTCTGAGCATATCATCTTGGAGCTCTCGAGAAGGAGAGTGCACTATGGTGCGTCGTCGTCGATATACTTCATTACCATGTGAATGTACAAAAGAGTAGTCATCTGTTAGGTTTATAAGCATATATACAAGCTCTGATAAAAATCCTCTTAAGGAGGAAAAAAAGTATCTTGTGATCCCATGTGTATTCATACATATTACTACAGAAATATATCAACAATTCAAAGATCACACTTATAGATGTAGGAATGTCTTTTAGTAGAGATGTCAAGTGGTAGGTGAAGGATTTGAATCTATCAAAGTACCACGGTCAAGTTAGTGCTAGGATAGCAGATGTGACAGAATAATGGATTAGTAAGTGGGAGCAAGTCTTCTGATTTTGCAATATTATTGATGAAAAATAGAAGGTCGAGCATGCCATTTATAGTTTGATGGATGTTGCCCATGGTCTATTATTGGTGTATTGCATTTGGTCAAGGATCCTAGTGAGTTCAAGAACTAGAGCTCGGGGAGCCAAGGCTCTAGAATGAGTCTTCAAGGTTATTCCATCTCCTCAGAGTGGCCATATGAAGGGTGTTTGGATCTTATCATGAAGATTAATTAAACCATTTTTATCTAGTTACTGAAATGTTTAATCTAGGTTGACTACTTTAGCTATAAAATCAGTTCTACTATCTTTGGAAGATTGCATGGATTATATTGCATAAAATTCAGAACTCATTGAAATATGCTCTTCACTTTGAATCTTTGACTTCAGTAAGCATATACAAAAGAATATTTAGTTTGGATGCCACTTTCTCCCTTGGCTTCATTCTAGCTCCTCCTAGGATTCTCCTTATCGCTCTTACCTTTATCTATAATAAATTTACTCGCTAACCAATTATTAAATCAAGATGTTGTATGATAATAAATTTCTTGAAACCCAATAGGTCATACGCATATCTTTCCAAAGAACTCATCAAAAAGCTCTAAATTTAAAAGTGTGATTCGCTAGTCCAAGAGCATGACAAAATATTTCTAAAAATTATAACCTACAAACACTCTATTGTGAGAGCAAATACATGTTCCATAAATCTTAGTCAAAGAGCATATACACATTAATTTCTTAAGATTGATGATCGGCTTGAAGGTAAGCACGATTGGGTAGTGGTCAGAGACAACAAGGTCCACACATTGGGAGATGGAAGGGGGGCTCTACTTATTGATAATATCCTACGTAATATACTTTTCAAGTTTAGCTTTTCACAAGTCCACTCCAAACTAGAGCTTTGATCAAGAGAAACCAATGTCATCTTTGATCTCCGCTAGATCTAGGTGGAGCTTGACTTGCTCGCAGATATCCTTCTCATGATCATTAATCATCCATCCTCTTTTTCTCCATCTATCAAAAAGAACCTCCACCATATTAAAGTCTCCACAAAGAATGATGTTGAGAGGCAGAGAGCCCAATGATTCCCAAGTGGCAGTTCTTTTGCAATTGATATTGAGAGCATACACACAGATAATGGTGAATTCTAGAGGATCCCCAAAGGAAGCACCAATCCACTGATGATTATGATCCGCCAAGGTATCCATAAGTCTATGTTGGTGTAAATGAATCCAAGCTCACATACTTGGACATTTGGATATTCACTTCTATGAACTCACATGGAGTCACATATAACTATCCTCTTGTAAAAGCATGACTTTTATCTTTGTAAAAGTGCATATGTAAAAAGAGCACTGGCAATCATGAGTTCTTAAGAGAATCTTTCCACGAATTATTCGGTGAGGATTTATGGCAAATCAAGTCTTGAAACTTTGGAACACTTCTAGGTAAAGGTTCAAATTCAAACTTGAATGTTCGCTCCAACAAAAATTCTATAAAAAGTGGACTAATTAGTCGTGTGTAGAGAAGCTAGAAGAGCCTGATTTGGAGAGACATTCAGAGGGATTTCAAGTGGTTATTGAGCTCACACTATAGCTCTACCATTTCCCTCATATTGTGCAATCATTCATTGCCAATATCATTTTACTTTATGTTCATTAGTACATACACTTTGATTATGTTTCATTTTCTATTCTCTCTCATGTATCACTCTGAACAGTGAACTCCTCTCATCCATTTCTCAGTGTGTACTTGATCATTTGCAGTGATTCAAGTGGGCATATATTCATAAGACCATCTATTCTCTTGCTACAAATTTTCATTTCAATTGGCTCAGTCATTCTCAAATCATGTGCAAAACATTGCCCTTTGGTCTGCATATTGTTAACTCTTGAAAATATCGAGATAGATATCTAATTTGCTAAGCATCATTCTCAGTTCATTTTTTATCATTTTAAGCAAAATAACTTGTAAAATTTAGCTATCCAATCTAATTAGATATTCCTAAAAGAATTTTATCCAATTTTTAGCAGAAAAGGAGTACTATTTATTTTCGTGAGCAGGTATGATGAGCAAAAATAGCAAGTTTTTGGTTCATAGTGAAACTCCAACTTATCCATTTTGATCCACAACTCAATTTTGGCTGGTGTGAAGCAGGAATTTGCATCACCATCTCATCTTTGGAAGGTGTCCATCATCTCCTCCAACAATGTGGTATTAGAGCAACATCAAGGTAAAACAGGAGATGGATTTCTATCAGTCATTGATAAATTGGACAGGAACAATTATCTAGCTTGGTCACTAAGGATGAAGGCTTACCTCCAAGGAAGAAGCTTGTATGGATACATATCTGGAGATGAAGGAATGCCAACCTTTAGAAGCAAAAACCAACCTACAAGAGAGGAGCAAGAGAGACTATTTGCATGGTGTGCAAAGGATGCTCTAGCCATGTCTTACATACTCAATTCAATCTTTGATTTTTTGTTACCTCATATTACAAATTGTAAGACTTTCCAAGAGACGTGGGAAGTGATATCTTTATACTTCTCATCAAATACAAGAGCCAGAAAGAACCAACTTTGGATGGGGTTCACAACCTTGAAGAACCAACCAAAGCAAAGTGTAGCTGAGTATGTGACCAAGATGAAGGATGCAGCTGATCAACTTGGTAGTATTGGAGAAGAAATAGAAGAGTAATAGATAGTAAGGCATATCATAAATGGCATCAAGGTTGATGATAAAGGGGAGTATTTTACCACAACAATGGACCTATATATGGACATACAGATACCTGACCTCAATACATTGATGGGCTCAATCTCCTGCCCTTTACACTGATAAAAATAAGAGTAAAGAGAAAGGCAAAGGTAAGAAGAATGAAGAAGATGCAAGTACCTCTCAAGCGAATTTCATAGGTAGAGGAAGGGACAGAGGAAAGCAAGGCAGGGAGAGACCATACAATTCTTCACCTTGCATTGTTTATGGCTTGAACAATCATACTATAGATGAATGCTTCAAGAACACAAAGAATCAGAGAGAAAGAGGCTTCCATAGAGGAGGCGATAGATAATCAAGAGGCAGGTTCAATAATGGAGGAAATAACTACCATCACAATTACAACCAAGGCTACAACAAAAATTATCAAGGAGGCTCAGAGGAAGAAGAGAATACAACAACTATACAAATGATCAAGAGGATTCCCTATTACTCATGAATATGATAGTCAAGCAAGGTAAAGATGATGAGTACCTATTCTATATTGATTCTGGTTGCTCTAATCATGTAGCAGGCAATATAGCATTATTGTATGAGCTTGAAGGGCCTAAAGGAAAGCATGAAGTTGACATAGGTGATGATACTAGGTACTCAAAAGAATATTGGAAATGTTAAAGCATCTCATTGTAACATGAATCTTCTAAGTAGGATATTGTATGTGCCAATAATAACCAAGAATCTAATCAGTGTTGGACAGATTGTTGAGAAGGGTTTACACGTTAGATTCACAAGGCATGGAGCATATGTAGAGGACCCTCAACAAGGCTTCAAGAGGATTGCAAAAGGTGAGAAATATGGTAGAATTTTTACCTTTGAAGTTGAAGATACAAAAAATATTGATCTCTTCAATTATAAGGACCAAACCCTATCTGAATTAGAAATATGATATAAGAGACCAGGATATATAGTAGAAAGGACATTGAAGCAAATATGCAGGCATCAGAGTGTGCTTGGCATCCCAAATGTGTCAAAGCAACACATGATTTACAAATGTGGAGCATGCCAATTTAGCAAGTCATATAGGCAACCATTCAACAAAAGATGATACATGTATGAAGACTACTTGGAGCTTGTACACACAGATGTGTAGGATCCTAGTAGAGAGCCATCAATTTTAGGATCAAGGCATTATGTTTCATTCATAGATGACTATAGTAGGTGAACAATACTTTATTTTATGAAGCATAAAGATGAAGTCTTCACTTGTTTCAAGAAGTATTTGGCATTGATTGAGAATCAAACAGGTAAAAGTTTGAAGAGGCTCAGATCTGAAGGAGATGGTGAGTATTTCTCACATGAGTTTGGTTCCTTCTCACAGGAGAGAGACATGAAGAGAGAAACTACTACAAGATACACTTGTGAACATGATGGAGTGGCAGAGAGAAGAAATAGATTAATACTAGAGGTTTCAAGACCAATGTTGAATGAGTAAAAACTCCCTAATTATCGATGGGCAGAGGCTATTTCCACAACCACTTACCTAATCAATAGGCTTCTATCCAAGTCTCTAGATGGGATGACACCTTATTAGGCATGGAATGGCAGGAGACCTTCTTTAGATCATTGGAAGATCTTTGGGTACATTTCTTATGCACATATACCCTCACAGATTAGGAGAAAGCTTGATCCAAAAGCTAAAAGTTGTATATTTATTGACTATGATCAGAATAAAAAAGGATATAGATTATATAATCTCACTAACAAAGGATTTACAACTAGTAGGGATGTGGTATTTGATGAAAATAACTCTTGGTTTGAGGATGGTTGTAGGAAAATAAAGCTACCCTATGATTTGGAGAATAATTTTCCAAATCTGATCAAAGAAGAACCACATACATCAGAGGATGTCGATTGAGAAAATGAAGAACAAATTGATTTTGAAGAATTCAAAGCTTGGAAGTCCAAGGACAAAGTAAGATTCAAAAAATTGAAAGACATTCCAGAGTCATCCAATCAAGCACTTAGAGGATCTCAAAGGATAAGCAAGACACCTAAAAGGTATGGCTATGACACATCATTAGTCAACAAGCATTCTATATACATAGCTAAAAACTTTATGTCAGAGAAACCATCTACATTTGAGGAAGCCAACAAGAAAGAAGAATCGAGAGAAGCTATGAAGGAGGAAATTGAAGCACTTCAAGAGAATAGCACTTGGGATTTGGTTCCCAAAAAATGATTCATGAATGTAATAGGATCCAGGAGGATTAACAAAGTGAAAAAGAATTTAGATGGCACAATAAACAGGTGTAAAGCAAGACTAGTAGCAAAGGGGTTTGCTCAAACTCATGGAATGGACTATGAGGAGACCTTCTCACCCATAGCCAAGATACCAACTATCAGAGTTTTAGTAAGTATTGTTGCTTCAAAGAATTAGAACTTGTACTAATTAGATGTTAAGAATGCATTCCTTAATGGATGGATCTCTGAAGAGGTCTACATGGCTCAACCACCAAGATACGAGGATAAAGATAAACCTAATTATATATGTAAATTAAGGAAGGCACTATATGGTTTAAAGCAAGCTCTTATGGCTTGAAGCCATAGGCAGGTCATATACTTGCAGGACCAAGGTTTTGTTGCAAGCAAAGCATATTCTTCATTGTTCATTAAGAAAGACTAATTCAAAGGTTATTTATCTATATGTTTATGTGGATGACATTATCATTACATGAAATGATGCCAATGGCATCAAGAAGATTAAAACTCAGATGAAGGAGGAGTTCAAGATCAATGATCTTGGATTGCTTACATATTTTCTTGGTTTACAAAAATTGCAGGCACATCCATGGAATTGAATCACAAACTTAGTGCTCATGAAGGAGAGCTACTTGAAGATATTATAGGTTATCAAAGTCTTGTTAGAAGTCTCAATTATGCAACCCTAACAAGAGTGGGTATATGCTATGGGATGAGTACATTGAGTCAATTCATGCATACAACAATAAAACCTCACATGGAAGCTGCCAAAAAGATCTTAAAGTACTTGAAGGGTACCATAAATGAAGGACTATTTTATCCATTTACATCTAACTTGGATATCAAGCTATACTCTGATGTAGATTGGGCTCGCTCAAAAGATGATAGGAGGAGCACCTCTGGCTAATTATCTTTTACAAGATCTAAGTTGATTTCATTGTCATCAACGAAACACACCAACTGTGACATTGTCATCAACTGAAGTTGAATATAGGGGCCTTGCAAATGCAACACAAGAGTCAATGTGGTTAAAGCTACCCTACTCAGACTTGGGACTACATATATACACTCCAATGATCTTTGGATATAATACTAGCTCACTATATTTGGCTGCTAATCCTGTATATCATGCAAGGAATAAACACATTGAAGTGCATTATCATTATGTGAGAGAGAAGCTACGTAGCAAGGACATATAATTACCCTATGTATTAGCAAACTTGCAATGTGCAGATATTCTAACCAAATCTTTGGATGGAACTAAATTGAATAGGTTCAAGATGATGATTGGATTGAAGGAAATTAAAGAGAGTTGAAGCCTAAGCATGTAAGGCTTGAGGAGGAGCTCTTGGTTGAAATGAATCCAAGCCCACATACTTGGACATTTGGATATTCACTCCTATGGACTCACATGGAGTCACATATAACTACCCTCTTGTAAAAGCATGACTTTTATCTTTGTAAAAGTGCATATGTAAAAAGAGCACCTTCAATCACGAGTTCTTAGGAGAATCTTTCCACGAATTATTTGATGAGGATTTATTGAAAATCAAGTCTTAAAACTTTCGAATACTTTTAGGTAAAGATTCAAATTCAAAATTGAATTTTGGCTCCAATAAAAAGGCTATAAAAAGAGAACTAACTAGTCATGTCGAGAGGAGCTAGAAGAGCCCAATTTGGAGAGACATTCAGAGGGATTTCAAGTGGTTATTGAGCTCACGCTATAGCTCTACCATTGCCCTCATATTGTGCAATCATTCATTTCCAATATCATTGTACTTTATGTTCATTAATACATACACTTTGATCATGTTTCATTTTCTATTCTCTGTCATGTATCACTCAGAAACCATGAACTTCTTTGATCTATTTCTCATTGTGTACTTGATCATTTGTAGTGCTTTAAGTTGATATAGATTTATTAGACCTTCTATTTTCTTTCTACAAAGTTTTAATTCAATTAGCTCAATCATTCTCGAGTTATGTACAAAACATTGCCCTCTGGTTTGCATATTGTTAACTCCCAAAAATGTTGGGATAGATATCTGATTTGCTAAGTATCATTCTGAGTGCATAGTTTACCATTTTAAGTAAAATAACTTCAAAAAGTTAGCTACCCAATCTAATCAGATATTCCAAAAAGTATATTGTTTGATTGTTACAAAAAGAGGAGTAATGTTCATTTTCCTGAGCAGGTGTGATGACCAAATTAGCAAGTCTTTGGTTCATAGTAAAACTCCAACTTATCTGTTTTGATCCCATGATTTGAGGATCATCTTTCAAAGTACTTAGATGATCATTTGTGCTTCTTAAAAAGATCAAGGGGTCTACTTTGCACTTCTCAACTCAGGTGTGGCGAGTGTGAAGCAAGAATTTGCAACACCATCTCATCTCTGGAAGGTGTCCACCATCTCCTCCAATAGTCTAGCATACCAAGTTCTATTAATGTTGATAGCTGGGCTTCCGTTTCTCCTAGGATGCATAGTGGAGAGCTAGACATGGGACAAAAAAATACATAAGATGCTTCCCATCAATTTTCATCTCTTGAAGATAGATGAAGTACGGGCTTAAGATTTTATCACAGATCCACTCGCCAATAATGGCCTCTCTTGAGGGTCCTAATAACCCTCTAATATTGAAAGAAACGATTATCATTATCCGAGGTTAAGTTCTTTGTAGGAAGGGACCTTATCCCTCTTTTTCTTGTTTTTGTTATTAGCTTTTTTCTTCGAGATGAAGAGGTTTTGACATAGGAGTTGACCTTTAAGGGGGCTCTTCCATGGTATCTCAATCAATTGTTTTCCTTTGTGAGAAGTCTTTGCAAGAACCTAAGAATTACAATCACCATGTGCTAAAGAGATGACTCTCCTCCAAACCTAATGCCTGTATATATAGCTGTTCGAATCAATGACCACAAATGGAACTAGAGTCTAGAAGTGCATGTGCAATCTCCTCCACTCCTTTCATATCTTCCACTAGTGTCTTTTAGTAGTCGGAGTAATCTTGATCACTTCTTTATTACCCTCCACTAGAGTCCACTAGTGGTTGGTGTACTGGCCACTCGAGCTAAGTCTCGTTGGACTCAAGTTAACTCACCTTAACTTGAGTTTGAAGACTCTAGAGCTCCCTGGGCAAAACTCTGTCCCCATGCTCCCCATGGGGATTGAACCCAAGACTTCCTCCTTCTCAACCTTGAGACTCAACCACTAGAATAAGTGGTTTACTTGTTTAAGAGAGCACATGAACTTATGCATAAGTCTATTCTCGAGATCTTTGGCCATACACATGAGTGACCAATTGGTATCTGATTTCAGATCTGTCTGAACAGGCCAGTCCCTTAGATCATAGACTTACTTTATTACATTCTTCCCCCCTTGTAAAAGATTTTCTTCCTAAAAAATAAAGTTATATATATAATGACCGTAGGTAATCCACGAGCCTCATGTTCTTAAACTAGAAGAACACGGTCATGTTCTAAAACTAGAAGAACATGTCTCATTTCTGTGCTTGCCAAGATTGGTCAAGTCTTGTTGATCGTGTGATAAAATAAAGACATAGTCTTTATCGCCTAAGATCTTTCAAACTTTTCTAATCTTTTTGGCTTACTTGTAGGATTTTCAAATATCTTTTTCTCATCTCAACTCCAGGCATACACTAATGCCTCTTAGATTCTAAAGCTCAAAATCTCATCAATATTGGTATATGTTTAAGTTATATCACAATTTGGACTTAAGTACCACTCCCGGTGGTTTGGGAATTCTTGGGAACTACGTACTATTGAACTTACTTGAAGAATTTCATTCTCACATCTAGGGAGAATTTATTCTTTCAAAATCTTGAGATTCATTCCAAGGAATCAAACAATACTAAGAAAACGATTCTTATTGGAATCTTTTGCTTTACTCAAATGATCTTTAAAAGAAATTCTTGACTTTTGGACATGACTCAAAGCTTGTCCAAAATATATTTCTTTTTAACCAATGACATAGTTAACAAGACTATTTCGATTATTGGCTTATCTTTAGGAAGTAGCGTAATTCCCAAAGATTACTTTGACATATCTTTAGGAAATATCTTGATTCCCAAAGATTACTTTGACTTAGGTTTCTTCTTTAAGCCCTAATTAGCTTAAAAAAAACCAAGCATAATTTTCTAATCCTTGAAAGAGTTCTTTTATGCACCAAACTTAAATCAAGCATTTCTTGACCTTGCTATGCATGCATCCGAGTAGCCATGCACAAACAACCTACCTGCTAGCTTTCAAAAAGATATAAATATACATGTGCACAAACTTGAGTGCATCCTAAAACTTTTCCAAGCAAGAAGAAAATATGTGTTGTGCATGAAAACAATGTTTGATGTATTTCCCAATACTTCTATGTCTGTTTAGCTTTCATTGAATTCGTAGCGTTTGCATAATCATTATAAAAATGAACGCCACTACCATGCTTCAATAATATTTAGATGCGTGCTACATGAAAGCAATGAATAAAGCAAATATTGAAATGAAAACAACAACTTAGAAAATATTTATCTCCCAATTAAGCTACATCCTTCCATTGATCCTTTAGAAGAGCCATTCTCTATCCTTTGATCATGAGAAAAACTACATACTCCTCCTTGAATATTGTTGATTCCTCTTCTTTGAAGGAATGAAGCCTTCATGCTTGTCTTAGCCCATCCTTTGCCTTTGGCTGATATGTAGCTGATGGATGATGCTTCACTTGAACTAGGCTTGGGATGAAGCAAAGAGCTCAAAAGGCAAATCTCTTTAGAGATCAAATTGATGAGGAGCAATTGGCTCCACTTGACTTCATCAAATCAGTTTCACTTTTTATGATGAACAATCAAGCTCAAACGCTCATTAGTGCACTGATTGGGGCAATTGAATTAAAGCTCAGTGGTTAATAGTGCAATTCTTGTATGTTCCATCTCTGAGAATATACATTTTGTGCATCCTTGTTAATTTTTAATCAAAACAATAGAGTGATATAGAGCTCTATTTCATGGATAGCACAGCTCACGGCCCTTAGGAAGGTTTGTGTTCAAGTCTTGATTTCTCTTCACGATGCATCCCTTCTTTTACGCGAGTCTCAATCAGCACCTGGGCACAAGATTTTTGGTGTACCTTAATGGTCTAGCTTGACAGTTCAGAAGACAGTTAGGTTGAGTTCAATTCTGGTCAAAAGGAATTTCCCTATGTGTATATTCTCTACAGAAGACTAGGGATTCCTTTTGCTACCATGAAGTTTGCAAACCAATAATACAAGCATAGAATCTGGCACGCCAATATCGAGCTGCGAACTTCAACTTTAATCTTCAATGATTTGTATAGATCATATAGCATATTATATTAGATTTTACAGAGATGCCCATCACTGCTAGCTTAGCAGATGAGTTTGTGTCCATTCTCAAAAGTTTGGTAGACCTAATCTTGTGTGGAGCCTCCCCAAATAATACAGGTGTACAAGCTCAGAGATTGATAGTAAACACTTTTGCTACTCGGATGAATTCACCAGAGTAAAATTGAAGCTTGAATGGACTTGGGAGAAGATAGAGAGCTATACATGAACTCGAAAGGAAAACTAATCACATGCAAAATTCAAGAAAAGCTAATCGAGATTTCAGAATATGAGAAAGATGATGAGCTATGAAGATCACCTTGAAAGCTTGCCAAAGCTCTGATACCAATGTGAGAAACTAAGAATTACGACCACCACGTGCTAGAGAGATGACTCTTCTCCCAATCTTGTGCATGTATATATAACTACACAAATCAACGAGGACCACAAATGTAACTAGAGTCCACAAGTGCATGTACAATCTCCTCCAGTCCTTTCATATCTTACACTAGAGTCTTTTAGTGGTTGGAGTAATCTTGACCACTGCTTTAGTACCTTCCACTATAGTCCACTAGTGGTTGGTGTACTCACCACTCGGGTTAAGTCTCACTGGACTCAAGTCAACTCACCTTAACTTGAGTTAGAAGACTCTAGAGATCCGTGGGCAAAACTCTCTCCCCATGGTCCCCATGGGGATTGAACCCAAGACCTCCTCCTTCACGACCTTGAGACTTAACCACTAGGCTAAGTGTTAAGAAAGCACACGAACTTATGCTTAATCTAGTCTCGAGATCTTTGGCCATACACATGAGTGACCAAATGGAATCCGATTTCAGATCTATCTGAATTGGCTAAACAACTGATTCTTTTTTGGATTCACAAATAGCCGATTTTCTTTTAATTTATTTAATACTAATTTGAAATGATTTTCATGCTCATGTATAAACCTACTACAGACTAGCAAATGATCAACAAAATCCATAATACACTTTTCAATGAATGATCATTGAATATCATTCATTAACATTATAAAAGTAGTAGGTGCATTAGTTAAACCAAATAGCCTAACTAAATACTTATAATGCCTAAACCGGGTCTTGAAAACTGTTTTATATACATCTTGATGTTTTACCCTAACCTGATGGTAGCCAATTTTCAAATCTATTTGACTATATAAAATGACTACCTAGAGCATCTAAAAGATCATCTATCTTGGGCATGGGATATTTGTGTGTGATGGTAATCTTGTTGAGTGCTCGGTAGTCAATGTACATCCTATAAGATCCATCTTTCTTCTTCATGAGAAGAACTAGTGCTGCAAAGTGAAAATAGCTAGGTCTAATCATCCTTTCTGTAAATACTCGTCCATGACCTTGCAGACTTCATTCTCCTCTTGCAAACTCATTCGAAATGGTGGTCGAGCGGTCAGACTCGCTCTTGGTATCAATTCAGTTCTATGATCAATATTCTTGCAAGTAGATAAATCTGAAGGTAATTCTTTCAAAAATAACTCTTGGAATTCTACTCTTACTTTTTTTTTTAAGTACTTGAGCATTCCAACTAGAGTTTCCATGACTACACGAATCCATCACTACATACAATGAATACACAAAATAAAGAAAGTAAATATACTTATAGTAGATCTTGAGCAACCTGGTAGCAGTTACTAATCGTGTTGTGGAGGTGATCGCAATTTGGGTGGATCGGATCCAGTCGCAGTACACAGAGAGTGTATGAAGCTAGAGAGTGTCTAAAGGTTTTTTTGATCAAAATATGAAGGTGAAGATGAAGTTGGGTATGGAGAGAAGAGATATCATGATTTGATTATAGGAAGGGGAGCATATGAATGCAAGATAAACGCATGAACATGAATGACAAGAACAAAAGAAAACCATTCACATGAATCAATTTCGAAAGGAAGAATGGTCCAAAAAAATAGAGCTTCTTATACACTTTCAAAATTTGATTCATATGCATGGGTTCTTTTGGATGATATGTATGCATGATGAGAAAAAAAGAAAATCATACACATGCATCAATTTTGAAAGGAAGAATGGTCCAAGAATGAGCTTCGTATATACTTTCAAAACTGAAACATATGCATGGGTGTTTGTGGATGGCATGAATGCATGTGGGTCATGATTTATGAATAAAGATAAACTTCTCCTCACAATATGAATGGATTATCCTCATTAGTTCAATGCAAGACTGCGGAGCCTTCTCACACATAGAAAGGGATAGATGGAGACATGTAAAAACACATAAGAGACTAAGAGAGAAAAAGACAAGAGACATGAATTAAAAGATATTATAATGAAATAATATACATGAATGTTGTAATACATCAAGCTAAGCATTCTACTGGTCAAAGGTGATCCGCATGACCCTCTCACCATGACAGTTCAACTGAATATCACACATAAGAGGATAGGTTCCACTTCATTGACCCTATATCTTTCTAGGATCCTAATGTATATCTAAAAAAGTCTAAGAATCATAAAACCAACTCCAACTCACCCACACACTCAACTGAGGATGAGCAAAGAAAGAGAAGCCATTGGGTTTATGAGCCTATCCTAGATTTGAAGTCTATCTTAAAATTGATTCTAGGAACTATGCTCTTACTAGCCCACCTTGGATCCTCACACGCTCAACTGAGAGTGATCATCTCAAGGAAACCATGTGCTAGCAAGGGCCTATGGATGCCTAACAATGATCTTCCACGAATTTGGGGGGGGGGGGATTTTCATACTTTTTTTAATGGATTTGGGCCCTTGGATCTGAAAAAATCAACTCTTAATCCAAGGATCAATTGTTTTTCATTATAATCATTGGATTTATCAAATGCATGACTAGGATTAGTTCTTTATATGATATCTAGGGTAGAGGAAAAATAGGTGCCTTTGTTCTCCACCATTGGATTTGGGGCTGATCTGAACCATCCTATCAATGCTCACATCAATTTGGATAAGATAAGCTGCTATTTTTGGACGAACTTTGCATTATTCATCTTTGACCATCAAAAAAGGCTTATGCGATGAAAAAAACTCGTGGATCCTCCTTGCTTTAAGCTTTAGTGCATCTCCATCCTTGAATGTGAGCACATCCTAACCGTACAACATGGTTCAATCATTTTTGCTATATGGCAGCCCTTCAAGCCTTCAATTTTCTTATTCTAAGAAACTGTAGTGATCTTGAAAATTGGATTTTGTGCTCTTTGACCCTCCAAATATCCTTTGATGAAGATGAAATTTTGTAGGGCTATGTTTTGAAAGGTCTCCTTTAGGAATATGCAGAAAAAACTCCCATCTGAATCTCCCTTATATAAGTTTGACTATATTTGGAAGTTTGGAAGATGACATTAAGGTATCTAGGAAGCTCTAATAGCCTTGAAAATTTGTACAAATATGTAGCCACATATGAATACATGCCAAACCATATGGCTAAGAAAAGCTCCTATACAAGATTTTGTAGGGTCTAAGTGGAAAAATTACATTTTTTATAAAATGCACATGGCATATCAATGTGCTAGAAAATCCATTTACATGTGAAATTCACGCTATAGAGTGCCTTTGATAGGCTTTAAAAGTATATGAATTTTCATGTGATTTGGTGACATTGAAATTTTTGCCTAATTTCCAAAATCTGACCTGCTTTGACCGCTACCCTGGATTTACTTGATTTCTTCCAAAGTTTGCATGTGAACTCCCATTGATATCCTTGATGCATCTTGGACTTCTCATGGAATTCTGGCTATCCTCACCGAATGTGTTTCCTATAAGCCTTCATGAATCAGAGAGGAGAGAAAATCTTGATGACATTCGCCCCCACTAAACCTGCAATTCCTCCGAAAGCACCATTCTAGAATCTCTGAAAAACAAAAAGTATTGATCATATGCATAAATGAGTAGGCACTATGACATGACACAGAATTTGGATGAAAGAAAAAATTGAAACAGG
Organism: Ceratopteris richardii; assembly: GCA_020310875.1. Classification (NCBI taxonomy): domain Eukaryota; kingdom Viridiplantae; phylum Streptophyta; class Polypodiopsida; order Polypodiales; family Pteridaceae; genus Ceratopteris; species Ceratopteris richardii. The sequence continues at coordinate 48,720,497 of CM035437.1, read as the reverse complement.
CAACATGAATATGCATGAACAAATAGGCAACATATATGCAAATGAATAAGCAAAATTGAAAACAAGAAAGAAAACAAACAAGCATCAATATGAAGTGGAAGTGGATGTATGAAGTGGAAGTGGATGTATGAAGTGGAAGTGGATGTATTGAGTCGGTTTAAGCATCAATTCCTCTCATCTTGAAGAAAATTTTGTACCTTTTTCATAAAGCAGTCTACCTTAAATATGATTATAAACAAAGATTTAGGATTTTCAAGAGACATCTTTCATCTTTAGCTTATTTTAGATCAACTTCTTTCCTACATAAATATGAATATGCTCTTTTTCTAATAGCATGCAAGGAAATCTAAATAAACTCCACTAATGCATAAATCTACCTATATGGCCCGTGATTTATTCTGCTATGCATCCTTAGCTTCCTTTGGCTTGCGCTCTCTCTTCCATTTATTTTTTATGATGATTCGGGCACTTTATGGTATGTTCACTTTTTTGGGGTGGAAGAAAGTGTAAACTTCCTAGTAGCATGTAGCACCTTATCTTTTTTCTTGATGACGCGAAAAAATTAAACCCCGATACAAGGTACAATCATTTTTTATGACAAAGAACAGTTATTTAAACTCTAATACAAGTGCTCTGAGATGGACTAAGGATGTAGAAACATGCAGTAGCAGGAGCTATGACTTCAACAATTATGCTTTCGATACAAGAAACATATGCATGTTTATATATGAAAGTCATGTTTCCAAAATAAACCTCCAATTCTACATGCCCTATCTTTCCATAATCCTAGATTATAACTGGTTTCTTAGTAGATAAATTACTACTTAAGATACAATTTTACAAAAGTAGAGAAATCATCATTTTCCCTTTTGACTCAAGCGATGTGGATATGCAATGCAATGCAAAGATTGAAAAGAAACATGCATGAAATAAAATTAGAAACAATCAAGAATGGGAAAAAAGTGGAATGAACTTGAAAAAACAAAGCAACATGAACTTGAAAAAGAAATGATATTTCTATTTTTTTATTTTTTTATTTTATTTTTTTTTTATTTTTATCATGGATACTCCTATTTACGAATCAGCCTCATTGTTGTCATCTTCTTCAATGTCCTCATCCAAAATGTACTCTTCATTATCATATTTCTTGACTAGCTTTATCCTTTTACTTGTAATCAAAGTTTTTCATGCAACTCCATTTAATTCACAAAGAGCATACATACCATTGTTGTTGACTTTTGATCAAATGTATGTCTCAAACCACCGTTGAGTGAGCTTTTTGCATGCATAAATGAGCATCCAATCTCCTACTGGAATTGGATTAGGATGCAATCGATGAGTTTTATCAAAATAAAGCTTGTTCTCATTTTAGATTCTCTTAATTTTTCAACACCATCATCAAGTCTTAATTTACCTTGTTCTAAGTGTTTAATGTGCAAGCTCAAAAAATCATCAATATACATGTTTTAAGACCAAGGCAACCATGCAAAAATATGAGATTGAATTGGAAACAATGGTTTTTGAGAGTACATGAGTTCAGCAGACGTATATCCTATGGTACGTGTGCACATCATTCGATATGCCCAAAGTGCAAAGGGTAAGAATCTAGGCCATTGTTTAATGTCACTGTTACATGCTTTAGATATGGCTTTCACAATAGGTGGATGCCCTCTCTTTATTTTACCATTCTCCTCTGGATTATATACACTAGTGAGAGACAAATGAATAATGTGATGTTCAAAGAACTCTTTCGCTTCTCTTGCATTTAACTCTCCACAATCGGAAACTACTTTCTCTATGTACCCAAAGTGACTTATGACATCTTCAAGCAAGAATTTGCAAACATTGTATGTGGCCTTAGATTGTAGTGCACGTCCCTCTACATGATTAGTTAAGTCTTCTCTGGCAAGTACAATGTAATGCATTTTATCAATACCTTTAGGCATAGTTACAAGATCTAGTACCCACTTGTAGTGAATACGGGGTGGATAAGTAGGATGCAAAGGATCTCTATGTTTCATTGATGAATGAAGTTGATAAGTAGAAAATGTAGAAACATAGCTATTAATGTCAACATACATCCTAGGCCAATAATAGATACTTCTAATTTTTTCATATGTTCCAAACAATCCTTTATGACCCGCCCATAATGTCTCATGCATTTCCTTCATTACTTGCAATTGAAGACCTCGCTTTCTTAGGACTCGTTGTGGACTCTTAACCTTACCCTTAACATGTCTCCAAAGATAACCATTATGTGGGAAAAAATTATAAGCTCATTTCCTAATGTTTCGGAATCTATTCGTAGTCCAACTAGGTGATGGTTGCAGTATACTCGGATACTTTCCTATGTCTACCCATTCATCTTCATACTTAGACTCATGAAATTTCTCATACTCGTATATATATAGAACATAGTCAACTAAATTCACACTCTTTATTAGATCACTTTCAAGATCATCATCAAATCTAGCTCTCGATAACATATCAGCAATTGAATTTGACTTATCTAAAATATGAACTAACTCAGGATTTATGAACTTAATATATGAGATCCATCTAAGCATGGCTATATCAAGAGATGAACAATTGGCTATCATTCCAATGAGAGGCAAACAATGAGTCTCAACTTTGACATTTGCTCCATCTATGTATGTTTTCAAAGCTATTACCATACCCCATAGTTCTCGTTTGATCTGTGGATACTTCCATTGTGTTTCATGTAAAATTTTAGCCCCAAACCTAATTGCATATCTATTCCCTTCACTATCATCTTGACTTATGATCCAACCTATACCAATAGGACAAGTATCAATAGTCAATATAATAGGTTTGTTAACAGAATAGTCCGCACACTTAAGGATGGAAGCTTCAAGCAAAAATTTCTTCAATTTATGCATAGCTTATGTGCGTTTGTTAGTCCACATAAATTTTCGTTTCTTCATCAACAAGTCATAGAGACAATCAGCAACATGAGCAAAATGTGGGATCCAAATAACATAAAAGATGCAAGCACCAAGAAATCTGTGTACCTCACTCACGTTGTTACACATTTCAAAAATCTTGCTAATGGCATCAAATTTATGTGGGTATGGCTTTCGAACATAATGACCACATAAATTTCCAACAATAAGAACCTCGTTGATACCAAAAATGGATTTTTCTATGAAAAATATGAGACCTACCTCTTCAAATCGTTGAAATATTTGTCCACAATCAGAGATATAGTCAAGAAAAAATTTAGGACATCCAGATGAATCTAAAGTAATATCCTTTACACATTCCTCACTCCCTTTAATTGGATTATCATCAATGAATGGCATGTTTATATGAGAGATAAAATCATGTAAGACCATATTCATAGCACTTATCATATGAGCCACAGAATTAGTTGCTCCTTGAGGTAAAGTATACATTTGCACTAAGCCTAAAGGAGTTTTCATTGTGGTTATGTCATGACTATCAATTGCTAATTGGAATTGGTCATATCTAGAATATAAATCACCCGTTGAATAGATAGAATGTCTTGAAAATGATTCAACATACTTATCTACAATGGGTCTTGTTCCTACATTCCTTATGGTGAATTTATTGACAGGTTGGAGATCTTGAATAAAATGTAGTTTCCCGTTCTTTTTAGGCACAATGAACCACTATTTGAGTAAGGTGCAAAAGATGGCTGTAAAATTCTCATGTTTATCTTCTACTTAAGTAGTCTCATTAGCTCAGGTAAGTGAGCCTTTGGAACTGGTATAGGGCAAAGATTCCATGGAATATGTGGAATAGTAAAGATTATCATGGGTGCAACTAGCTTAGGAGCTATGCAACCAATCTCATGAGGATACATAGTAAAGGCTTTTCCATGGCTACATATGACTCTCTCAAATTTATCTGTCTCTGTTGGCAAAAGAAGTGATCATCGCTACCAATTTTCACCTCTTTGATTGTCTCATCTGTGAATGTATGTCCTATGTTTTTCTTATCCTGAAGAATTGGATCGTTTTTCACATCAATAATTTTTTCATTACTTCCTTGGGGTAATGGTTGAGCTACGGGTTTGATTTTTTGTCTATAGTTTTTTACTTTGTTTCAACTAAGGCATCATGTGTTTGGTTAAATTTTGAGCACTTAACATTGAGAGCACACTCTTGGATTAGAGCATACTCATCAAGGGAAGAAAGAAGAACAATATGGGAATCAGAATTATGTGGAAGACATAACTCTAACTCCTCGAGAGTAGAGAAACAATAAGATGTCTCAATCACATGCTCAACGTGCTCATCATGTTCCATGATTTTGTTGGTTTTATAATTTTTTTAGGTTTTTTGGATAAAGGACTTGTATAATTGGCTTTTAGGAAGAAAATATCAACTAGAATGTGAAAAACAAAGTGACAAACTATTATATAGGTTGGTTGGTTGCAAGATGTCAAACCAATGTCCATTGTTGTCCCCCTCAACAATGGATTCTATCTGAAATTTTGATCGTATGTAGCTCCAAACATGAATCGGGGTGCACAATCACTACAAGCATGCTCATGACCCTGAGTAACAATAGGTTTCTTTCTAATTGACAATCGATTCCTAGGATGATTCACTCCTACCATCATGACTTGAAGTGATTGCGTTCCATCCTTAGAATTAATTCTAGCATAGGTAGACCCATCATCCATGGCTTTAGTTTCCATACAACTCTCATAAATAAAGGGCTGACCTAAGAGAACTTCATAGGAGCAATTATCTTGAATAAAAATATGAAATTCTTCTGTGATTTCTCCTATGGATATGGGCACACTAGCACAAACTCCATACAGGGTACCTACACCATTATCTGCAATTCTCATATGCCATCCACAATCTTTATCTATGGATCATCAAAATTTATCATAGAATTCTCTTGAAATCACATTGATTTCAGAGCCGGAATCTACTAATGCATTTACAGTGATAGCATTTTTATCATTGCCTATTTTAACATGCATCTCTGATGTACCTCTAGACCAAAATTTTCTTTTAAAGTGACTTTTCAGGATTGTTTTCATGATTTTCATGGACAGGTTGAATAGGTCCTAAGAAATTTTTATTAACATTTACTTCATCATCGTCAAGGTCCTCTTCATAAGATTCATCAAAGTTTAAGGCTTCATTCATAGCTTGATCTTGATCTAGAGCATCTTGCATCTCAATATCTAGATTAAGAAAAAACCTCATCCTTTTAATTAAACCGATAAAGTTATCTTTAAAAACAAGCTTTGCAATAGAGAAAACTTGTTCTAAAGACATAGTCACTTGACTCTTAATCAAAATGTCATCTAAAATCTCCATAAGATCTATTTTTCTCTCATTTTTGAAATGAAGATGGCTTTGGGTTTTCTCTTTGGTTCCTTTTGTTTTTGCTCAGGATCTTGTTTTTGTTCATGTTCTTGTGTTTTGTCTTGAGTTTGTTCTATTTTCCTTGTTTGTCTAAAGGCTTTGGTTCCGATTTTCTTTGCTTTGTCTTCTTACCTTTTTGTTTCTCCTCTTGTTTTTGTTCATTGGGTTGTGATTCTTGTTTTTTATCTTTGGGTTGTGATGTTTCCCCTTGCTCTATGATGGTTTCTATTCCCTCTAAGGTTTGTTTTCGAGTCACTCTTCTTTCACTAAGCTCAGTTTCATCTCTTTTTCATTTTTCTTCTACATTGGATATGTGCGAAATAAGAGATTGATCTTCTATCGATGACTCCCAAGCCGTTAGTCTCCTAATATCATCTCATGCTCTTACTAAATCCTCTATGGAAAAGTCAACTTCCTTTGTGGGTTTACTTGATTCTACTTCTTGTTCATCAAGAGCTTCTAGTTTCACCCCCTCTAATTCTTGCATCCGTTATGGTTATATTTTCATAGTGCTTCATTCCTCCCTTACCATAATTTCCTTGCAAAGGTAGCCTAGATTGATAGTCACAGATTTTCTTGTCTATATTTATTACTAGTGATTGCTTCTTAGTGGCCTTCAATAGTTCACAATCTCTCAAAAAGTGCTCTAACGAATCGTACCAAGGACACCTATGAGGACCACATACAAAACCATTTAGATTTTGAGGATTTTGATTAACTTGTGGTGGGAAATTTTGAAATTGAAGATTTTTTTGGTAAGGTATTGCTTGAATAGGATAATTAGGATTTTGATAAGGCAATTGATGTATTTGAGGAGCCTGGGGAGCAGTATGTGGTACTTGAGGTGCAAGAGGAGCTTCCATAGTATACAATTGATGATTTTGAAAATTTTGATTTTGAGGATTTTGAAAAGTTTTTTTAGTAGCTTCAAGATGCATGTTTTGATATATTTGAGGATTTTGCACGAGGATGAGAATTTTGCATTGAAGAATTATGCATTGGAGGAACTTGATATGCTTGAGTAGGAGCTACATGTAGATTTTTATTGGGAGCTATAACATGTTGATTAGGCTCTTGAAAAGACATTGGGTTAATTTGATTTTGGTATGCATCCACAAGTGTAGATGATTTTGAGAAGTTGTTCATGGTTCAACATCACATGATGAATACGATGTCTGTTGGTGTTTCAAAATCAAATGATAATTTCTCGTACGTTGATTCATGTGCTTCAAATCACATGAGCAGTCATGCAGAATGGTTTAGTACTTTGCAGAATTTGCTAGTTCCTAAATATGTTGAAACAGGTGATAACACATCACACCCTATCGAGCATACAAGAAACATAGCCTTGTCTATGAAGGATGGGAAGGTAAAACATCTTGCTAATGTGCTTCATGTTCCAAATATAACAAAGAATATGGTTTATGTTGGACAAATGGTTGACCAGGGAGTACAAGTTAGGTTCAGTGTTGATGGGTTATATGTAGAAGAATACAAATGGGATGGAAGATTGATTGCCAAAGGAAACAAAGTGGGTAGGATGTTCACCTTAAATGTGAAAATTCTTGAAATGAATGCAGCCATGTTTGCAAAAGATGCAGGAATCATTGTTGATATAGAGATCTAGCACAAACGGATTAGACATGCAAAGGCTGAAATTGATGCAGTCAAAGGAAATTGTCCATGGACTACCAAATTTCAAAGTTGTAGAGATGCAAAAGGTATGTGCAGCATGTCAATTTGGAAAACAGCCAAGAGCATCATTTCTATATGACAAGCATGTTTGTGAGAACATACTAGAAATAGTATATACAAATGTTTGGGGTCCTGCAAAGACCATATCTATGGGCGGTTGCAGGTTTTATGTTACTTTCATTGATGACCATACACGAAAAGTGTGGGTATATTTCATGAAAGAGAAGAGTGAGGTATTCACTGACTTTGAGAATTTCAAATCTATGGTGAAAAAGCAGACAGGGAAATATATTCAAACATTAAGGTCTGATGGATGAGGTGAATACATGTCAAATGAGTTTAGCAATTTCCTAAAAAGTCATGGAATTCAACATCAGTTTTCATGCACGTACACACCACAACAGAATGGCATTGTTGAACGTAAAAATAGACTTATTGTAGAAATAGCAAGAGCCTTGATGGCTGAGAAGAACATGCCTCATTGTTATTGGGCAGAAGCTATTCATACTGTTGTATACATCATGAACATAACTCCGATTGCTATTGTACATCAAGTTACACTTGAAGAGAAGTTTACAGGTAAAAAGCCAAACTTATCACCTCTGAACGTTTTTTGTTGTATTGCATATGTACATGTTCCAGATGAATATAGGATGAAGCTTGATCCAAAAGCAGAAAAGTGTGCCTTCATTGGATACTTATAGCTCAGTGAGTAGCACCTCCTTTAATGTCAATCCGGGAAGACATGAGGATGGTATGAAGACCTCGAGCAAGTGATGAGTGAGACAATGGAAGCTTGATTAAGATCAAAAGACAATTACAAGAGCTCTTCTTAGTTCAAACTACAATTTGTTCTCTTCAAAAATGAGCTCTCTAGCTCCTTTTATAGTGTTTGACTAGCTAGTGGCCCTGTCTAGACCTAGTGTCCGGTCTAGTTAAAAATTAGGTTCCTTGGCTATTTTGGAGGCTCAAATGAGCTCTAAAAATTATGAAAATTGGAACATAAATACTTCTAATACTCCTCAAGCTTAAGGACTCCTCGGCTGGAAAAAATGGAGTCTAATCTACCAAAAACGGTATTTACAATGTTCATGTAGTGATGAAAATCACTATTGAAAGGGAGTTATCTTGAAAAAATTATTATGGCCTAATTGTCAGATCTTCTTTGACTAATTTGCCTGTTTGGCCCTTCTCTTTGCTCTGATTCTTTATGTCAGCTCCCTTGTCTTGTGATGCCCTAATTGTTGCCAACACTCCCCCCTCTCTCATGTCTATCGTCTTTGACAGACCCTTGCTGAGTCGAGTGTTTGATGTAAAATTCCACCACATCTGTGGCCAAGTGATGTTCCTCAAGCCTCAATCCTCTAGCTAGATCTGTGAGTAAAGCATCCCAATCTACTGGTCCAGGTACTTCCGGATGTGGCATACACAGCCTGTCTAGGTGTAGGACTTGCTCCACTGCAAATAATTGTAACAGATGAGAGGGTGTGGGAATGAAGATTTTTTAGTGAAACTCCGAGAACCCTATGATAAACATTTCTTCAAATGTCAGTTTGAAGCATGTTGGGAGATATTTTACATGAGCATGCCACACATATACAACATTTATGGATGGGTTGGTGCTCATATCATATACTAGATCGAGGTTGCCTTCATTAAAGCCTACGGCCGAGAGGTGAGTCTCTTTAACATTTTTAAATGTATGGAATATGACAAGCATGAGTTCAAATATTTTGAGGCACATCTGTGCCATTATATTTGATACATTCTTGAACCTAATGCTCCAATGCCTAATGGTGGAAATCATATATGCAACCATTGTAGGACCACGTGGTGGTGCCCGATATACATAGTTGAGCCACTTGTCGCATCCTTTGACATTCTTTACTGTGTTAGCAAACTCCGGCCATGATCATCGTCAAAAGATAGGGCAATAGTAGGGGTTATACTTGATATACAAGGGCATGTTGTTCCATGTGCGTTGTGCACTCCATCTCCAGGTAGGTTTCTAGTAATCATATCCTCCATCTAGGCTGAAAGATGGTTCCCTATGTGGCACTCTCAGGAATGCCCTCAAGGGCAAACTGGGTGGCAAAGGTTGGCTCCTTCTTGGTGCGATTCTTGATCTCTGCTTTATAATATGCCATTAACACACAAAATGGTACATACTAATCATGGAAAGTACCAATCCATCAATGATGAGATAATTTCTTGAAGTAGTCGGATTTGATTACAATTTCTTCCAGAAGAGACATGGATTGTATCTAAACTACTACTCTATGATCATGAGTATTGGCTGAATTTTCCTAACTTTTGCAGCCATTCCGGAGCTTCAATATCGAATGTATCGAGACCTTCCTCTGTTTTTCGGCCTCTAGGTGCGGGCATGGCTATGTAGGGGTCCTCAAATGTCTCTTTAACTTTAATCAGGTCTAGCTCTTCAAGCTCTAGCTCCACCATTGGAGAAGGTTGCCCTTCATACTATAGAATTTTAGTCTGCAAAGCGGCAACTTGTGCTTTCAACTCAGTTACCTCTTCAAGTGTGGCGGTTGTAGGTGTTGCTTCTCGCTGTTGTTCTCTTTGACTAGCCAATTGCTTTCGTAGTTCATCACGCTTTTTTTCTAATGCATCATATGCCTCTAGGAGGTCTGCATGTGTATCCAATATTGTCTGAAGGGAGGGCTTTGAACCACTCCGGGTCGATCTCTTGAGGTGAACCTTCCATTACCGCTTCTAGATTTTCTTCATTCTATTTTTGGAGCCTTTTGTTCTCTTCTAATGTTGCAGACATGTGCTTCCTCAGTAATGCAAGGTTACGGCATACTTGAGATTGTCTGCCTGTTGTACGCATACCATTTTCTCAAGATGTTGTTGCGCATGTTTATCTAGTTCGAGAGGGTTGACCAATAATTCCTCATACTGTTTTTGTGAGGTATCATAGTTGCATTGTAGTTCCACCTTGTCCTTCTCCATGGTCGTGATTCGTTCTTGTAGTGTCTCGTGGTCTTTGAACAGGTTTGCATGTTGTGCATCTAAATGTTGATAATCCTGCTGTAGCTAAGAAACACATTGATATAAAGTGTTGAACACGTAATTTACAGGGGTGGGTGCCAAAAAGGTTTGAAATGCAGGGGGATAGGTGTTGAAGCTCAAAGTCAAGGACAAAGCATGGAAGCACATCAAAAGGTGGACACACGAGGAAAGGGAGCAAGTAGGGAGCTCCAAGAAGTGTATGTCAAATTTTCAGAAGAATCCCCTACAAAAATAGTGATTTTCATCACTAGAAACCATTGTAAATACCATTATCTATTTTTAGTAACTCCATTTTGTTCAAGCCGAGGAGTCCTCGAGCTAGAGGAGTATTAGAAGTACCATCGTACCAATTTTCATAATTTTTAGACTTCGTTTGAGCCCTCAAATAAGCCCTGGAACCTAATTTTTAACTAGGCCGGACACTAGGTCTGGACAGGGCCAAAACTAGTCAAAAAACTATAAAAAGAGCTAGAGAGCTCATTTTTTGGAGGTTAGCTTGTTAGAGAATAGAACTTTTGTAAGAGAACTCTTTTTGCAATCTAAGCTTTCCATTGTTCCTCTCTTTGATCTTACTTTGTGCGCGCGTGTGTGTATGTGTGTGCATATTTGTGTGCTTTCACTCACGCACTTGTGCCTTCACTTGCTCGTGGTCTTCATACCGGTCCTCACGTCTCCGCGGATTGACAAGTAAAGGAGGTGGTGCTTACGCTTGAGCTACACCAAATTTTGGCGCCGTTGCCGGGGAGAGAGCTTCGAGGACGAGCGTTGTGATGGTAAGATCGTAGATTTGCGACGTTGGAAGGTAAAAAAACTGTCATTTCAGTTCATTTTCTGTTTTTTCCTCTTCATCTTCATCATCATCATCATCTCCACCTTCTTCCATCTTCTTCTTCATAGAAAATTCTTGTTTTTTAGTGCATTTTCACCATCTTCATACCATTTTTCATGCATTATTGTGTGGGAAGGAGTTAGGAGAAGCAAGGGAGAGCAAGCGCTGTGTTTTTTTCATGATTTTCTGCTCATACGGAGCTCGCCATAGCCGGCGCTCAGAAATTTGAATTTCCCGCCAAAAAACGCGATTCTGTGATGAAAATCGCGATTCTGTGAAAATTCAAAATTTTTTGAAAAATCACGATTTTCAGTTTTCCCGCCTAAAAGTTGGTTGAAAAGAATCGCGATTCTGTGGTTTTTCTCAAAAAAAACACGATTCTCTGCTCAAAATCGCGATTTTCAAAAAACACGATTCTCTGCTCAAAATCGCGATTCTCACCAATCACGATTTTCAGCAAAAACACGATTTTGTGAAAAACACGACTTTCTGCTCAAAATCGCGATTCTCACAAATCACGATTTTCAGCCAAAAATACGATTTTGAGAAAAACACGATTCTGTGGAAAAACACGATTCTCTGGGACAAAATCGCGATTTTCAAGTCAAAAACACGATTTTGAGAAAACACGAATTTTTGCTCAAAATCGCGATTTTCAATTCACGATTTTCTGCTCAAAATCGCGATTTTCATGTCAAAAACACGATTCTGAGAAAACACGATTTTCAGTCAAAAACACGATTTTGTGAATCACGATTTTGTGATCAACATCGCGATTTTCAGAAACACGATTTTGTGATCAACATCGCGATTTTGTGAATCACGATTTTGTGATCAACATCGCGATTTTCAGAAACACGATTTTGTGATCAACATCGCGATTCTCTAAAACACGATTTTGTGATCAAAATCGCGATTTTCAAATCACGATTTTCTGCACAACATCGCGATTTTCAGAAACACGATTTTGTGATCAACATCGCGATTCTCTGAAACACGATTTTGTGATCAACATCGTGATTTTCTTGTGAAAAATACGATTCTGAGAAAACACGATTTTCAGTCAAAAACACGATTTTGTGAATCACGATTCTCTGAGTCAAAATCGCGATTCTCTAAAATACGATTTTGTGATCAAAATCGCGATTTTCAAATCACGATTTTCTGCACAACATCGCGATTTTCAAAAACACGATTTTGTGCTCAACATCGCGATTTTTTTGACGTCACAGCATCGCGATTTTCAGAAAGTTCACAAAATCGCGATTTTCTCCAAAGGTCCTGTTTGCCTGTTTTGACCCCCAGGAGCCTGATTTGACATAACTTTCTCATCCAAAGTCCATTTTTTGAGCTCTATAGCTTGTTGGAAAGCTCGTTTCAAATCCTACACGATCTCAACTGTTTTTTTCAAGAATAATGCGTTGATTTTGAGATAGGATAATTTGAAGTTGACCCTCAGGTGGGACTAGGGAACCAAGGGGACTCCAAAGAATTTTGAACCATACCAAAGGGAAATTTTGGACTCTTGACTAAAGCTTATGAACCTGAGATCTGGTAGACACTTAGGCAAGGATAAACAAAGCATTAGATCTTCTGAGGCTAGTGTCAACCATACATCCAAGTCTTGGACACAACAACTAAGTGGTGATCTTTTACTAAGTTCAGACACAAGTGATTCAGAAATGTCTTTTAGCATGGGAAAACCTGCAGGTGGCTCAGGGACTACCCATCTACAAACACCGGAAGGTCCCTATAAGACACAGTTGGAATATATTCGGACCAACCAATTAGGTGCTCGCATCTATGAGGATGGTCTGAGGCGATCAGTGGTCCAACTCAAAAATCCAGATCAATCCTTTGGACTTGAACACCCGGTGGTCAAGTTCGAAGAGGGTTCATACATTGATAAGGAAGGAACCATGTATGTGGTTACCAACCAACCAGATAGAACCGATGAGTTTGGAAATATCATTCATGAGAATGAGATAGGCGACCTAGAACAAGGAAATATACGACAAGGACCCCAGACTCCTAGAGGCAAGTCAGTTTTGACCCGAGTGATCACTCCAGACTGGATCCCTCAAGACAACAAAAGCATAGAACTATTTTTGAATAGAGAAACAGAGGAAGCCTTTTGGAGATTCAAGCCAGAACAACCTAGCCAATTGGGCATAGTCATCATCTACGAGTTCAAGGATCCAGAGATACCAGGAAAGGTTGTCTACCTGGATAACACATCAGAGAAAATTTTCTTGGTAACAGAACATGATAGACATGCATATACTTGGAAGAATGAATTGATTTTCTCCCCACCAAGATCCAATGTTTCCCACGGCCTCCAAGGAGTAGGGTCATCCCAAGCTCAGGAAGCCCAGAGAGAAAGAACTAGAGAGAGACCGGAGGTAAGTTTTGCACACACAGTGGGCAGGAATAGGTCAGGATTTGAAAATGAAAGACCTGAAAGAGAGAGATATCAAGCACATAGGCAACAAAGAAATGAACATGAATTTCCATTGCCTAGAACCGGAGAGCACCCAAGAACCCTCAGACCCACTCAAGTGATCAAGGCAATGAAGAATTATTTTGACGGGTCAGGAGATCCTTATGATCATGTGGCTGAGTTCAAACAAGTGTTAAGAGCTGAACAGGTTGAGGATTTGTTCACCCAGTACGAGGCATTTGGTCTGACTCTTAAGGGCACTGCCTTAGCTTGGTTTCAACCATTGAGTAGTCGCAACTATCACAATATAGGTCAACTGCTAGACGAATTCATTGTAGAATTTTCCAAGAGTGGTATCAGGCATAACACTTCATCTTTGATCCAAAGCTTCAAGCAGACACCCCAAGAAACAGTGCGACTAGCAGGTAGAAGGTTTAGACAGTACCTAGAAAGATGCCCTGCTCCAGAGCTACCCACACCAGCCAAACAAGTGGCTTTGTTTTTAGATGGCTTACTGAGCACAAAGTTAAGATCCTATGTATACTTGAAAGATCCTAGATCCATAGAAGAGTGTGTGCGGACGTGCATAGACATAGAAGATAACTTGGGTGAGGAGTTAGGATTGTCCAAACTCTACAAAGATTCGGATAGTTCCACTAGTCATACTTCAAAGATCTCCACAGAAATAGAAGAGATAGCTAAGCAAGTTGCCAAGAAGCTGGGAGTCCAAAATAAACAAACTCAGAGAGTCACTCCAGTGAATCAGTGTTATACTTGTGGGGGCGACCACATGACTAATGTATGCCCAATGCAAAACCAAAACATTAGAGAAAGGAATGCTCCATATTGCACTATTGAGAGAAAATACACAAACCACACGGCTCAAGATTGTCCCTACAATAGGCAAGCTGTTAGACAGAATTATCAGCAACCTTACCCACAAGGTAGGTATCAGAACCAATACCAACAGCCATATTATAGACCACAACAGCAATATCAGGCACCATATAGGCCACAACCTGTCTTGGGAAACCAACCACCAGCTCCAGCCAACGTGATTCCAGTCAAATATGTTGTGGGAGAGGAAAATCCAAATAGAGCTTTGGTGCCACTAACCCCATTGATACCAGATAATGACTCTCATGCTCATAGTTCAGACTACTCCCATGAAGGTAGTCCACATGCTTATTACACAGAGTCACCTGAACATAGTGAGATTTACTCGTATCAATATGAGGCACCGTCTATGGAGCAAAATTGGGAGCCAGAATACTCCACTGTCATGTACACAAATCCTAACCCTAGGCCCCAGTTGAGACAAATGAGACCACAAGCCCCCAGAGGATCTTGTTTCAGATGTCATGGTGACCATTTCATTCGTGACTGTCCCCACCCACCATCTCCGAGTCAAGGACAGGCTATCACAATACAGGCTTTTTGTCATGATTGTGGCAAAGACCATCTCCCCAGAGATTGTCCAAGAAACCCCTCTAGTGCACCCAAGATTACACCCATTAATGTGGTAGGCTTAGTGGCAGATCCAAGTTCAAGTAGTAGCAATGTGGCTCCTATACAAGCTGTCACTAGAGCACAAGCCTTAAAACAGGATAAACCAGTAGAACAATCAGAGTCGAGTGAATCGGGAGAGCCTAGTAAGAGGAAAACAAGAACATGGAAGGATACCAGAGAGAAGGCCAATCGCAAGTGGAATAAAAAGTTATCGGAACTAGAAGAAAGCTTAAAAGAAGCGAAAACAAAAATAGAAGACATTGCATCTCAAAGCCCCTCGCATGCCGAAACTCCATCCACTCCACCTCATCCCACCCCACCACCCATTGTAAATAGACCGCAACCAGGGTCTGTTCTTGCAGATCCAACCCCAGAAGGCTTGGACATGATGTTCAAGGCCTACCAGGCCCGACTTCAAGAAGGGCCTACAGCGGCAAACCTAGACAAGAGTTACCCTAGAGCAGATTTAGAGATTGAACGGATGAAAATGTGCATGAAAATGGTAGAACAAGCTCAAGCCATACTTGAGACTAGTCAAAAGTTCAATCAGACAAACTCTATCAAATCGGATTTGCATTTCCAGGGCTTACTAGAACGATTAGAGCAGTTGGTAAACAAACCACAAGTTTCTCTACCTCCACAGGCTCAACCAGTTATTGAAAGAGGAAGCTCACCACCAAGGGGAGCTTATGTTCCTAATTCCACGGATGCTGGAATACCTCCTTCTATTCAACAATACTCTCAAGAGTTCTTGCGGGAAATACAAGAGGAGAAATGGGCCAAGGAGAAGGGTAATTCCCCTCCTATTCCTGAGATTGATGATCTTCATGATCAATTTCCCCAAGACATTCCATCTATTTACGAAGATGAAGCAGAACAAGAAGACGAAAGATTAGATTTTGAATCTAATACCTTAGAAGAACTGCCTCAATTTCCAGGCCCATGGGAATCTGAATCACTCCAGATTAGAGCTCCCACAATACTAGTAAGAAATGAAGACTCAGTGGTTCCAAGGAACACGGATGTCGTGAAGAACACTAAGGTTCAGTGTCATCTCACTGTAGAAGAGTTGCTCAAAGCAAAACCTGAGTTATGGAATCATGTGAAGGATCAGGTCCCAGAACTTGAGTCCAATATGCCAAAAGCAGGCTCTAAGCAAAGGGTACCAGAGATACCTCTAGACAAAATAGGGGACATGTGTGAGGGTGAAGAAGGTAATACTTATCTTCCAATCACCTACCAAGGTTACACAACCAAAGCAATCATAGATTCAGGTGCTGGTGTTGCTATTGCGACCACCTCCTTGTGGAAGCAATGGGGCAAGCCCACATTAAGACCAACTAGAATGAAGCTTCAAATGGCTGATGGTCATTTTGAAAGACCTCTAGGATTGCTAGAAGGGATCACTCTAACCACTTGTGGTGTAGAGTTTGAGCACACATTTGCTATATGTGACTTTGAGAAAAATAATGTCTATGAGATGATCCTAGGAAGACCCTTCCTACGACAATTGCAAATAGTACAGGATTGGGGAACTAACTCCTTGTACTTACAGCACTTAGGGGTTACCACCAAGGTCAATTTGAAGGATTACACCCAGAGATGTACCACCCCTACAGTGGAATTCTATCCACAAAGTGAAAGAAGATTCCATCTCTGTGCATTCTGAAAGTTCACCTGATCCATCATGGCTGCATGAAGATACTCATTTGTGGATGTGCAAAGTCGCAAAGGAAGAGGAAAAACGTTTAAAGGCAAGGGAAGAAGGAACTTCACTAGGAGATAGACCAGTTAGAGACCCAGCCTACACACCGATGATCTTTTCAGATGAGGAGTTTGAGCCTCATGGCTGGCCAGAAATCTTAGCCACCATGGACATTGCTGTCAATGAGGAACAGTGGACACCTCATTGTGATGAGGAGGGTTATGATATCTCAGTGTTCATGTGTCAACCCTTGCTAGAAGAATGTGACCCTAGTGATGTCATAGAAGAAGAAGAGAATGACGATGATCTGGAGTCTATTGTGATGGATAGTTGCTTTAACTCAGAGAAGCACTATCTAGAAGATATAGGAGTGTTCACCCAGAAAGAAGAAGAACCTCTCACAAGTATTAAAACAGTAAACTCAAAGGATGGAAGTGAGAGTAGTCAAAAGAAAAAGAAAAGAAAAGCAGTGAAACAAGAAAAGGAGGAATCATTGTTTGAAGTACCAGAAAACTTCAAGAAATATGAAGTTGACGACCGCAAAATTTTGGTACGAATGCCTAAGAGAGAGGCCATCATAGGAGAATCATATGATAATAAAGAAAAGACCAAGAAGATTGTAGTGACCATTGAAGAGAACGAAGAGAGATGCACATATATAGGAGATGACCTAAGTGCAAGAGAAGAAATGGAGCTCATAGCTCTATTAAGGGAATATAGGGATGTGTTTGCATGGCACTATAGAGACTTGAAAGGGGTAGATCCAAGAATTTGCTCTCATACTATCCCCATGACTGCTGATGCTAAGCCCACCAAACAGAAGCCCTACACATATAATGATACCTATGCAGCCAAAATCAAAGAAGAAATTGATAGGTTGATTGAGGCTGGATTCATCTATGAGATTGAGCATACCGAATGGGTGTCTCCCATTGTTGTGGTACCCAAGAAGAACGGGAAGTTGCGAGTGTGTATTAACCTTAAAAAAGTTAATGCCGCTACGATTAGAGATAGTTATCCACTTCCAATCACAGAACACCTATTGGAGCGTGTTGCAGGCAAGGAAGTTTATAGTTTCCTTGATGGATTTTCAGGTTACAATCAAGTAGCCATTGCCCCAGAAGATCAACACAAAACAGCTTTTGCTACAGAGTGGGGAATCTTTGCATTTCGGGTGATGCCATTTGGGCTCACCAATGCACCTGCAACATTCCAAAGGCTCATGTGTCATGTCTTCAAAGAGTTCTTACGAAAGAGCTTAGAAGTGTATGTGGATGATTTATGTGCTCATTCCCAAGAAAGAAGATTTCACATCCCTGAGCTCAGACAGATCTTCAACAAGTGTAGAGAATATCGAGTGTGTCTGAACCCAGAAAAGTGTGTGTTCATGGTGCGTCAAGGTAAAATCCTCGGTCATATTGTTTCTAAGAATGGAATCTCAACGGATGAAGATAAGGTACGAGCCATAGCGGAGCTGCCAAGGCCAAGGAATGTTAAAGAGGTACAAGCCTTTATGGGCCATTGTGGATATTACCGTAGGTTTATCCACATGTACGCGATCATAGCTAGACCCCTTTATGCCTTGTTGTCTAATTTTGAGTGGAACGACGAATGCGAGAATTCTTTCAATGAACTGAAGAAACGTTTGTGCACAGCACCAATATTGACCACTCCTGATTGGAATAAGCCATTCCATGTCCATGTGGATGCATCCAATCATGCCATAGGATGTGTGCTAGCACAACCCACAGGTGAAGGGAATTTAGATTTGCCCATAGCATATGCTAGTAGACAACTAAACCCAGCCGAAAGAAATTATACCACAACCGAGCGAGAAGGGTTAGGCATGGTATATGCCGTAAAGAAGTTTAGACACTATTTATTGGCCAACAAGTTCAAGTTTTTCACTGATCATCAAGCTTTGTTATATTTGGTCAATAAACCTTGCAATACTGGACGCTTAGTAAGATGGTTCCTCTTACTAATGGAGTATGACTTTGAAGTTGTTGTCAGGAAAGGTAGAACCCACCTTCGGGCAGATCACCTTTCTCGCATTACTTCAGGAGAGTCACCACAAGGAGTGTCTGATGAACTACCTGATGCTTATCTGTTCAATTTGGAAGTTGTTCCTAAATGGGCAAATAAGTTGGTACCAGTCCTAACCTTCGGCCCTGCAAATAAGAATGTGAAAACATCACAAGAAGAAATTGTAAAATCACAAAAATATCACATATTGGCAGGAAGCATGTACAAACAAGATACTGAGGGTGTATTAGCTTGTTGTGTCGAGGATGATGAACATAGTAGTTGGTTGCAGCAAGCTCATGAGGGATTGCTAGGAAATCACTATTCTAAACAACGAACATTGCAGAATTTGAAACGTTTAGGAGTGTATTGGCCTAGCATGGACAAAGAAATACATGAGTGGATCAAGAATTGTCCAATGTGCAGAGAGAGACCACCAGTGGAGCATGCGACCCTTTATCAAGTATCATTAATTCCAGATTGGAGTGCTCCATTGGTAGAGTTTATGAGATCGGGAAGATTACCCAAAGAGGCCAGTCTAGCAAGAAGACGAAATATGGAGCAAGAGGCTCAAGGCTATGCCTTAGTGGGAGAGAACCTATACCGAAGAGGTAAAGATGGTTACTTAAGACTGTGCGTTCATGAATCAGACTATTTAAGGGTCTTAGAGACTGCACACAGTGGTGTTGCAGGTGGACATTTTGGTCCTGACCGAGTGATTAAGACCATTCTATTCTCAGGACTTTGGTGGCCCACTCTTCATATGGATGCACATACCTATGTGAAGAAATGTGACACATGCCAACGTGCACAATATCTAGTTAGAAAAGACGAGATGCCTTTGAGGCCAATGATGGGAGGGCGTGCATTTTCCAAGTGGGGCATAGACTTCATAGGTCCTATTAATCCCCCTGCTAGAAACTCCCATGCAGAGTATATTATTGTAGCCACAGATTACCTTACCAAGTGGGTAGAAGTGAAAGCCACAACAAAGAATGATGCTCAAACGACGGCTAAGTTCTTATTCGAGAATGTGTTCACGAGATATGGGCTACCAATAGAGTTAGTGAGCGATAGAGGCACACACTTCTTGAATGAAGTCATTGAAAATCTTCTCCAAGAAGTCTTGGTGATACATAAGAAATCCGCCCCCTATCATCCACAAGCCAACGGACAAGCCGAGAGTACCAATAAGATCCTCTGTAACGTATTGACAAAACTGGTGAATAATAAACGCTCTGATTGGGACAAACAACTTCATCATGCTGTTTGGGCTTATCGAGTTGCCTACAAAACGGTACTCAACGCCACCCCATTTCAGATGGTCTTCGGACAGAACGCTGTGCTACCATTAGATTTCTTAATCCCTGCCTTAAAAGTAGCACAAGAGTATGAGTGGAATGGGCATGAATTGTCCTCTAGGATCTTTGATCTCGAACGCTTGGGTGAAACGAGGCTACGAGCGGCAGCAGGCATCTACGCTGCAAAGAAGAGGCAAAAGGCATACTTTGATGCACACATCAAGGATAAGGGATTGAAAGAGGGAGATCTAGTGTTGGTATACACACTAAAACAACATGCCCGTAAGTTGGAAAAAAGAGGATATGGACCCATGATCATTAATAGAATTTCCACTAGTGGTGCAGTTCAGTTGGCCACTCTAGAAGGAGATATCTTGCCAAACTATATTAGTGGCTGCAGAGTCAAGCTATATCAAGAACCTCTTACTGAGGATATGCTAATGAGACTCAACACTGCTAAGAAGCGAAAAGAAGAAGAGTTAAGAGTGAGAGAAGAAGCACAGGTAGAGGCCAAAGAGCGTATTAGGCGAAATAAGTTAAGGCGATTAGGCCTAGATGTCAACTCAAAAGCCCCAAAATATCACATGGATATGTGTCAAAAGTCAGGCATTGCGACTTCTCAGGTCATTGACCGAAGACCCTTTGTGACCATAGAGATAGGACAAGGGAAGGGCGCAAGGACGGTGAAAGCATTGATTGACTCAGGTGCAGCAAGTAGTGCAGTTAGACTTTCCTACTGCCAAGACTTGGGGTTGAACATCAATCCCATAGAAGCTTATCTCGTAGGATTGGGAGGTGTGGAAACCCCATGTTTGGGCGAGGTGGAACTTCCCATCTACCTTCAAGATGTTCCAATGAAAGTCAAAGCGCTAGTATGTCAAGATGAGAACCTTACAGAACCACTTGTCTTGGGTCAAGATTGGATCTATGACCATGCAGTTAACTTAAACCTAAGAAGTCAAATTCTTCAAGTTTGGGTACATGAACAATGCATTACATTAGAATTAGAGAACTGCATACTCCTAGATCATGGCACCACACACTCTCTTAGTTCTTCCAAGACTAATCATATGAAAGAAGATGTTGTATGTGTCAAAAGCTCTATGATGCAGAAGGAGTCAATCGTGGAAGACCAGGTTCGAAGACGGGTGGATCTTTCTTCTTCTCCAAAGACTCAAGTAGTCACAGTAGTGAGCCCACCACACAAGCAAACACAACCGTTCACGACAACTGCTACATCAAATAGAAAGACACCATTCGATAAAAAAGCGGTTCCGGGCATGAAGCAGATCTGGGTACGCAAAGGAGAGCAACCACCAGCCTTACCCCCACAAATCCCATCCATGCACACTAACCAGGCCAGAAGACGAAGGAAGCAGCTCAGACAAGCTCCATCACAAGATATCCAACAAGTTTGGGTGCCTAAGAAGTTAGCTGCAGCTCAACAAGGGCAATTACAGATGTGGGTACCTAAGAAGATCCTACACCCACAACAACCTTTGTTCTCCCACATGCAAAAGGTTTCAACAAAGAAGCCAAAAAGAGAAAAGGGTAAGAACCACGTACAGAGACCAAAGGAAGATCAAATCAGCTCTTCAACATTAGTAGGAAGACATGCAAAAAGGATATGGGTTTGGAAGCCAAAAGTGCAAGTAGCCTCCACCGAACCAAAGCATCAACCACACTGGATACCACAGTTCAGAAAGCATCCAAAGAGGAAGACGCCTGAAGTGACCTCTACAGTGCCAAATGATGTTCTAAAATGGACTCCAATAAGGAGGATTACATCAGTTCGAGACTCAATGGATACCTCCACCAAGGTCGGCATCAACCTCCACAAATAACATCGAAAGCCTCAAACGAGCAAAAACCATGTGCTCCTTGCACAACCCTGTCTTTTGCACCATGTAGGTCATGCATTTCCAAAGTATGCATTAATATAGGGCCACATTACACGGCCGTGCATAGACACACTGGAGAATCCCATGCACAAGAGCACAGTGACATATGACGATCATTTCTATTGATACTAATTTTTGTGTTCTTGTTTTGTGATATCCTGTTCCTAAAAAAAAAAAAAAAAAAAAAAAAAAAAAAAGTGCAAGAGAGCTTGTTCCCAGGTTTGGCTTATGAAACGTGAATGAGTCATGCTTAGTTGAAGGTGGAACTGTTGATTACTAGGCATTTATCAATTTGGATAAAAGTGTGTCTCGGCCAGCAGAATGAAGAGCTTGAAGGTCCGCAACTTGAGTGATGCTTAACTACTTCATGTACCAGAGCACCCAAGGAGATATCTGCACAAGGTAGTTCTGGAGGAGAAGACTCCTGCATATGGTGAGCTAAAGAGAATATGTGATACTCAGCTTGGTGTAGTTACCCGATGTTGCTTGCCAAGGAATATAAAGCAATTCAATTCTCAGTATTTCCTGAACCAGTATGGAACAGTAGCACTGGTGAATGGTCTATGTCAATCAGCATGGTAATCTCTTAGAAACCGGCACGTGTCCAATATTCCTCTGAGTGTCAATATAGGGAAGTGAACGTGCATGAGCCCAAGCTCAGAAATGCACATTGTTAGTGACAAATGTTGCTTTGAAAAGAGGAGAGGGGATCCACCACTCAAAAGATCTCATCAGTGGACAATCAACATGGACATTCATCAACAAGGTTCCATCCCAAAGGCCGAGTGTACAACACGAAGAGGCAAACATCCATCAACCTTCGCCATGGTAAGTATCTTTACTCTGGAAACACCATAACCATGATAGTTTAGGAAACCTCTTCGTCAGCATACCCTTGAGCACTTAGCTCAAGACCCGCAATTTTTGCACCATACTTCTTCCAATGCATTCTCCAAGTAAGCATGCGTAGGGCTACATTACAAGGCCGTGCACAAGGCACATATTTTTTTCAACCCAGGCACGAACACACTTACCCATCATTCATTATGGGTTATGAGTAGTTGTCATAAATGCTCTCAACATCATCTTTAAAAGAGCTAGCAGACATCATGGGAACAACATCCATATCTCGGAAGCAAATTGAAGCCAGTAGTTGCTCCAAATCACTCTTGACAACCTCTTCTGAGCAACTTGCAGTTTTGAAAGCTCACAACGACACATTCTTGCTGGAATCCAAGGAACCAGCTCATACAACGGATGGACACCACCTCTCAAAGCACTACACAGAACAGCCCTTCCAACAAGGGTCTGTCAGGGACGACAGACTCGAGAGGGGGGGGAGTGTTGAAGCTCAAAGTCAAGGACAAAGCATGGAAGCACATCAAAAGGTGGACACACGAGGAAAGGGAGCAAGTAGGGAGCTCCAAGAAGTGTATGTCAAATTTTCAGAAGAATCCCCTACAAAAATAGTGATTTTCATCACTAGAAACCATTGTAAATACCATTATCTATTTTTAGTAACTCCATTTTGTTCAAGCCGAGGAGTCCTCGAGCTAGAGGAGTATTAGAAGTACCATCGTACCAATTTTCATAATTTTTAGACTTCGTTTGAGCCCTCAAATAAGCCCTGGAACCTAATTTTTAACTAGGCCGGACACTAGGTCTGGACAGGGCCAAAACTAGTCAAAAAACTATAAAAAGAGCTAGAGAGCTCATTTTTTGGAGGTTAGCTTGTTAGAGAATAGAACTTTTGTAAGAGAACTCTTTTTGCAATCTAAGCTTTCCATTGTTCCTCTCTTTGATCTTACTTTGTGCGCGCGTGTGTGTATGTGTGTGCATATTTGTGTGCTTTCACTCACGCACTTGTGCCTTCACTTGCTCGTGGTCTTCATACCGGTCCTCACGTCTCCGCGGATTGACAAGTAAAGGAGGTGGTGCTTACGCTTGAGCTACAATAGGAAAGAGAGAAAGGGGTGGTAAATGACGTGGTGGGAAATGGTGATGTTGGTGGTGGGGCAATGGGAGATTGTGGAAATATGGAGGGAGGGATTGGTGCAGTTGGGGGTGATATGTCCATGTGGCCATGAGTGGATGCAGTCGTGGGGGCTACCATATACACGGGGATGGTAAGTGTGGTGACTGTGGTGAAACTATACAATGGTGTGCCTAATTGTGCCTATGGGCCACCTAGATGCGTGACAGGGAAAATGAGATTCCTTGTAACCATGGTTAAAGCCCTATAGCCCATGGTGATATTTACAAAGTTGGTGGTCTCAAATTGTGATAGTTGTGAGGATTGACCAATATCGTGTGATTCACTAAGAGCGATTGAGACAGTGGTGGTGACCGTAGAGACAATGGTGGTTGTGGTATGAGGTGAGGGGGGTGGATTTGGAGGGGAGGGTGGTAAGGGTGGGGATGGGGGTGCACTTGACGTGTGGGGTTTGTCAGTATGTTGAGTGGAGTGTGCCATGGCAATGGTCGTGGAAGTGGTGTCGTGTGGTTCTGAAACTATAATGTGCTTCTAGAGATAGAGTATTAAGGGCATGTGGTATCGGTCGATGGAGTCTAGATGGATCCCAAGAAGATCTAAATTATTCTAGCTTGGCCTACTTCTCAAGATGAGGGGCAGTTACAGTCATTTCTAGGACTTTCAGTTTTCTATCGGAAATTCATCTCTTCTTATTCGTCTTTATGACAAACTTGTTTCAAGGAAAAGTGTCATTTACATGGAAGCAAGAGCAACAAGAAAGTTTTGATACTCTTAAATAAGTTGTTTCAGATACTCCTATACTCAAACTCGTAGATCCGCAGAAACTATTTTAGTTGGAGACATATGCTAGTGGCATAGCCATAGAGGCACTCTTGAGCCAAGATGGCATGCCAATAGCTTTTGAAAGTAAGAAGCTGAGTAGTGCATAGTGCAATTGGCCAGTGCATGAAAAAGAGTTGTATGCAATGGTGCATGCACTTAAAATCTAGAGACACTATCTTTATGGTGTAGACTTTAAGGTATACATAGATCACCATAAACTCAAGTACTTTTGTAGTCAGCTAGATCTTCGAGGCAAACAAGCTCGTTGGGCTATGCCCATGCAAGAGTTTCACATGGAGATCTTGTATGTAAGAGGCAAAGAGAATATGGTAGCTCATGATTATCATGGAAAGTGTATCAAATGAGCTTTACAATTCTAGAAAGCTTATTTCTTCAAGAAATAAAGGAAGCACAGGTGGAAGATCCACATTTGTTACAGATTATTAGAGCCATCAATGATGACTCTATGATAAGAGACAAGACATTTATAGCTATTTTTTTCCCTAGTAAAGCAAACAATTCCAATCCATATTCCAATTTCTCAAAGGAGAATGGAATAGTTAAACAAAAAGGAAACATTTGCATACCATATTCCCAGGATTTGAGAAGAAAAGTCATGCATGATAACCATGATGTTCCTTGTGAAGTCATCCTAATGTGGACAAGACAATTTAGCTTGTGTTCAACAATCCTTTATATGTCAAGTCAATAAGGAAAAAAGAGTAAAGACACCATGTCTTTTACATTCTTTACAGATTCATGATCATAAATGGGACAGTGTATCCATGAACTTCATAGTGGGGTTACTACGAAACCAAAGGAGGCCAGATACTATCCTAGTTTTGTTAAATAGATTGAGCAAGATGGCTCTCTTCATACCCATGTAGTAGACAAAGCTCCACAGGTAGTGAAGTTGTTTATCCAACTTGTCTTCAGATTGCATAGGTTACCGACATCCATAGTTTCATATAGGGTTGTCAGATTCACAGGACACTTCTGGAAGTTTGTATTTGACAAATCGAAGGTGTTATTGAAAATGAGTAGTGGTGATCATCCACAGATACATGGTTAGACTGAGAGGATCAACCAGATTCTAGAGGACATGTTGAGGACATATGTGTCTGAGAGGCAAAATGTTTGGGATAATCACTTGCCACTAGTAGAGTTTGCTTATAACAATAGACCTCATAGAGTGACAAGAATGTCTCCTTTTGAGATGAACTATGGCATGAATCCCACTGCTCCCAGTACCATACGAATGCCAAGGAAATGTCCTAGTGCTTCGGAGTTCTTAGCCAACCTCCAAGAAAATCTAGAAATAGCTAAAGCTAAGATGTAGTAAGCACGTAATAGCACAAAAGAATATGGTGACAGGAAGAGATCTCCTAGAGTCTTTGAAGAAGAAGATAGAGTTTTTCTTCAAGTCCCAACTAGGTCTACTTCTTTATCCACAAGGAAATGTACTAAGCTTTCACCAAGGTTTTGTGGACCTTGGAAGATAGTTAAGAAGCTTAGTGATGGTGTATACTGGTTAGAGCTTCCTCTAGATTGTAGTCTATCCAGTGTTTCATGTCAGTAAACTTAGAAAGTATATTTCTAGGGAGGATAATCTAATAGAGGTTATTATTTCTTTGCAGGAAAGTGATAGCACAAATCATTCTCCAGATAGGATACTAGATCAAAGATAGAAGCGGTTGAGAAACCATGTCATCCAAGAGTATCTAGTAGCCTAAAGAGGATTACCACTTATAGATTCTACTTGGGAATCAGAAGCTCTGGTTCATGAGTACTTTCCCTCATTGATCATTGAGGACAATGATCTTTAGAAGGGGGAGAGAGTGTTAGACATTGGTCTACAGAGACCACTCCATGTTGTGTGGGGCAAGGGCCACCTATAGCCAAGGTCCCAAGCTCGAGGTATATCCTAAGGTATTCAATGGTAATGGGGATGGTGTTGCATGATGACCATATGGTGGCACTAGACCATTCCAAATCATTAATATTTTGAATGCAAGAGGATATATTGGATGGGAGGAGAGTGGCACACACATCATTCACAAGTCTTGTCTTTCAAGAGAATCTTTAGTTATTTCTAGTTCTAGCACAAAATATCTTTGCTTTGTGGTGTTGAGATTTTGACATGAGCTCATTTGGCCTCTAAATGCACTATCGTAATGCATGTGTAGACAATTCATCCTTTTGTGCCAAACATATATACAGGTTTTAGTTCGTCAATAGAAGGGCCTTGAAGTCTATTATAGGTATAGTAGATCTCGATAGGGTAGATCTGTTCAACTTTTTTGAGACACGACCATTTTTTTGCATCAGGGTATTTTAGTCAGTGGTCATGGCCAAAAGCAATGATGTTTGCCATATGTTGGTTGTTGAGGACAAGTTGGATGGTACCAATTACCCATTATGGGCATATATGATGCATCATGTATTAGTCACAAAAGGAATATGGAATATTCGACAAGGTGTTGAAAAAGGACCTACTACACCTCCAAATAGAGTTATTGAAGGTGATGCATATGTCGCTGAAGATGACGGTCTTCAAATTCATGTTCGTGCGATGGTTCCTACTGCATGTACTACATAGAAACTTCATTGAGATGGTAGAGATACTCAAGCAATGCATTGATAGCTTTTTCTATCAAACATGTCATTTTTCCTCTTATTTGCTCTTGAAAAATAGCAAAGGATGCTTGGGATACACTTACCCCCTTATATCATGCAAGAAATGAGGCTCACGTTACTTACCTTCAAAAATAGCTGGAGAGCAATCATATGAATGAAGGAGATTCTATGGACAGTCTTTGGATAGAGATCAAAGATTCAAAGGAAAAAAATTTATTTTTATTGATGATTCTTACCAAACACCACTTGTATAGATTGTTTTGAACGGTCTCCCATATTCATATCAAAGTTTTGCTTCTACTCTTTGGTTGATGATGAAAGGAAATCAAGCTTTCTTAGCTAGATAGAAGGGCAAAGGTAGATGGAGCTCATCTACTTGTAAGTAGAAATCTACTGATTCTACACAATAAAAAAGGGAAAACAAAGATGAGAAGAAATCAGAAAAGAAATTTTTTTTTTGCAAATATTGTAAAGGAAATGACCATGTCATAAAGAGTTGTTTGAAATTGGCTGCAAAAGATGCAAAGAAAAAAGAGGTCGGAATGGTTTTGCAGAGGCCTCTACATCCGAAATAGAGTCTGCTAATCTTATGCAAAATGAAGAATGGGAATTTACTACTATTTGCAGTTATGACTCATCTTCTCATGAACAGCGTATGTCTGTAGTAGACTCAGATGTTTGGTACTTTGATAGTGGGGCAACCAAACATATTACCTCACAACATAGTTTCTTTAGTTCACTTGAGTCTGTCCCTACAAGAAATATTGTCACATGTGCCAACAATTCCTCTTATCCAGTCATAGGAGTTTGTAAGATCATTCTTACTATTGTTGATGGTAGTTCTTTCACATTTTTAGATGCTTTCTTTGTACCAAAGATCAAGAAAAATATGTCCTTAGTTTTAGCATGATCCAAGATCGGCTTAGTTGTCAAATTTATTGATGATAGATGTAAAATTCATGATCTCTCAAATGGCGATGTTATTATTGCCTCTTGCATTTTATGTCGTGAGCTATATAAGCTCATAGACTATGCAAAATCTGTGAATGATTTAGTATGTTTTGTTCTAGATTCTTAGTCTATCTTAGATGCAAAGCTTTGGCATGCACACTTTGGTCATCTAAATTTTGCTAGTTTGCTATGCCTGCAGAAATCTGAAATGGTGTCCCTTTGGCCCAAACTTGAGGCACCTGGTAAACATGTATATGAAGGCTGTATTTTGGGAAAAATATAGCATTCCTTCCTCCCAAAAGTTGGTTTAATGCGAGCTACTCAAAAATTACAAATTGTTCGCAATGATCTTTGTGGCCCTATGAAGACACCTTCTTTTGGGAGCTACCTTTACTTCGTGAATTTTATTGATGATTTTTCCAAGCATGCATGGGGTATCCATTGAAAGCAAACTCTGAAGTGTTTATGTGCTTCAAATAGTTTCTGGTTTTGGCTGAAATTTTATCAACATGTAAAATAGGCACCCTCTGTTTTGATCAAGGGAGGGAATACATGCCTTTTGATTTTAATGCATTTTTTGGCTGAACGTGGGATAAAACATCTGTGTACAATATCGTATACACCTCAAAAGAATGGAGTTGTTGAAAGAAAGAATAGGTCTCTCATGGAGGTGGCAAGGTCTATGGTCAAAAGTCAGGCTTTACCATATAACTTCTGGCTTGAGGTTGTTATGTGTGTAGCACATGTACTTAATAGGTATTCCACTTAAGCACTACAGTCTACTACTCCATATGATGCTTGGCATGGTCACAAGCCATCTATTGTTCATCTGTGTGTCTTTGGCTATCTGGCATATGCATTAGTGCCTGAACAAAAATGCAAAAAATTGAATGATAAAGCAGTGAAATGTATTTTTGGTAGGTATGGTTCTGAAGGAAAAGGCTATTGTCTGTATCATCCATAGACTAAAAGCATTTTGGTTAGCCGTGATCTTGTTTTTGTGGAATATGCAATTCAGCCATTACTTTCATGTACTAAGGAGACATCAATTAGCCCTAAATATATGTATGCCACTTTGTTACTCCTTTTACCAAGTGGACAGTCAAGTGTTGGTCCAAATGAGGAAATTTCTTAGCCTTTACAAGTTTCACATGATGATGCAGATCATTCCATTTCTAATACAAATTTACATGGTGTACTTGTTGATGAGAGATGTGATATAGAGGAGGTAAAAATTATGCCTAAATCGATGATGCAGACTCTACGAGATAGCAAATTAGATACACCTCTATCATATTGTACTCATTCAATCTCTCATAGTGCTTCTTTTGCATCAAATCACTACACAATGGCCACATCTAGTCTTTGTGATGAGAATGAGCCTATTTCTTTTGATGAATTAGAAAATTAAATAAATTGGATGGTTTTTATACAATCAGAATATGATGCTATTATGAAGAACGGTACTTGGCCTTTATGTGATGTTCCTCCAAGCAAAAAGGCCACCAACACTAAATGGATATACAAGCTGAAGTGTAAGCCTAATGGAACAATTGATAGGCATAAGGCTAGGCTTGTTACAAAAGGTTATGCTCAAGAAAGAGACATTGATTTTGATGAGACCTTTGCACCCACATGTCAAATGACTATTGTTTGTAGCATATGTATACTTGGAGCCCATCATGGTTGGAATGTACATTAGTTGGACATTAAAACTACATTTTTTAATGGTGACTTACATGAAGAAGTGTATGTTTTTTATCCCCATGGTTTTGTGCAAAAGGGGCATGAAAACAAATGTGCAGGTTGAAAAAGACATTATATAGTTTGAAGCAAGCACCATGTGCTTGGTATGAAAAGATACATGCCTACTTGATTGCACATGGTTTTGAGAACAGTCCAACTTTGAACTGAGAGCACCTTATATATTATGCAAATGATGTGCTTCTAATCATTGTTCTCTATGTTGATGACATGCTCCTCACTGATCCTAATGAGAAGCTTATTGCTGATTTTAAGGTTGATTTGCATGTCTCATTTGAAATGTTAGAATTGGGGCATTTGCATCATTATTTGAGAATTTAATTTATGCAAGTTGATGGTGGAATAGCTCTATGTCAAACAAAATATATTGACACATTATTATAGTAATTTGTCCTTGATGATTGCAAACTTATTGCCACTCCTATGGAAACAAGTTTACAGTTGAGTCTTCATGATGGTGGAGATGCATTTGATGTGATCTTTATTAGCAGGTTGTTGGATGCTTGATTCACTCATGCATAAATTGGCATGATATTCAATTTGCTATCTCACAGATGAGCAGGTTTATGCATTGCCTAGGTGTCAAGCATTGGCAAGCAATTAAGCGCATCTTTCACTACAGTGGTACTCGACTACTTGGATTGTTTCATCCCAAGGGGGGATCACTATCGCCAGATTTACATGCTTGTCCTAACTCTGACTCGTCTAGTTTCTATGACACTTGTGTGTCCACTAGTGGCTTTTGCATCATGCTTGGTAGCTTTGTGAGGCTGAGTATAGGGCAGCTTTCACAAAGACTATTAAGTGTGCCTTTTGACTGATTTGGATGTTGGTTAGTATTCTACCACCACCATCTTTACTAATAGTTAGAGTGCATTGGTAGTTGCGAGGAATCTTGTGTTCCATGCTCACAAAAAGCACATTGAGGTGC
This sequence comes from Ceratopteris richardii, assembly GCA_020310875.1. Lineage (NCBI taxonomy): Eukaryota > Viridiplantae > Streptophyta > Polypodiopsida > Polypodiales > Pteridaceae > Ceratopteris > Ceratopteris richardii. Next base: position 48,689,589 of record CM035437.1, on the reverse strand, counting down.
ATTATCATTATGTTAGGGATAGGTTCTCCACTGGAGAGATCAATTTGGCATAGATGCCCACACATGATAACATTGCATATCTTTTCACACAGGCTCTACCTCGAGAGAATTCTGAAGCTTTCCACAAAGACTTGGGCTTACTTCCTTTTGTGGATTGATCTCTTTCCACATATCTTGGCACTTCCTTATACATGAGTGTTAGCTCCTTGTTCATTGCATCACTCCTAGGGCGCTTTTGTTGGTATATTTCAATAGTGATGTGTGTGAGCACACTTAGGACTGTCAGGGCACTTTTTTCCCTCTTTAGGAGGTTTTTTTCCCCTAGATTTTATATATGCATATAACCCTTACGAGTCACTTATCTTTGTACATTCACTTGGTAATACATTCAATGTTGTGTGTTGTGTTCCAAGGTTCCTCTTCTTCCTTCTATTGTTTGTGTGCTTTCGCAAACCTCAAAATCCAAGAATACCCATTTGTTTCCTATCACCTTCATGTCCTTCGTCTTAAGCACCAATAAACGGGTTGGAATGAACCTTTTCCTCCTTTATTTTGATATCTTTACACCTCAAGTTCCTATCTTTTCAAACTCTCCTTCCCTATTGATATCCATCTTTTCCAGTGGATTGTGTCGATCAATTTCTTTCTCTTTACCTTTGCTTCTTGTAGAACTTTCTTCACTTGAAGTAGGCTTGCTTCTTAATCTCCCTTTCCATGGAGATGCGTGGGTTCCCTTTGATGTTGTCCTTGAAGTTGAAAGTCCAAAAACCTCCACACTTTCTAGGTCTTCTACATGTCTTCTCTCAACATCATGTATGTCTTCACCCTACAATGAATCTTTCACATCATACCTAAAAGTGTTTGAAAGCATTAAGATAATAGAAATATGTTTCTATGAGTAATGAAGTTTGGTTCATCTGACCAGCATACAACCTACCCTTTAAGACTTGAAAGCTTTGATTAATCTTATAAGCTTCAACTCACTACAACAAAACACCTTATGTTCTTTGTAACGTTGCTATGAACAAGACAGTGCAAAACATACTACTTGCACATGAAGCAAATATGAAAGATTTTTTATTTATGGATGGAAGATGCTACTTAAAACACTTAGTGCTCATAGTCTATTTACAAATGATCAAATTCCTCTTAAAGGATGACGCTTTATAGAGATAAGAAAGAGCAATAGCAAAACTTGAGAGAAAGAACAAGCTCTGTCTCACTATAGAAAAATCCAAATAAGAAAATCTTATATACAATGAAAGTAGACATATACTTTTACGATGAATCCTTAATCTTTAGCATTGGACTTCTGACTAGAGAGAACCAATCTCTGTAATTCTATAGACTTTGGAGAAGATGATGTAGAGAAGGGGCATTAAGCAAGAAGGTGATTCAAACTTGATTGTATTCACTTCTTCTCTTTGATATAAGTGTGTAGAGTTATTATATGCATTCATACAAGTCTCCTCATGATATTCCACGAATCATAACAACCAATTTTATTTCATAAACCATACAGGGATGAGTTTGTTGTGACATTTATTTCCTATAATCCAATAAATGAGGTATCACAATCAAAATCGATTGAGATGCTAGTGTGAGACTTCAACTACTTAACTCGTGGCCTAAGGCTTCAATTAAAACCTCAAATAAAGAACTAATGCTATGGTAAAAATGAAACATTGTTCAAGTATGTGAGTATACAAAGGTGTATATAAATCCATATAATACTCACACATGAATAAATTTCATACGTCTTCTAGAGTCCTACACTTGTGCATCATGCTTTCTATATCATGGAAGAAAATATGTATCAAGGTCATAGGCTAGCTTTACCCTTTGCTTATCTTCTTCATACCATGAAATATGTTCCTCAAATACAACATCCCTTCTTGTTGTGAATTTCTTTGTAGATGGATTGTAAAATCTATAGCCCATTTGATTTGAATCATAGCCAATGAACACAACCTTGCTCGCTCTTTCATCCGATTTCCCTCTTATTTGTGAAGGTACATGCACATATGCTAAACAACCAAAGACCTTGCAATGACCTAAGTTGGGCTTTCCACCATTCCAAGCTTCACATGGAGTCATACTTTGAAGAAGATATACTACACTAGACATTGCTTCTACCCGTAAGTAGTGTGGAAACTTCTTTGCTTCAAGCATAGTCCTAGATGTTCCAGCTAGGGTTTTGTTTCTCCCTTCAGCAACACCATTTTGTTGAGGAGAGTATCTAGTGGTGTATTCTAACTTTATTTATCCTATAGATATTCATCAAAATATATGGAGAAATATTCTCCCCCTCCATTAGATCTAAGCTTCTTCAATGAATATCAGTGTAGTTATCCAAATGTTCTAGATATCTTTTGAAGCAATCAAAGAATTCACTCTTATTTTTTATAAAATATAAGATTTTCCATCATTTTTTTATCATCAACAAAAGATACATAATACCTTGATCCTACAAGTGATGTTTCTTGACTTGGTCCCCATGCATTAGTGTGTACTAAGTCCAAAAGGTTGTTGTGGATGTACCCTTTGTTGTGGTAAGTTTATCCTTGTCACTTCCCAAACTGACAACCATCACATCTATTTATCATATGTTGCTTTGATATATTTTAGAGCCCTAGAATAATTTGATCCTTGCACATATCTTTTTACGTTCTATCATTAACATGAGGAAGCCTCTTATGTTGCACTTCTAGCTCACTTAGGGTTTGTGACCCAAAGTTGTATAGAGCTAGATTTTTGGTTTCTTCCACTCACCTCTAGCTATCTTTTTGAAGCCTTGGCATGGATCCTCCACATAATCCCCATGTTGGGTGAACCTAACTTGCAAGCCATTTTCTACAATTTGGCCTACACTTATTAGGTTTTTTTGTAATAGTGGGTACATAGAGAACCTTACTCAGAATGTTGGTTCTACCATTGGAAGCTTTGACATTACCAATCATTTCCACAATATTCTTGGTATCATCTCTTGTTTGTAACTCTTGTTTATGTCTAGGTTTATCCAAGTTTGATAGAAGAGAAACATTGCCTGCAACATGATTTGAACAACCAGAATCTATAAAGACTAAATGCTCATCCTCTTTACCTTCTTTGTGGCTCAGGTTCATTAAAAGTAATGAATCTTCATGTGATTGATCCTCTGACTAATTTTTGTAATCTCTTCTGCTATTATTTTTTTATTATTGTTGTAGTTTTGTCCACCCTTATCTCTTGTATTGCCAAATCCACTTCTTCCTCCTCCTTTTTATGTTCTTCCATTGAACTAGCATTTTTGAGCGATGTGGTTTGTCTTGTTATAGATTGCACGACTAAACTTCTTGTCCCTTTTTCTTGTCTTGATTTTCTCCTTTCTTCTTTAACTTCCATTTACTTTTGCTTGTATAATTTGCTTGGAAAACTTCTTCATCATCATCATCCTTCTTCTTGCCTTTATTATTATTGTCCTTCTTATCTATATAAAGAGTAGTTGTAGAGTTACCTTGAAAATATTTACCTTCCTTTATTTTGTTGTTGGTCTCTTGATTGAATATTTGGCCAAGAAATATGTTGAAGTCGGGTGTTTGCACATCCATGATGAGATCATAGGCTATTGTGAATGATTGGCATTGCCTATTAGTCCTTGTACCATTTAGGATCTACCTCATAATGGCTTCATCTTCAATCAGCTCTCCAATTAATAATAACTGATTTACAACCTCCTTAAATTTGGTAACAAAATATGTTATTGTCTGCGTAGGTGTTTCCTTCATTTGATTGAATTCATTCCACAAGTGAATCTTCCTAGCTTTGGTGCTAGCAGAGAAAAATGTATGAAGTGTATCTCAAGTTTCTTGTGAAGTCTTACATCTTCTAATGTGTGGAAGCAAGAAATCAGAGATAGATTTTAGGATGTAAGACCTAGCTTGAGCATCTTTTTCACACCATAATGTCAACCTTTCTGTTTCTTCTTGTGTAGGCCTCCCTTGGATTTGGGTATAGGCATGACTTCATCACCCTTTACTACTCCATAGAGATTTCTACCTTGTAAGTAAGCTCCCACTCTGATTTTCCAAGCAACATAGTTGTTCCTATCAAGATTCTTGATCATGGAAGGAAATGCATCACCCATTTTTATCAAAGATAGCTCTGATAACACTGAAAGTGTTGAATGAATGCAACTTAGTGAAAAGAAAACAACTTTTGTTCTTTACAACACCACTATGAACAAGATGGTGCAAAACATACTACTTGGACATGAAGAAACAATGAAAGAGTTTCTATTTATGGATGGAAGATGCAACTTAAAACACTTAGTGCTTACAGCCTGTTTACAATTGATCAAATTACGCTTTAATTTTGATGCCTTATAGAGTTAAGAATCTATTATGTGCCACAATACAACTAATTAACAAGGTATGCTCCAATTTCTTAGCACTCATTGGTGGTCATCTAGAATTTTCAAAGAGTAACAGACCTCGAGAGAAAGAACAAGCTTTGTCTCATTGTAGAAGAATCCAAATAAGAAAAAAATATATACAATGAAAGTAGACTTATACCTTTACAATGAATCCTTAACCTTGAGCATTGGACTTCTGGGGAGAGAGAAGCAAGCTCTGCAAGTCTGCTAACTTTGGAAGAGATGATGGAGAGAAGGGGCAATGAGAAAAAAGGTGATTCAAATTTGATTGTATTAACTTCTTCTCTTTGATAAAAGTGTTTAGAGTGATTATATACACTCATAAACGTCTTCTCATGATACTCCATGAATCCTAACAACCAATTTTGTCTCATAAACCACGTGTTAAAGAGTTTGTTGTAACATATTCTCTTTTCTTGCAATAAAGGAAATGAGGTAGCAAATTCAAAATTGATTGAGATGGTGGGAGACTTCAACTACTTAACTCATCGCCTAAGGCTTCAATTACAACCTCTAAAGAACTAATGCTATGGTACATGATTTGGTTGTTTTTTATAAGGCTTTTATCTTCAATCCAGTGGAAATGAGGTCCTTTGTGTACTCTTCTTGAATGGAAGCCTTAGTTGCTTCCTAAATTGACATGCTTCACACAAATGTTGCATAGTTTGAGAGTGGAAATTTGGAAGAACACTTATCAGACCTCTCCTTTGCACATTCTTCAACTTTAGAAGGTTTATGTGAGTGATCCTCTTTTGCCACAAATCCACTTGAGCTATTTTCTTGCTACCAAATGACAAATAGATCATATGTGATGAGGGTGGTCTTACCTCCATGGTAAATAGCCTTCCTTCCTTCTTGCCTTTGGCTATCAATTTTTAGACCTACCTTGGATCTTCCATGAAGAATCCTTTGCTATTGAGCTTGACTATATACCATCTTTCAATTGTTTGTCCAACGGATACTAGATTATTTGTAATTAGTGGCAAATGCAGCACATCTTTAAGACACTTTGCATTGTGATTTTCACCCAAAGGAACATCACATATGTTTTTGACCCTATGCTTGGTGTTATCCCATGTTTCTATATGCCCTTGTGTACTTGGTTCATACAAATTACAAAACATTTACTTATTGCAGCTCATGTGATTTGAACATCCATTATCGATGCATCATGTGGTGACTATGCCTTCTTTCCTACCATTTCTTTCCATCATTGCTAAGATATTATCATTCTTTTATGTATTTGAAGTATTTGTGAAGTTACCTTGATTCTTCTTGTAGCCTCCTTATTTGTCCTTTGAGTAATAGTCCCTTACAAACTAGTCTAGCTTGCAAGAGTTGTAGAATTCCTTTGTGTAGTCCTTTCCTTGAGGTCAAATTCATATTCCCCTTGTTCTTCTACTTCCCCTTGATCCATAAATTTGATTTGAACCTTCTTGATCATTAATTCTTCTACCTCTACCTCGACCTTGTCCATTGTGTCCACCTCTCTTTCCTTTGCCTTTACCTACATAAACTACTTGGGCTTCATTTTGATTTGAATGATATCCATTGAGGTTCATGTCCTCGAGTGAGCGTGAATAATTGCTCAAAAATTATTAATGAGTCACTCACATATGTTGAAGTAGTGAATGGCCTCCATTTATCTTAATCTCTAAGGCCATTTAGTGTATGAGCTACCAAGTCACCATTGTAAAATAAGCTGCATGTTGATCCTAAGGCATCTACAATATCTTTTACGTTGACAATATGATTATTGATGCTGCTTATTGAAACCTTCCTTAAACTTTTCAAATCATTCTTGAGTTCAATATTTTGAGTCTTTGTGGAGATGGATTATAGTCTCTTCAAATCCTCCATCTTCTTGGATGAGTCCAAGTCTTGGATGTGATCCATGGTGCTATGACTAATGTGTTGAGATAAGATGAATATGACTCTCCTATCTCCTTGAATCCACTCATTCACTTCCGTTTCTTGTGCTTGAATGAATGGCTTTGCATTTTGAGCCCTAGGTTTATCTTACACTTACTAATCCACATAGTCCCTTACCCATGAGAAAATTACTATAACCTAAAATCCCCAAGGTTGGTAGTTTCCTTTCTCTAACTTCTCTAATTTAGTAGCATACTTAGCCATTACTTAAGCTTCAATGCTTCCTCAACTTCCCTTGAGTATGATTAAATAGGAAAATTTCAAAATAATTGTTGGAGTTTGAGGTTAGCAGAAGCATAAGAATAGCACAAGGAAGAAGAAAAAGCTTGGAGCACAACACACAATACTGAATATATTACCAAGAGAATGTATAAAGATAAGTGATCCATTAGGGTTATAGGCATATATACAAGTTGGGCAAAAAACATCCTAAAGAAGGAAAAAGGTGCCCTGGCAGTCCGTGTGTTCACACACATCACTACCAAAATATATCAACAAATCCTACCTAGGGGTGATGCTATGAACAAGGACCTGACACTCATGTGTAAGGAAGTGCCAAGCTATGTGGAATCAATCCACAAAAGGAAGTAATCCCAAAGCTTTGCAGAAAGGTTCAAACTTCTCCCTAGGCAGAGCCTTTGTGGAAAGGTAAACAACGTTCTCCTATGCAGGAACATATGTCAAATTGATTTCTCTAGCAGAGAACCTCTCCTTGACATAATGATAGTGCACCTCAATGTGCTTAGTGCGAGCATTGAACACAGGGTTCCTCACAAATACCAATATGCTCTAACTACCACTGAAGATGGTGGTGGCAGAAGAGTAGCCAACACCCAAAATATGTCATAAGGCCTCTAAGCCACACACACTCAACAATCACTATGAAAGTTTCCCTCTAATTAGCCTCACAACTAGAAGTGGCTATAGTAGGCTGCTTCTTGCTCGAGCAAGATATGCATGAGCTACCAAGCAGGAAGCAAAAACCACTAGTTGACACATGAGCATCATAGCAACTAGTCCAGTTAGAGTCAAAATAAGCATGTAAATTTGGTAGTAGTGATCCCCCCTTGGGATAAAACAATCCAAGTACTTGGGTACCACTCAAGTAGCAAAGGATGCGCTTAACCATCTACCAACGCTTGACACCTGGGAAATGCATAAACCTGCTCATCTTTGAGATAGCAAACTGAATATTAGGCCGAGTTATGCATAAGCAAATCAAGCATCCAACAGCCTCTTGATAGAGAACAGCATCAAATGCATCTCCAGCATCATGAAGACTCAACCATAAGCCTGTTTCCATAGGAGTGGCAATAGGTTTGCAGTCCTCAAGGCCAAAATGTTGCAATAATGTGTCAATATTTGTTGTTTGACACAAAGTTATTCCACCATCAACTTGCATAAACTCAGTTCTCAAATAATGATGCAAATGCCCCCAATGTGACATTTCAGATGAGGCATGCAAATCAAGCTTAAAGACAGCAATATGCTTCTCGTTAGGACAACTGAGAAGTATGTCATCAACATAGACAATAATGATTAGAAGCACATCATTTGCACGCTTAACATATAAGGTGCTCTCAGTTGGACTGTTCTCAAAACCATGTGCAATCAAGTAGGCATGTATCTTTTCATACCAAGCACGTGGTGCTTGCTTCAAACCATATAATGCCTTTTTCAACCTGTAGGCTTTGTTTTCATGCATTTCTTGAACAAAACCATAGGGCTGAAAAACATACACTTCTTCATGTAAGTCACCATTTAGAAATGTAGTTTTAATGTCCAATTGATGTACATTCCAAGCATGATGAGCTACAAGTGCACAGACACTATGAACAATAGTCATTCGGCATGTGGGAGCAAAGGTCTCATCAAAATCAATGCCTCTTTCTTGAGCATAACCTTTTGCAACAAGCCTAGCCTTATACATATCAACTATTCCATCATGCTTACGCTTCAGCTTGTATACCCACTTAGTGCCAATGCCCTTCTTGCGAGGACAAAAATCACATAAAGAACAAGTACCATTCTTCATAATACCATCATATTCTGATTGCATAGAAGCCATCCAATTTTTTGAATTTTGTGCTTCATCAAATGAAATAGACTTGTTATCATCAAAAAGGCTAAAGGCAGCCATAGCATAGCAATCTGATGCAAAAGAAGCACTATGAGAACCTAAAAATGAATATGATATGATAGAGGTGCATCTAATTTGCTATGTTGCAAAGCCTACACTAGCCATTTTGGCATAGTTTTTTTCTTCCTCTATATCAGCCCTCTCATTAACAAGTGCATCATGTGAATCTGCATCAGAAATGGAATGATTTACATCATCACATGAAACTTGTAAAGGCTAAGAAATTGCCTCATTCAGACCAATACTTAATTGTCCACCTATAAAAAGAGGCAAAAAAGTGCCATACACATCTCTAGAGTTAACAAAAGTCTCCCTGGTACATGAAAGTAATGGTTGAATTGCATCTTCCACAAAAACAACATCATGACTAACCAAAATGCATTTATTCTATGGATGACATAGACAATAGCCTTTGCTTTCAAAATTGTACCCAATAAAAATACATTTCACTACTTTATCATCCAATTTCCTCCATTTTTATTCAAGCACTAATGCATATGCCAAACAACCAAAAACATGTTAATGAGCAACAGATAGCTTTTGATCATGCTAAGCCTCATATAGAGTGATAGACTCCAATGCTTTGGTGGGACACCTATTCAATACATATGTTGCACACATAACAACCTTAAGCCAAAAGCTATCTACTAAAGTCTAACTTTTGACCATACACCTCTCCATCTCCATGAGAGACCTATTCTTTCTTTTAGCAACTCCATTCTATTGCAGTGTACATGGCACTGTACACTAATGTTTTATCCCATATTCAGCTAAGTCAACCAAAACCAAAAATTATTTGAAGAAACGCTTTGGACTTTTCTTTTAGTGGGTACACCCATGCATGCCTCGAAAATCATCAATAAAAGTCACGAAGCAAAGCTGGTTGTCAAACGAGGGTGTCTGAATAGGACTAGAGACATCACTATGAACAAGTTGCAATTTTTGAGGAGCTCGAACTAAACCATCTTTTGGGAATGAGGAACACTACATTTTGCCCAAAATACAGCGTTCACATACATGTTTACGAGGTGCCTCAAGTTTGGGCAAAGAGGACACTATTTTAGATTTCTACAGGCATAACAAACTAGCAAAATTTAGATGACCAAAGCATGCATGCCAAAGCTTTGCATCTGAGATAGCCTGAGAATCATGCACTCCACATGTTCATCATTCATCTATTTTTCATAGTTTATGATCTTATACAGCCCACTACATGAAAACCAGAAGAAATAATAACATCACCATTTGAGAGATCATGGACTGCACATCTATCATCAACAAATTTGACAACCAAGCTAATCTTAGCTAATGCCAAAGTTGACAACAGATTTTTCTTGATCTTTGGTGCAAATAAAGCATCTAACAATGTAAAAGAATTATCATCACTAGTAGTCAGAATTATCTTACCAACTCCCATTATAGGATAAGAGGAGTTGTTGGTGCATGTGATAGTATTCCTTGTAGGGGCTGCCTCAAGCGAACTGACAAAACTGTGCTAGGAGGTAATTTGTTTGGTTGCCCCACTATCAAAGTACCAAACATCTGAGTGTACTATAGACATACATTGCTCATGAGAAGATGGGTCAAAAATTCAAATAGCAGTAAACACCCATTATTCATTCTACACAAGATTAGCATACTTTGTTTTTGGTGTAGAGGCCTCTACAACCACCATTCTAGCCTCTTTATTCTTGCCTCTTTTGCAACTAGTTTTGGGAAACTCTTTATCAAGTGTTATCCCTTGTATTTTTAAACCTGCATAGTAGCTTTGCAGTCCTTCCTTTACCACTCTTGCAAATGCTCTTTGTGGTATTAGAAGCTCAACTGATTTCTGATAGTGTCATATCTCTACAAATGCTCTACAATTTCTCTGATGTCTTTGTGGAGATCTTGCATTGGGAGATATGTTAGGTTGTCATTGAGGTCTACGTCATGGTTGATAATTCTTTTTCCTCCGATGTGCTCAATGTGAGGATCCAGCTTCATCTGCCACATTCTCTTGTTGATGTGTGTGTTGCCTTTGCTCCCTTTCCTCCTCAATTGGTATTTGGCCTTGTCCCTCTGGAAGTTTTTTGCCTCCATGTGTTACCCTATGGCTTGTTGGAATGTGCATTTGATTCCATGGTGGTTGAGTGTTGCTTTCATCATTATTCGATGGTTCTCCATCACAATCACTCTTTGATATAACCATTCTCCTCGCCACTTGTTTGGGTCTTGCCTTGATGGGTGTCCTCTCTGGTGGCTCATCATCAGAGTTTGAATCTGACAATCCTTGAGACCAATCCTTTTGTTTATTAAAAACTTCGTATTCAAATGATGGATTGCTCCCAGATGGTGTGCCATCATGTGAGAGAGGCCTAGAAGTGGTGTGCGAACCACTTTGAGGTCTCTAGGGGGTTGTAGCCATGGTGGGCATTGAATTCCTTGGACATGGCTAGGATAGACCATGCAATCTTTCCTTGTAGTTTGCTTGGTGTGTGCCATTCTCTTGAGTTGCAAAAGTGTAAAATGGAGTGAGTTCTCTCTATTTATAATTTAAAATTCTCTGTTCATAGTAGAATGGACAAAACCGTTTTAGAAACATACATAATATAATAATACAAATAGTAACACATTGATACCAAGATTATATTAATCCTATGATTTACCACATAATGGGATATATTGAATTCACTTTACTTCCAATCCGAACCTTCTTGTTGTCTTTTAGCATGCCACTGAGCATGATGGAGAGGTCCTAATGATGACTTCCATTTCTCACTAGCAATGTTGTATTGCATCCATCTCGCAACTTTTGCCAAATGTGACTCCCTAACTCATTCCACAAAAATATTTCTTGAGAATGTAGCACGATAAAACCAATTAAACATCTCTTCCATATAGTTTGATTGCATTGGACCACCACCATGTCACGTGTTTTTGAAGTACACACCTCTTGCTTTGTAGTGTGACTTCTCCATTCCTTGGGTACTAAAAATCTCCAATGACCCATATCAATGCATGAAAAATGCTCCATGTGCAAATAAAATATGCTGAAAAATATGTTGGAAAAAAGTAAGTGCAATGAACAACTTTAAAGATCAAATAGACTTACAACGCAATGTGTTATATTGCTCTCTCCCCAAGATTGAATGAAACACTTCGTGGGCTCCACTAATGTCTCTTGAAACAATTAACTTTGAATATCATTAAAGCTAGTAAGACCCATTAAGCCTACCAACTTATCTAAGCATGAACAAACCTTCTTTCTCTTATTACAAAGATCAATTTGAGAATCATTGTCTCTTGTGATCATGCGTAGGTCTTTCCATAGCTCATAATGTTCGTTATTTTGAGTGCTAGTACCTCTTCTAAAAAAATGTCTTGCTTTATTCCTTGTCATTGACATTTGTTGTAAACTCTCTTGAGATTCCCCAACTTTTTTATCAACTAGGATCACGTTTCCACCATGACAACCAATTGAATTAAGGATTTCCTCCAATTTTTTTTATAGCTTGTATAGATTTATCAACTAGCTTCATGGAAAATGCATATTCTATATGGAGCTTCAATAGTCGATCAAAAATTCTCATGAAGGCATGCAATGTGCAAAAGTGAACATTAACTAAAGGAAATGGAATAATGAGATTCCAATCCTTGTTTGATATGTCATGATTAGGTGTACCTAACATTGGACACCTCATTAAAGGTATATCTCATTCACTAGTTGGAGATCCATCTGTGTCATTAATTAAATCCTCTATTCTATTTTGTTTTCTCTTTGTTTGTTTATAACCTCGTGTACAATATGGACAAGGATAGAGAAAAGATGCACCTTGTTTGCACCCTATCATGCATTTGATAGTCTTTAAGTCTCCACCCAAGTGCCTCTCTACCTCAAAATCACCTAGGCCTTCAACGTTGATTTTTGCACCATGAATTTGAGAAGCTATCACCTCTCTAATCCATGGGGTCATACTAAAAATCCATGAAAGAACATCACTGGATTCTTTAGGTATCTCAATAGCACCCAACCACCATATATCTTTCTCCGATTGAACACTGTATGTAAAGTGATGGGTAGAGTTTTCACTTTCATCAATAATGGCATGGGCCATAGCTTCATTCATGGGTGTCACACTAAGTCTCTCCATACGTCATCCCTTTATGATTTGACATTCATCTAGCTTCAATATAAACTTGAGTCTGGAACCACAATCTACATCAAATAACAAACATTATATTAATAAAAATACTATGAATGTCATGATCACAACAATAGATATACCTTGAATTGTAGATTTGTAAAATTTAACCATTTCCTTTTGAAGCCTCTCCAAATTGACAAATATTTTGTTGTACTTTGTGTACATGAATCCCTTCCTAGATGAAATTTTCAACTCTTTCTTTGATGTAGCAGAATGATAAATGGATGCATGAATATCTTCTATATGCAAGTAATTGCCAAGAGTATTAGCATCCTCATTGGTCATCTTCTTCTTTAGAGATACCTTGTAAGGGTATGGAAAAATACTTTGCAAAATACATTTTTTTTGTAGTGCCTGCTTCAAAAGATTATACAATGGAGTGTATGCTCCAGTACTAACACCTGCTTCATCACATACCATATGTACCTCCCTAGGAGTAATTATATCTTCTAAGTTGCCTGCAAAATCTTCAATCACTTGGGTCTTGATGTGATTTCCTATTGGTGACTCCAAAATCATAAGCACATGTTTGTTGCTTAAACAAGAATTTAGAAACTTCAATTGATCCTCTATTGTTGATAAATCACTGGAATCTTCAACAAATGACCTGCACAAGAAGAAACTCAATCGAAAAGTTCGTAATACATATGAGCACCATGATGTTCCAAAACTTAAGCACGGAATAGAAAGAAGCACAGAGATGGCTGGAATGGCATGTACAATAGTTGTATTGCAAGAAAAAAGTGTGTTTTGGTATGTGGATAGGTCAAAATGACTTTTTCCAGTCTTTAAGAGTGAAAAAAAAGGTTTTTTTAAAAAAATTCATATTTTGGGGCAACCAAAGTTAGGAGTTTGATGACGTTGCACTTAAATTTTGGAGGGATTTTGAAAAATGGGATAGTATTCCCTATATGGGTAGGCTTGAGTGAAGTGAAGAAATTGTGTTGCAAGGTAATACGTTTGGTTGCCCCACTATCAAAGTACCAAACATATGAGTCTATTACAGACATACACTGCTCATGAGAAGATGGGTCAAAATTGCAAATAGTAGTAAACACCCATTCTTCATTCTCCACAAGATTAGTAGACTCTATTTTTGGTGTAGAGACCTTTGCAACAACCATTCCAGCCTCTTTCTTCTTTGCCTCTTTTGCAGCAAGTTTTGGACAACTCTTTATGACATGATCATCTGCTTTACAATACTTGCAAAACAATTTCTGCTTTTATGTTTTCCTCGCATCTCTTTCAACCTTCTTTGATTATGTAGAATTAGTAGATTTTTGCTTACTAGTAGAAGAGCTTCTTTTTCCTTTCCCCTTCTAACTAGCCAAGAAAGCTTGATTTGCAACATGCATAATGGACTTGTTCTACCTAGACTAATCTTCTTGCAATAGAACAAAGACGAACTCCTCAAATGTTAAGGCATTTGGATTTCCTTTCATCATCAAACAAAGAGTAGAAGCAAAACTCTGATATGAATTAGGAAGACCATTTAGAACAGTTTGCACAAGTGAATTGTCAGGCAAGACTTCATCATCAGAAATCAACTACTCCTTCAAATCTTTGATCTTTGTCAAAAAATTGTCCATGGAATCTCCTTCATTCATGTGCTCACTCTCCAATTGTTTTCGAAAATAAGCAACATGAGCATCATTCCTTGCTTGGTATAAAGTGGTAAGTGTATCCAAGGCATCCTTTTTTGTTCTGCAAGAGTGAATGTGAGGACTAATGGCACATTTGACAAACAAGGCTATCAATGCATGTGCCTGAGCATCTCTGCCATCCCAACAAATTTGCTTTGCAGTAGGTGCAATAAGTACTGCAACACAGACAAGAACATGAAGAATATTGACATCTTCAATGCCATCTTCATCACCTTCAATAACTATATTTGGAGGTGTAATGGGATGTTTCTCAACACCCTGCATAATATTCCACATTCCTTTTGAAACCAATACATGATGCATCATATAAGCTCATAATGGGTAATTGGTACCATCCAACTTATCCTCAACAGCCAACATACGGAATACATCACTACTTTTAGTCATGGTCACTAACTAAAATACCTTGATGCAGAAAAAATATTGTATCTGAAAAAGTTGAACAAAACTACCCTGATGAGTTATGTTAAACCTATAACAGAATTTGAGATGCTTATACTGGAAAACCAGAACCTATATATCTTTGGCAAAAAAAGATGAAATTGCTTGCACAAGCACTACGAGAGTGCATTCAGAGGCCAAAATGAGCTCAGATCGTAATTTCAGCACTAGAAGGTGAAGCTGTTTTGAGTTTCTAATCACATTGAGTATGCTCACAAAATTTCATGCGATTCTGAGACTGTTACTAGAGGGTTGTCAAAAATGCCCTAGATGAAGTGGAGACTTGCTATGATACCAATTGTTGGACTTTGAGGTCTGGGGAAGCACGCAAACGGCACAAGGAAGAAGAAGAAGCTTAGAGCCCAACACACAATATTGAATGTATTACCACTAGAATGTACAAAGATAAGTAACCCCTTAGGGTTATAGGTGTATATACAAGCCAGGGAAAAAAAACTCCTAAAGAGGGAAAAAAGTACCCCAATGGTCCTACTATGTTCACACACATCACTACCTAAATATATCAACATGGGAAATGCATAAAGCTGCTCATTTGTGAAACAATGAATTGAATATTTGGCCATGTCACACATAATTAAATCAAGCATCCAATAGCTTGTTGATAAACAATAGCATCAAATGCATCTCTAACATCATGAAGACTCAACCATAAACCTGTTTCCATAGAAGTGGCAAAAGGTTTGCAGTCTTCAAGGCCAAAATGTTGCATAATGTGTCAATATATTTTGTTTGACACAAAGCTATTCCACCATCAATTGGCATAAACCGAATGCCAAAATAATTATGCAAATTGTAATAAAGTAAGTTTACGATCTAAGGATCCGATCGGTTCAGACAGATCTGAAATGGACATCCATGTGTACGACCAATAATCTCGAGTTTAGACTTAATAGGAGGTCTTGTGCTCTTGTGAACAAGTGATCCACTTAGCTTAGTGGTTAAGTCTCAAGGATGTGAAGGAGGGGGTCTTGGGTTCAATCCCCATGGGGGACATGGGAGAGTATTTTGCCCAAAGAGATCTAGAGCCTTCTAAAAGCATCCACTTGAGTTAACTTGAGTTAACTGGGACACTTGGCGCACATGCAATTACATGGCCGACACATGGATGGTTAGTATTCACCTGCCCAAGAAGGCAGTCCCTTGGAGAGAGCTATATATAGAGGAATTTGGTTTGGAGGAGAGTCGTCTCTCTAGCATGTGGTGGTCGTAATCCTTAGTTTCTTGCATTTGAATGTAATAAAGTAAGTCTACGATCTAAAGATCCGGTCGGTTTAGACAGATCTGAAATCGGACACTGTTTGGTCATCCATGTGTATGACCAAAGATCTCGAGTTCAAAAATACTAGGAGGTCTTGTGCTTTTGTGAACAAGTGATCCACTTAGCTTAGTGGTTAAGTCTAAAGGATGTGAAGGAGGAGTTCTTGGTTTCAGTCCCCATGGGGAACATGGGAGAGTATTTTGCCCAAAGAGATCTAGAGCCTTCTAGAAGCATCCACTTAACTCAAGTTAACTAGGACACTTGGCTCACATGCAGTTACATGGCCGACACATGGATGGTTAGTATTCACCTACCCAAGAAGGCAGTCCCTTGGAGAGAGCTATATATAGAGGCATTTGGTTGGGAGGAGATTCATCTCTCTAGCATGTGGTGGTTGTAATCCTTAGTTTCTTGCACAAATGCCCCAAATCTAACATCTTGAATGAGGAATGCAAATCAGCCTTAAAATTAGCAATATGCTTCTCATTAGGACCAGTGAGCAGCATGTCATCAACATAGACAAAAATGATCAAAAGCACATCATTTGCACACTTAACATATAGCTCTCAATAGGACTATTCTCAAAACCATGTGCAATCACGTATGCATGTATCTTTTCATACCAAGCATGTGGTGCTTGCTTTAAACTATATAATGCTTTTTTCAACCTACACACTCTTTTTCATGCACAAAACCATGGCATTGAAAAACATACACTTCTTCATGCAAGTCACCATTTAGAAACATAGTTTTAATGTCCAACTGATGTACATTCTAACCATGATGAGCTTCAAGTGCACAGATGCTATGAATAGTAGTCATTTGGCATGTAGGAGCAAAGGTCTCATCAAAATCAATGCCTCTTTCTTGAGCATAACCTTTTGCAACAAGCCTAGCCTTACACCTATCAACACACCTATCAACTATTCCATCAGGCTTATCTTCAGCTTGTATATCCACTTAGTGCCAATGGCCTTCTTGCCAAGGGGCTAGTCATGTAAAGAGCATGTACCATTCTTCATAATAGCATCATATTCTGATTGCATAGCAGCCATCCAATTTTTTGAATTTTGTGTTTGATCAAAGGAAACAAGCTCATTCCCATTTCAAAGGCTAGAGGTAGTCATAGCATAGCAATCTGATGCAAAAGAAGCAATATGAGATCCGGAACGAGTACAATATGATAGAGGTGCATCTAATTTTCTATCTCGCAAAGTGTGCACCAACCATTTTAATTTTTGTCTCCTCTATGTTAGAGCACTCATCAATGAGTGCATCATGTAAAACTGCATCAAAAATGGAATGATCTACATCATCATGTGGAACCTACAAAGGCTAAGAAATTACCTCATTTGGACTAGCACTAAACTGTCCATCTATAAAAAGAGCCAGCAACGTATTATACACATCTTTGGAGCTAATTGATGTTTTCTTAGTACATGAAAGTAATGGCTAAATTGCATCTTCCACAAAAACAACATCACGGATAGCCAAAGTGAATTTATTCTATGGATGATATAGATGATAGCCTTTGCTTTCAGAACTATATCCAACAAAAATACATTGCAGTGCTTTATCATCCGATTTCTTTCATTGTTGTTCAGGCACTAATGCATATGCCAGACAACCAAAGACATGCAAATGAGCAACATATGTCTTGCGACCATGTCAAGCCTCATATGGAGTGACCACAATGCTTTAGTGGGTTACCTGTTAAGTACATATGCTGCACACATAATAGCTTCAAGCCAGAAACTATGTGGTAAAGCCTGACTCTTGACCATACACCTCGCCATCTCCATGAGTAATTTGTTCTTTCTTTCTGCAACTCCATTTTGTTGAGGTATATATGGCACTGTACACTAATGTTTTATCCCACATTCAACCAAAATTGCATTTAAATCAGAAGACATATATTCTCCCCCTCGATCAAAATGGAGGGTGCCCATTTTACATGCTCATAGATTTTCAGCCAAAGCCAGAAACTATTTCAAGCACATAAATACTTCAAACTTTGCTTTCAATGTATATACACATGCATGCCTCAAAAAATTATCAATGAAAGTCACAAAGTAAAGGTAGTTTCCAAAAGAAGATGTTTTCATAGGACCACAAACATCGTTGTGAACAAGTTGCAATTTGTGAGTAGCTTGTACTGAACCATCTTTTGGGAAGGACGAATGTTGCATTTTGCCCAAAATATAGCCTTCACATACATGTTTACAAGGTGGATCAAGTTTGGGTAGAGTGGGCACCATTTCAGATTTCTGCAAGCATAGCAAGCTAGCAAAATTAAGATGACCAAAGTGTGCATGCCAAAGCTTTGCATCTAACATAGCCTAAAAATCATGAACTTCACATGCTGAATCATTCACTAATTTTGCCTAATCTATGAGTTTATACAACCCATGACATAAAATGCCAGAAGCAATAATGGCATCGCCATTCGACAAATCATGAACTATACATCTGCCATCTACAAATTTCACAACCAAGCCGATCTTGGCTAATGCTAAAACTGATAACACATTTTTCTTGATCCCTGGCACAAATAAAGCATCTGACAATGTAAAAGAACTACCATAAGCAATAGTCAAAATGATCTTATGAACTCCCATGATATGATAATAGGAGTTGGCGCATCTGACAGTATTCCCTGTAGGGGCAAGCTCAAGTGAAGTGAAGAAACTATGATGTGAGGTAATATGTTTGGTTCTCCCACTATGAAAGCACCAAACATCTAAGTCTACTGCAGACACATTGCTCATGAAAAGATTGATCATAACTATAAACAATATTAAAATCCCATTCTTCATTCTGCACAAGATTTCCGAACTCTAATTTATTCCAACCTCTTTTTTCTTTTCCTCTTTTGCAGCTAGTTTTGGACAACTCATTATGACATGATCATTTCCTTTCTAGTATTTGCAAAACATTTTTTTCTTTTTTGTTGTCTTCTCATCTTTGGCATCCTTCTTTGATTGTGCAGAATTAGCAGATTTTTGCTTACTAGTATATGAGCTCCATTTACCTTTGCCCTTCTAACTAGCCAAGAAAGCTTGATTTGCAACATGCATAATGGACCTGTTCTTCCTAGACTAATGTTCCTACAATAGAACAAAGACTAACTCCTCAAATGTTAAGATACTGGGATTTCCTTTCATCATCAATTGAAGAGTAGAAGCAAAACTTTGATATGAATCTAGAAGACCATTCAAAACAGTCGGCACAAGTAAACTGTCTAGCAAGACTTCATCATCAAAAATCAACTGCTCCTTCAAATCTTTGATCTTTGTCAAAAATTATCCACGGAATCTCCTTCATTCATGTGCTCACTCTCTAACTGTTTTCAAAGGTAAGCAACACGAGCCTCAGTCCTTGCCTGGTATAAAGTGGTAAGTGTATCCCAAGCATCCTTTATGGTTTTGTAGGAGGGAATGTAAGGAACAATGGCACATTTTATAGACAAGGCTATCAATGCATGTGCCTAAGCATCTCTCCCATCCCAACAAAGTTGCTCTACAGTAGGTGCAGTAGGAACCATAGCACAAACAGGAACTTGAAGAACATCATCTTCAAGGCCATCTGCATCACCTTCAATAATTGTATTTGCAGATGTAGTAGGAAATTTTTCAACACCTTGCACAATATTCCACAGTCCTTTTGTGACCATTACATGGCACATCATATATGCCCATAATGGGTAATTGTAACCATCCAACTTGTCCTCAACAGCCAACATACAGAATACATCACTACTTTCAACCATGGCCACTAACTAAACCTATAGCAGACTTCGAGAAGCTTGTACTAGTGAACTGAGACCTATATATATGGCACAAAAAGATTAAATTGCCTACATAGGCACTATGGTAGCATGTTCAAAGGCCAAAACGAGCTCCTAATTGCCCTGAGTATGCTCACCAATTTTCATGCGATTCTGAGACTGTGACTAGAGGGGTGTCGACGATGCCCTAGATGAAGTGGTGACCTACTATGATACCATTTGTTGGAATTTGAGGTATGTAGAAGCATGCAAACAACGCAAGAAAGAAGAAGAAGAAACATGGAGCACAACACACAATACTGAATGTGTTACCAAGAGAATGAACAAAGATAAGTAACCCATTAGGTCTATAGCCATATACAAGCCAAGGGGGGGGAACCCCCTAAAGAGGGAAAAAAGTGCCCCAATGGTCCTAGTGTGTTCGCACACATCACTACCAAGATATATCAATAGTTTTCTTGTAAATACTAATTTTTTATAGGAGGAACCCTTCATAACATTGTATTTATAGAATAATGTATTGAGGAATGATGTGATTCTATCTTTATCTGGAAGATAGTATGTTTGTTATTAATGTTTCCACATAGAAATCAATCTTTCAACTTCTAAATGTTGGTGATCTACTTTTCTCAAATAGAGGAAGGATTTGTGATGTGCCTACCATGCATAAGATCAATTTACATGTTATGTGGTTTACCATTTATTTCTTTCCTTTAATGCTATTTCTTGATTTGTTTATTTTTGAAACATATTGTTTTGCTTATATAAACTAATATTCTGAAAAGAAAAAAGGCACTATTGATTCAAGTGAATAGAGCAATTGGGGAACTTCCAATGGCGCTAATTGCTTGAATTGGTCATGTATTGTAATGCATGCAAGATTTATTATTGTGATGTGTTTATTCGTTATCTTTATCTGTTTTCTTTATATGTAGTACCTATCATGTATAAATAATATTTTTGTAAAGAAAAACCACATGACCAATTCAAGTGATAAGGGCCATCTGGGTCTTCTGATGGCCCTATATGCTTGATTTGGTCATGCCTTTTCATACATGGTCCATATGGATTCAAAAAAAAAACACAACCAATTCAAGATTCGGGCAACCCGAGAATCTCCAATGGTCCTTATCGCTTGAATTGGTCGTGTTTTGTATCTTCTCCAATTTTTTCCATTTTGTATATTCCTACCCTTAAATGCTACATATAGCTTTTTAATCACTTAAATGGAGAATTTCTACATCTTTATCTTTATCCTTCATTATCCATCTACATATATTAGTTTTTACTAGTAATTGTTTGGGAGAAAGTCTTTGAAAAATATAAACTTCCAAGACCAATGATGTAAAGCATAATAAAGCCAATATGAATATGAAGAGTGCATATATAAAAAAAAGTGACAAAAATAATTAGCACTCAATGTCTATGTTTTCTCTTTTGGTGGAAAAAAAGGGCCAAGAGTGGTTACATCCTTAAAGGTTGGAACTTGATCACTTTGGATGGTAGGCAAGAAATGTAAGATAATGTTTTCTTTGATCTAATGTTTACCACTGCACCATCAATTGAGAATCTGAACTGTGTTGAAAGCTCATCAAGGTACTCTAGGAGCTCTCTAACATTTTTGAGTTTCCAATTTGCAATGACAATGATTATCCTCGGTTGATAATTTGGATGCATGAGTAACTCTAACTCAAATTCTAGAGAGTTCTCCTCTGAATTCAAGGGTATCCATACCCCAAGTTTTTTCCCGCCTTCTATAGTCATATCTTAACACTAAAGATTGTCAAGATATCTAATATGAAATTGAAAGAGAATTTGGGCTAGCTTTACATAAACTGATGTCACCTAGTTTTCTAACTTCTTTGCTATCCCGTTCCCTGCCTAAAACATCATCAATTTCTAAAATTGAAATTCTCTTATTCAACCACATTGTTTTTTTCTAATGTGAAGAGGCAAAAACCATTGAATCTCAATCCTTTGAGAAATTTGGCTTGTTGATTTTTCCCTTTGAATGTCATATTTCATGTTTCACAGAAAAGTTGAAACTATCGATTGATCAGGAGACTCTCAATCTAATGAAGAGATGCAAGGAGCAGGCAGACGTACAAGATTTCCATATGCATTCCTCCCTGATGGTACCGTATATTCTACAAGTAGACAAACATGTGAATGCTATTGAAAAATGTAACAACTTTGTCTACATACATAAGTTTTGCATAGTCCTTGTGAAGAACTTTGAATGTTTTTATTAAACATTCAACAGGCTTTCACTCTTGAGCATTAGAAGGAAAAATATCTATAATACAAAAAGATATCTTGTTAAAAAACAATTAAAAATTATTAAAGAGCATTGTTAAACTTCACTTATAGTAGGACAATAAATGCAGATGATTGTGTAGCATCAGATCCTTAACATTGCATACATGTTGAATCCTTGCAAAACAACCATGTCTTCTTGATTTGAAATTGAGAATACGACCTTTCCAATGGTTTTTTGTGTTGTCTCTTTTAGCTTGCTTCACTTTATGGGCACCTCTACAACTAGCAAGCATAGTCAGCCAATCATTTATCTGCATAGAAAGATGTTTCCATAAGGAATCCTCTCTTCTATTGTAAACTAACATGAGGTTACACAATTGGAAGGATGATGAGAAGTAGAAATAATAGGATTGCTCAAAGCGGGAAATCAAGACTCACAAACTTTGAGGGTATCTATAGATAAAAATATTTGATGTACACATGGAAAACTGAGACTCACAAACTTTTGATTTGATGTATCGTGTGACCAAAAGATCATAGAATTTTTTGAACCCAAAAGTATTTTGCATCTTCAAAAATCTTTTGTCTCTTGGAAATTTTAAAGATTTGCATTGTTTGGTGTGCAAAAATAACCATTTTTGTATGAAAAAAAATTGTACACTAAATACAAAAATGCTTATTTTTGCACACCACAAATTTATGAATACAAAAATTTATGGTTATTATTCATGAATACAAAAATTTCCATAGTGACACTTTTAGATCATATCTACTAAAAATAAGCCTCTCTTCGTAGGATTAAAAGAGACAGGAATGTTATATTTTTGTACACGTGGCAACATCCTATTTGTCCATTTTCTTAATCCGTCATTAGCAAATCGGTCCCTTTTTAGCCAATTTTTGCCCTAATGTTATAATTCTAAATTTGGAGTGGCAACCCAACTATTCGTCAATCCAAGGTCTCAGATCCCTTTCCATCTAGTAATTGTACCCTGTAGGTGTGTTCCTCACATTATGTGTAGATCTTGTATCAAACAATATTTTCATAGGATGTCCATTCACCTCCCCTCTCATGAAGACCATCTCAGTGTGGGGAATCGATAAACTTTTTGTGTAGCTGGCGATAACACCACATCTGGCATAGTAGTCACCCTCTTGGTGACCATAATATTCAAGATAGGTTTCTTATTCTTATATGGAGGATTTATCTCAATATCTCTAGACGAGACATCAAAATCCAAAGGAGATGATGGAGTAGATGATGAAGATTTTCGTCTCTCCACCACCATAGTTGTCGATACTAGATGATGCTCCAATGCATGTTGTTGGAATTTGTGAACTAGATGGTTCTGCAGATGGAACTTCCATATGCATTGAAGTACCTATTGGTGGCACCTCTAGTTTTCTAATAACCTTGAGGATAATCCGAAGAGTATCCTCCATGTCTGAAACTTTGGCTTTAAGAGTCGTGATTGTCTCAATGTATGGCTGCTCAAGCTCAGCCTCAAAAATGGGAGATTCAATCTCTTCAAGATTCAGTCTAAAAACAAAATGTAACTAATAAATTATCTAGTGAGAAGATGAAATATCTAGTTGATGGCATTCCTACTTAATGGTTTTCTATGAAATAAAATAAAATAATGTTTGATAGGTCCTCTATCCATCCCAAACATGAATGAAATGAAAGAGCTCACTCAATCCCAAGTCCTATACAAGATTACATCATGACTATACAAACTACTGAGGATCCTAAATTACATCATGCGATAAGCACCCCAAACAAACCTACATAAGCTTAGATATTTATGAAATCATAATAAATTAATCTATACAATTCATAAGTCTAATACATGATAAATCCATGTATAATAACCTAAAATTCAATAGTCGAAAGCCTTAGATGTCTCCATTGTAGTTCCTATGTCATTAATTGTTATACCTCCAAAATGACCAGAGAATTAGATCTACCTAGAAAAGTCCAAAAGGTATAACTTTTGGTAGCATAACCCAAAAGTTAGCTTTAACCTCTAAGTATAAGTAAATCATTTAAAATTATGCCCGCGAACTTACGGTCAAAATTTGAGAGTATGCACCTATGTGCAGAGGGTCCTAGAAGTGATACATGCCTACCAACAACTCAATTGTAGACCTAACAAATTAGCTCCAAATCTAATGCAATTCATCTTCGTTGAATGAAGTACTTTGAAATTAATAGTTAACCAAGTTGAATTACAATATCTTAATCCATATGAGAGAAATATGAAAAATAGTGTCTGCAACACCTACAAACATTTTTCAACTCAAAGATTGGACCAGAGAACAAAAATCATCAGTGGGACTATCCAAAAATGTCCAATTCATCTCATATTGTGTACACTTGAATAGCTTTAAAAAAAAATCAAAAGGACTCTTCTTCATTCGAAAATCCATCAAAGAGAAAAGCCATAATTTCTAGACCTCTGTACAATTTTCTAGCAAGTCCTTGTGAGAGGGACCAAAGATTAAACAAGGAATTATAGCCTCCAAATGTTGTCCACATTTTATGAAATTCATATATGTAAATGAAAGCACTATTTCCCATAATATATCCAAATTTCATTCCATTTGGCCCATTCTATTGGGAGAAATACTCATGTTTTCAGAAACCTACAAAACCTTGCAAAATCTATGCACAATTGTCACCGAAAAATTGTAATTTCTCTTCAGTCAAAATAAAAAATCCTATGAAAATTTTGTGAATAGAATTTCAAAAAATCCATTAAATATCACAACAAAAATAGCATCATTTGGACATGCCAATGATGAGAAACACCTCTACAAAGGCACCCCTATACACCTTCCAAAGAGTGAACTTTTCACAAGAAGTCTGCACAGTTGAGATCTTTTCACCCACCAAATAAAATCCAAATTCCATGAAAATTTTTGAGCATGGAAAACACTTTATCTCTAACAACCTAAAAAATTTCATAAGAAAAACACATTCCTATATGAAATTATAAGCAATGCAATGTGCAGTAGTACTAACCTACCAATATGAAAACAACTTGAGTGCACTTTGATCATTAATGATACTATATGTGCAGAAAAATATAGATTAAATTCATGTATCCAATCTAAAATATTTTATTGAACAAGAGAGAATTTTAGGCAAATCAAGCTCATTTGTAGCTTCTAGTATCTCAATGCATCCTTCAATTCAAATGAATACTTTGTTTTTTAATCATATGCATTACCACTTTTTTTGAAAGAATTCATGAATACGATGCATACATCCTAAATCCAAATAATAGAGTAAATAATAAGTATTTCTATCTTCCTCCTTACATGCTTTTTCAGTTATGAAGAAAAAAATTCAATTTTTCCCTCTTGCTTAATCTATACCCTTCAATGAGGTCACGTGTATGTTTCATGAACTAAGCTTTTTTGCAATGAATAAATGGTAAAAAAAATATTATTTAGTCCTTCTCTTTATGAACATAAATGAAGAAAGATATAATAGAAACTAGCCCTCAATAAAAGCAAATCTTCTCATGAAAATCGAGGAGCAAGAAGGTAATTTCTTGGAACCTAGGCATGTCTTTCATTTATACTAGTCAACTTCAAAGTCTTCTAAAAGTGGTCATTAATCCTTCGTCTCTGAGCAAGGATTCTATAGGATTTTGAATTTCTCAACTTGGATGGTCTTAGCAAAAGTTGTGGCAAAACAAATGAGCTTACATTGTGCCAAAATCTGCATATGCATATGAGTAGATGAAGATGGTCTTGGTGCCTTGCTCTTGGTTTCTCAATTGTGTGCATGTGAGAGGATTCTATCCCATATATAGAGCGGGTAGGCTTTAGGATCCTATATAAGGTGCATGTCAAGAATGTTTTCATTATCTGAAGAGGGGAGAGAGAGAGAGAGAGAGATCTCCTTCCCTCCCCCTTAGTCCTATGGGTGATGGCCGCCTGTGGGCATTGCTAGATGTGTCCATGGAGGGTTGAAAGCTCAAGAAACATACTTGTTGAAAATTAATTCATGCTTCTTGTTCTTGTGCAACACCATTTGAAGAGCCAAACAAACTTTTTGCCTCCAAATTGTGGCCTTTGCGCACCGTTCAAGGTGGTTGATTCCCTCCACCCATACGAACAAAACATCTTCTTTTCTTTCTTCAGAAATTCCTTGCACAAATTCAAAAAATGCCCTTGGAGAATATTGAATTATTGCTCTTGCAATAGAACATGTTCAAAAAAGATTCAACTTTCCCTCTTTCTCACAGAACCTTTGATACCAAATGAAAGATTGCAATTAGCTACATGTTGCTCTCCCCCCAACCTTAAATAGCTCTTGCCCTTATGCACATCTAGAGTCTTCTCTAAGGTCCAAACACCCCTCATATGGCCCCTCTGAGGAGATGCAATGACCTCAAAGATGTGCTAGGGCCTCGGCTCTCCTAAGCTTTGGTCCTTGACCCATCTAGGGTTCTCAATCAAATGCATGTAGATCAATGGTAGACCATGGTGGTCTAAATAAATCTAACATAGAACCTCCGAGCATTAGCCAAACCTATGAATTAGTTAAATGACATTTCTATTGGCCAAGTATACATTGGGATGTATATACATATGTATCCAAGTACCTTAAATGTCAAATGAATAAAGTGAAAAGATTGAAAGTTTGAGGGTTGTTGCATCCTTTGGAAATTACCAAAGGAAAATAGGAAAGTATCTCCATGGATTTCATTACAAGTTTACCCCGCATCTAGAAAGGCAATGAAAAACTTTATGTGGTAGTATATAGCTTGACTAAATTAGCTTAGTTTGTATCTATCAAGATTGCTTATAAGATCCCATAATTGGAAAATATATTTATAATTCAACTTTATCAACTCTATGCTCTTTATGTAGGCATAGGTTCTAATAGAAATGCTAGATTTACAAGTTACCTCTGGCAAGTAGTCTTTAGCATAATTGAGACTAAACTGAGTTTGATTATAGTTGAACATGTGTAGATAGATGGATAGACTTAGATAGTCAATCAAATCTTGGAAGAAATATTGAGATCTTACGTAAATTCTAAAAAAAATATTGGGTTATTTTCACCTAGCTGAATTCGCCTATAATAATGGAAAGAATTCATGAGCTAAATTCATTCCATTGATGTTGATGTATGGGTTCTAGTTAGGTCTCCATACGTAGTTGGACTGCAAAATGAAAGGATATTGGTAGCTCAAGAATGTCTTCAAGTCATGAATTTTAAGCTCAATTTAGATAAAGAAAACTTGAAAAGAGCTCAAGATCAATTTAAAGCACATGCTTATCCAAAAAGACGTGAAGTCTCTTTTCAAGTTGGGGATCAATTTTGTCTGTCTTCCAAATAGGTTCAAAAATTTTAATATCGATAAATGTGCTAAGTTGTCATTAAGGCATCGTGGTCCTTTTCCCATTACAAGGAAAGTTGGCACATGGGCATATGAATTAAGACTTCTAGGATTCATTCAGTATTCCATGTTAGTTGACTTAGAAAGAGTTTGACATATTCAGATAATCTTGTTGCGCAACAAATATTACCTGCACTTCATGAAACAATTCCTCATGAACCTAAAAAGGTACTTCACACACTAGAAAAATGTACAAGACTTCATTTGTACAAAGAGTTCCTAGTAAAATCAAAGGATGAAACTGAGGATAATTCCACTTCAAGACGACTCTTCATAGTCGACCAAAGGTTTCTCACATTCTAGCTTTAAGTTGGAAATGGGTTGAATCATTGAAAACAATTGCTTCTAGGTTAGAACATGAGGCTTTGGGGATAGCCTATAGTTACACATACACACACACACATATGTATGTATGTATGTATGTATGTATGTATGTATGTATGTATGTATGTATGTATGTATGTATGTATGTATGTATGTATGTATGTATGTAAGTATGTATGTATGTATGTATGTATGTATGTATGTATGTATGTATGTATGTATTTATGTATGTATGTATGTATGTATGTATGTATGTATGTATGTATGTATGTATATATATATATATACATACATACATACATACATACATACATACATACATACATACATACATATATAGATACATACATACATGCACACACACATACACACACATATATATATAGCTAGATATTGTACGAGAAAATTTTCAAGGGGAAAAGAGTTTTATAAAGTGTCTTTGGATTAGTTAATCTTATGATTTTTTTTTAGTAAAGTCAAGTCAAGTAACTTGGTTTAATGGTTAAGTCTCAAGGATGGGAAGTTGGAGATCTTGGATTCAAATTCCATAAGAAACATGGGGAGTGTTTTGCCCAAGAGCTCAAATGCTTTTTAGAAGGTTCCACTTGATTTAACTCAAGTAAATTTGCACACGTCACTAACCAATCACTCAAGTGGACTCTAGAGAACTTCTACACATGACATACATGTAAGCATCCTAGTTCAAAGACCCATGGAGGGAGGCTATATATGTGAGTCTTGGTTCTGAGGATAAGAGCATTCATTTACTACTTGCATGCATGGAGATTTTGTTGCACCTTGAATTCTTAAGAAGTTCCTAGCTTATTTCCTCTAGTTTTGGTGCTAATCTGACAAGGAACAACTACCCTAGGAAGTCCTAAAGTTGAAAAATCAAAATTTGCAAATTTTATTTTTTACCCACTTTCACCTTGCCAATAGAGACTATAATATTGAACCAAGCTCATGGACCAATAAGAAGCTCAAGAAAGGTTGAAAAAAACACTCAAAGGCAAAAGTCAACTATCCTAATTTAGGGCAATTATTTTTTTGCAAGTGTGATTTTTTGTGTGCATCACCTTGGCAATCACTACTAAAATGTTAGATCAAGCTCATGGGCTATTAAGAAGCTCAAGAAAGGCTTGGAAGGCACCCAAATGCAGAAGGTGATTTCCCTGGGTTGGGGTAATCTTTTTTTGCAAAAACAAATTGTTTTGTACTTTGTTTTCCTGTGGGGGTTATTTAAGCCTCTTCTTTATCCTTGCTCCTATTCAAGTCTTTGTTTCCACTAAAAACAAGCAATGGGGACTAGTGATTGCTCTAGAAGTCATAGTTCATAGCTATCCTTAAATTCTAATTTTTCCAATATCTTTTGCACTTGAACCTCTTTTTATACTTTGTGAGTGTACCACGAGCTTAATTTTCAAGAAGAACACCCAAATATCATTTTCAATGTCTCTACAGAAAGCGATTGCTAGGGCAATCATTTTTTACAACTTAGCTTTCTTTGCTCTTTTTTGTGTCCTTTATCTTAGGTCTCCTTGTCTCAGCCTTGTGCACTAATGATCAACCCAAATTTTGGTCCAAAATCAAGTTATAGGCAACAACGATTGCTCTAGAAAAGGTAGGTGGCTACTAGGGCAATCATTTTTTGTAACTTGGCTTTTCTTGTTTTATTCTTTTTATGTTGGGCTTTCCTCCCTATGCTTTATGCAATAATTATCCATCAAATTCGTCAAAAACCATGAGATATTGAACAAAAGGTGATTGTTTTTTGCAACTCCCTATTCCTTAACCCTTTTGAAGCTAATTTTTTAAGAATGTTTCTTATCACTTGTAAGTCTTCACGAGGCTTGAATTTTCAAAATTAACACTTTTGCATTTTACAATTGTTTTCCTAAACTCCCTCATGAAAGCAATCATTTATTGTAAAACTTGCAAGATGTCTAATTTCGTGAAGCCTTCTTCCTAGGGAATGTAGATCTAGAGCTTAGGCACCCAAAACACATTTTAAAATCACAGAAGAAAAAACAACTTGAAATTTTTTATTGCCTTGCAAAAATGGATTTTTTTTTCCTCCTAGGGATTGCATTTTACCTCTTAAGCTCCTAGCCCCTTTTCTATGTATCATTTCACCTTCCTTCACTCTTTTGTACCTTTTTAGAGACTGAAACAAGAAAACAACAAGCTTTACCTATCTCCTTGCAAGAAGCAATTGCTTTGCAAGTCCCCCTTTACACACCTTCTTGAAAGCTCAAGAAATGCAAACTTGGTCTTTATTCTTGATCTTTGAAGCTCCTATACCTCATGTACTACTACCACATCCCCAAAATAGGATCAAGAGCAAGGAAATGAAAAGAGGTATGTCTAAAAGAAGTAGAAAATGGTTGAGAATAAGACAAAAATCATCAGCTTTGGTGGAAATCTTCCAAACAATAAGCCCTAGCCTTAAAAGTAGCTAAAACTTTATTTCTACATTTTTAACTATCTATATAACTAAATTTCGTGCAAAGGATGATGAATATGCACTCAAATCACAAGAAAAGAGCACCAAAAACATGTACCTCATACGAAAACTTACCATGGTGCCAAGCATCCAACAAGAATTTCCTCAGCAATGATGCCAAAAGTGTTCACATCATCCTAGACTATTACACAAAAGAATAAAGAAATGTCATAATTTTGTGGAGAACACAATCTATGGTATGAAGACCACATGCTACAAGATGAAAGTACACATGCCTACATCAATAAAGAGGCAAGCACATGCAAAGGTGTCGATACACACATGCATGCACACACACTCATGAGTAGACAAGAGATAAGTGCTCCAAGAAGCTTTCTATTGCTCAAGAATTGGAT
Organism: Ceratopteris richardii; assembly: GCA_020310875.1. NCBI lineage: Eukaryota > Viridiplantae > Streptophyta > Polypodiopsida > Polypodiales > Pteridaceae > Ceratopteris > Ceratopteris richardii. Next base: position 48,658,883 of record CM035437.1, on the reverse strand, counting down.
ACAATGCTCATAAGAGCTCTATAGCCAAAAAGCTAACCTCAAACAAGGTAACCCTAACAAGAGCTCTTTCACTTTTATAAATCTTCAAAGAGCTTTGCACATTGTAGTCTCTATACTAGCTTTAAAATTAGTGTCCAAAGGCTATTCGGAGGCCAAAACAATTTCAAAAAATTAGGAAAATTGGTGTGGAGATATTACTCATGTCCTTGAAGCCCAACTACTAAACTTTCACAATGTGACCTGATTTATGTGAAAATTAGGATTTTATGCAAAAAAAATGATTTTTACAAGTACATTGGGTTAAAAATGGGGAAAAAAATATTATGAGGAGAGATTCAAGTTTGGAAAAATTGATAGAACCCTTGCTACTTCACTTCCATGCTTGTACTTCCCTCTTACCATATTATTTGTATGGTTGAGCTGTGATCTATGATTCTAGGTTTGTTAGGCATCTGACCTTGGTTTGTGGGATATAAGGGGTCCCATGGGTGCTACATCCAACTTCACTTGTACTTCAATTAACTCAAGCTTAACCAAAAGACTAGATATTTATGATCAAATTTCCTATTTTTTAAATAGTATGCTCCTCAAACTATCCTTGGAAAAATAATTGCCACCTCCTACTCATGGGGTGCCTATTAGGCTCAGTAGACTTGACAATATAGAGATTCATCATATCGATTGAAGCCACCTCTGACTCACCTAGCATTGACATAGTTTTTTTAACCTAATTGATGGATGATTATGAGTGCAATTATTATGATCCATACTGCCTAGGCAACAACCCTTAGTGGCTCCAAATCATTGGGCCCTTTGCCTCACATGGTTGGGGGAAAGGGTGCATGAGACTCCAAGGAAAAAGAAACTACCACTAGTGGATATGCGAGTATCATATCAACTAGCCCAATCAACTATAAAAGCATGCAAGCATGGTCAAATATCTCTGCCATTAAGGAGACCTAAACTCAAAGTACCTCTGAGATATCTAAACACATATTTCACCACTTGTCAATGCTTAGTGCCAAGGTTACGCATGAATAGACTCAACGAGGAAACCACATACTGTATAGCTGGCCTTGTGTTGCATGCATATATAAGGCATCCCAAAGCTTGTTGATAAAGAGAAGTGTCAAATGCATCACTTGAATCCTCAATTGAGAACTTAAATCCTATCTCAGCTGGTGTAGAAATTGTCTTAGAATCCTCAAACTCAAAACATTGAAGTAGTCCTTCAACACACTTTGCTTGATGCATAACAATTCCCCCCTCAAGTGATACAAAATGGATGCCAATATAGAAGCTTGAAAGACCAAGATAAGTTACATCAAAATTATGTTGCAAATCAACCACAAGTATATCAAGCTTTGCATCACATGACCCAGTCAAGAGTATGTCATCAACATACAAAACAAGCACAGTAAGATCAGCCCCATCTTTACGTACATAGAGTGTGCTTTCAATTGGACTACATGTGAAGCCAAAAGCAATCAAGTGCTTATGGATTTTGTCATACCATGGACGTGGAGCTTTCTTGACAACATACAAGGCTTTATGCAAGCAACAAACCATATGCTCTTTCCCTTTCATGGCAAATCTAGGAGGTTGCTTCACATAAACCTCTTCTTGCACATGACCATTAAAAAAAGCTATTTTTATGTCTAGCTGATGTACTTTCCAATCTCGTTGGGTAGCCAATGCAACCATGGTACAAATGGTAGTCATGCATGAAGTAGGTGCAAAATTTGTTGGAGTTAGACATCTGCGGAAACACGCAAACATCACAAGGAAGAAGGAGAAGCTTGGTGCACAACACACAATACTGAATGTATTACCACTAGAATGTAACCCATTAGGGCTATAGGCGTATATACAAGCTGGGGGGAAACCTCCTAAAGATGGAAAAAAGTGCCCTGGCGGTCCTAGTGTGTTCACACACATCACTGCCTAAATATATCAATGAATCCCCCTGGGAGAGATGCAGTGAACACGGATTTGGCACTCATGTACAAGGAAGTGTCAAGCTATGTGGAATCAATCCACAAAAGGAAGTAAGCCCAAAGCTTTGCAAAAAGCTTCAAAATTCTCCCTAGGCAAAGCCTACATGAAAAGTTCTGCAATGTTCTCTTGCATAAGCACATATGTGAAGCTAATCTCTCCAGCAAAGAACCTCTCCCTGACATAATGATAATGCACCTCAATGTGCTTAGTGCGAGCATGGAACATAGGGTTCCTCACAACTACCAATGGGTTCTAACTATCAATGAAGATGGTGGTGGTAGAAGACTAACCAACACCCAAATCATCCATAAGGTGTTTGAGCCACACACACTCAACAGTCGCCGTGAAAGTTGCCCTATACTCAGCCTCACAATGGGAAGTGGCCACAGTAGGCTGCTTCTTGCTCAACCAAGATATGCATGAGCTACCAAGCATGAAGCAAAAGCCACTAGTGGACACACAAGTTTCATAGCAACTAGCCCAGTTAGAGTTAGAATAAGCATGCAAATCTGGCGGTAGTGATCCCCAATTGGGATAAAACAATCCAAGTAGCCGGGTACCACTCAAGTAGAGAAAGATGCACTTAATAACCTACCGATCCTTGACACCTGGGCAATGCATAAACCTGCTCATCTATGAGATAGCAAACATAATATATGGCTGAGTAATGCATAAGTAAATCAAGCATCCAACAACTTGTTGATAGAGAACAACATCAAATGCATCTCCAACATCATGAAGAATCAATCGTAAACCTGTCTCCATAAGAGTGGCAATAGGCTTACAATCCTCAAGGCCAAAATGTTTCAATAATATGTCAATATATTTCGTTTGACACCAAGCCATTCCACCACAATTTGCATAATTTGAATGCCCAAATAATGATGCAAATGCCCCAAATCAGACATCTCAAATGAGGCATGCAAATCACCCTTAAAATCAGCAATATGCTTGTCAAGAGGACCAGTGAGTAGCATGTCATCAACATACACAACAATGATCAGAAGCACATCATTTGCATGCTTAACACATAAGGTGCTCTCAGTTGGACCGTTCTCAAAACCATGTGCAATCATATGTGCATGTACCTTTTCATACTAAGCATGTGGTGCTTGCTTTAAACCATATAATGCCTTCTTCAACCTACACACTTGGTTTTCTTGCCCTTTTTACACAAAGCCACATGGCTGAAAAATATACACTTCTTCATGCAAGTCACCATTCAAAAATGTAGTTTTAATTTCCAACTAATATACATTCCAACCATGATGAGCTGCAAGTGCAGAGATGCTATGGACAGTAGTCATTCGCCATGTAGGAGCAAAGGTTTCATCAAAATCAATGCCTCTTTCCTATGCATAAACCTTTGCAACAAGCCTAGCCTTATACCTATCAACTGTTCCATCAAGCTTATGCTTTAGCTTGTATACCCACTTAGTACCAATGGCCTTCTTTCCAGAATGCAAGTCACATAAAGGCCAAGTACCATTCTTCATTATAGCATCATATTCAGATTGCATAGCTGCCATCCAATTTTGAGAATTTTGTGCTTCATCAAATGAAATAGGCTCATTCTCATCACAGAGACTATAGGCAGCCATTACATAGCAATCTGATGCGAAAGAGGCTCTTTGAGAGCCTGACCGAGTATGATATGACAGAGGTGCATCTAATTTGTTGTCACACAAAGTCTGTACTAGCCATTTTGACATAGTTTTTGCCTCTTCAATATCAGCTCTCTCATCAACAAGTGCATCATGTAAATCTCCATCAGAATGGAATGATATGCATCATCACATGAAACTTGCAATGGTTGAGAAGTTTCCTCATTAGGACTAGCACTAGATTGTCCACCTGTAAAAAGAGGCAGCAAAGTATCATACATGTCTTTAGAGCTAACAGATGTCTCCTTCATACATGAAAGTAAAGGTTGAATAGCATCTTCCACAAAAACAATATCATCGCTAACCAAAATGCATTTAATATGTGGATGATACAGACGGTAGCCTTTGCTTTAAGAATTGTACCCAACAAAAATACATTTGACTCCTTTATCATCCAATTTCTTGCAATGTTCTCCAGGTACTAATGCATATGCCAAACAACCAAAAACACGTAGGTGAGCAACAGATGGCTTATGACCATGCCAAGCCTCATATGGAGTAATAGTGTGCAATGCTTTAGTGGGACACCTGTTAAGTACATATGCTACATACATGATAGCCTCAAGCCAGAAACTATGTGGTAAAGCCTGACTCTTAACCATACACCTCACTATCTCCATAAGTGATGTGTTCTTCCATTTAGCAACTCCATTCTATTGAGGTATATATAGCAATCTACACTGATGTTTTATCCCATGTTCAGCCAAAAATGCATTAAAGTCAGAAGACATATATTCTTCCCCTCAATCAGAACAGAGACTGCTCATTTTACATGTTGAAATATTTTCAGCCAAAAACAAAAACTGTTTGAAGCACATAAACACTTCAGACTTTGCCTTCAATGGATATACCCATGCATGCCTGGAAAAATCATCGACAAAAGTCACGAAGTAAAGATAGTTCCAAAAGAGGGTGTCTGCATAGGACCACAGATATCACTGTGAACAAGCTGCAATTTTTTAGTAGCTTTAACCGAACCATCTTTTGGAAAGGATGAACGCTGCATTTTGCCCAAAATATAGCCTTAACAAACATGTTTACAGGTGCCTCAAGTTTGGGCAAAGAGGACACCATTTCAAATTTCTACAGGTGTAGCAAACTAGCAATATTCAAATGACCAAAGCATGCAGGCCAAAGCTTTGCATCTGACATAGCCTAAGAATCATGTACACATGCTAAATCATTCACAACTTTTTCATAGTCTATCAGCTTATAGAGCCCACGACATAAAATGGCAAAAGCAATAATCATGTCGCCATTTGATAGATCATGAACTATACACTTGTCATCAATAAATTTCACAACCAAGCCAATCTTGGCTAAAGCTGAAATTGATAATAGATTTGTCTTGATCACTGGCACAAATAAAGCATCTGACAAAGTGAAAGAACTACCATCAGCCATAGTCAGAATGATCTTACCAACTTCCATGATAGGATAAGGGGAGTCGTTGGTGCATGTGACGGTAGTCCCTATAGGGGCAGGGCCGAGTGAAGTGAAGAAACTGCACTACAAGGTAATATGTTTGGTTGCCCCACTATCAAAATACCAAACATCTGAGTCTACTATAGACATACACTGCTCATGAGAAGATGGGTCAAAACTACAAACAGTAGTAAACACCCATTCTTCATTCTGCACAATATTAGTAGAATCTATTTTTGGTGTAGAGGCCTCTGTAACAACCATTCCGGCCTCTTTCTTCTTTGCCTCTTTAGCAGCCAGTTTTGGATAGCTATTGATGACATGATCATTTCCTTTACCATATTTTCAAAACAATTTCTGCTTTCTTGATTTCTTCTCATCTTTGTCTTCCTTCTTTGAATGTGCAACATTTACATATTTTTGCTTACTAGTAGATGAGCTCCATTTACCTTTGCCCTTCTGACTAGCAAAGAAAGCTTGATCTGTGACATGCATAATAGACTTGTTCTCTCTAGACTGATCTTCCTATAATATAACAGAAACTAACTCTTCAAATGCTAAGGTATTTGGATTGTCTTTCATCATCAACCGAAGAGTAGAAGCAAAACTCTGATATGAGTTAGGAAGACCATTTAGAACAGTTTGCACAAGTGAAATGTCAGGAAAGACTTCATCAGCAGAAATCAATTGTTCCTTCAAATTCTTGATCTTTGTTAGAAAAGTGTCCATAGAATCACCTTCATTCATATGCTCACTCTCCAACTGTTTTCAGAGGTAAGCAACACAAGCCTCATTCCTAGCCTAGTACAATGTGGTAAGTGTATCCCAAGCATCCTTAGCTATTCTACAAGAGCAAATGTGAGGAATAATGGCACATTTGATAGACAAGGCTATCAACGCATGTGCTTGAGCATCTTTGGCATCCCAATGAATTTGTTCTACAATAGATAGATAGATAGATAGATAGATAGATAGATAGATAGATAGATAGATAGATAGATAGATAGATAGATAGATAGATAGATAGATAGATAGATAGATAGATAGATAGATAGATAGATAGATTGATTGATTGATTGATTGATTGATTGATAGATAGAAAGAAAGATAGATAGATGGATAGTGGCACGAACATGAATCTGTAGAATATCACCATCTTTGAAGCCATCAACATCAGCTTCAATACCTGTATTTGTAGGTGTAATAGAACATTTTTCAACACCCTGCACAATATTCCACAGTACTTTTGTGACCAATACATGATGCATCATGTAAGCCCATAATGGGTAATTTATACCATCCAACTTATCCTCAAAAGCCAACATACAAAATACATCATTGCTTTCAGCCATGGCCATTGACAAAAATACCCTGATGCAAAAAAATGGATGTATCTTAAAAAGTTGAACAAAACTACCCAGATGAGTTTTGCAGATTTGGAGACGCTTATATTGGCAAACCAAAACTTGTATATATCTTTGGCATATAAAGACAAAATAGCCTATATAGGCATTGCATAGTGCATTCGGAGGCTGAAATGAGCTTAGATTTCGATTTCGGCACCACAAAATGAAGCCTTTTGATGTCTTAATCACCCTGAGTATGCTGTTGACAGGATGCGGGAAGAAGCAAGTATGGACACACATGCAAATCTAGCACTGAGGCTACCCTTCATTTTTTTCAGAAACCCCAACATCATTCTAAAGTGATTCTCATCACTACAAACCCTTGTAAATATCATTTCACCTTTTCGTAGCTCCATTTTGTACAAGCCGAGGAGTCCTCGAGCTTGGGGAGCCTTAGATGTAGTTGCTTGCCAATTTTCATAATTTTTAGATCTCGTTTGGGCCCTCAAATAAGCCCCGGAACCTAATTTTTAACTAGGCCGGACACTAGGTCTGAACAGGGCCAAAGTCAGTAAAAAACTATAAATAGAGCTAGAGAGCTCATTTTTGGGGTTAGCTTCTTGTAGTTTGAGCTTGTATGAGAACTTTCTTGCAATAGAAGTAATTCCATTGTCTTACTCTCTTTGTTCTTACTGTGTGTGCGCGTGTGTGTGTATGTGTGTGCATGCTTGTGTGCTTCTCACCCACGCACTTGTGCTTCCACTTGCTCGTGGTCTTCATACCATCCTCACGTCTCCTCGGATTGACATTAAAGGAGGTGCTACTCATCGCTGAGCTACACCAAATTTTGGCGCCGTTGCCGGGGATCGAACCCGGGTCTCCCGCGTGACAGGCGGGGATACTCACCACTATACTACAACGATGAGCGATGAGTAGCACAGCGATGAGTAGCACCTCCTTTAATGTCAATCCGAGGAGACGTGAGGATGGTATGAAGACCACGAGCAAGTGGAAGCACAAGTGCGTGGGTGAGAAGCACACAAGCATGCACACACATACACACACACGCGCACACACAGTAAGAACAAAGAGAGTAAGACAATGGAATTACTTCTATTGCAAGAAAGTTCTCATACAAGCTCAAACTACAAGAAGCTAACCCCAAAAATGAGCTCTCTAGCTCTATTTATAGTTTTTTACTGACTTTGGCCCTGTTCAGACCTAGTGTCCGGCCTAGTTAAAAATTAGGTTCCGGGGCTTATTTGAGGGCCCAAACGAGATCTAAAAATTATGAAAATTGGCAGGCAACTACATCTAAGGCTCCCCAAGCTCGAGGACTCCTCGGCTTGTACAAAATGGAGCTACAAAAAGGTGAAATGATATTTACAAGGGTTTGTAGTGATGAGAATCACTTTAGAATGATGTTGGGGTTTCTGAAAAAAATGAAGGGTAGCCTCAGTGCTAGATTTGCATGTGTGTCCATACTTGCTTCTTCCCGCATCCTGTCAACACTCTCCCCCCCCTAGGGTCTGTCGCCTCTGACAGACCTCTTTTCCGCCGTTTGATCAATGTATTTTTGCAGGAGGTCGGTGGCCACTTCGTGTTCTTTGATTTTTAAACCTCTGATTAGATCTCGTTGCAAGGCCTCCCAATCCACTGTACCAGGCATGTCAGGTTGTGGCATCGTGTAAAGCTCGGAGTGCATCGTTTGCTCACATGCAAAGAGATGGAGTAGATGCGTAGGCCGTGGTGCAAATACCTCTGAATGTGCTTCCCAAAACCCCGTGGTGAACATGTCGTCAAATGTTTGCTTGTAGCAGGCAGGGAGATATCTTATGCGTGCATGCCATGCGTAAGCCACTCGTATGCTCGGGGTTGTGCTCATATCATATAGCAGGTCGTAGTTACCATTGATAAACCCTGGAATAGGAGGTTGAATATGGCATACATTGCGAAAAGTTTTGAGTACGACCTGCATCATGTCGAGGATCTTGAGCATCATCTGGGCAGCGACATCTGGCATCGGGTGGAGGCGTGGTATCCAATGTCTGATGGTTGCAATCATGTATGACACTGTAGGAGTACCGGTTGGGGGGGCGATAGCGGGGTAATTGAGCCATTCTTTACAGTTTGCGTTATTCTGAACCTTGATGGCAAAAGCTTTCCATGATCTGCGTCTTTGCACTGGCCCAAAACACGGATTGTACTTCAAATGCATGGGGGCATGATCCCATGTTCGAAGCATTTCTGGATAAGTTTCGAGTAACTTTTGCCTCCACGTTGGTTGGAATATGGCCCCCTTTCGTGCCGCTTCTGGTATGTCATCTGGTTCGAAGTGTGTGGCAAATGTTGGGCACTTGTTGGTGACTCGTTTGATTTCTGCATTGTAGTCAGCCAACAATACAAAATAGGGCTTGTATTGCAGTTCTGAGCTAGTGATCAGGCGTCTAGGAGCGAGGTGCCTGAAGTATTCTGAGTGAAGGATGGTGTCCTCAACGGCCTTCATTGCCAGCATCTGAGTGGATATCCGCTCCTGATGAGTTTTCCCCATCTCCTCTACTTGTTTCATCCATGCCGATGGGGGTTCCTCATAGGTATCTTGACCTTCTTCTGTTACGCGTCCACCTGGAAGTGGTTGAGGCTCGTAGTTGTCGTCGAATGCTTCCTCCACTGGGATGGTAACTGCTTCTTCTTCTGACGGTTGCTCTGGGGGGGAAGGGGGTCGTTCGTACTGCATCAACTTCAGCTTTAATTCTGTGATCTGCTGCTGTAACTCCAGCACGTCATTGGGCGTTGAATGTTCAGGTTCGGTTGAAGTAGCAGCGTCTGTCATTTCTTTATGTTCTTGTCGGTGTGGTGTAGACTCTTGGGGTCTCTGTACGTCCTTTAGCTGGTCGGCAAGCTGATCATGTGCTTCTAATAGATTGGCATACGTTTCCAATATTTGTTGTATGCTTTCTGAGGGGACCGCTTGAAATTTGACCGGGTCTATGGGAGCCCCCGGGGTGTTCTCCATGGCAGCCTCGAGGTTCTCTTGGTTTTGTTGTTGAAGCCGTCTATTCTCTTCTTGCGCTGCCGCCAGATGTCGTCGTAGCAAAGCCATGTTTCGTTGAAGCCGTGCATTGCGGCCCATTTGATCGCGCAGCTGTTCCTCCATGGCTTTGCTCTCTTCCATATGCTCCGCTTTGAGTTGCGCATTTACCTGTTCGAGGGCGAATATCTTGCTTTGTGACTCCGTATGAATGAACTCCAAAGCAGTGACACGCTCTTGGAGTGTTGCTGTGAGGGTGCAAAGCCCTTTGTTATTTTCTTCCAATAATGTATATTCTTGCTTAAGCTGAGTGGCAGCTTCAAGCATCGTGTCGAGTGCAAGACTAAATGAGGTGGAAGATGCAGGGGGTTGGGAAGTGGGAATGGGGAAAGTGGATGTTGTGCCTACCGTGTGGGGAAGTGGTGATGAGAGTGTAATAACCTGTGATGGTGTTGTGAGAACAGTGGTGGTGGGTGATCCAGCGGATGGTGAGATGTCCATGGGATCGGACATGAGTGAGTGTGATTCGTGAAATGTGAACACCGGGACGGTGGGTGGTGTGATAGTGGTGGCCGTGAATGTGGGGGAGTGAATTTGGGGAAGGGACTTTTTCTTATGTTCTTCAACCTGTTGAAGAATGTTTACAAGGTAGGTCCAGAAGGAGGGTTGGGTGGTTAGTGTGGTGCTCGAGGCAGTTACAAGGGACGGGATAGGTAGAGTTTGGGGGGAAGGAAATGGGGGGATGGAGGGCAAAGAGATGGAAAGAGTCTGACTAGTGACAGATGGTTGTCCAACGGCATGGGGGAAGAAAGGGTGACCTAATTGAGGTTCAAAAACTTGAGTGACAGAGGTGGACGAGGGTGAAGGAAGGAGAGTGGAAATGGGGGTGTGTACAATGGTCTCACTATAGGAGGAGAATGGTTGTGTAGAAAGACACGTGGAGAGAGGCTCTGATGGTGGGATAGGAGATGATGGGGGAGATGGGGCATGCGTAACTTCCTCCGGTTCATCATTGTGCCTAGGGCTAATCATGTGCACATCTTCTGATGTGGACGTAGCTAACACGGTAGATACTTCCATCTGAATCATCTTTCCTTGTCGCGGCCGTGTATCAATTCTTCTTTGATCATAAGCAGGGTTCTCTTGACAGACCAAGGTTCTTAATGCTTCACTGATGCCACAGGTGTCCGCCAAAAGATTTAGCGATTCTACAAATTGGGGGTCGATATGCTCTGACTGTAACATCTGGTTTACTAGGGCCCTATTTGCTTCTTCTGACATTTTATGGCGGCTTTGTACCTGCTTGATTGTCTGGTATAATCGTTTGAGCTGTGCCGTATATGCAGGGGCTTCGTCTTCACTCTCTTCTGGGTTATTCCTTGGTGCCTGCTCCTGGGCTTGTGTGTTTGGACTTGGGGGAGGTTGTGTCACTCCTAGCTCCTGTACGCTGCTTGTCTCACCTCGTGCATATTCTCTTTGGGTTGATGTCCCCGGATCGACATTGTCAGGACAACCTTCACTGTCTGATAGGTGAGCCGTCTGCAGAAATGTTTCAAAATCAAAATTTGGGTCTTCGGTGAAAGTGGCCATCGCTGCAAATTCTGCATCGGTAGGTAGCGGAGGGGCAGAGGGAGTGGGCTGTACCACATCTCTTGGTTGAGACTCCTGGAGATGAATTGTGATTGGTGCCACCGGGGCTTCCTCTCTAGTGGAGACTTCGGTAGTGGTTGCTGGAGGGATCAGGACTTGTGAAAGGGATCCACGCATTCTTTTTGCAGGCTGACTCCCTGACTTTCGCCCTTTAAACAACTCCAGATGTGCATACTTTAGGGCTCGAGCAACTGGCACATCATACGCCAGACATCTGTAGATGATTCTAGTCAACGCACAGCAACCATGTAGGGTGGGCTTCCTCACCCCCCGCTTGCCTGCCTCATATACCTGATCTAAGATCCATACTGGCATCTTAATGGGCAAGCTGCCGGTCTCTGCTAAGTACAGTCCGTACCATATCTTCTTGTGAGGCTGAGTGAAACGGTCTTGAGCTGGAAATGCGAAGTGCTGGAGGCACATCCGCAGGGGTATGGCGATGTTGGGGGTGAGGGCGCACATGTCTTTGAGCTTCTTGACTCTATTGCTTTTCATTGATTCTGGTATCAGGGGGTCGCGATCTGAAGGCACATGAGTGCCATACATTTGAAGGGCTTCCCTGATTAATGTTACATTTAGTTCAAACTTCCTCATCTCCTCCAGATTAGATAAGGAGGGCACCCAGAATGTGCCTGAATGATCTTTATCCCCGGTAGGTTTCATCGTAGCAATCAAGTAGTAACACCTGAGGAAGTCAGGTTTTGGTAGAGCTGCACTGAAGTAAGTTTGCAGTCCTGCCTTTCGCCAGATCTCTTGAAGGGGAGCTGCATTTTGTAAGGCCTCAAATTCTCTTGAAAAGAATTGGAAGGTCCACCAAACCCCTCCACACTCCATCTTGGACTCCCAGATGTGGTCCGCGTCTCCCAAATCCCCTGGCATTTCATTGAACCAATGGGAGTGCCCTTTTACTCTTTCGGTTAGTCCACTGGGTGGATCTGGAATAGGGATTCTTCGCACATTCAAGAATTCTTCAGGTCTAGCCGTTGGTGGAGCTTCCACTGGCATGGCATCCCAGTTGATGGGGGCACCAGATCCTGCCTGAGAGCTTGTGCCTGCCGCGGTTGCCATGAGAGTAGGTCGCTTATCTGCTGGAAGACGAAAGGCACATTAGTGTTGCATAGGAAACAAGATGTAATGGTGTTCCCTTCACAATACTAACATGACAATCCAGGAGGTCAGTAGTTAGTGGTGAGGTGTTTATGATATGTGTGAGTGGTGATTAAAGGTCAGTGTCATCCTAGATGCGTACTTTGGTTATGCAATGGACTCGAAATGCTTCTGTGTTAGTGTGGACGGATTTACAGAAGATGGTCAGGGGGTTTAGTACACAGTTTAACTCTCCACACTTTGATACAGGAGTCGTAGCTTTTAGAGCTAAGGACAGGTGAAGACTTTGGTCTGAGTGTGTGATGTGATTGGGACCTTGTGGGTACCCATTTCCAGACATTCCTGGGGTTGATGGGAGTGTGGACCGTGAGAGGTGTAGGTATCTTGTCACTTCCTGAGTTGTTGGCCAAGAGTGCTTGTGAGAGCTGCTTCATCCTTGTGTCTATAGTTGAAGTAATTTGGGCTTGTAAGCTAGCCTTGGGCACCCATATCTGTCTAGCATTAGGGATGGCCTTCATTGACCGCTTAGGGACCCAAATAGAGATGGTGTGCCTAGGGGTGATCCTAGGGGGCTTCTTAGCTTTGATCCTTGATTGTGAGGCTCGTTTCTTGTCTCCTTGAGAATCTGCAATTGGAGCTGTAGGTCTCCCATCCTTGCGTATCCAGATCTGCTTCACGCCACGAGATGCTCCATGATGCGCAGGTTGGCGCTCCTTCCTCTTGATCAGCGGTCTCCCTCGTATAGAGTGATGTTCGGTCCGTTCGTTTAGAATCTTCTGTGGATCAATTAGGAACTCCTTCTTGGCTCCTGAACCTTCAGTAAGGTTGACATTCCTCTGCACCATAGAAGTTTGGACAAGCACATCGTGGTTATCTTCATATGGATTCCTGGAGGGACCAGGAGTTGTTGCCTGTTCTATTGGTTTGAGTGCTTGATTTTCTAATTCAATCGTGAGACGACTTTGGCCTACCCAAGCCTGAAGAAGTCCACTTCTTAGGTTCAGGTTGACTGCGTGATCATAGATCCAGTCTTGGCCCAATATAAGCGGTTCGGTCAGATCCTCGTCTTCACACACTAGCACTTTTACTGGCATGCGGACCTCTTGTATGTAGAGGGGAAGATCCACCTCTCCCATACAAGGGGTTTCAACACCTCCTAATCCTATCAGATATGCTTCTATGGGTTTTACCTCCAACTGCAGCTGCTGGCAGTAAGAAAGCCGAACTGCACTTGTGGCTGCTCCTGAATCAATTAAAGCCCTCACGCTTGCTGTGCTTTCCTTTTGTCCTATTTCTAGGGTCAGAAAAGGTCGTCGGTCTACTATCTTATGGGTGCGTCCACCTGAAGCCTCACACATGGCCATGTGATAGTCTGGAGACTCTTCAGTGTTAGTCATAGGCTGGTCCCTTCCTTGTCTTCTCAACTTCATTCGTTTGATACGTTCTAAGGCCTCTGCCTGTGCTTCCTCTCGAATTCGTTTTTCCTCCTCTTTACGTTGCTTAGCAATATTGAGTCGGCTTAGCATCTCCTCCGTGAGGGGTTCCTGATACAGCTTGACTCTGCATCCGCTAATATAGTTTGGGAGGACATCCCCCTCTAAAGTGGCTAGTTGTACTGCTCCACTCGTGGAGATCCTATTAATGATCATAGGTCCGTAGCCTCTCTTCTCTAGCTTTCTTGCGTGTTGTTTCAATGTGTAGACTAACACTAGATCTCCTGCTTTCAAGCCCTTATCCTTCACATGGGCATCAAAGTATGCCTTTTGCCGTTTCTTTGCAGCATAGATACCTGCTGCTGCTCGTAGCCTCGTCTCACCTAAGCGCTCTAGATCAAAGATCCTCGAGGACAACTCGTGTCCATTCCACTCATGCTCTTGTGCTACTCTTAAAGCTGGAATTAGGAAATCTAAGGGTAGCACCGCATTTTGTCCGAAGACCATCTGAAATGGGGTGGCATTGAGTACCGTTTTGTAAGCAACTCGGTATGCCCACACAGCATGGTGAAGTTGTTTGTCCCAATCAGAGCGTTTATTATTGACCAGTTTCGTCAATACGTTACACAGGATCTTATTCGTGCTCTCGGCTTGTCCGTTAGCTTGCGGGTGATAGGGTGCAGACTTCTTATGTACCACCATGAATTCTTGAAGGAGATTTTCAATGACCTCATTCAAGAAGTGCGTACCTCTATCACTAACCAACTCTATTGGTAACCCATATCTAGTGAACACATTTTCGAATAAGAATTTAGCCGTCGTTTGAGCATCATTCTTTGTCGTGGCTTTTACTTCCACCCACTTTGTAAGGTAATCTGTGGCTACAATAATATACTCTGCATGGGAGTTCCTAGCTGGGGGGTTGATGGGACCTACAAAGTCTATACCCCACTTTGAAAATGCACGTCCTCCCATCATTGGCCTCAAGGGCATTTCATCTTTTCTTGTCGGATATTGGGCACGTTGGCATGTGTCGCAACTCTTCACATAAGTATGTGCATCCATATGAAGAGTGGGCCACCACAGTCCTGAGAATAGAATGGTCTTAATTACTCTGTCAGGCCCAAAGTGTCCACCTGCCACACCGTTGTGTGCCGTTTCTAAGACTTTCAGGTAGTCTGATTCATGTACGCACAGTCTTAGGTAACCATCCTTGCCTCTTCTGTATAGGTTATCCCCTACTAAGGCATAGTCTTGAGCCTCTTGCTCCATGCTTCGTCTTCTTGCAAGACTAGCCTGATTGGGTAATGTTCCCGATCTTATGAACTCGACCAATGGAGCACCCCAATCTGGGATTAATGACATGTGATAAAGAGTGGCATGCTCCACTGGGGGTCTCTCCTGGCACCCTGGACAGCTCTGGATCCACTCTTGTATTTCTTTGTCCATGCTAGGCCAATATACTCCTAAGCGTTTTAGATTCTGCATGGTTCGTTGTTTAGAGTAGTGATTCCCTAGCAGCCCCTCATGGGCTTGTTGCAGCCAACTAGCATGTTCATCATCCTCGACACAACAAGCTAATACGCCCTCGTTGTCTTGCTTGTACATGCTTCCGGCTAATATTTGATACTTTAGCGATTTTACAATTTCCTCTTTGCTTGTCTTAACATTTTTATTTGCAGGCCCGAAGGTTAGGACTGGTACCAACTTATTTGCCCATTTAGGAACAACTTCTAAATTGAACAGATAAGCATCGGGCAATTCGTCAGGCACTCCTTGCGGTGGCTCTCCTGAAGTGATGCGAGAAAGATGGTCTGCCCTAAGATGGGTTCTACCTTTCCTGACAACAACTTCAGAGTCGTATTCCATTAGTAAGAGGAACCATCTTACTAAGCGACCTGTAGTGCAAGGTTTATTGACCAAATATAGTAGCGCTTGATGATCAGTGAAAAACTTGAACTTATTGGCCAATAGATAGTGTCTAAACTTTTTCACAGCATATATCATGCCCAAGCCTTCTCTCTCCGTTGTGGTGTAATTTCGTTCAGCTACATTTAATTGCCTACTAGCATATGCTATCGGCAAATCTAGATTTCCTTCACCTGTGGGTTGTGCTAGCACACATCCTATTGCATGATTGGAGGCATCCACATGGACATGAAAGGGTTTGCTCCAATCCGGAGTAGTCAGTATTGGTGCTGTGCACAAACGTCTCTTCAGCTCATTGAAGGAAGTCTCGCATTCCTCATTCCATTCAAAATTCGTTAACAGCCCATAAAGAGGTTTAGCTATGATGGCATACATGTGGATAAATCTACGGTAATATCCACAATGGCCCATAAAGGCTTGTACCTCTTTCACATTTCTTGGTCTGGCCAATTCTGCTATTGCTCTTACCTTGTCTTCGTCTGTTGATATTCCATTCTTCGAAACAATGTGACCTAAGATCTTACCTTGGCGTACCATAAACACACACTTCTCTGGATTCAGACACACTCGATAATCTCTACACTTGTTGAAGATTTGCCTGAGTTCAGGGATGTGGTAACTTCTCTCTTGGGAATGAGCGCACAAATCATCCACATATACTTCTAAGCTCTTTCGCAAGAACTCTTTGAAAACATGACACATGAGTCTTTGGAATGTTGCAGGTGCATTGGTGAGCCCAAATGGCATCACTCGGAATGCAAAGATCCCCCATTCTGTGGCAAAGGCCGTTTTGTGTTGATCTTCGGGGGCAATGGCTACTTGGTTGTAACCTGAAAATCCATCAAGGAAACTGTAAACTTCCTTGCCTGCAACACGCTCCAAAAGATGTTCGGTGATGGGAAGTGGATAACTGTCCCTAATCGTAGCGGCGTTAACTTTTTTAAGGTTAATGCACACTCGCAATTTCCCATTCTTCTTGGGCACCACTACAATAGGGGACACCCATTCAGTGTGCTCAATCTCATAGATGAATCCGGCTTCAATCAGCCTGTCAATTTCCTCCTTTATTTTGGCCGCATAATTGTCATTATATGTGTAGGGTTTTTGTTTGGTGGGCTTAGCTTCAGCGGTCATCGGAATCGTATGAGAGCAGATCTCTGGATCTACTCCTTTCAAGTCTCTATAATGCCATGCAAACACATCCCTATATTCCCTTAATAGAGCTACAAGTTCTGCTTCTTCTTCTGCACTTAGGTCGTCTCCTATGTACGTACATCGCTCTTCGTTCCCTTCAATGGTCACTACAATTTTTTTGGTCTTTTCTTTATTGTCATATGCTTCTCCTATAATGGCCTCTCTCTTAGGCATTCGTACCAAAATTTTCCGGTCTTCCACTTCATATTTCTTGAAATTCTCTGGTACTTCAAACAATGATTCTTCCTCTTCTTGTCTCACTACTTTCCTTTTCTTTTTCTTTTGACCTCCTTCACTTCCTTCCTTTGAACTTATTGTGTTAATGCTCGCAAGGGGTTCTTCTTCCTTTTGGGTTAACACCCCTAAGTCTTCTAAGTAGTGTTCCTCTGAGTCAAAGTAGGTATCCATCACAATGGATTCTAGATCATCGTCACTCTCTTCTTCTTCTATGGACTCGCTAGGATCACACTCTTCCAACAAGGGCTGACACATGAACACTGAAATATCATAACCCTCCTCATCACAATGAGGTGTCCATTGTTCTTCATTGACTGCAATGTCCATGGTAGCTAAGATTTCTGCCCAACCATGAGGCTCAAATTCCTCATCTGGAAATATCATCGGTGTATAGGCTGGGTCTTTTATTGGTCTATCTCCAGGGGAAGTTCCTTCTTCTCTCGCTTTCCGGCGCTTTTCCTCTTCCTCCGCGACCTTGCACATCCACAAGTGAGTATCTTCATGCAGCCAGGATGGTTCAGGTGAACTTCCAGAACGCACGGAGATAGAATCTTCTTTCGCTTTGTGGATAGGATTCCACTGTAGGGGTGGTACATCTCTGAAGGTGTGATCCTTCAGATTGACCTTGGTGGTGACCCCTAAGTGCTGTAAGTACAAGGAGTTGGTTCCCCAATCCTGTACTATTTGCAATTGTCGTAGGAAAGGTCTTCCTAGGATCATCTCGTAAACATTATTCTTCTCAAAGTCACATATAGCAAACGTATGTTCAAACTCCACACCACAAGTGGTTAGAGTTATCCCTTCAAGCAATCCGAGAGGTCTTTCAAAATGACCATCTGCCATTTGAAGTTTCATTCTCGTTGGTCTTAAGGTGGGTTTGCCCCATCGTTTCCACAAGGAGGTAGTTGCGATAGCAACTCCCGCACCCGAATCCACAATTGCTTTGGTTGTGTAACCTTGATAGGTGATCGGAAGATAAGTGTTACCTTCTTCACCTTCGCTCATGTCTCCTATCTTGTCGAGAGGTATCTCGGGAACTTTCTGCTTAGAGCCTACTTTTGGTAAATTGGATTCAAGTTCTGGAACCTGATCCTTCACATGATTCCAGAGCTCCGGTTTTGCCTTGAGCAGCTCCTCTACAGTGAGGTGACATTGAACCTTAGTGTTTTTCACGACATCAGTGTTCTTGGGAATCACTGAGTCTTCATTTCTTACCAATATAGTGGGCGCTCTGATTTGGAGAGATTCAGATTCCCATGGGCCTGTGAAATGAGGCAACTCTTGTAAAGAATTAGATTCAAAATCTAATCTCTCATCCTCTTGTTGCTCTGCTTGATCCCCATAGATAGAGGGAATGTCTTGGGGAAATTGATCACGAAGATCATCAATCTCAGGAATAGGAGGGGAATCACCCTTCTCTTTGGCCCATTTCTCTTCTTGTATTTCCCGCAAGAACTCTGGAGAGTACTGTTGTATTGAAGGAGGTATTCCAGCATCCGTAGAATTAGGAACATAAGCTACCATTTGTGGTGAGCTTCCTCTTTCAACAACTGGTTGAGCCTGTGGAGGTAAAGAAACTTGTGATTTGTTTACCAACTGCTCTAATCTTTCTAGTAAGCCTTGGAAATGCAAATCCGGCTTGACAGCGTTCGTCTGACTGAACTTTTGGCTAGTCTCAAGTATAGCTTGAGCTTGTTCTACCATTTTCATACACATCTTCATCCGTTCAATCTCTAAGTCGGCTCTAGGGTAACTCCTGTCTAGGTTTGCAGCTGTTGGCCCTTCTTGAAGTCGAGCCTGGTAGGCCTTGAACATCATGTCCAAGCCTTCAGGAGTGGGGTCGGCTAATACTGATCCTACTCGGGGTGGTGGGTGGGTTACGTGGGGTGTATTAGAGGGTGGAGGAATGGAGGGTGATGGGGGAGGTAATGGTGGAAGTGTGTGGGAGTGCGGTTGAGATGTGATCTCTGTGATTTTTGCCTTGGTTTCTCTCAAGCTTTCTTCAAGTTCGTTTATCTTTTTTGCCCATTGCCTCTTCATCCTTTCACGACTCTCCTTCCAGGCTCTAGTCCTCTTTTTGGTTATGCTCTCTGTCTCACTCACCTCGGGGCTCTGTTCGGGACCAACACCTTGGTGTTGTTGAAGTGCCTGGGCTCTTGTGATCACCTGCACAGGTCCAGTGGAAGTCACGCTTCCTATGGAGTCTACAATTAATCCCACAACATTGATAGGAGTGATCTTAGGCATGTTATTGGGGTTTTTTGGGCAATCTCGTAGGAGATGCTCTTTCCCGCAGTCTTGACAAAAGCCCTGAATGGTTACTGGCTGAGGCTGTGTAGGGGCAGGCAGTGGACAATCACGTATAAGGTGATCTCCCTGACATCTGAAGCATGGCCCTCTAGGAAATGGGGGTCGTACCTGCCTAGGTTGAGGTCTAGAGTTGGGGTTTGTGTACATGACATTAGAATACTCCGGTTCCCCACTATTTTCACTTGGGTCCTCATAGTAGTATGACTCGTTATGCTCAGGTGACTGCATGTAGTAAGCCTGTGGGCTATCAATATATGTGGAGTCAAAACTATGGTCACTTGGATCACTGTCTGATAGCAATGGGGTGACTGGAACTATGGCTCTATTCGGATTTTCTTCAGTAGAGGCATATTTTACTGGGATCACATTGGTTGGAGCAGGGGGTTGCTGCACTAGGACTGGTTGAGGTCTCTGCTGCCCTTGATAAGGTGGCTGATAAGTTTGTTGTGGTCTGTTGTATTGTGGTGATGGGTACTGATTCTGGTACCTACCATGTTGCGGATATGGCTGAGGATAATTTTGCCTAACAGTTTGTTTGTTATATGGGCAGTCTTGTGCCGTGTGATTGGTATACCTGCGCTCTATGGTGCAGTACTGGCTACTAGGATTCACCTGAGGTTGGGCCATAATGGGGCACACACTTGCCATATGTTCACCGCCACAATTGTAACACCGCTTAACTGGGGCAAATCTAGGAATTTGCTTACTAGAGACACCTAGTTTTTGGGCTACCTTCTCTGCAAGTTCCTCGATGGATGTGGATTGACCAGATGTCTGTTTACTAGAGCTATCAGAATCCTTATAGATTTTTGATAGCTCTAACTCTTCACCTAGATTGTCCTCAATGTCTATGCACATGCGCACGCATTCCTCTATCGTTCTAGGGTCCTTCAGGTACACATATGACCTGAGCTTAGCGCTCAACAATCCATCTAGGAACAAGGCCACTTGTTTGGCTGGTGTGGGTAACTCTGGCATAGGGCATCTCTCCAGGTACTGTCTAAATCTTCTTCCAGCTAGTCTGACCGTCTCTTGAGGTGTTTGTTTGAAACTATGAATTAGTGAGGAGGTGTTATGCCTGATTCCACTCTTAGAAAACTCGACAATAAATGCCTCTAAGAGTTGGTCTATGTTTCTGAAATGCCTCTCATTCAGTGGTTGGAACCACGTAAGGGCAGTGTTCCTAAGGGTTAGACCGAAAGCATTATATTGTGTGAATAGGTCCTCCACTTGTTCAGCTTTCAACACTTGTCGAAATTCGGCCACATGGTCATAAGGATCTCCCGTGCCATCGAAATAATTCTTCATGGACTTCACAAGTTGGGTTGGTCGTAGGGTCCTAGTGTGTTCTCTCGGCCTTGGCAAAGGAAACTCATCAATGTCCCGGTGATTCCATGGGGTTCTATGTCTCCCAGTTTCTACTCTATTCCTTTCTGTTCCCGTTCTTTCTCTTCCCAGGGAGTTGGCAAAACTCCCCTCAGGTTTGTCTCTACCTCTATCTCTTTGAGCGCCATGAGCTTGGGAGGTCCCAGCTCCTTGATGACCAAAGGATACATTAGACCTTGGTTGGGGAAAGACAAATTCACCCTTCCAAGTGTAGGCATGTCTGCCCTGCTCAGTGACCACGAAGATTCTCTCTGATGCAGCGTCTAGGTAGGTTACTTGGCCTGGACTATCAGGGTCTTTAAACTCGTAGATTGTGAGGGTGTTCCCCTCCTGAGGTTGAGAAGTTCGATATCTCCAAAAAGCCTCATCGGTTTCCCGATTTAAAAGCAGATCGATGCTTTTATTATCTTGTGGAATCCATTCAGGAGTCATGATTCTGGTCAAGACAGACTTACCACGGGGAGTTCTTGGCTCTCTCTCTAAGTTCCCTTGCTCTATATCTCCCAAGTCGGCCTCCGCAATCACATTCCCAAACTCATCAGTTCTATCGGGAAGAGTGGTGACTACATATATAGTCCCCTCTTTATCTAGGTATGCTCCATTCTCAAACTTGACTACCGGGTGGTCTATTCCATGGGGTTGGTCGGGGTTCTTAATCTGGACCACTGATCTTCTCAGTCCGTCTTCGTAGATGCGAGCACCTAGACGATTCGTCCTGATATATTCCAATTGAGTCCTATAAGGCCCCTCTGGCTTTTCTAGATATGCCAACCCTGAACTATCTACTGATCTCTCCATGTGATAGGACATCTCAGAATCGCTTGTTTCTGATCTGGCAGTGTATGGGTAATCACTCAACTGTTGGGCCCAAGACCTGGCAGTGTGATTGACACTAGCTGCAGAAGATCTGAGGCTTTGTCTGTCTCGGCCTAAGTGTCTGCCTGATCTAAGGTTCATAAGCCTGATTTATTCACCCCCTGGGACCCAAGCACACTCTCGTTGCTGGCTGATTTTGCACCAATCACTTTATCCTTTTTAGTTGAATAGTATGTTTATGGTCTTGTCTGAAATTGCGTCGTCAGGAGTACTTAAATGAATTTCCGCACTTGATGAGTGATCGATTCCCGTTTACCTTTTTGTCCCTTAGTGTTTTCGCACTTAAGACCTATTTATTTTCTTGCACTTGGTTGATTAATTCTCTTGGACTTACTTCGTGCCTAACGTTGCCCTAGTTAATTACCACGCCTAAGTCGTACTTAGCCTAGGCTAGGAATTGACAAAGGAGGGTTATAAGATCTTCCAACCTCAATCAGCTGGTTGACCCAACAGCTATGCAAGCCCAGGAAGCCTTCTCCCAGGCCCGGTACTCACCCTTGCTAGTTTGCTTTGATTGCCTTGAGTGCCCACAAAGTTCCTGCAAAAACTCACCAGTTAGTATAGCTTTATTGCCACAAGTATTTGAAAGACCCGCTTCAATAATTTTAACCCCCTTGGGTAGCTCACTGTACCCCCTGTCTCTGAGAATCACTTAGTCCCACCTATCTCGGGTTTCTATGCTTTTTGCCCCCTACCACGGTTCTAAGTTTTACCAATATGTCAAACACCAAGCTCACTACCCTTCAACCGCTCAAAAATTATCTCTCAATTTTCATGCGTTAATGGCCGTGTATCGCGATAGGTCGGGTCGGGGTGTCGCGATAGCTCGGAGTGTCGCGATACCTCGGGGTGTCGCGATAGCTCGGAGTGTCGCGATACCTTGGGGTGTCGCGATAGCTCGGAGTGTCGCGATACCTTGGGGTGTCGCGATAGCTCGGAGTGTCGCGATACCTCGGGGTGTCGCGATAGCTCGGAGTGTCGCGATACCTTGGGGTGTCGCGATAGCTCGGAGTGTCGCGATACCTCGGGGTGTCGCGATAGCTCGGAGTGTCGCGATACCTTGGGGTGTCGCGATAGCTCGGAGTGTCGCGATACCTTGGGGTGTCGCGATAGCTCGGAGTGTCGCGATACCTTGGGGTGTCGCGATAGCTCGGAGTGTCGCGATACCTTGGGGTGTCGCGATAGCTCGGAGTGTCGCGATACCTTGGGGTGTCGCGATAGCTCGGAGTGTCGCGATACCTTGGGGTGTCGCGATAGCTCGGAGTGTCGCGATACCTTGGGGTGTCGCGATAGCTCGGAGTGTCGCGATACCTTGGGGTGTCGCGATACCTCGCGGGGTGTCGCGATAGCTCGAGATATGGCGAATTTTCCTGTTCTATCTAGGGTTTCTAGGAGCTCTAGGCCTGCGCAATGCCGTGGTGCACTCAGAATCGTGAGAGGTCGAGCTTTTCGGAGTGTCGCGATAGCTCGAGCTCAACGCCTCGGGGACTGTGCAGGCAGTTTCTGTACCTGCTGAGCTTGCTGGAGATGGTGATGGAGCTGGTACCTGCAAGAAACATGCAAAAAACACACAAATGCAAACACACACAATCGCTCTCTCTCAAACTCGCACACAACAAATGAGGGAAAGAAAGGGAAGAGGGGATATGTAGTGGGGAAGGAGGTGGAGGTGGAGAAGGAGGTGAAGATGAAGATGGAGATGGAGAAAAATCAGAAATTTACCTACTACTTACCATTCCAACGCGTCCTCTCTACGTCTTACCATCACACGCTCGTCCTCAAAGCTCGATCCCCGGCAACGGCGCCAAAATTTGGTGTAGCTCAGCGATGAGTAGCACCTCCTTTAATGTCAATCCGAGGAGACGTGAGGATGGTATGAAGACCACGAGCAAGTGGAAGCACAAGTGCGTGGGTGAGAAGCACACAAGCATGCACACACATACACACACACGCGCACACACAGTAAGAACAAAGAGAGTAAGACAATGGAATTACTTCTATTGCAAGAAAGTTCTCATACAAGCTCAAACTACAAGAAGCTAACCCCAAAAATGAGCTCTCTAGCTCTATTTATAGTTTTTTACTGACTTTGGCCCTGTTCAGACCTAGTGTCCGGCCTAGTTAAAAATTAGGTTCCGGGGCTTATTTGAGGGCCCAAACGAGATCTAAAAATTATGAAAATTGGCAGGCAACTACATCTAAGGCTCCCCAAGCTCGAGGACTCCTCGGCTTGTACAAAATGGAGCTACAAAAAGGTGAAATGATATTTACAAGGGTTTGTAGTGATGAGAATCACTTTAGAATGATGTTGGGGTTTCTGAAAAAAATGAAGGGTAGCCTCAGTGCTAGATTTGCATGTGTGTCCATACTTGCTTCTTCCCGCATCCTGTCAACATATGCTCACCAAGTTTTGTGCGATTACGAGACTGCAACTGAAAGGGTGTCAACGATGCCCTAAATGAAGCGGTGACTTGCTCTGATACCAGTTGTTGGAGTTAGATGTCTACGGAACTATGTGAACATCACAAGGAAGAAGGAGAAACTTGGAGCACAACACACAATACTGAATGCATTACCACTAGAATGTACAAAGATAAGTAACATGTTAGGGCTATATGCATCTATAAAAGCGGGAGGGAAAAACTCCTAAAGAGGGAAAAAAGTGCCTCGACGGTCCTAGCGTGTTCATACACATCACTACCTAAATATATCAGCAAAAATTTCCTCATAATCAATGCTATATTGTTGCACATATCCTTTGGCAACCAATCTAGCTTTGTAGAGATCAATGTTACCATCTGAATCAATTTTAATCTTGTAAACCCATTTTGTACCAATGTCATTTTTCCCTTCTGGCAATGCATATAACTCCCAAGTACCATTCCTATGTATGGGATCCATTTTTGATTTCATAGCATTCATCCAACGTGGATCATCACATGCATCTTCAAAAGTAATTGGCTCTTCCTTACATATTGTTGTAATAAGAGAATGATCCACCAATTTACTTAATGCATAGTGAGAGCTTGATCCTTTTCTATCAAGTAAAGATGTACTCGATTTGTTGTCTTGCAAAGTTTGTTTCAGCCACTTTGGCATACTTTGTGCACTCTTGATAGACATGCATTAATTATGTTATACATCCTCAACATGTATATCATGCGTGGGTTGAATTTCATGTTCATTATCAACTATATTTTGATGCAAATGTTCAGCCATATGTGGCTGGAAATTTCTAGCAACTCCGACCATTTTTTGCTGACAATTTTCATCCCATGATGTTTGGCTAGGAATTCTCTGCATTTTTAGCTCTATTTTGTTGGAATTTTGAAGGCGTGTGAGCCTCAATTGGCTGGTCTACATGGCATAGTCAAGCACACCACTTTGGAACAAAGGCATGAGTGTATCGAACACATCTTGTGAGTTAACTCTTGGCTGTTTTTTGCATTCAAGTAGAGGGAAAACTGAATTTTCAGCAAATACCACATCTCAACTCAAAATAATTGTGTTTGTCAATGGATGGTGCAAACGATATCCCTTAATTTTAGCACTATAACCAACAAATATACATTTCTTTACCTTGTCATCAAGTTTGTGATGTTCTTGTGACAATAGAAGAGAATATACCAAACAACCAAACATGTGCATCTAACTAACCATAGGTTTATGTCCCCTCCAAGCCTCATAAGGAGTGATGACTCTCAATGTTTTTGTAGGGTAGTGTTTCAACACATAGTTTGCACACATGTATTGCGAGTAGCATCATCAACAAAAGTAACAAAATATACATGCTTCCCAAAAGATGGACTCTTGATGGGACCACATACATCACTATGAACAAGTTGCAATTTTCTTGTAGTGTGTGTATGACTATCTTTTGGAAAAGAAACACAATGCATTTTCCCAAGAATGCAACCTTCACATGCATGCTTTTCAATGGACTCAAGTGTTGGAAAACCAATAATCATGTCCTTCAATTTGCAAGTAAAGTAAACTATTGAAGTTCAAATGACCAAAATGATCATGCCAAAGCTCCATTTCAGCCATGGAAGAAGTATGAGCAACCAAGGCATTTGAGGAAGCCCTCTTGTATGTATCCAAGCGATACAAACCATTACACAATGTACTAGACATCACGATAATATCACCATTGCTGAAATCATGACCATACATTTATCATCAACAAAGTGTACATAAAGTTCAACTTTAACAAACAATGGAACTAAAATTAAGTTATTCATGATATCGGGTACATACAATGCATTTTTCAAGAGAATCACACCTCTATTTGCAGCCATAATCTCAATTTCTCCTACTCCAATGATAGGATAAGAGGCATTGTTTGCACACACCACATGTCCTCCTTTGGGTGCATCTTTCAAAGGTGCAAAAAACCTTTTGCATGAAGTTATGTGCTTTGAAGCACTAGTATCAAAGAACCAATTCGAATCAGCCTCACTCACAATCATACATTCAGAATGCAATGATGCATCATAATGACATGTAACAACACATGCCCAAAAATTTTGAGCCATATTGGCTTCATCATTCTTTGCATTTGAAGAATTTTCAACAATAGGCCTGCCGGACTCCTTCTTCTTTCCATTGCATTTAGCAAGCTTTCTACACTCATTGATACTATGACCAACCTTTTGGCAATATTTCCATGTCCTCTTCTTTTGAAAATCCACATCATAATTTACAAGAATGAGTGGAAGAGGAAGGTTGAGGCTTTGGTTTTGATGAACCCAAAGCTGAACCATACTTGCATTTCCCTTTTTGTGAGATAGCAAGTGCTTGCATTCCCTCAATCAAACCACTCCTATTCACTCTAGATTGCTCTTCTTACAAAAGAAGAGACACAATCTCATCAAATGCATACATATTTGGATTCCCTTTTGCAACCAAACAGGGCATAGTCACAAAGCTTTGAAAAATTATGGTAATCATTTCAACAATGTAGAGATGAGTGATGCATCGCTATGTTTGCCAATTGCTCTTTCAATTCCTTGATGCATGTCACGTACACATCCATAGACTCATTTTTAGCCATACATACATCTTCAAGTTGCTTCCTCAAGTATGCAACAAGTGCTTCATTACGCATGGCATACAAAGAAGTAAGAGTGTCTCATGCATGTGTTTATGTAGAACATGACCGAATGTGTGGAACTATATGATGCTTCACAAAAAGCCCAATCAATACATGAGCTTGAGCATCTTTTCCATCCCATCTAAGTTGATCCTTTGTAGATGGAGAAGGATTAACCATTGGACTTGAAGAAGAAGCTCCATCTATGATAGTAGACTATGAAGTAGAAGAACCTGTAGGTCTTTGATCTACATCTACCACTATGTTCCATAGTTATTTTGCAGCAAGAACATGTTTCATCATGTAAGACCACATTGGATATTTGGTCCCATCAAGCTTACCTGTAACTTGAAGCATGCCAAACAAGACATTTTTGTCCACCATTTCTTTGCAGAATAAGAATGTGACAAGATCTTTACTTCAATGAAAGTTGAAAAGAGTGCTGAAATTTTAGCTCACAATTGGTCATTGTGATGGCAATTTTGACTGCACTAATGAATTTGAAATGGGGGTAAAACTGATGGAGAGTATTAATCTCCAAAAGAACAAGTTATCCTTGATCTTAGAGCACCTCTATATCAAGAACAGCTCAAAACCTTTACCATTTTGGAGGATCAATACTCAGTTATCAAAATCTTGAACAAATTGTGAAGAGAGTTAGTACTCAAAAAGCCTGTTGCACATAATTCACTCATTGACTGATCAAATGTGTAAAGTTTTTTATAAAACATTGCAGAAGGTGTCTTCTAATGTTTGTGCAACCTTCTCCACATTAAATCATTCCAAAAGATTCAGTAGATCTTGAGAAATGATCTTCACAATTCACCTATGTCTAAAACTGAACTTTTCTACAATCGACTTTGACACCTGTAACTTCTTAAGCATGGTTCTCTCAAACTACAACCCATTTATCCAACTGATTTTAGCCATAGGTAACTTACCTTCCAACTTAAATAATGAGTGCTTAGTTGCTCAAAACTTTACACTGTGGAAGGAGAATTGATCTAAACATTAGCATCAGATTTTGCACCTGTTTCAAAAGACACCCAATAGTTCTTCACATATAAATGTTCCTACTGACAATTCTCTCAGCATGTTTACAATTAGGCTCTCAAACTTTAACCATAGACTCATTAACTATGGAATTAGACATCTACAAAAGGATTTTTGAAATGATCAAGCACAGAAGGAGAACACTCAGAAATATCAGGCGCAACATTTCTTCATTTTTGGAGAAAACTTACATCTGAATGATGAGAGAGTTATTCCTCACTTTCTCATGTGTCTAATGACCATTCTAACTTCTAATTTATTTCATCCATGCTTTCGCATCTCTCTCATGTTTGCCTCGACTTTTTACTTGTATATATAGGCATATATGTACAAGCTCATGACTATACAAAAGATATATGTGAGCTAACTACAAGCTAATGTACATATGTATACAATTCTTCTTCTTCTAATCATGTACTATCTCCAAGCTTCAGAAACCAATCTTTTCTTCATTCTTTGACTTCAAATCTTTACCTAAAACATCAATTGATGGTTGACTTGCACCAACAAAAACCCTAGTGCAACTTTTGGAAATGTTTCTTGGTTGCGAAAAATCAATGTTCAATGCTACAAAGTCGATCTGCATTGTTCAAAGTGTGCAAGTACCATGACGTGAAAAACCAAAACTTGAGAAGGAGCTTAACCTGCTCTGATATCACTCTTGAGTGTGTGTAGAAGTGCGATAGACACACGAGAAGCACACACACAGAGCACAAACATAGTAAGACACATGGATAAGACAGGTGGTTGGAATAGCTCTCTCTATTGACGATAAAATAAATTGAAGTAAGACTTAAATAATATCCCTAAGTACAAAGTACCACCACATATGAGGGAATCACGTATGTGATAACATGGGGGAAAAAACCTCTAGCCAACACTATAATAAAAAATTCCCATGTATAGGGGAAAGGTTCACATCAAAGTTACTCAAGGAACATATAAGTGTAACATATAGGACCCACCTTAGGGCAACGTAAGATATGCAGCCTTGAGGAGATTCAAAAGGAGAGAAGAAAACTATGCCGAAAGATGATCAGAATGTTTTAAAGCCTAATAGAGCCAACAATAGTCCCACCATAGGAATAAAAGTGCCCACACTAGTGGAAACACCCCCTATTTCATCCAAAAGGGTTGTTCTATTAGAATCCCTTTGTACATTGTAGGAATCCTAGTCTGAGTTAGAATGTGGAAGAAGCAAGATATCAAGAATGAGAGAGTGCAATCCCAAAAGTAGAAGAGATTTGGTCTTTATAAATTTGGGATAGAATATGGGAATCAACCCTCATTTTCAAAGATATCCATCCATCCAAATAAAAAGGCACCGTGGGAGGAACTCGACCATCAATCTTTTACCAAGGATGTGTGTTGGAAACAATGCCAATTGGTCAACACTTGCACAATATCCCATGGTCAAAAGTTCAAGATCCATTGGTCAATGGTTGGTCCCCTTTTGTCCACATTTTAAAGCATTAGTGTTTTTTTATATATAGCACTCTCCACCCCATGAATCCCGGCGCAGCGCAACAGCATGTCTAGCTATTGTTCTTAGATCTCTACAAGCAAAACAAGAAGGCCTCGTGGTTACAACGCGATACTCGCATCCCAGCCACTCGGGTCCAATCCCCGAGGGTGGTAGCGTGTGGAAAATAAATGTTTTAAATCATGCTTTTGCTTTAACTTCAAAGATAGCAACGAACGGACGAGTGCGAACGCAATGCGTTGTGCTTTTCAGACTCAAAGGCGATCGCAATGCGAATAGAGGGAGAAGTACGATCGTAGTGCTTTATTGTGCTTTTCATGGTGCTTTTCAAGATACAAACAATAGTATAAAAGAAGTGCTTGGGCTCACTTGTATTCATCTTTCACCTAACTTTCAACACAAGCCTTGAGCTTGGACCTCAATAGAGGTGGTTTCGTCTAGCACATGGGGCAGCCATGGTGCTAACTTGAAGCATGTTGAAGAGCAGCTATGGAGTTCTTCTTAATGATTCTTATTGGAGAAGATGAAGGATGTGCTCACACTCTAGCACATGGAGAGGAGGTTATCTCTTGTTCATGGCAAGAAGACTTGGTCATTTGCAGCTTGAAGGTGAGGATCGGCCATCTACATGTTGTAGTTGAAGATTCTCTTCTACATGAAGATTTCGGGCTACATCAAAGACATTGGATGGTGTTTAACATAAGATTTACATCTTATGTTAAGTATTCAGGTACATATTCTCTTTATGCACACAGGTACTACTTGAATTTTATGGAGGCCGTGGCGTTCATATCAGGAGGAGTCCTATTTGGCATAGGTACAAGAGAAACAGTACGTATATGCTTTATGCATATTTTGATGAGATGTTTGAGAAGCTGTGTTCACATGAGTTTGAGGATTTCCGGCAACAAACTTGTTAGCATTCTTTGCTACTTTTTAAGTATGTGATCTTTTCACACACGTATCTGACTTAGGGTCTTTCATAGCCTAAGGTCAGATGAGGGTTTGTTGATTATCAGTTTCACACTGATCCTTCCTCTTTCAGTCACTCATATTCACTCTTCTATAACCTATAAGGTCACACATCTCATGTATATTCAGATTACTGCCCATACATCTGAATATGTTTGTTTCATTTGTACATTCACTCATTCATCTATTTCTCATCACATAGAGTGGTTGAGAGTTTTGCTCCCACATTGTACATTGAACATTGGTATATATGATACTATGAGTAAGCGATGGCTTACGTAACACCTTACACATGACGTCTATTCTTTCTCTATCTTTGTCTCATCATTTGTATAATTAAGTTGTGGTATGTTCATGTTTTGTCAATATTGAAGATTGCTGGGATTAATGTTGTACATAACTGGACCTATGGAACCATGGACCTATGACATGAGCCAAGGGCCTACCTCACTTCCAACAATGTGGACATCATAGCTTAATCACTTTACCTAATTATTTGGGACCTCATGAACCCAATTTCAAGTATACCAAGGTCTCCCATGATACAATTAAAGGGAAAAGAGGAGGCAAGTAGGTTCCCATGAGACTTGAGGACCTTAAGAGAGCTAGAAAGGACTTTGCACCATCACGATGCAAGACTTAATTGAATTTTATCCACAATTGTTGAAGAAATTGCTAAATTATGTAAAAGAAAACCAAAAAAAACTGGGGAGAAGGGCAAGATAATGTTGAATTAAGTGCACATAGAAAACATGAGATATTCTAGTGAACGTGACAAAGGCAACAACTCTCTTTGGGTGATGCATCATTTCAACACAACTAAAATCATTGTAAACATTAGAGCAACGGTAGACATAGTAACAATTGTGTTAGAATTCCAATTAATTTGCAACCTCAAGTGTGTGAAATGGACCCAAACGTATTTACACATCAGCCTTAACTTTGGATAATTCAAAAAAAAGTCACAATACCAATCCCAACTAGTTGAAATCAAGTATCTATTGAAGGAGACAAATCAAGGATCATTGTTGGTGGTGAGAAGCAAAATTAACCATATGATTTGCCTCGTTTATGACTACATTGATTTGAATTCAAATCATGGTTCTCTCCATGATTTGAATTCGATTCATGGTTCTTTATACGGATGATTACATATTGTGATTTGTTTTGGAACATTGTTTTGTATCTCCATGAGATATCATCCTCATTGATTCTCATGGGCGTCCATTTACTCTTGGGCTCAAATTTTGCAAATTATGAGGGATAAAATTCATTGTATGTATATGCTTATGTGGTTTGATTGTGCATATAGTCATTAGCTTGTCTTTGAGGGGATAGTTGATAGACATCCCAATTTATTTCAAGTGGCTCAATTTTTTTAGATAGAGTTTTAGTTTTATTATATGCATGCAAGGTCTTAGGTCCACGCTTTAAGTGAACTTTGAGAACCATAATTTAATTTATTGCCATTTTTGGTATACGAGTGAGGGAATATAAGGGTCTATTGTGCTTTTATTATAATATAGAGTTCATGTTTTCCATGATTTGTATGAGAACTCACCTTGGGTAATCAAAATAAATCAAAAGGAGCTGCTCAAGTTGAATTAAGGCTCAATTTGAATTAAGTCTCAAGTTGAATTGAAGAAAGAGTCAAACGTGGAGAAACCAGTTGAAAAAGGGAGGCATTCTACTTCATAAGTGAGTTTAAAGGCATCAATCAACACAAGAATTGGGTAAAGAGGTGTTTTCTACAAACTTTACACTTTCACTACATCAATGGGGAGAATAAGAAGCCATCTAAGGCCTACTTAGAACTCGTGGCTGATCGCAACACTCAAATTGAAAAGCTTGAGAAGGCTAAGTATCAGCCATGGAGATTTAGGATCTCCAATTTGCTCATGGATAAAGGATTTTGGGGCTTAGTGAATGGTAGAGATGTGAAACCATACATAGATCCCATAACCCCAATTTCTAACTAGATAAAAGCCATTAGAAAGTGCAATGAAAGGGATAGAAGAGTGATCATTATACTATTCCAAGCTATGGTAGGGTATATACAAAACCTAAACGCATCAAGGAAGGTATGAGAGTATCTAGAGAGACTCTACTCAACATATACCAAAGCTAAAAAGATCGAAGTAAAAAATGAGCTTAATAACAACAGGGAATCATCAATCCAAAGTACAAATGACTTCATACTCAAGGCTTAGGAGCTATCACATGCATTTGGCTCAAAAGGGTGTTAGATGATGACAATGATGATTTGGTTACTCTTAGACCAAATGGCTTAAATAAGATGAAAAGTAAATGGCATTAAAAACTTCTATATATATAAGGATAGTACTGTATAATTTGAGCAACTAACAACCATAATTGTGGCTAAATAACTCAGACTTGGAGGAAACAAGTCTAAGGGGATTCAAGGGCAACTCTTCTATGCAAGCAAAGGTGTAAGAGGAATGGGAAATAGAAGTAAATAAAGAGGAAGAGGTATAAATAACTACCATGAAGCCAAACATAGAAATTGTCAACAACATCAAGAAGAGGTTCAATCATCAAGAGGAATAACCACTTACTTGTGATGAGATACAAGATGGAAAGACATTATATGAGGTATGGTATAACATAGTGGTTGTAGTATCCACATGCAAAGAAGGAAAGAGTTCTTTAGCAATCTTCACACACCCATACAAAAAGGGATATGTGAAGATTTGAGACAACATAGAATGTGAGATCTAGCGCATGAGGGAGGTCAAGCCAGAAGGAAACTATAAAGCAAAGAGTCTTTCTAAGGTATTACATGTGCCTACTATGATAGAACACCAAATATCTATTGGAAAGATGGTAGAAAAGAGTTACAAGGTAAAACTCAACCATAAGTGTCATTTCATTGAAATATAAGGAGTGGATATGAGCTAATTTCTAGAGGAAAGAAGGAATTTCATTTACTCGATGCATTTCAAGGAAACGAGAACAAATACTCAAAGGCATTTAGAAAAGGAAAATGGTGAGATAATTATCTTACTTCTAAATTAAATTATAAATGTGTGCAACATGCCGAGGAGAATCAACAAGACAACCCTTCAATAAAAATGATTATCTATCACATGGAATACTTGATTTAGGGCACATAGATGTGTGGGTGCCAACAAGTGAGGCCTCACTTGCAAGGAAAGGATAATTTGTGAGATTTTTATATTATTGTTTAAATAAGTTTTGAATTTATCACATCAAAAAAAAGTCAATGTGATAAAAATAAGGATACATTTTCATATGAGAAACCAAAGACAAAAAGAAGTGTAAGGAATCTATGAAAGAAGAGATCAATGTTCTTAAAGAAAATAACACTTGGAGTCTAGTGAGATAAAGGTAATTAGCAATAAGTGCATCTACAAAATCAAAAGAAAATCACATGGAACCATATCTAGGTACAATACAGGATTTATGGCAAAGGGATATGTCACAATCTTATCATATAGATTATGAAGAGACCTTCAATCATATCTCCGAATTGACTATTATTAGGGGTGTCGTTGGAATAACCATAAAATTGGCATCTATTTCAATCAGATGTGAAAAAATATTCTCTAAATGGTGATTTGCAAGAAATAGTCAACATACCTCAACCATTAGGGTTTAAAGACCCTAAGCATCGAGATTACATTTATTAGATGAAGAAATCCTTATATGGTTTCAAGCAATCTCCATGGGCTTAGAGCCAAAGGATAATTCAATACCTTGGCAGTTATTGACATAAAATAAGTGATGCATATCACTCTCTATACCTGAAGAGGAAAGGAGAAACAATACTCTACATTTGTATTATTTAGATGACTTACTCATAATGGGAGGTGATCATGCACGTATAAATCCCATTAAAGAAAATATTTGTCAAAAATTAAATAACCCTAATATTAGAATCCTCAAATCTAGGTATGAATTTATATATGTAAAGGAATTCATATACTTCATTCAGAGGAATTACCTCCTTAACATCCTCTAAAGCATGAGTGGGTGCAAGCTACTCTCACAACATATTGATCTAAATACTAAGCTTTGTGCAAGTGAATGGAAACCAAAAAACACATCACTAATTAAAGAAGCATGATTGGGAGCTTGAGTTAAAGAATGATTTCTCAACCATATGTGGCTTGTATTGTAGGTGTAATCTCACAATTTTTGTATGCACCTACTATTGATAATCTTACTTATCTAGAACAATACTAAGGTAAATCAAGGATATAGTGAATCAAGTATCCATCTATCCTTATGAGGATGAATTACATGTCAATTGATTCAATCATATTGATTGGGTGGTCCCCAAGGAAGATAGAAGGAGTACATCAAGTTATATATTCATGCTAGGACAAAAATCATCGCTTGGAGTTCAAAGAAAAAACTCACAAGTGATTTATCTTCTACAAAAGTTGAGTATGGGTTCTTAGGTTTTCTCATATGTGAATTGTGTGGCTCAAGAATGTTTTTAAGATTTGTATGTGTAATTCAAAGAGTTTTGATTATTTGGGTATAACACCTCACACATCTATCTTGCAAGCGATTCAATGTTCCATGTAAGGAGCAAGCACATGGTCTTATCCAAAGAAGTGTTAAAAATAAAGAAGTAAGGTCGTATATTTTTTGCAAAAAGGATTTTCTTCAAGTAGAAGGAAAATACAAAAATGAAAAATAGAAGCATTTACTTTAGCAAGTAGTGGAGGCCAAAAGAGAATCATTCAAAAGAGAATCAAATCCAAAAACTGAACTGTAAGAGGAGTGGTTGTCCAAAGTAGTGGAGAAATGATGGAAAAGAGCTCTCAAACTCATCATGAGAGTTTTTGGTCACTTGGCTATAAAAGAAGCAAGGGAGGACACTCAAGTATAGAGGAAGAAGGCGTGGAAGCCCCCTTGTAGCTACTTCATTTGTTTTGAGTCATTTCGTTCAGTTTACTCTCATAGAGTATGTCCAGCCGCACACTCATTTTTGGGTAGTCTACTTGTGAGAGTCATATCTCTCAATATATGTATCCAATTTTAGTGTTTAAACATTCGTTGGAAAGCTTATCTCAAGTACTTCCTCTATCTAAAACAGCTTTCTGAAATTCTTTATGCTCTGTGAGTTATTCAGGTTTTAGTGAAGTCCAGTTTTTAGCCTAATTGAGTGGACAGGTAGTCTGTTTTGAATCAAATACTTGCTAACCCAAATCTACTCCAAATTGAGTGTTTCATATCTCATTTGAAAGCTCTAGGTGTCTAGTTTGAGTGACCAAAGTTTCAAGCTCATTGGATATTTCAGTTGGTACCAGTTTTCATTTGAAGGTTCTGCTGTTGGCAAGAGTCTTGATCCTGAGAAGGTCTTCTACACTTTCCACTGCGATTAGGAGAGGAATTCTCCAACAATTGGTATCAGAGCCTTGGAGTTTGAAGAGGCAAAGCATTGGAACTGAACTGAAGCAAAGGGAAAGCTACAAATCAAGGGGGAGCTTCGTGAATTCAAGAGAGAGCGCCACAACATACTTGAGGTAAACTTCAATCTTGGAAGTTTTCAATGGCTGATTTAGGACAACAAGTTGAGAAGTTAGACAAAGACAATTTTCAGTCTTGGAGGTATAGGATGATAAATTACCTTAAAGGTAAAGGTTTATGGAGTTTAGTTAGTGGAGACGATCCACAACCGATGGACCTTGAAGATCCCAACATTACTCCGACACAAAGGAGACAATTTGCTGATTGGGAAGAGAGGAATCGAAGGGTGATGTTCCTCATCTCACAAGTTATTTCTAATACTATGATTGGTCATGTGCAAAGCTTAGAAACATCCAAGGAAGTTTGGGAAGCATTGGAGAAGGTGTATGCTACCTCAACAAGGTCTCGGAGGATGCAACTCAAGAACAAGCTCAACAACATGAAGAAAAGCTCAAACCAAAGCATTAGTGAGTATACATTGAGGATCAAGGAGCTTCGCGATCAACTAGCATCAGTTGGATGCAAGATAGAAGAGGAAGACCTTATCCAAATAGCCCTCAATGGCTTGAGGAGTGAAGAAAAGTGGAAGCCCCTCATCACAAACATTCTTTATAGAGATCCTCTCCCAACATTCGACGAGATTATACCAAATCTTGTGGCTGAAGAGGTTGCTCAACAAGGAGAAGGCAACAAAGGTAAGGACAGCCATAGTCAAATGTTATATGCAGGAAGAGGTAGAGGAAGGAACTCAAGAGGAGGCTCGAGAGGAAGAGGAAGAAGCTACAACAACACAAATTTCAGCCAACACAACTCGGAGGACAACAAGGATAACTCAAATGAAAACACACATGGAAGAGGTCGAGGAAGAAATAGAGGAAGAGGTCGAGGTTTATACAATCCTCATAAAGGTATAACATGTTATCATTGTGGTAGACTAGGACATTATGCAAATGATTGTTGGCAAAAGAATGGAAGGCTGAATGGAGGCAACCAAAGGAGCCAAAATAACTATGCGAGTACATCAACTGAAGGAGACAAGCAAACCATGCTTGCCATGAAGCATGACTACAACAACTCGAGAAGTGATGACCAAAAATGGTTCATAGATTCAGGTTGCAGCAACCATATGACATGCCAAGGAGATGTGTTCACAAAGCTACAAGCTCCAAGTGGAAAAGGATGTGTGGAGACCGGCGATGAAACTCAACACGCAATTGAGCATGTTGGAGATATCAAGCTTGGAGACAAGAAGGTATTGGCTGATGTTCTTCATGTTCCTACTATTGCAAAGAATTTGATTTCAGTAGGACAAATGGTAGAGAAAGGATATCATGTTATCTTCAATGAAAAAGGCTGCTTTATAAAGAATCCAAAAGAAGGATTCAAGGTCATTGCTCAAGGAAGGAAAGAAGGAAGGATGTTCACTTTGGACATTCAACAACCACATGGAAAGGTGATGTATATTCAGTTTGGAAACAAGAGGATTGCTGAAATCGATTTGTGGCACAAAAGGTTTGGACATATCAACATTCCCAAGCTCAAGGACATGAGCAACCATGAAGTGGTAAGAGGTCTTCCAAGATTCAATGATGCCGGACTACATGA
Source organism: Ceratopteris richardii (assembly GCA_020310875.1). NCBI lineage: Eukaryota > Viridiplantae > Streptophyta > Polypodiopsida > Polypodiales > Pteridaceae > Ceratopteris > Ceratopteris richardii. The sequence goes on along the minus strand of CM035437.1, from coordinate 48,621,629 downwards.
GTTTTGTGAAGCATGCCAACTAGGAAAGCAAACTCGACAACCATTCAAGAAAAGCAACTATGTGGCAAGGAATGTCCTCGACTTGATACACATGGATGTATGGGGACCATCACAACAACCATCAGTGGCTGGTAATAGATATTTTGTCACTTTTATTGATGATCATTCAAGGAAAGTATGGATGTTTTGCATAAAACAAAAATCAGATGTGTTCTCCATGTTCAAGAGATTTAAAGCACAGGTAGAAAAGGAAACAGGACGCTACATAAAGACCTTGAGGTCCGATGGAGGAGGAGAATATTTCTTCAAAGAATTTTCAGATTTTCTTTATGAAAATGGCATCAAGAGACAATTTACATGTAGGTACACACCTCAACAAAATGGAATAGGTGAAAGGAAAAATCGACATATCACAGAAGTTGCAAGATGCATGCTCAACGAGATGAAGATGCCACTAATTTATTAGGATGAAGCAACTAGTACGGCCATTTATTTGATGAACAAGTGCACAATGGCTGGAGTGCATAATCTAACTCCCGAGGAGGTTTATTCCGGTAAGAAGCTTGACCTTACACATCTCAAAGTTTTTGGATATGTGTGTTATGTTCACATCCCTCAAGAACTAAGGACAAAGATGGAGGCAAAGTCCGAAAAATGTATTTTTATTGGATATTCATCGGAGCAAAAGGGATATAGGTGCTACAATCCAGTGACAAAGGAGCTACGAGTCTCACGAGATGTGGTATTTGATGAGCTAAGACCATGGTTTGGAGACAAAGGGAAAGAGAAGATTCTTGAAGAAGATTACGAAGATGATGGAGGTGCTGTCCAAGAAGAATTTCAGCAAACAAGCACTCAAATGTCAGGTCCAAAAGCTTCTACATCACTTGGAGAAAGCTCAACATGGAAGGGGAGGCTAAGGAGTCATTCCTCATCACCAACATCAGCTTATGAAAGATCTAAAGCTGAAAGTGTTGCCCAAAATAGTGATTCAAATGCAAGTGAAGAAGAGTATGAAGAGGTGATCACACCAAAGGTAAAGTTGAACCGGTTGAAGAAGCAATGTTCAAAAGGAAATGAAAGGAGGTCTTCAAGAGCAAGTTATCCAATTGAAAGGCTGAGCTATGATAGTTTTATTGCAAAGCATTTTGCATATATGACACAAGTGGTCAAAGACAAAGAACCAGATGCATATGAAGAAGCATGTACACAAAAAGAATGGCAAGAAGCTATGCAAGAAGAGATGAAAACTCTCAAGGACAATCACACATGGGAGCTAGTTCCAAAGGCTGAAGGTATGAAGATTGTTCCAAATAAATGGATGTTTAAAATAAAGAGAAATGATGATGGTTCTCTAGCAAGGCATAAAGCTAGACTAGTAGCAAAAGGTTCAAGAAAACTCACGGCATCGATTATGAAGAGACTTTCAGCCTGGTTGCAAAGATGGGAACAATTAGAACCTTGATTGTAGTGAGTGCAGCAAGGAGATGGCCATTGTACCAACTTGACATAAAAAATGCTTTTCTCAATGGTGAACTTCAAGAAGAGGTATACATGAGTCAACCGATTGGATTTGAAGACAAAAAGCATCCAAATTTTGTTTGTAGATTGAAGAAAGCTTTGTATGGGCTGAAGCAAGCACCACGTGCTTGGAATCAAAGATTGGTCGAGTACCTCACAAGGTGTGGGTATAGTCCAAGTAATGCAGATCCCTCTCTCTACATGAAGAAAGAAGAAGGCAAGCAGATATATATTTGCATATATGTTGATGATCTCATCATAACAGAAAGTAATGTTACAAGAATACAAGAGATCAAAAGGAAACTCGATAAGGAGTTTAAAATTTCAGATCTTGGTGAGTTGACATACTTTTTAGGCATTGAGATAGTCTATGGGAAAGATGGCATTTACTTAATGCAAAGAAAGTACCTATTGGATGTTCTTTTCAGATTTGGAATGAGTGAATGCAAACCACTCACTCAACCTATGGACACAAATGTGAAGCTATGCTCAAATCATGGAGAGAAGTTACATGATGTAACTACATACAGGAGTATTATAGGTTCATTGATCTATGCTACGATCACAAGACCAGATTTGTGTTATATTGTTGGAGTTCTTTCTCAATTTATTCAAGCTCCAACAAGTGAACATTTAAATTCAGCCAAACGAGTGCTAAGATATGTGAAGCACACAGTCAATCATGCTTTGTTTTATGGATATGATGAAGAATTGCAGGTAAAAGGCTTCACTGATGCTGATTGGGCTGGTTCGAAGGAAGATAGAAGATCCACTTCAGGTTATGTGTTCATGATAGGTAGCAAACCTATCACATGGAGCTCAAAGAAGCAACCTACTGTTGCACTATCATCTACAGAAGCTGAATATAGAGGTTTAGCCTTTGCAACTTGTGAAGCTATGTGGATTAAGAAGCTCTTGGTTGATCTTGATGTGTAGGTGGAGACCATTCCAATTTATGGTGATAACATGTCAAGCATTCACTTGACAAACAATCCAATGTTTCATGCACGAAGCAAGCACATAGAAGTGCATTATCATTATGTTCGAGAAAAAGTTTTGAGCAAGGATGTGGATATAAAGTTCATTGGAACTAATGACCAGGTTGCCGACATGCTTACAAAGTCCCTAGATGCTTCTAAGCTAACGAGGCTCAAGGACTACATCAACTTGCAGGATATGGCTGAAGGTGCAAGCTCACATGTGAGCTTGAGGGGGACTGTTAAAAATAAAGAAGTAAGCTCGTATATTTTTTGCAAAAAGGATTTTCTTCAAGTAGAAGGAAAATACAAAAATGAAAAATAGAAGCATTTACTTCAGCAAGTAATGGAGGCCAAAAGAGAATCAAATCCAAAAACTGAACTGTAAGAGGAGTGGTTGTCCAAAGTAGTGGAGAAATGATGGAAAAGAGCTCTCAAACTCATCATGAGAGTTTTTGGTCACTTGGCTATAAAAAAAGCAAGGGAGGACACTCAAGTATAGAGGAAGAAGGCATGGAAGCCCCCTTGTAGCTACTTCATTTGTTTTGAGTCATTTCGTTCAGTTTACTCTCATAGAGTATGTCCAGCCGCACACTCATTTTTGGGTAGTCTACTTGTGAGAGTCATATCTCTCAATATATGTATCCAATTTTAGTGTTTAAACATTGGTTGGAAAGCTTATCTTGAGTACTTCCTCTATCTAAAACAGTTTTATGAAATTCTTTCTGCTCTGTGAGTTATTCAGGTTTTAGTGAAGTCCAGTTTTCAGCCTAATTGAGTGGACAGGTAGTCTGTTTTGAATCAAATAGTTGCTAACCCAAATCTACTCCAAATTGAGTGTTTCATATCTCATTTGAAAGCTCTAGGTGTCTAGTTTGAGTGACCAAAGTTTCAAGTTCATTGGATATTTCAGTTGGTACCAGTTTTCATTTGAAGGTTTTGCTGTTGGCAAGAGTCTTGATCCTGAGAAGGTCTTCTACACTTTCCGCTGCGATTAGCAAAGGAACTCTCCAACAAGAAGAAAAGATTCAGCTTATCAACACCAAAGAGCAATTAGCTTATATTGTGACCAAGTTCTTGGATTCAACAAATCTCATCAATTTTCAAGGAATCTATGAACATCAAGGAAATTGAGTGATGAAAACAACACTGCTTGAACTTTAAGGAGAGTGTTGGAATTCGAATTAATTAACAAGATCGTGTATGAAAGGCTGCAACCAAATTTACACATCATCCTATAAGTATTGTTTCAAGTGAAAAAAGTCGTGATTCAATTCCCAACCAACTAAAACCAAAGACTTATTGAAGGAGATAAATTAGCAATTACTTTTTGGTGAAGTAGGAAGCAAACCAACCACCTAATTTGCCTCATCCATATATGAATTGATTTGAATTGGATTAATGGTTCTCTCCATGTGTCTTAGGCTTTTCATTAGTGTCAACTCAAGTATTAATTTACCATCTCATTTTTTTTATCTTTGCACAGGTTGAGATCTTTTATCAATATCTAAGTGCTTTTATGGCAATTTTGATTATATATTCTCCATCAAAGAGAACTATGGGAGAATAGGGATGATCATTTAGGCCCATTTAGATGAAGTTAAAATTGATAGATAGCCATAAGGAAAGACCACTAGAATTGCTAAAACTTGTAACTCTCTCCACATGTGGTGTTGAGTTTGAGCACATCCTTTTTTTTAATAAATTTATGAAAGCAAATGAATATGAGATGATCCTAGAAGGATCATCCATGAGGCAAGTCGAATTGGTCCAAGATTGGGTAAATGACTCATTCTACCTCCAAGATCTAGGATTAATTACAAAGATCAACCTTAGAGGTGAGTCTTATTGAGATGTACCACCATTAACATGGAACAAGATCCATTGAGAAGCTGATGAAGTGTCCATGACTAGCATGTTTTCCACTAAACCATCATGGATAAAGTGGTAACACATATAGATGGTCCTATGGGTGTACCATATCTAAATGAAGAAAGGTTTTACCAAGATCAACCTATGGAACTATCCCTAATAGCAAGAGACTTGTAAAGAGCTTAGAATAAATAATGGTTGCAAAAATGGAAGACGAGCTTGAGACAAATGGACATATTTTATCCACCTTGAAAATGTTTTGCAAACAACCCATCATGGAAAATTATTGTGACGAAGAAGAATATGACATATCCAACTTTTCCATGGTGTTGGTTTTGGAATAGCTTAACCAAGTGGAATGTATGTCTGAGTTCACAAAAGCAAAATCATTAGTGTAGAATTACATAGTTAGGATGATTTTTAAAGAGAAGTAGGTGCAAGGCAATGCCTTTTCATCAACCTATCTATGAAGTACATGCCAGAGAGAAGGAAAGTGACTATCCGATGGAGAAACAAGGAGAATTCACAAAAACTTTTGATCTAATAACGAATTCCAAAGCTTACCGAGCAAAATGAAGAGAAATAGAAAGGTTGATGCCATGAAGACAAGTCACATCTCAAGTACCTTATGAAAACAAGGAGAAAACCAATCAATTTTAGTGATTATAGAATATGGAGAAAAGAAGTCTAAATATATTGGTAATGATGTTATTGAAGAAGAGGAACAACAATTGTTGAAACTATTATGCCAATTCAAAGATTTTTTAGCTAGGCCATACACAAGCTTAAAAGGAGTGGACCTTGAGATCTATGTTTATAGTATCCTTATATTTCGAGATGTCAAAATCCCTAAACAACATAGGCACTCACTTGGCGAAGATTAAGAAGGGAATTGATAAATTAATAGTCAAAGGATTTACATATGAAATCGAGCATACAGAATGAGAACACACACATACACATATATGTGTGTGTGTGTATGTATGTATGTATGTATGTATGTATGTATGTATGTATGTATGTATGTATGTATGTATGTATGTATGTATGTATGGATGTATGTATGTATGTATGTATGTATGTATGTGTTTTTATGTGTGTGGATGTATGTATGTATCTATGTATGGCATGCATGTATGTTTGTATGTATGTATGTATGTATGTATGTATGTATGTATGTATGTATGTATGTATGTATGTATGTATGTATGTATGTATGTATGTATGTATGTATGTATGTATGTATGTATGTATGTATGTATGTATGTATGTGCTCATTTTCCACATCTTTGAGGAATCCTTAAGGAAAATCCATGTGGATTATCTTTGTGCCTTCTCATTCTTGAAATTATAATACATATCATTGTTGAAAAAAATTTTGACAAGTGTAGGACATATCATCTTTCCCTAAATTTGGATAAATGTGTCTCCATGGTGAGGCAAAACAAGATTTTGATATACAGTCTCTATGGATGGTATATCAATCAATGAAGGCAAGATTTGAGATATGTTTATGTATGTATGTATGTATGTATGTATGTATGTATTTATGTATGTATTTATGTATGTATGTATGTATGTATGTATGTATGTATGTATGTATGTATGTATGTATGTATGTATGTATGTATGTATGTATGTATGTATGTATGTGCTCATTTTCCACATCTTTGAGGAATCCTTAAGGAAAATCCATGTGGATTATCTTTGTGCCTTCTCATTCTCGAAATTATAATACATATCATTGTTGAAAAAAATTTTGACAAGTGTAGGAAATATCATCTTTCCCTAAATTTGGATAAATGTGTCTCCATGGTGAGGCAAAACAAGATTTTGATATACAGTCTCTATGGATGGTATATCAATCAATGAAGGCAAGATTTGAGATATGTTCATAGGTTCTTTTTGTCCATGTTTGGGTAGTTTGCATCTTATAGACATGTCTATTTCATCGAGTCTTCCTTTTCTTTCTCAGCCTCTAAGGGTGGATGACAAAGAAATTAGGCTTGAAAAGACAGGGTCTCTTCATCGAAAACTTTCTTATGCTTAGACATGCCACAATCTAGTACAATGACGGAAGTGCATGCCTTTATGGGGAATTGTGGCTACTACCACCAATTCATTCACATGTACATGGTCATAGTTAAACCCTATGTAGTCTCTTGAAGCACTATGAATGGACCAGAAAATGTGAGCATGCCTTTCAAGAGCTCAAAAAGATACTAATTTTATCATGAAGGCACTTGACTATTCACAAATCTTCCATGTTCATGTAGATGCCTCAAACTTTGAAATAGTTTTTCTCTTATCTCACCCAAAGTAAAATTGAAATAAGGACCTTCCCATAGCCTAGGCAAGTTGATAGTTGAGTCACTCAAAGAAAACCATAAAATTATGGTGTGAGAAGAATTGGGAATGGTGTATTCCATTAAGAATTTTGATTACTACCTATTAGCCAAAAAGTTCAAGTTCATTGTTGATCACCAAGCCCTCATGTACTTGGTCAAAAAACTTTGCAACACATGCTGGTTAGTAAGATGGTTCCTTTTGTTGCTCAAATTGGACTTTTCAGTGGCGAAAAGGAAAGGAAGTGCACATACGTGATTAAACCACTTATACTAAATAATGAATGGTGAGTCTCTAGAGGGTGTCGCTAAATAATTTTTAAACACATATCAATTCAAGATAGAATTCATGCCCATCAATCTAAGAAACCAAAACATCTTATAATGTCATCAATACTAATTTGGAGACGTGTTTCAATGTAAAAGCAATTGATAGTACTATGCCATATTATTTTATAAAGGAATTCAAAATTTAAGTAGCTCTTGAAATATCAAGGCAAACATGCAATACTACACCTCATGAAAAAAATCCAAGAAAATACTCTTAACTCATGCAATTTTTTTGTTGAAGCCCCTTGATACCATCATTAAGGAACCTTCTCCTTTGTACCATGACAATGACTTTGCACCTAATAGTATGCATGCATAGGGGCATGTCACACGGTCGTGCACAAGGCACCAACTAGAAACCTAGATTGATACATTGCTCTTATGAGCCACTAAGGGGAGGGAAAACTAATCTACAAATCTCTTGATCTCATAAAATTCTTCCATGTGTAAACATTGAACAGAAAACATTCATTCTTTAATTATTTTCTTCTTTATTATTTTTTTGGTTCTTATTGAATTTTGAGATTTCTTTGCATATGAAGAAAATACAAACCCTATAAATGAAAATGATTCTTTCTTTTATTGTGATGTTGCATATCGATTAGAACTTCCTCTAGATTGTAGAGTCCATCTCTTGTTTCATGTCAGTAAACTTAGAAAGTTTATTTCTAGTGGGGATAATCTAATAGAGGTATTATTTCTTTGCAAGAAAGTGACAAAATATATCATTTTCTAGATAGGATACTCTATAGGAGACAAAAAATGATTGAGGAACCTTGTCATCCAAGAGTATCTAGTAGCTTGGAGAGTATTATTGCTTATAGATTCTACTTGGGAATCAAATCCTATGGCTCACAAGTAATCTCATTCATTGATGATTAAGGACAATGGTCATTAGAAGGGGGAGAGAGTGTTAGAAATCAGTCTATAGAGATCACTGTATATGTGTGTGTGGGACAAGGGTTAAGGTCAGCCAAGATCCATAGCTTAGGGGATATCTTAAGGTTCCTAAGGAGTAATCAGAATGAGTGTGCATGATGGTCACATATCTATAGGATACAAAGCATGGGAGGTGAGTTACACATACATCATTCGAGTTTCTTTAGAGTCTTCATTTGAGAGTTTTCTTGAGAGAAAATATAAGCAAGTGTAATAAGAGCATGCCAGGTAATGAATGTGCCTCACCTATTGTGATGTGTAGCAGATGGTGTTGTGAAAGGAGAGAGAACATAGAACAAAGAAGTTTTTAGCATGACAAGAGACTAGAAGATAGTTAAGAAGCTTAGTGATGTTGCATATCGATTATAAATTCCTCTAGATTGTAGAGTCCATCTAGTGTTTCATGTCAATAAACTTAGAAAGTGTATTTGTATTCTGTATGTTGGTTGTTGAGGATAAGTTGGATGGTACCAATTACCCATTGTGGGCATTATGATGCATCATGTATTGGTCACAAAAGGACTGTGGAATATTGTGCAGGGTATTGAAAAAGACCCTACTATGCCTACAAATACAATTATTGAAGGTGATGTAGATGGCATCGAAGATGATGATCTTCACGTTCCTATTTGTGTTGTGCTTCCTACTTCACCTACTACAGAGCAACTTTGTTGAGATGGTGGAGATACTCAGGCACATGCATTGATAGCTTTGTCTGTCAAACGTGCCATTATCCCTCATATTTGCTCCTACAAAATAGCAAAGGATTCTTGGGATCCACTTAGCGCTTTGTACCAAGCAAGAAATGAGGCTCATGTTGCTTAGCTCTGCAAAACATTAGAGAGTGAGCATATGAATGAAAGAGATTCTATGGATAGTTTTTTAACAAAGATCAAAGATTTGAAGGAGCAGTTGATCTGTGCAGATGAATTCTTGCTAGATAATTCACTTGTGCAAACCATTCTTAATGGTCTTCCAGATTCATATCAGAGTTTTGCACTACTCTTTTGTTGATGATGAAAGGCAATCCAAATGCCCTAACATTTGAGGAGTTAATCTTTGTTTTGTTGCAAGAATATCGGTCTAGGTAGAATAGTTCCATTATGTGTGTTGCAGGTCAAGGTTTCTTTGCTAGTCATAAGGTCAACGGTAAATGGATCTCATCTAATAGTAAACAGAAATTAGCTAATGCTCCACAGTCAATGAACGAAGACAAAGATGAGAAGAAAATGGAGAAGCATAAAAAATTTTGCAAATACTATAAAGGTAATGATCATGTCATAAAGAGTCGTCCAAAACTAGCTACAAAAGAGGCAAAGAAAAAAAAGGCTGAAATGGTTGTTGTAGAAGCCTCTACACCTAAAACAGGGTTTGCAAATCTTGTACGTAATAAAGAATTGGTGTTCACTACTGTTTGTAGTTATGACCCATCTTCTCATGAACAGTGTATGTTTGTAGTAGACTCAAATTTTTGGTACTTTGGTAATGGAGCAACCAAACAAATAGTTTCTTCAGTTCACTTGAGCCTACCCCTACACAGAATACTATCATATGTGCCAACCACTCCTCTTATCTTTTCATGGGAGTTTGTAATTCTAACTACTGCTGAAGGTAGTTCTTTCACATTGTTAGATGTTTTGTTTGTGCCAAGTATCAAGAAAAATCTATTGTCAGTTTCAGCATTAGCCAAGATCGGCTTGGTTGTCAAATTTGTTGATGTTAAGCATGGAAATTATGTGCTTTTGATCATTGTTGTCTATGTTGATGACATGCTTCTCATTGGTCCTAATGAGAATCATATTTCTGATTGTAAGGTTGATTTGCATGCCTCTTTTGAGATGTCAGTTTCGGGGCATTTGCATCATTATTTGGGCATTTAGTTTATGCAAGTTGATGGTGGAATCGCTTGGTGTCAAGCAAAATATATTGACACATTATTGTAGCATTTTGGCCTTGAAGATTGCAAACCTATTGCCACTCCTATGGAAACAGGTTTATGGTTGAGTCTTCATGATGCTCGAGATGCATTTGTTGTTGTTCTCTATCAACAGGTTGTTGGATGTTTGATTTACTTATGCATCACTTGGCCTAATATTCAGTTTGTTATCTATCAGATGCACAAGTTTATGCATTGCCCAGGTATCAAGCATTGACAAGTGGTTAAACACATCTTTTTCTATTTGAGTGGTACCCGGCTACTTGAATTGTTTTATCCAAGGGGGGATAACTACCGCCAGATTTACATGATTTTTTTAACTTTGAGTGGCCTGGTTGCTATGGCACGCGTGTGTCCACTAGTGGTTCTTGGTTCATGCTTGGTAGCTCATGCATATCTTGGGTGAGCAAGAAGCAGCCTATTGTGGCCACTTCTACTTATGAGGCTGAGTATAGGGAAGCTTTCATAGCGATTGTTGAGTGTGTGTGGCTCATATGCTTTTTGGTTGATTTTGGTGTTGGTCCGTCTTCTGCCATTACCCTCTTCATTGATAGTCAAATCACATTGGTAGTTGTGAGGAACCCTATGTTCCATGCTCGCACAAAACACATTGAGGTTCATTATAATTATGTCAGTGAGAGGTTCTCAGCTAGGGAAATTAGTTTGGCATATGTGCCCACACATGAGAACATTGCATACCTTTCGCAAAGGCTCTGCCTCAAGAGAAGTTTGAAGCTTTCTGCAAAGCTTTAGGCTTACTTCCTTTTGTGGATTGATCTCTTTCCACATAGCTTGGCACTTCCTTATACATGATTTCTAGCCCCTTGTTCACCACATCACTGCGAGGGATATTTGTTGATATATTTTGATATTGATGTGTGTGATCACACTTGGATGTTCGGGTACCTTTTCCCTCTTTAGGAGGTTTTCTTTCTCTGGCTTGTTTATACACCTATAACCCTAATGAGTCGCTTATCTTTTGTACATTCACTTGGTAATACATTCAGTATTGTGTGTTGTGCTCCAAGCTTCTTCTTCCTCCTTGTGTTGTTCCCGTGCTTCCATAGACCTCAAACTCCAACAAAACTGAGTTCGCAAAGCACTTGAATTTATATCAAGAACATTTATAATGAAAATAGCTCAAATGAGAGCTACATGTTCCAAGGAGAATTTATACTTTGTATCCTACTACACATAACCGAAGAAAAATAATTTGATAATTACAAAATTTCTAGTTGAGACTCTACTCAAAACATAAGATGGAGGACCTCCTATGGACTCTTTCTTTTGTGTTCTTTTATCCACAAAATTCTCTCTCTCTAATATAGCTACCAAAATCATTGGTGATTGCAATCACTGAAGATCATAAAGTATGTCCATGATGTAGGGTTTGATTCTCACCTTATGTGAGAAAGAAATTCCACAAGGGAGATGAATTTAATAGAAGTATAGATAGAAAATATAGGAAAAACCTCAAATTTTTAATACTAACATCAAGTATAAGAATGATGGCATAGTTCACTTGTATGCCACAAACCAAAGAACCAATAGCCATTAAAATAACTCCAGATGGAAAAATACAAGGTAGAAGTATACTAATTCAACTCGATGCCTATGTTAGAGTAAAATCCATCTATAAATAGGCCATGGAGAGATATGGGTTTATATGGATGGCTTAGAATAATAAGCTTTGCATGGATGGCAATTTCTTTGTAATGTTCTACTATCCATGCATCAAATAGTTCATGGAAACTAATGAAATGATAGGAAGTATATCTACATTTGGCTTTCCAAATCCACTCAATACCAATAATTTTTTTCTTTTCAAATAAATCGTCTAGCTCCCAAGTGTTGTTTTTTACTATGCTATCATACTCAAACTTGTTGCTTTTCACATTGAGTCTTTTCGTGCTTCATCAGCACTTTTTGGTTCTTTTATCTATTACATGATTTTTTCATAAGAATAAATTGGTAATGTTTTGTAATTTCTTATCATTCATCTATGGAATCCATTTCAAAATGTCTCTAGAACATTTACTTTGGTTCTACATTCATTAGAGGGTTTTTTTTTTGTCCACTTTGTTTGTGGCTTATGATATTTAGAAATAAAAAATTGGATATCCTATGAAGAGATTTCACTATCAAACATCTCCTCCTCAAATTTTGCCTCTCTTTGAGAGGCCACCAAATGAGTCATTTCTTGAAGTATGAAAATATGAGATCTACTTTTGTTCTTCACTAGGTGTAACCATTTATCAAAAAACCACATCTTGGTTGATAATTATCTTCTTTGCTTCTGGATCCTAGAATCTATATGCCTTGGACCAATCATTGTATTCTATTAAGACTTTCTTTTTGGCTTCTAACATTGGTTCTTATTAAATCAAATAAATGTGCATACCAAAAACACCCAAGAAATTTAAAGTGCATAATTCAAGGCTCTTTACCAAATTATTCTTCTTAAGGTGGGATGGCCTTAAGCACCTTCACATACCTTCAATTCAAAAATACAACCTATTAAACTAATAACTACCCAAAACCACTCGAGAATATCTTGAACCTTTAATATGCACAAGTCATTTCAACTACTAACTAGTATTTTCAATTAACAACACCATTTTGTTTGTGTATGACTAGTGATGAGTTTTCTTTCAAAGCCCTAATTCATGTAGTAATTATTGAATTCTATTGATACAAAATCTCTTTTATCAACTCTAAAGCAAAGATAAACATTTTATTTAGACATTATTAGCATATGCCAACACTAAAGGTGCTTGATCTTGTGAGAATAACTTCCATTATTGCTTGACCATCACTCAACTCATATAAGGTATCTTGCCTCACTCTACCTAAAGTATTTACATAATGCATCCAAAATTTTTGCACTATCCTTTTATAAGTGTACTTTGAGCCATGGTTTGTTAAGGAAATATTTGGTTAAAAATACATTTTCAATGTTGGTATATATTATATATCAAAAATCTTTCCTTCTTGTCCAAGCCTGCATCGCTTAGTGTCTGATGCTTTGCATCTTTAGGACAAAGTCCCAAGTTCAAACTTTGGCTGGAGATATTCATGAGTCTCCCAAGATGGTTACCTCTACCTTACGAGGTCAGGTGTGTGTCTCTTAATTTATTGTGCATTCAAAAAAAAAATCCTTCTACACTAGTGACATTTTAAAAGAAATGGTTTGAATCCTTCAATCAAACATGCAAAGTGGTCTTCCACCACTACATTGATAGGCTTATGTAGAGGCATTAAGAAATTATACCAATCTTTCTTGTTGATCATATAGTGAGATGCTCCATTATCTAATATACAATGTTTATCAACGCAAACTTCAAAAAATGTAGCAATCCATAATTCAAGCTCTATGTTGTTGGCATATATTTATCTTCGCACATGAATCGAATTATGCCTTTCCTCTCATCAATTTCTTTCTAGAATTCTTGCTAGTGTGAACTTTTTTCATTAGTGGCTAATCACTATTAAACTTCTTCTTTAGATTCTAATTTAATCCATAATAAGAGACATGCATTGGTTGAGAATGCAACATTGTTTGAACCTTTACAATTCTTTAGCCACATCTCTTCTTTCAATAGAGCTCTTCAAAAGTAAGAGACATGGGTTTAACATGAGTATTAAGCATTATCACTAGTCCGTCATATATTTATGACCACCAGCAACATCCAACTAATCTTACATGTTTTATCTACTTCAAATGTCTTCAACCTTGTTTGACTCAAAATGCTTTTGATTTTGTAGTTCTTTTCTAGAATTCGGATTCTAAGATGATTCTTGATCTCATGATTGTAATCCTAAGATAATTCTTGATCTCATGATTGTAATCCTAAGATGATCCTTGATCTCATGATTGTCATCCATTATGCCCTTATCAACCTTGTTTGACTCAAAATGCTTTTGATTTTGTAGTTCTTTTCTAGAATTTGGATCCTAAGATGATTCTTGATCTCATGATCGTAATCCATTATGCCCTTATCCTCATACGCTTTAAGAGTATATTGAGCTGAAGTACAAAATCACTAACATTGGTGATAATTACACATTGCAACTACATTTTTCCTCTTACATGCTTTCAAAACTTTCAAGTTGAGTCAGCACACTTGAATTTGTTGGATCTTGCATTCAATTAGGATCTAGGTCAAGTCTTACTAGTTCCATGATATTGTCCAATGAACTTCCATAGCATGTTATTTGTTCCATCAATGAATGCATATCGAAAATTTCAAATTGATGTAGAAAAATCAATAGTGCATATAACAACACCAGCAGATGAAGAAGATGAAGCCATCACTCAATCATTAAGATAATATACATGTTCTACATGCAACTCTAACTACAAACATTTCACAACTCTAATGCCATTTAAGAAAGCAACTATGTAGGGGAGATGAGTATACTAATAAAGGAAAGAATAAACACAACAAAACCTTGCTTACATGCTAAGTAGGCACATGCCAATTCAATTAGATTCTTGAGCTAGTGCAAAAAACATCCATAAACACATCACATATAGATGTGGACTTCTGCAGATGCACTATCAACATAAAGCAAAGACACTAATTACATAAATGAAATCCTAATATACAACCATGAAGCATGTGGAGACCCAACTAGCTTGTATATAAACATATTATCCTTCACAAATGACATTTTCGTTATCTTTAAGCCACAATCATGCTATGATTTCCAAGCTATTCACATTTATCAAATTTGCATATGTCATTCCTTGATAGAGGACTCCTTATTACCTCGACACTCACTATGCTCAAACAGGGGCAAATGCTTTTGGAGACTTCTTTGGAGCCCCACTTTGAGGTGACTCCTAAATAACAGTATGGTATGTGCAATAGTTTCCATACTTGAACCATACGACAAATGCATACGAATATGGAAGTACGAAAAAAGTACAGAATTTTTTCAAAAGTATCATACACCTAACACAAAAAGTATTGAGAATTTGAAATATTATATATATAATAATATAATATTAAATATTGAAATTTTGTTGGCTACTATAACTTAGGGTATAGTATCTATGTATGGTATAATGGAAGAGAATATATGAAAGTGAATTTGCATAAAAACAACATGAAATTGCTATGGACTTGTCCTCAATTGGACCCAATGAGAGAAGGGAAAAATCACAGGTACGAAAAATTCCATACTCCACGTCTTCATATGTACAATATTTTTTTCATACACGTCCGAAAATAACTATGGTATGCACTACGACATGTATCACTGATGTGAGCTCGCAATCTACAAAAGAGTTCATGGACTCAAATCAAGTAAACCCATTATATTCAAATCTCTTGCTTTCTCCATAGAAAAAATTTCCATGATACCTTTGTTGTATGCCTACTATCAATGACTATCAATACACTAATGAAATTCATACAAATGACAAGAAAGTCCAATAAGAAGGCGATATAGATAACCTGTGATTTCCAAACATGCACGAAGGGGTGGAAATCAATTTTGATAATCCTGAGTCTCTATATGGTTAGCATCGTATATAGATTCTGACAGTAGTCCATCCCAGTATGATCGCTCATCAACACCGCACAATGAGATCACCCATACAAAAGGAGAGAGCAATCAAACATGAATTGCTGCATATTTATGAAGAGAAAATACAACAAACGAATCGCATATCAGTCTAGAGATAGAAGACCAACAGCTAGCCCATTTTCTTGAGTCTAATTGAACTATGTAGAGCCTGCTGAGAGGTCAAGAACGAGCACTATACGCACACAGAGGTTACAAGGACATGATACCGAAAAATATTCAAGCATTCTTAGGCGACATGAAAAACTCATAGTACTTACATAGACACCAGTGAACAACGAAAATGTTTTTATACTTTCTGATAGTCTTATGCAGGACATATAAGACAGGTAAACTCCAAACAGCTCAGACCTGTCCTCCAAAATAGCACAAAGAACCACATAAAGGGGAGAGGAGTTCAACATCAGCACCACCGATGCAAACCAAAAACATCACCGCACAGCTACATGAGAAAGAGCATAAGATCAGTTCAAGTGATTTAGCCCTGACACTCTAGAGAGGAACTTGTGCAGAAGAGTCCCCATATCAATTCGACATCGACTCAAGGCTATATAAGTACAAGATCAATTCAAGTGATTCAGTCCTGGCACTCGAGAGAAGGACTCATGGAGAAGAGTCCCAACTTGGAGAATGTCTTGAAAGAAGGCATGATGTCTGCCAATTTATTCATTGCTTCATACCCACTTGCATGTGTGATGCACCATTGTATATACTTTCTCTAGCATTTATGTAACATTTGAGCCTACCAAAGCCATGTCCTCATGCCAACTAATGCATCTATACTCCTGATTTACGTTAGGTTTGATGTTTCAGCTGACCATGATAATATTTGCTATTCAATTTTTTTCCTTCTCAAATAACACATCCATATGGACATTGACAATTCATACTTCCATCTCAAAGACTGACTTGACCACCAAATAAATACATTCATGTTTTATGTGTAAATACACACATACATACATGTCCATGGAATACCATGTGTATGCATTAGTAAATGAACATGCATTTCAATATGTTGGAAATGTGCATGTATGTTCCAGCACTCATGAAAGCATGTATGCATTACACACCTGAATGTATACACAGTATGGATAGAAAGAGAGATTACAGACTAGATTAGCTGTTGAGAGAGAAGTTAAGTAGGTGAACTGCCTTTCAATGCTCTAAACAAATGAATGAGATAATTGTTTTCCCCCTCTAAAATTAACAGAAAGGGATCAGCCACTCAAAACGCAGGATAGAGAAGTTAATTTGTTGGAAGCCACTGTTCGAATGCAAATTTCCCTTCGCTTATTCATAATTAACCAGTTCAGCTTTTCTCCGGCATCTGCACATTTGATGCAGTCATTTCACCCTCCTTTGCACTGCTTTGCTTGGCCTCTAAAGCTTTTTCAGCCCAATATTTTTCCAAGTATGGTCTCCAAATATAGTTACCTGAAACTACTCCAATTCTGTGACAAAGAATTCAAACAATCACAACCATTCAGGGCAGAAGGTTAAAAATAGCAATAACCACTTCCAAAGTCGATTCACTTAGAAGTTGGAAGTTAGGCTAGACATGCACATTAATCAATCAGAAAGAACATATAGGAGACTCAGGACTGCCTTTATTTTAAGCTTAAAACAAATAATCGAACCTCCTATTGGCATTGTGTATGCTTTTTCTTTTTTTCCCCCTTTTTGAGGGACAGAGGGGGGGACATGTAGCTAGATACACACTTGCACTGCCATGAATATTTTTGTTTTGATCGGTAGCACTGTGTGGTTGAACCTAACTTTATAACCATGATAAGAATTACAGAACTGTTTGGTATTGTAATGTAGTCGTTTCCTGACTTCTACAAGCAGAACAGTTGTGCAGTTTAGCCTTCCTTGACAACCACAATGGAAATAAAAAAGTTATTTGCTACAGAATGTATTTGCTTGTGTTACATGATACTTGCAGACTTTCTCTCAACATGCACTTATCAATGATTAGTCCTCACAAAAACATATGGAACAATATTTATCTTGTAACAAATGGATTAGAGTATGTATTATAGAACAGCATATCATTGCTCCTAGATCCATGAAATCCAGGGCATACATATTAGATCATAATGATCAGGCATGGTAGGGACATAGGTCCCTGCCAGGTCTACAGATAAAGCTGTCATATTCTGTTCATCCAAGATCTTAGAATACACAACAGATGAGAACATGTAATGAAGAATACAAGAGCGAGAGAGAGAGAGCGAGAGAGCGAGAGAGAGAGAGAGAGAGAGAGAGAGAGAGAGAGAGAGAGAGAGAGACTCTTCAATAGGCTACGGAGTCTACAAAGCTGCTGGCTTGATATGGGATACTTATGTTCTATATACGCAGCTGTTGTGCCACTTGTAATGCCCCCTATCCTTTCTCTGACTTTGTTTGATATATACGTGGATCAGATGGTTCTTTTTGTCATGAGCAAGGGCTGAAGTAAAGCTGGTAGGGACATAGATCCCTGCCAGGTCTACAGATTTTGTCATATTCTGTTCATCCAAGATGTTAGAATACACAAAGATGAGACCATGTAATGGAGAATATACAAAATTTGAAATTACATAAACTCCATAGCATGAGTTGAAAATGAAATACAAAAGCTGAATATGAGTTGAAGGTAGTTTCCCAAAAATAAGGCTGAAGATGAAGCTGAGATTCCTCCAAAAAAAAGGCTGAAGCTGAATGAAAATCCCCTCCAAAAAAAGGGCTGAAAACATTAGGCACCAAAAGTGGCTGCCACTGAAGCTGAAAAGCTGAGGCCGAATGAAGCTGAGAATCTTTTTCCGAGTTACTCCTCTTGCAAAAGCTGCGGAAATTCCCTTTAAAAGGATGAAACCAACTCTAAATTTGCTTCACTTAAGCTCAAATTATGAACAGAGGGCTGTCTATGGGTTTGATTAACACTTCATAGAATTCCAAGTGAACCCCAAATCCACATCAAAAAGGAGGTAAACTATAAGCTCATAGTAGACAACCACAAGTCTATATAGCTATCAGCTCCATATGTATACTACTGATCAAACATTATGACAGCATCACTAAAATCATCAATGCCTACCAACATTCGTAGGTATGGAGCTAGCAATAAATAGATGTTCATAGACACCATGAGCGTAAACTAATGGAAGCATTTCAAACTGAGTCTCTATCACTTCCAAAAATAATGAGCAAACTGAAGATAGAAAGAATTAAAATAAATGCATAGTTGACAAGGTATACACAGCTATAAACCATTCACAAGAAGGATTCCCAGCACAAGAAGCAAACTGAAGATAGAAAGAATTAAAATAAATGCATAGTTGACAAGGTATACACAGCTATAAACCATTCACAACTTGAAAACTCCACATGCAAAATATATATGCCTACTAACATGACAAACATATATACCAAGTTGAATCCAAGAAACCCCAAATCTAACTTTAAAAAAAAGTGCAAAGAAACGTTTGAAGCACTTCAGAAATTCAAATCATGATGAGTCAGTGTTTTGAAGTATTCTCTAGTCGGCCGGGTTGATGTATGCAAACCTTCACAAGAAAGTATAACTATTCAAGTTGACCATCCTTAGCCATGTTTGACCAGGGGCTGACTTTTCACTAGATTCATATCATGCAAAAAAATTGAGGTTCTAGACATTCGAAAAAAGGAAATGGTACTTTATTTCTGATTATTTTCCAATTTGTATCATAAAAATGCAGGCAGTTATTGTTGAAAAGTAAGGCAATAATATTCAAGCAGCATCTTTGATTTTCAGCATGATTTGTAGAATTTGAGGAAATAAATAAAATAAGTTGAAAAAAAAAAACAATACCAACAACAAAAATTCTTAGAAACAATTAAAATATACACCGAAATTCAAATTCATTCTATCACTGTAATTAAAGATAAATTTAGCTTTTGCCTCTAAACCCAACTACAAAAAGAGCATCCAGCAGCCGCTTGTAAGATTTTATCCTACAGGATTGTAGAGTTTTATGAGAGGTTTCATCTGCCTCTACACGAAGCATTGTCTGCTTTGTTATTAGAAGGAAGGTTGGACACACAAATCAGCCTCTACTTATCTCTTTGCCTCTATCTTGGCCTGTTTTTGTACCTGTTCATGGACAATCTTGAGGATTATTTTATGCTCTGTATCTTCCATTTTTAGATGGGATTTAGTACCGAGATGAATCGAGGCAAACCCTAAAATTCACCCCAAAAGGAAAATGCAACTTTGAGCTCACAGTGGTCAACCACAAGACTATTTATACTCACCTGCTCCATCATGCCAGTACTGAATACTAGTTTATAGAGCCTGATGTATCAGCTTCTGTCCTGTTTTAGGTGACTGTTCTCTGCTATTATACAGCAATCTTTAAATTGTTGATTGATTTTATATATAAAACCTTTTATATTTATTATATTTCCATCTGAATATTGATGACAACAATCTTGTGCAATATTATCTACATTTTGTGACTCTATCGAATTCCAACAATCTAGCAGGGAGAACCTCATAAAACAGTTCCATCATGAGGCCAAATCGTCAAAGGAGTTGGCATAAACGTATCAAGGGGCTCAGAAGAAGTAACAAAAGTGTTGAATCAGTTGAAAATGATTATCATGAAACAGTGATACAAAAATATGTTTTTCAAATGTCAAATTCCCTAGAAGTTAGGTATGAGTTCATCCTCAATTATGTCAGTTTCAATTTCAATCTCAATCTCACATAGTTTTACTGCCAATTTTGGCGTTGAGCTCAATTATCTCCACACTCATATTCATTCACATGAATCTATTCATTATCCTCTATTGTCTTTTCAAGAAACACTTTAGGAGAAAGAATCTTCTTTTCCATTATTCAATCTTTCCAATGTCCCAGTCAAAATGAATGTTAGGTAGTTATAATCCTATGATTGAGATTCTTTGAAGTCTTACCCAAAACTCTCCTAATTTTATGATTCCCCAAATTCTCGAATAAATTTCTAAGAAAAAAAACCATAGAATAGCTTTCTAGCAAAAAACAAATTTTCAGCCCCAATTTTTTGCTTTCCAATCTTGGTTTTTCATTCTGCTCAAGGCTCAGGGACAAGAAGTAGACAGCACATGTTAAAGGATTGTTTATCCAAAAAATGTAATTAACATTTTAATATCCAAGAACATAAGATGCTTTTGGATTTTGTTCCCCCAAAGCTCATGCTCATAGAATACACATGCGCTAAGACCACATAATAAAGACTAAATTGATGACCTACATGAACTCTATGAGAATATGAGCTAAGCATGACTTGAAAAAACTGAATAAGAACTTAAAATAATTTGCTAAAAATAGGCCTAAAGCTAAAGCTGAAACTAAAACTAAACAAAAATTCCTCCGAACTGAGGCCAAAAGCTAAAAAAATGTCCACCAAAAGTGGCTCAGACTGGAGGTTGAAAAACTCCATAAATAATGGCTGCCGCTAAGATTAATAAACTGAGGCTGCAGCTGAAAAATTAAGGTTGACACAGAGAATTTTCGCTCTCCAAGTTGCAAATTGTAGAGATTGAATTTTGAAATGAACTCCACGATAGCTTCAACTCTTTGACTGAATTGCTTTATGTAGGCATCTATAGACTTCGTTTTTGCCTCAAACTTTTGGGTTAAAAACAATCAAAAGCCTCCTTTATTCATGAAAAGGAGATCTTTTATGTGGAAATTATTTTTCTAATCTGAAAACTTGATTCTCTTATCCGTATAAAATACCATAACTTTACAAAATTTCATTTTCATTTTCTTGATGAAAAACTCTGAAGTTTAAAAAGTTTTTTTATTCATTTAACAAAAGCTTGATTGAACTAACTGAATCAGGACTTGACTCAACAAAACTAAGATAGTTAAACAGAGATCTATGGTTTTCTCACATAAATAGTATTCAAGAGGATGGAAACAAAGAGGATCATGATTAAGTAAATCCTCCATACTTTTCTATTGATCTTGTCTTGAAGTAACAAAAACTGAAGCTCCTTAAATGTAATATCTTTATTTCTCATGAAAAGAGAAAGAAATGTAACAAATGAATGATATATTGAAGGAAGTGAATTGATTAGGGTGTTTATTATCTCTTCATCAGAAATTTAATAGTATGTGATTGAAATTTGAATTGACTCATGAACCCTCATACATGTGTTGGCTAAGACCCTCCTTAGATACCTTTGCTGTCGAAACAACAAGTCTTTTGGAAGAATAACCAACATCCTTTCTTTGTCTTGGTCTTGGATACTTGCCATTTACAATATTCCACAAATCTTTGGACGCTAAAAAATTCAACATCATAAGACTCCACATAGGATAGTAAACCATTCCATCAAGTCTAATCTCTTGTTCTAGTCTATCTCTATAGTCTCCCATCTTGGGAACAAGTATACATATGTGTAATAAATTTTGATACCAAGTGTTTCTTGTTAGATTTATTTAGACCTCCATGGTCTACCATCATTTGGTCAAGGACCCTAGCCGGGTCATGGACCCTAACCGCGTCAAGGACTAGAGCTCGAGGGAGCCAAGGCTCTAGCACGAGCCTTTGAGGTTATTCCATCTCCTCAAAGGAGCCATATGAGGGATGTTTGGACCTTAGAGAAGACTCTAGATGTGCCAAGGGCAACGGCTATTTAAGGTTGGGAGGAAAGTGGCAAGCTCTATTGCAACGGTATGCGTATCATATCCATTTTCAGGTTCGGTTCAAAAGGTACCAAACAATTCGATCGGTTCAATCCGGTTCGTTCAGAACTCGGTTCGATCCGGATTCCGAACTCAGTATTTAGGTTTCTTGAAAATCGTGTACACAAACCGTTGACGGTTGAGAGTTGGAGCTTGAAACTTGTCCACGAGCGTGAGCGACGAGCGTATGAGTCCCTACTAGTAACAGTTAACTACAGCCTCTTCTCACGAGTGTGCACGAGCTTGAGCCCATAGTACAAAGAGAGTTTTAAAAACGAGTTTTAAAAACGGGTTTTAAAACGTTTAGTACGTAGGGTACTAAAAAATGGAAATAAAAAACGAGTAATATATTTTGTCGCAACATTTCACTTTTTTGTTTTTCAATAATCCATGAGTAATACATATATAGCATTCCTTTACATATCTAGTGCTAAAAACACATAAAAAACTTAATCTATTACCGGTACAATGATCTAGAGTTAGGAAGGCCCAAAATGAATTTGGTTAAATTAAACAAAAATGGGAATGAAGTCTTAAACAAAGAGCCCATGAGCTTAAAGCCCCACATAAAGCACATTGAAACTCCTAAGACTACTATACAACAAACTCCAATTTTGGAGCCAACCGAAGAAACCAAAAACAATGCATTTAGTCGAGGATGGAACAATCTGAACAATGTAATGATGTCCTTGTTAAATGAAATATCTTTTGGAATCAAAAATGGAACTTTTTTCTGAACCAGATAGGGGGGACTTTTGGTTCGGAATTTGGTAGAGAAGGAAAGAAAAAGACACTAGAGGAAATGCCTACTCCTATAGAAGGAAAAATATGAGAGAGTTGGACGTTTATGGACCAGAAAGGTTTACAAATTGTGAGGAATCTTCTAGTATATGTGATAATGATATAAAATTCTCTGGATTTGATTTCTTATGTCAATATGTATTGAAACTTGAAGGAGGCCCATAGTCATACTTCTGTTCATAATAAGAAAAAAAAAATTGAAGATGATATTAAAAAAAAAAAAAAAAAAAAAAAAAAAACTCTCAAAAAACGTATTAGGACTTTCGGAACGTCCGAACGTCCTAAACGTTTTTTATTTTGCAAAAAAAACGCGTTTTATTTTACTATGCTTGAGCCTTGATTGTAGCTCTCAACCTTGAGCTTGCCCACTGTCCGATTGTCCAAGTTGGTCAAGACCCGCAAGTTGCTGCCAGTAGTCCACTGACTTCTAAGCACTTAGCGTGGAGAGACTTGGACATACATCAAAACCTTGAAGTTCATTGAGCCTCGTTGTCTCTCAAGACTCAGCCTTGAACCTTTGAACTCATTACTCCATATCCATTGCCTTCCATAATCCATTATCCATAATACATAATACATATCAAAAACTCGTTTGACTTGTCACTTCCATAATCCATTAGTTGAAAGTTCAAAGTTTGAAAGTTCTCATATCTACGATCATGCCTCATGCTATATCATGCATATGGGATGCACAACAGCATGCCATTCATTGGCATCTGGATCCAATGCATCTGTAAAATATTGTGGTAAGAATTTCACTACTACCACAACATGACTCATTAGCCATGTGTCTGGTGTAGGGGGAGGCATCTCAGCATGTGAGAAGGTCCCTCCTAAAATTGCAAAGGTAATTCAGTGTGAGCATCATTTTGCTCAACAAGGGAAGAAAGCTTATCGTCGTGAGATGGCGGCAACCTATGTTGAGACTATGGATGATGTGGATACCTCTGTTAGTCAAGACACCTCCACCATGAAGGGGCAACTTGCATTGTAACGTGATGAGGAAGATACTTTTATTCCTCCTCTTTCTCAAAGAGGAAGGCAAGCCACCATGAGCTCTTCTTTTATGACCTCAGCCTTGCAAAAGCAACGTATGAAAGTGGCTGAGATTGAAATAGAACGTTGCATTCTTCAATGCAACCTGTCATTTAATGTAGCGAGGACTAACGCTTGGAGAAGAATGGTTAGAGCCATTGCTCAAGTTGGCCCATGTGATGATTGGCATCTAGCGGAGACTCCGTGGACCTATGTTAGATGAAGAAAAGGAGCGCATAGAGTTGCAACTAGAGCCCGTTAGAGTGGGATGGAAAACCTATGGTTTCTCCATCATCTCAGAAAGATGGAGTGATATTGAAGACATCATATCATTAACATTTTGGTCTCTAGTTGTTTAGGAACTTATTTCTTACGAGCTATTGATGCGATTCATGCAGGGGTGTGCATCACTGGGGAGTTTATCTTTCAACATATAAAAACCGCTATTCTTGAGAATGGTGCAAAGAACGTTGTACAAGTTATAACGGACAATGCTTCCAATTGCAAGAGAATGGGGGAATTAATTGAGCAAGAATTCCCTAGTATTGTGTGGACCCCATGTGCCGCACATTGCCTATATCTTCTCTTTGAAGATCTTGCAAATTTTCCATGGCTTGCATCTTTATTAGTAGATGCAAAACGTATCGTCACATTCACTAGGAAGAACCATCAAGCCCTAGCTATTTTTCAATCGTATAGTGCACATGACATGATTCGACCTACGAACACATGCTTTGCATATATCTACTTAGTGTTCCACAGACTCCACATGGTTATGGGCTCTTTGCATATGACAGTTACTGATCATCGTTGGTTGACCATGTCCACAACGAACACCGATATTGCATGATATGTGCAACGCAAAGTTCTAGATGAGGACTTTTGGATCGAGATCAAGACTATATTGCCTATTTTGAAATACATTTATATAGTCTTACGTATACTAGACCAAGAGGGGTCCACTCTTGGTCTAATGTATCATATGTATACACTTATGCATCATGTGATTGCTACATCCACGGCTTTGATTCCTCCCAATTATGTTCAATGTTCAATGATTTTGTATAATGGTCATTGATCAATAAACAATTGTTTAATGTATAATTTGTTTTACATTTTTTTCTAGGAGTACTTCGGTTGATTGATTCACGATGGGTCCACCTATCTCGACCCATTCATGGATTTTCGACCTTACTACATCTTTTCTTCAAAGGACCCTCATTATGGTCAAAGGGTTCCCTTCGGCTTATGAAGGATCAGTATATGGCACATATTTTCACGAAAGAGGAGCTGATGGCATTTGACAGCAAAATCACGAGGTACATGAGCAATGTCGAGATTGTTTATGGCCGTAGTACCTCGTTTCGTGTAGAGGTGACCATGTGACCCTTACAATGATGGCAGCATTATGGGTATGGTCACCCAACTATTGCACTAGTTGCCCTTCGAGTCCTTTCACAAGTATAATGGTTTATTTAATATTCAATGAAATTATCAATTTCATATAGGAATATAGCAAAATTTTGATTTGATTTTTTCTCATCGATTTGGTTTAGGCCACTTTCGCTTCTTCTTGTGAGCGGATTGGAGTTTGTTTTCACTTGTGCACACAAAGTTGAGCAATCGATTGAGTGTGTCAAAATTGGAACGTGTGGTCTTTTGCAAGGCCAATTTACACCTAGTATAAGACCTAAAGAAGTTGGAAGGTACCAAACGGGCATGAACATTGAACATTCAACATATGTTTTTTTAATGGTCATTGCCAATTGGTGTAATGCTATAATTTGTTTCCATTATAGGTTTCCCCTACATTATTTGATGACACAGTAGAGGCAAACACGGATGTCACAGCTCACATTCATGATGAACAGAAGAACATCTACTGCATGTTACATGATGACCTTGAGAGCATGGATAGGAGTGACACAAGCTCGTTCAAAACATGCCATGGTGGAGCGAGATATCTCTGATGTTCCATCTACTAGTTTAGCAGTAGCATGGAGGCGTAAGCTACATAAACGACCCAGAGCTCGAGTGATCGTTGACGATGATATTGGAGAATCAGAGGCTCACACACTTCCAATTGTGCCTTTCATAGAGCTAGAGTTTGACGATGAAGGAAATGTTATTCCTTTTGGAGACATTCCTTCATCATCTTCATCATCAGAGGACTTAGACTATTAGATTTATTATTATTTTCATCATTGTATCTTCTTGTCACAGTCCACTTGATATTATATTTTATAGTCAGAACTCACGACTCAGGAGTGAACATTGGACAATGATCCACCCATTTTGTATACTTGCGATGTATTGTGGTTGTCACACATGGATGATGAGTCATGACTTGTTTTTTGGTAATGGATTATGGAAGTGTTGACTCTCCACATGGAAGATGCTCATTGCTACTTAGTACTTTCTATTTTAAGTCTTAGTACTTTTCATTTTTCAAGTTCATTGTGTATGTTTCATTCAAGAATCAATCCATAATTTCATTGTGATATGTCTTATGTGATATGAATTAAGAAATTAAGTCTAGACTCTAATTTACATTTTACTTTTTATGTTTTTTGCACATTGACTGTGATCATTGCTATCAAGTGATTATTTAAAATTGATACATAGCAAGCTAGCCGCTACAGCCAATGTAAATACCTATGTAATAAATTATAATACAATGTACATACATATTACATATACAAATATAATTATTAGTATGTATGTATTATATAATATGTATAATTAATATTAATATATATATATATATATATATATATATATATATATATATATGTGTGTGTATATTTAATTAAAATTTTTACATGTATAATAAAACCCTAACGTACCTTACAAACCTTACCTCAAGGATAAGATTTGGTTCACGTATCTTACCCGTACAAAACCTTACGAACCTAACCACCTTGATGGAAGGTAGCTAATTGGGATCTTTCATTTGGTGTTAGAGTTAAAGTGAGAGAGGAGGAAAGTTCTTGGAGAGAGAGCCAATTCATCATCCCTTTGAGTGTTTCTTGGAGGAAAGAATTGGTGAAGACTCTCATGAGCTCAAACATTTCATTTTGGGCAGAAGAAGGAAGCTTTTTGATTTCGCTCTCGCGCTCCTGGATGCCTTGGGAGTTTTGCTTACTCTAGAGTAAAGGGAGGTGGCGTTTAGCCCACCGACCCACTTTGTGTGACAACAGAGGTAAGGATGTCTCCATTTTTGTTCCCATTTGCATGGGTTGGGCGCCCGTCGAGCTTCCACCCATGTCATGGAGGGAGAGGAAGAGAGATCTCTTCTCTCTCCTTCACCCTTACTTTGAGAGAAGGATGGTTCTCAAGCACCTTATATAGGCCTTCTTAAGCACGAAAAAGTTCATCTATGAGATATATGGCCCTCTGTGTGCACGCAACTCGTTGGCGAAGGTGAATTGAAGGGGGAGAGGGGGGGAGAGAGAGAGAGAGAGAGAGAGAGAGAGAGAGAGAAGTGCATATGCTCTTTGATTTGACCATTGAATAAGCTACTTATGCTCACTAATTTGACCATATCTTGAACTATCCATGTCCAAATCCAAAAATTTCAAAAACCCCTAGAATCTATGCTCTAAGATAATGATAGGTTATTTTGACATGTTTTGGTTACTAAGGACCATATGTAGGAAGGGTTCTAGTTGATTAAGTAGAATCATGGCATGCCTTTCCAATCTTTAAACAACTTTTATCTCCTCTTTAAGATTAAGGGCAATGTCTAGACTTCATGAGGGATGATTTGCTTTATATATTATTCGTTTAGGGTTCTAGAAGAGAAACGAAGAGACTAGTTTAAGAAATTTAGCCTCATATGTCTCTCTCATGAGAATGATCTTTCATAAATGAATTTCTATATGTCATAGATGCACATAGGAACCATAGTACAAAGAGAGTTTTAAAAACGAGTTTTAAAAACCGGTTTTAAAAATTTAGTATGTAAGGTACTAAAAAAATTGAAATAAAAAACAAGTATTATATCTTGAAAAGTAATAAGGGGGTTGAAACTCTCTCTCTCCCCCTCTCTCTCTTTCTTTCGAAGGAAGAGAAACCAAAGAGGGCTCTCTCTCTCTCTCTCTCTCTCTCTCTCTCTCTCTCTCTCTCTCTCTCTCTCTCTCTCTCTCTCTCTCTCTCTCTCTCTCTCTCTCTCTCTCTCTCTCTCTCTCTCTCTCTCTCTCTCTCCCCTCGCTCCCTGTCTACAGCAACAACATGGAAGGCAAGAAAAGCTTTGCCTCTGCCCTCTTGCACCAGCCTCTTTCTATACCAGCCCCAATCAACAAACCAACAGCATGGGAGTCTTACTTACTCGAAGAAGTGAAGAAACTCCAAGGAGAAATGGCAGCAATGAAGCAGGAAATTAGTAAAAAAGATGAAATAGCCAGATTGCAACAAAAGCTTGATGAAACACAAGGAAATAGCCAGCAAACAGGAGCTGAATCAACAAATAAAGTCGACTTGGCAACACAATTATCCGAGGTAAAACTATCCAGCTCTACACATTTTTCAAAAGAAGTAATGTATGTGGTAAAGGAGCAGGAATTGGTGGACAGCAACAAGAAAGTTATCAGGATTGGAGGCCTCCCCCTAGGATGGGACAGGGAGGACATCGCACCCGAGTTAAAAGATGACCGCATCCTTGAAACAGAAGTACTAGAAGCACAACTAACCAAGGTGGTCCCCTTCATCAATCTAGGGTCTCCAGTCTTCATCACACCCAAAGGAACTCAGGCAAGGGTAAGCTATTTTGACATGTCAGATAAGATAGCTGTCATGAAGCAAGCAAAGTCACTACAAGGTACTAAAGTATGGATAGCAGATGAACTCACCCCACTCCAACTTAAAAATCGACCAGCAGAGTTAACTAAAGTCAGAGAAGCCAGGAAGAATGGAAAGTGGGCAGTATACAGAGGCGGTCAAGCTATTATCAGAGATTTCCATAACCATACCACATAGGAAGAAACAGCTATCTCCCTCATTTGTAATATATATTGATGTAATTTTGAAACTCTTATGAGTCATAAGAGTGCTTTGGAAGCCACATCCCCCTCCCCTTTTATTTTTATTTTGATTTTTCCCTTTTATTATAGCCCCTTGAAGGCTTCCCCCCAAGTGGAATGTAATGTTTTGATGTACCTGATCGGTCCCATAGGTCGATTTCGGCCTCCCGTGGACGTTAATATATCTTTCTTTCTTTCTTTCTTTCTTTTCTCCCTCATTTGTAATATATATTGATGTAATTTTGAAACTCTTATGAGTCATAAGAGTGCTTTGGAAGCCACATCCCCCGTGGACGTTAATATATCTTTCTTTCTTTCTTTCTTTCTTTTTTGTAATATATATTGATGTAATTTTGAAACTCTTATGAGTCATAAGAGTGCTTTGGAAGCCACATCCCCCTCCCCTTTTATTTTTATTTTGATTTTTCCCTTTTATTATAGCCCCTTGAAGGCTTCCCCCCAAGTGGAATGTAATGTTTTGATGTACCTGATCGGTCCCATAGGTCGATTTCGGCCTCCCGTGGACGTTAATATATCTTTCTTTCTTTCTTTCTTTCTTTTCTCTCTCTCTCTCTCTCTCTCTCTCTCTCTCTCTCTCTCTCTCTCTCTCTCTCTCTCTCTCTCTCTCTCTCTCTCTCTCTCTCTCTCTCTCTCTCTCTCTCTCTCTCTCTCTCTCTCTCTCTCTCTATCTATCTATCTATCTATCTATCTATCTATCTATCTATCTATCTATCTATCTATATATATATATATATATATATATATATATATATATATATATATATATATATATATATATATATATATATATGTGCCGCAAAGGGAAAGAAAGCAATACATTGATTGTTATAATGATTCTCAATATAGAAAACAAGTGAAAACTTCCTATTTGCATGTTTTCATAACCAGAATTTTTCGGACCTTGTTAATTTCATGTAACATGTGTAACAAATCTATGGAAGGCACATTGTACTATTCTGATGATGAGTGCCCTAGCAAAGTCTAAGTTTATTTTGTTAAAGAGTAAAGGCAAAACATACAAACATATATATATGTATACATATACACACATGCATACATACATACATATACACATTCGACACCCATTTTTATCCAACATTGTAACGATTATTCAAAACAGGGGGCCCTGCCATAGAATAATGAAGGCATTAGCCATACAAGTTAAGTCCATCTATGGACGATGATTTTCATTGTTAAAATAGTGATTTTATCCGATCCCAACATGAGAAAGGGCGCAGTTCGTGATAGCCACAAGGTTGATATAGAGATCTTCACTTTGGAACTAAGAACAACACAGAGATCTTCGCAAAGTTTATAGAGAGATCTTCTATCAAATTTCGTGATACCCACAAGGTTGATATAGAGATCTTCCCTTTGGAGGACCGAATCAAGCTCCAAAGGAGAAATTTATGCACTCCGACCTAGAGATTAGCTTCCAAGCGCACCGATAAGCATACCGTTATAGAAAAGGAAGGTACAATAGAAAGAAACCAAATAAAAGAATAGACATACATACACCTACACAGACACATCTAAGACGCGCAGAATGTAACTTTTAAGGAGAAAAAGAGTACATGACAACTCCCAGCACCAGCGGCAACGGAAACCTTCGGCGATAATACATGGCGTTGGACCTCCAAATTCAATTCTCTCAACAAGCTTTCTAATGATCTTCCACTCTTAACCTTGCAATTTTCACGTAAGGAGGTCAAAAAAAAAGTGCGGGCTGACGGTAAATGTATTTGACTAAGTTAGTTCACACTGAAGTCCTCCACACTTACAAGTTCCACTTTCGAGAGATTGGGAAGCGTGCGATTTCAATCATTAACATTTGTATTCAAAAGAAAATGTAAGAAAAATCATCATGTCCCAGGCCGCTATCCTCCGGGTTGGGCCTCTTGCCCCTTGAGGCAGGGGCAAGGATTCAACCCCTGGCAGCAACATGTAAGGGACATGTGTATCTTGGAAAGATGTTGCATGTGGCTGATGTGTCACCGTTTGTCCAGCCCCGCCCCGTGGTAGTTGTGACCGTCGTTTAACCAAGCCTTGTAAACCCCTGTTCTTGTGGATAAGGGGGTCCCATGGGTACTATGCCCTTCCTTGTACAGTTGCAATTTCAAAGTTAAAGCCGGAGGGAGTAGGCCTCGACCGAACCTCCATTTGAAAAAAAAAATCATCATAATCATTACAATTTTATAAGAATAGTGAGAAAACCATGAAGACGTTGAAAAATCGCCATATGATTTTCTTGTTAGAAGGTTAGGCTTGAAATTTGAAAGAACAATGCACATGCCTAAGGACCCTCTTTAACCCTCACATTCACGACTAACATGAAGCTCATTTGAGGGTATTAAATCATGGGCATGTAGTCATTATGCCATGCACCCCCGAAAAATCACCATATGATAACATAATCTCCAAGTCTTCTCATAATAATGTATAGGCAAGAGCTATTAAAGATTGGGAGGAGAGTGGCAAGTAGCTAATTGGGATCTTTCATTGCGAGTAGGTAGGCTCGCACAAGCTCACAAGATCTTTCATACACTAGAATATCTTGCACATATACACTACTTGAACCAAAGAATATAGATGAGATAAGATAGGTAACAGATAAGAGACGAGAGATCTAAAATGAGTATAAAAATCTAGTCTAAAAAATAAAAATTTCATAGAATAACTATTGCAATTTGTGTATATAAATATGAATGAAGAGGCTAAAATTTGAATGGTTCTAGATACATAACATGAGAGAAAAAATTCTAAAGTTATAACAAATGAGTGTTTTCTGGAAAAGTGATGCGAGATAGACTTATCAAGGAATAATCAGTCTATGTGATATGTGCGTAAAACCAACATGGTTTTATTCTAATAACTCCCCTGATGTAGACGGTTGCAGACACTTCTCTATTTAAAGTATTTAAAGTAGATAACTCAAAACAACCTATTACAACAAGGAGATAGTGTGCAACAGAAAAACAACAACTTACCAACCTAAAAGTACACTACCAACCTAAAAGTACACATGGAGTGTATGTGAGAGGAAATGGAGAAGCACCACAAGAATAATCAATACCTTAATATACAAGAGAGTGTGTGCCATATGTAGAAGATAGCTAAGAGTGCACGCGAGACTTCCAATATATAGAAGAAGCATGGTGATCAGATTTTTACATAAACCTTCAAAATAGAAGCTTTATTAGATCATTGGGATGTTTCCTTGATAATGTGGGGTGATTTTTTTATTAAGGTATGTATCACAAAATTCAAATTGTTTCCAACAAGACTAATGTGCACTACAAGAGCAAGCACTAAACAAAGCTCTAAACAAAACACAGTAAGCACTCACTAAACAAAGCTCTAGAATTAAAAAGGTGAATAATAATCAGATTTCGTACCTTTCTCCATGTAATAGATCCTTTTTTTTTACTGAGTTGACTATATTTTTGAAAGTTTGATCGTCTTGGACAAAGTTGATCAAGTTTGACTAAAGTTGACCAAAGATTGACTTCTCTTGAAACATGTCAAAGAGTATCGAAGGACATGAGAGAAAGAAAGAAAGAAAAGAGGTTTGGAAGCTTAAATATGGCAAAAAGTTGAAAGTTCGACCAAGCCAAATAGAGTTCTTGATCATTTGATCTCCTTGAGAACTAAGCTCTAATTCCAAAGAAGTTACGATAAGCTTAGTTGACACCTGCAAAATCTAACTCCAATGCCCAATTGTTAGCAAATAGTAGCCTAAGATAGAGAAATAATAGCACACATAATGGGACTTGTCATGACCACGTCATCACATAATTATAATTACGATACCTGACTCTCCTTTTACATAGAGGGTATGAGTTACATCAAAGTTTTCAAAACCAATAGATAATAGGTACAAATGTATATTTCCATACAATGCTCTTGGTACTTGCTTCAAACCATAAAGTGCTTTGATAAGCTTACATACTAAGTGCTCTTTACTTGGCTCTTCAAAACCTTCTACTTGTTGAATGTAGACATCTTCATGAAGATCACCATTTGGAAAAGTTGTCTTGATATCTAACTGGTATATATTCCAACTGATAAATTAAGCAATTATTATTTTGACTATGGTAATTCTAGATGTAGGTGCAAATGTTTCATCATAGTTAATACCTTTATTTTGTGCATAACCTTAAATAAAAGTTTGGCTTTATACTTGTCAATGGCCATTTGTTGTTCTTTTGATCTTGAAGATCCACTTGACACCAATTGCTTTCTTACCTTTTGGTAACTCACAAAGCTTCCAAGTTTGATCTTTATGTATAGAATAAATCTCCTCTTGCATTGCTTTCTTCCAAACATGATCTTGTAATGCATCTTTGATATTAGTAGGTTCATCTTCAAGTGAAGTCAGTGCAAGAATATTATTGAATTCAAAATGTTTTGCATAATTTACTTGATCTCTATGATCTTTATAACTTCTTGTTCTTCCTTTAAATAATTGAATTCCACTATCTTGTAAATTTTTCATATACCATCTCGAAAATTTGTGAAAGATTGGTGAAAGCTCTTGTTCATATGCAACTCTTTCTTCATGTGTTGTTGAGGTTTCTCCAACTTCATAAGTTTATACATCAAGAGATGATGAAAGAATAGGTGAAGTTGGACATGTAGATAGTGGTGATGTAGGAGCAATAACTTTCTCTTTACTTTTATCAACTTAAATCTTTTGGGGTTTGAGACGGTTGATCACCCCCTCTACAGCTTAATGTAAGCATCCAAATTTGACTTGAAAAATGCATAATCGTCTTCCTTTATCGAATCTAGAATATTTACATGTCTATCATAAACTTGACTTTCTGCAATATAAGCATTGCGAAATAGTAGGATATTGTCTGCTTCTAGTACATAGAATCTATATACTTTACTTTCAATTGCATAACCAATGAATACTGCTTTAATGGCTTTAACATCAAGTTTACTACTATCCTTCTTCTCAATGTGAACATAAGTTGGAGATCCAAAAACTTTAAAGAAATACACCTTGGGCTTCTTGCCATAATAAGCTTCATAAGGAGTGATGATCTTTAAAGTTTTTGTGGAAGATCTATTAGAATGTGGTACAAGTACCTTATTCTTTCTCTCTGCAATACTATTTTGTTATGAAGTGTAAACAATAGTGACTTGATGAGTGACTCCTTAGTTGTCTAGAAAAGACTTGAAGTTTTTTTACAAATACTCTCTCCTCCTATATCATTTCTCAAAATCTAGATCTTAGTTTGACTTTCATTCTCAACCATAGCTAAGAACTTCTTGAATGTAGGAAAAACTTTTGATTTTTCTTTCAGACCAAAAACCCATGAATATCTAGAAAAAACATCAATAAATATAACAAAATACCTCAAACCTTGAATAGAATATGCTCTCAGAGGTCCATTAACATCTGAATGTATGATTTGTAATGTTCTTGTACTTGTGGTATATCCATGCTTCTTGAATGGTGGCATCTAAAGCATTTCTTCAAGACATCCTTCACATGTTTCTATGTAATCTAGTGAAGCAAAAGTAGAAAGACTCTCCACCATACCTTGATCATTAGTGTGCTTGAGAGTTGTGTGACTGATATGGTCAAATCTAATAATAGGTAAATGAAAGTAAACATATGAGGATATTCACCATCTTATCATCATATATTATGATTCCAACATTAAGTAGTTGATCTTTTAAGTCCTCAAGTTTCAAAATGTGTGATTGAATAGACTCACCAACTTTCATCCTTGTGTTGTTGACTATCTCCAGAGGTTAGCTTTACTAGGTAGTTCCTCCTCTGATAGAGATTCTCTAATTCCAACCAAGCTTGATGAGAGGTTTTTTATGACCTCACCTATGGAATAAAATACCTCTTCACTCCCATAGCAATAAATGAGAGTTCTTCTGCATCTCTTGGATCCCATATGGACCACTCTTCTATAGGTTGAATTTGCATCGCACTCCCTCTGTCTCTGGTTAAAGATGCAATTTCTCTTCTGCTTTTCAATCTATTGAGTAGGTGGCAGCCTCTTAGATGAAAAAGCAACATCTTCCTCTTCTTGTCTTGGTCTAAGGTACTTGCCATTGACAATGTTCTACAAATCCTTAGAAACTAGTAAATTAATCATCATGAAACTCCATGTTGGATAATTAGACATTCCATCCAGTTTGTCTACTTGCTGAAGTCTATCTCTATTATCACTCATCTTGAGTTAAGTGTGTATGTCCAATATGCTCTTATACCAAATGCTGGAAGTGTGGTAGGTCCAAAGAATAATGACAAGTTTAATCCAAGATCTTTCCAATACTTGACCTTAGCACATTACAATATGTTATCACCATAATATGATAACATACTCTCTAAGTCTTCTCATAGTAATGTCTAGGTCTAAGTGAGCCTCGAGGTTGCTTAAGTATCATCATCATGCTCCTCAAGGAAGATTTGGTATACCTAGTATCCAATTTCCACATTCTTGGGGTTTTTGTTCTTCATAGTTCCTTCAATAACAGGTATATAATCGTTGTTGTTTACCCTATGGAATGCATGGAGCCACATATGAAACCATGTGCATGATAAGTCAAGAATATAAATGATAGCTCATTTGGAGTCTCCTCTCACTAGGTTCATCCAACCAAGAAATCTTCTAGTCTCTTGTCATGCTTAAAACTTCTTCTTTCTATGTTCTCTCTCCTCTCTCAACAACACCTGCTACACATCACAATAGGTGAGGAACCGTTATTACCTCGCACGTTCTTATTACACTTGCTTAAGATACTTAATCATATTTTCTCTCAAGAAAACTCTCAAATGAAGACTCTAAAGAGAAGACTCGAATGATGTGTGTGTAATTCCTCCCATCCTTTATATCCTCTTGCACCCAAGATAGTAATGCTCTAGAATGCTCTATTGTAGACATGTGACCATCATGCACACTCATTTTGATTACTTCTTAAGAACCTTACGATATCCCCTAAGCTCAGGACCTTGGCTGACCTAATTAGCCCTTGTTCCACACACATAAAACAATGATATCTATAGATCAATGTCTAACACTCTCTCTCCCCTTCTAAAGATCATTGTCCTCAATGATCAATGAGGCAAAGTACTTGCGAGCCATAGCTTTTCATTCCCAAGTACAATATGTAAGCAACAATATTCTCCAAGCTACTAGATACTCTTGGATGGCAAGGTTCCTCTACCATTTTTGTCTCGCCTATAGTATCCTATCTAGAAAATGATCTGTGTTGTCACTTTCTCACAAAGAAACAATACCTCTATCAAATTATCCTCCCTAGAAATACGCTTTTTAAGTTTACTGACATGAAACACTAGATGGACTCTACAATCTAGAGGAATTTCTAATCGATATGCAACATCAATAAGCTTCTTAACTATCTTCTAGTCTCTTGTCATGCTAAAAACTTCTTCATTCTATGTTCTGTCTCCTCTCACAACACCACATGCTACACATCACAATAGGTGAGGCACATTCATTACCTCACGTGCTCTCATTACACTTGCTTATATTTTCTCCTAAGAAAACTCTCAAATGAAGACTCTAAAGAGAAGAATCGATTGATTTGTGTATAATTCACCTACCATCCTTTATATCATCTTCCACCTAAGATAGTAGTGCTCTAGAATGCTCTATTGTATACATGTGACCATCATGCACACTCATTCAGATTACTCCTTGAAAACCTTAGAATATCCCCTAAGCTAGGGACCTTGGTTGACCTTAGCCCTTGTTCCACACACATAAATATAATGATCTCTATGGATCAATGTCTAACACACTCTCTCCCCTTCTAAAGATCATTGTCCTCAATGAACAATGAGGGAAACTACTTGCGAGCCATAGCTTTTCATTCCTAAGTAGAATTTGTAAGCAACAATACTCTCCAAGCTACCAGATACTCTTGGATGACAGGGTTCCTCTACCATTTTTGTCTCCTATAAAGTATCCTATCTAGAAAATGATATGTGTTATCACTTTCTCGCAAAGAAACAATACCTCTATGAAATTATCCTTCATAGGAATACACTTTCTAAGTTTACTAACATGAAACACTAGATGGACTCTACAATCTAGAGGATTTTCTAATCGATATGCAACATCACAAAGCTTCTTAACTATCTTCTAGCCTCTTGTTATGCTAAAAACTTCTTCATTCTATGTTCTCTCTCCTCTCACAACACCACGTGCTAAACATCACAATAGGTGAGGCACATTCATTACCTCACATGCTCTCATTACACTTGCTTATATTTTCTCGCAAGCAAACTCTCAAATGAAGACTCTAAAGAGAAGAGTCAAATGATTTGTGTGTAATTCACCTACCATCCTTTATATCCTCTTGCACCCAAGATAGTAATGCTCTAGAATGCTCTATTGTAGACATGTGACCATCATGCACACTCGTTCCGATTACTCCTTGAAAAACTTAGGACATCCCCTAAGCTAGGGACCTTGGCTGACCTTAGCCCTTGTTCCACACACATAAATATAATGATCTCTATAGATCAATGTCTAATACTCTCTCTCTCCCCTTCTAAAGATCATTTTCCTCAATGATCAATGAGGGAAAGTACTTCCGAGCCATATCTTTTGATTACCAAGTAGAGTCTATAAGCAACAATACTCTCCAAACTACTAGATACTCTTGGATGACAAGGTTCCTCTATCATTTTTGTGTCCTATATAATATCCTATCTAGAAAATGATCTATGTTGTCACTTTCTCCCAAAGAAACAATACCTCTATCAAATTATCCTTCCTAGAAATACACTTTCTAAGTTTACTGACATCAAACACTAGATGGACTCTACAATCTAGAGGAATTTCTAATCGATATGCAACATCACTAGGCTTCTTAACTATCTTCTAGTCTCTTGTCATGCTAAAAACTTCTTCGTTCTATGTTCTCTCTCCTCTCACAACACCATTTACTACACATCACAATAGGTGAGGCACATTCATTACCTCACATGCTCTCATTACACTTACTTATATTTTCTCGTGATAAAACTCTCAAATGAAGACTCTAAAGAGAAGGCTCGAATGATTTGTGTGTAGTTCACCTCCCATCCTTTATATCCTCTTGCATCCAAGATAGTAATGTTCTAGAATGCTCTAATTGTAGACATGTGACCATCATGCACACTCATTTCGATTACTTCTTGAAAAGCCTTAGGATATTCCCTAAGCTAGGGATCTTGGTTGACCTTAGCCCTTGTTCCATACACACATATACACTAATCTCTATAGATCGATGTCCAACAATCTCTCTCCCCTTCTAAAGATCATTGTCCTCAATGATCAATGAGGGAAAGTACTTGTGAGCCATAGCTTTTCATTCCAAGGTAGAATCAATAAGAAACAATACTCTCCAAGCTACTAGATACTCTTGGATGACAAGGTTCCTCTACACTTTTTGTCTCCTATATAGTATCCTATCTAGAAAATGATCTGTGTTGTCATTTTCGCGCAAAGAAATAATACCTCTATCAAATTATCCTCCCTGGAAATAAACTCTCTAAGTTTAGTGACATCAAACACTAGATGAACTCTACAGTGTAGAGGAATTTCTAATCGATATGCAACATCAATAAGATTCTAAACTATCTTCTAGTCTCTTGTCATGCTAGAAACTTCTTTGTTCTATGTTCTCTCTCCTCTCACAACACCACCTACTGCACATCACAATAGGTAAGGCACATTCATTACCTCATATGCTCTCATTACACTTGCTTATATTTTCTCCCAAGAAAACTCTCAAATGAAAACTCTAAAGAGAAGACTCGAATGATTTGTGTGTAATTCACCTACCATTCTTTAGATCCTCTTGCACCCAAGATAGTAATGCTCTAGAATGCTCTATTGTAGACATGTGACCATCATGCACACTCATTCCGATTACTCCTTGAAAACCTTAGCATATCCCCTAAGCTAGGGACCTTGGTTGACCTTAGCCCTTGTTCCCCACACACATATACACTCATCTCTATAGATCAATGTCTAACACTCTGTCTTTCCCTTCTAAAGATCATAAGTCCTCAATGACCAATGAGGGAAATTACTTGTGAGCCATAGCTTTTCATTCCCAAGTAGAATCTGTAAGCAACAATACTCTCTAAGCTACCAGATACTCTTGGATGATAAGGTTCCTCTACACTTTTTGTCTCCTATATAGTATCGTGTCTAGAAAATGATCTGTGTTGTCACTTTCTTGCAAAAAACAATACCTCTATCAAATTATCCTCCCTAGAAATAAACTTTCTAAGGTTATTGACATCAATCACTAGATGGACTCTACATTCTAGAGGAATTTCTAATCGGTATGCAACATCACTAAGCTTCTTAACTATCTTCTAGTCTCTTGTCATGCTAAAAACTTCTTTGTTCTATGTTCTCTCTCCTCTCATGACACCAACTGCTACACATCACAATAGGTGAGGCACAATCATTACCTCATATGCTCTCATTACACTTGCTTAAGATACTCAATCCTATTTTCTTGCAAGAAAACTCTCAACATGAAGACTCTAAAGAGAAGACTTGAATGATGTGTGTGTAATTCACCTCCCATCCCTTATATCCTCTTGCACCCAAGATAGAATTGCTCCAAAATTCTCTATTGTAGACATGTGACCATCATGCACACTCATTTCAATTACTCCTTGAAAACCTTAGGATATCCCCTAAGCTAGGGACCTTGCTTGGCCTTAGCCCTTGTTCCACACACACATATACAATGATCTCTATAGATCGATGTCTAACACTCTCTCTCCCCTTCTAAAGATCATTGTCCTCAATGATCAATGAGGGAAAGTACTTGTGATCCATAGCTTTTCATTCCGAAGTAGAATATGTAAGTAAGAGTACTCTCCAAAATACTCGATACTCTTGGATGACAAGGTTCCTCTAACATTTTTGTCTCCTATATAGTATCCTATCTAGAAAATGATCTGTATTCTCACGTTCTCACAAAGAAAAAATACCTCTATCAAATTATCCTCCCTAGAAATACACTTTTGAAGTTTACTGACATGAAACACAAAATGGACTCTACAATCTAGAGGAATTTCTAATTGATATGCAACATCACTAAGCTTCTTAACTATCTTCTAGTCTCTTGTCATGCTAAAAACTTGTTCGTTTTTTGTTCTCTTTCCTCTCACAACACCACCTACTACATCACAATAGGTGAGGCACATTCATTACCTAACATGCTCTTATTACACTTTCTTATATTTTCTATCAAGAAAACTCTCAAATGAAGACTCTAAAGAGAAGAATCGAATGATGTGTGTGTAATTTACCTCCCATCCTTTATATCCTCTTGCACCCAAGATAGTAATGCTCTAGAATGCTCTATTGTAGACATGTGACCATCATGCACACTCATTCCGATTACTCCTTGAAAACCTTAGGATATCCCCTTAGCTAGGGACCTGGATGACCTTAGCCCTTGTTCCACACACACATATACAATGATCTCTATAGATGGATGTCTAACACTCTCTCCCTCCCCTTCTAAAGATCACTGTCCTCAATGATCAATGAGGGAAAGTACTTGCGAGCCATAGCTTTTCATTCCCAAGTAGAACCTGTAAGCAACAATACTCTCCAAGCTACTAGATACTCTTGGATGACAAGGTTCCTCTATTGTTTATGTCTCCTATATAGTATCCTATCTAGAAAGTGATCTGTGTTGTCACTTTCTCCCAAAGAAACAATACCTCTATCAAATACCATGATGTAGGAAAATGATTGTATCTCAAAAAGTTAAACATGACTACCTTGTTGAGCTTTGCTAAACCTGTAGTAGACTTTGAGATGCTTTATTGGCGAACCAAAACTTGTATATATGTTTGACACAAAAGGATGAAATTGCTTGCACAGTCATTGTGATAGTGCATTTGGAGGTCGAAACAAGTCGAGATCCAAATTTTGAGACCACATAGTGAAGCTGTTTTGAATCCTTATCACCTTGAGTATGCTCATTGATTTTCGTGCAATTTAGAGATTGTGACTGGAGGGGTGTCAAAAACACGCTAGATGAAGCGGTGACCTGCTTTTATACCAATTGTTGGAGTTTGAGGTCTATGGAAGTATGCGAACAACACAAGGAAGAACGAGAACCTTGGAGCCCAATACACAATACTGAATGTATTACCATGTGAATGTACAAAAGATAAGTGACTAGTTAGGGTTACAGACATATATACAAGCCGAGGAAAAAACCTCCTAAAGAGGGAAAAAAGTGCCTCGACACTCTAGTGTGATCACACATATCTCTACCAAAATATATCAACATGTTAGTCATACTCAAATGAAGGATTTTGGAGGATTATACTAAATAATAGATCCATAATCTTTTTTCTATTTTGTCTTCAATTTTCAAGGAATTCATTTGACAACTTCATTCAAATAGGTATGTTGGATGATGTATATTCATGTGACTTGAAACAATCATTAAATTTATATCAAGTGATAGGTAAAAGCATCATTGGGAGGTTTTCTAAGCCAGATGAAAATAAAACATCTCTATCTCTTTGATGACAAATCTCTTCCTATGCTTGCAATATATGAACAATAAATGTTTTTATAGGTACTCTAACAACTTGATTTGTTTTGGTTTTGATATCTATTCATGGTTCATATAGTATTTGATATGGTTGGTTGTTATTTTGGTTTTTGATATTGCTAATTTTTTGTAGTTTCACAATTTGCAAATAATTTTAATTGATCATATATTGGAAGATTTTACTAAATTTAAAATAGAATTTAGTACTATGTATATTGATATATATGAGACACTTGGGGATCTTGGAATAATATGCATAATTTTAAGAAGACTCAACTATATAGGGACCATCAAAAGAAAAATAATTTTGATGCTTCTAATTTTGCCCTAAGAAAGAATACAATTCATGATGTATTGAATCAAAGAAGATAATGGAGTCCCTAAGCTGATCCTAAGAAGAAAATTAGTTTTATCGATAATGGACATTGAGAAGGATTCAATTAAATGGATGTCTATCATAGACTTGCACTTGATAGATTATTTCTTTTTCAGTATCTTGCATACAATGAAGTGAACATAACAACTAAGAAAAAAAGAGAAGTATGTGCAACTAATTGAATCACAATAACTTATATATGTCTCACAATAGAACTTTGAAGAATTATAAATTAAAATCTATGTTTTGTGTCCAAAAGTGAATGGATAATTAAGCCATTGTGTGCTTCTAGAATTATTAGCCACTTTGATTAGGTATTTCCAAGTTCACCTTTGTATTAGTAAGTAGTATGATAGATCAAACTTAGTGTGAAATCAAGGATGATCCCAAAGATATCCATTTGCTCATGATAAATGTTCTTGTGTGACATGAGCAATTCATTGGGAAATGTACTATAGTAAATATTAGAACTCAAATTGGTCTTTTATCAATTAAATGTTCATTTGTTCTAAATTTTATGATTCCATAGAGTATTGGAGAGGATAAGGTCTTGATGTTAAAAAAACCCTTAAATGT
The DNA here is from genome assembly GCA_020310875.1 of Ceratopteris richardii. NCBI lineage: Eukaryota > Viridiplantae > Streptophyta > Polypodiopsida > Polypodiales > Pteridaceae > Ceratopteris > Ceratopteris richardii. The sequence goes on along the minus strand of CM035437.1, from coordinate 48,579,002 downwards.
GAGCATTTCCTAGAAGTTCGATCCCAAAAATGGCATCCTCAAAATTTTTACATAGCTCATGAGTCCCTTCAATGTTTTCTTCTTGTGTCACATCTATCATTTCCCTCTTCCACATATATTCAAGTAAGCAGTCTTCTTTCTATTTGCCCCAAGCTACATGTGCTCCATTATCATCATTGGGAACTATTTTAGATGGTCTCGAAGACACAACTATGTCATAACTAACTAAGCTAGATTCTCACTTGGTTTAAAGCCATCTTGATAGGACTGATGGGTGTTTCATCTAGTAGGTCCTATAGTAAATGATGATTTTGTAGTGTTTGAGTGTTTGATCTTCATCTACTAGGGGTCTCATGTGCTTACACATTTTTTATTATTCAATAGTTTTTTCATGAAGTTTAGAACTTTTATATGAACTTGAATTTGATAGATTATCTTATAATGATTCATGCTCGCTGGTGTAAAGACCATCATGAATCCTTAATTTTTCTTTGCATTTTATGAATATATCCATATTTCGATGCATTTGGATAGAATTGAAATATTTCTCATGGGAAAATCCTACATCAATTTTAATTTACCATGCATGAAATCCATGATAGTGGGCATATTAGCTAGACTTGAGCCTAACTATAAGATAACCTACTATGGATGTTGATTGTGCTACAATTCTTGTTAGTCTTCTAGTGAATCTAATAACATTTTTTCCTCAATGGGATATCTCTAACAAATGCGATTGTATGCATTAGAAAAGTGGTAGTTGGAATTTTTGTTATTTTGCTAGAAACGTTTTGCAAAGATGTCTCCATTTCAGCTCGTACCGGTGACCACTTTTTGGGATATTTTGGCAAGGTATATGATCTGCCATCCACTTGATCTCACAACCCAAAGGAAACCTGGACCTTCTGAAGCATTGGAACACTTGATTTAGAAGATACAATAGCTTAGGATACAAATATGTCTAGTAGGACTATCTTGCAATGAGAAACTATAATATATTCCATACATAATGACAAGAGGCCATAAGATAGAACTCAACATTTGTTTTTCCCAAATTCTATTTCCAACACTTCTCCTAGGTGAATACTCTCTCGACACTATCCAAATTATGTTGCTTCTCATGGTGACCAAAATAAGTTTCTTCTTCATTCTCTGTGGTTTCTCATTGTATACCTTGATTTTCTTGGTCCTCTTCCTCTTCATGCACTTTGGGAATGAAGGTAGTAATGTTTTTGGGTCTTTACTATCTCAGATGCTTTTGCATTGTTCACTTGCTTCTTAGAAATGAAAAAATTAAAGAGTCTAGGATGTCTTCACTTCATATTACTCCTTATATTAGGAAGTCATTTCATTCTAGTTCTTAGGAGCTTCATGTATTATGTATATACTTGCT